>OW052241.1:75127673-76327673 GCA_932526585.2 Philonthus cognatus
GTTAGAGACCATTTCACATTAAATCGGCGTTTTATACGAGTCCCGCATGAAGTAAAATTTCGAGTTTAGAAAAGCCTAATTTGTCTCAGTCGCTCTGCTGCGCTATGCCCGTTCAGGCTTTTCTAAACTCAAAATTTTACTTCATGCTTAATCTAGGATTGGAAACACTCGTTAGATGATCGATCATAACCAGGGTTGTTATGTTTAAAACACTTTGTTTTAAAATAGTGTTTTAAACATGTTTAAAACAGCCGTCATGTTTTAAACGGTTTTGTTTTAAACATGTTTTAAATCTTAAATTTGTTTAAAACATGTTTTAAACGTTGGATTTGTTTAAAACCGTTTTTTTATTATCTTAACTGCTAAAAATAAATATTTGCTAAATTATATTTTATATTACTTCATTAAAGTTTTTTGTTTGTTTTTAAATTCTAGCTAAATTGTTAAAGATATTTCAAATTACATTATCAAACATAACATTTTATTACAATAAAACTGTGTCTGCATAAATGTGGTTTTTAAATACAGGGATTTTTTCTTTCAGGTATACATAAGCATTCACTGTACATTTTTCGACGTTCGTTGTTTTTTGTTCAAGATTTCAATTTGAATCTTTAAACGAGGGTTTTCCACTCCCAGACTAAGCATGAAGGAAAATTTCGAGTTTAGAAAAGCCTGAAAATTTGGATTGGCCGCGTAGCGAAGCGGAGCGGCCAATCCAAATTAGGCTTTTCTAAACTCGAAATTTTACTTCATGCGCCACGCGTATAAAACACTGAAATATCGTAATGTTTAAAATATACGGCTTTAGCAATCTAATATGTAAATGTGGATAAAACGTGAGTTAAATTCTGCGCTGAAAAAATTGTTTAAAGCAGTGATTATAGGCAACCCATAAACTCTAACGTATATTAGGTTGCCTATAACCGTTGTTGTAAGTGTGTGTTTTTTGAACTTCACTGTAAATCAGTGTTTTTAAGCGTGGCGCATGAAGTAAAATTTCGAGTTTAGAAAAGCCTAATTTGGATTGGCCGCTCCGCTTCGCTACGCGGCCAATCCAAATTTTTAGGCTTTTCTAAACTCGAAATTTTACTTCATGCTTAGTCTGGGAGTGGAAAACACTCGTTTAAAGTCTCAAATTAACCGCATTAAAACAACAATTTCCCACAACTTTTAAAATGCTGTAATTATCAGGGTATGTATACTCAAAAGAAAAACGCCCTGTGTATTCTGTTTTAAACACGTTTTAAACGTGTTTTAAACATGTTTTGAACACGTTTTAAATCCATATCATAACCTTATTTTGCATTTTTTTTATTGCTAGATTAGCGTGCTCTATTTAATCGATTTGATTAAAACGTAACTAAATAATACCATTGCATAACATATTGATTAATGCGTTTTACTTTTTTATTTTTTACTTTGATATGTAGTTTATTTTTTTGTTATTATTATTATTTAGTTAATAACTGACCTGTGTAAAACATGTACATTGTTGTTGCATCAATAAATATAAATATGAATATGAATATGAATATGAAATTGTTGGAGTCATCAAATGAACATGACCGACCGTTTAAAACGCTTTAAAAAGGGCAAAAAGGGAAACTACTTGCTATTCAAACAGATAAAGTCAGAAATTGTAACATCAACACACCATAAATTGTGGTTTCTTTTCTTCCATTATGCTCCTGCGCTTGTAGAGGGTGTCTCTCTTCAAAATTTGCTGGTTTAGAGATTTTGTAGAAGCCCTCTATTATTGCTTGGACGAGCGTTTTTATATCGTGTTTCCGTCCTGGTAGCTGGTTCGAGTGGTGGGGTTGTTTTCTGTGTGCGCGCGTTGTCGTGGGGGTGTACGCGGGTCGCCTCGTGTACTTGCGTTCCCTGGTGAGTCACCCTACTCACGACGCTGTTCCGCGCGCCGCACAGTGGTCGATTTTCAAATTTAGCCGAACATTTCGCGAAAAATAAAGTATTTAGAAAAACGAATATTTGTGTAAATATCATTAGTATAATGACCCATTGGTGCGCAGTTAAAAGCATAATCCCCTCAACCCTCTTTCCTGGTAATTATCGGTACCCAAAGTACACCCTATTGAGACACCGATCATTAGTTGTTTGTACGCTCTCAAACGCATAAGTTTTAAATATTTAGTTTTCAGTTGTGTGAAGTGAAATTTTTAAAACAACGATGGATATACATTCTACTGGTATGTATTTATCATTTGTGTTTATTTGTTTTTTTATATTTTTATGCAACAATAATAAATAATGACATAAATTACTCATACAATTTTTCATTGTAAATTAAAATTTCTGAAGTATGATAGAGAAAAAGTATATTCCGTACGCAGCGGTACGCATTGGGATTTTTTTCAGTTATAGAGCAACTATTTAACTTATCATATAAACAAAAATTATATGCAGCCACGTGCAACCATTCAAGTAATAATTTTTTTTCATCCCGCGTAACCGTTCGCCGAAGCTTTCTCTTCAATGTTTGGCGTATGGAGCGCACGGTGGAAGAGAAAAACAGCGCCGTTCAAAAATATATTTTTGATTTAATGAACTTTAATGTTCAAGACCAAAATGAAAATATAAATATATTAAAAGATCAAATACGTTCTTTTACGTCATCTTTAAATTCTAAGTGGCAAAAACTATTTAGAGTATGTTCCCGATTTGAAAATAATTATGCAGAGTGGCTAAACGAAACACAGACATTTTCTTTGACTGATACAATCGATGGTACAGGTTCCTGGACCAATTACAGGGTTAGACGAACATTTTTTAAAAAGAATTAAAATAATTTTGCAAGTCATTTCTTGCGGAGAAGCTACAAATATAGAAGCGTTTCGTTTGTATTTGGATGAAACAGCAAAAAAATATATCGAATTATATCCATGGTATTACATGCCCACCTCTTGGCATAAAATTTTAATTCATGGTGCAGATATAATTCAATCAGCAACATTGCCAATTGGGATGTTATCCGAAGAGGCACTAGAAGCTCGCAATAAAGATTTAAGGAAATACCGAGAACATCACACTCGAAAATTTTCCCGCTTACAAACCATCACAGACCTATTTCATACATTGTTATATTCTTCTGATCCATATATTTCAACTATATCAAAAAGTAATCATATATCAAGATCTGCTAGAATTTAAACATTTGACGATGAGGCTGTTAAATTGGTACACATTTCAAATAATTTTGATTTATCAGATAATTCAAACTCCGACAGTGATACTGAATAGTTTGGTGTAAATGTGTATTTACATTATGTACCTAATATTCTGGTTTCAATTGATATAATATGTATATATAATATATTTGTGTAAATAATGTTGTAAATATATAGTTTTCTAATAATAGAATCATTCTCGAATGCAATTAATTGGATTACCCTTAAACACAAAATAAAATAAAAAAGGATTTTGAACGGGGGGGGGGGGGGTTTCAAACAATTTGTTTTTTGTTATTTTCAAACCCCCATACTCCCCACCCCCCTAGCTACGGCCTTGTGTTTCTAGTATAAAATAAACATGTAATCTTTATAGGAACCATTCCAAGTAAAATAATCTCATATTTTGTTCCAAAATTTTAAATTATTTTGAAATATGAGAGTGTTTTCTATATAAATCAGATGGGTGGGGGTTGTTTAAAACTTTTTATTATTTTTTTTTATTTTACGAAGAATGACTCATTATATTTGTTTAAAATATTAAAAAAAAAAGATTTTTTTTACAAAAAAATCTTTGATTAGGGGTTGGTAGTGGGGTGGAAAATGTGTCCATAACATAAATGACAATTAAATACTTAATTGAAAAAATATTTCTTTCTATTAGACAGAATTAAAAAAAAAAACAAAACAAATAATAACGAAATGTTCAGTTAAATTTGAAAATCGACCACTGTGCGCCGGTTCTCTGCACGGGTGTGCTAAACCCCACATATAAGTATTTTTTAAATGGACTGAATAAACAAATAAATAAATGTATAGATTTCAAGTAATTTCCACTTGAGTTTAATTTATCAATTTTTACAAATGTTGATTTTTATAATATTTGCTAATTTTCACGATTTTATTTAATTCTCCATTTCAATTTATTCGTGTCAAAAAAACAACGTTTTGCACAAGTTGAGTGTTTGAAATCAAACAAAACGTCAATATGAATTAAACTAGCAAAGAAACAAATGTTAAAACAAATCTTCAGTAATTATCATTATTATTATTATTTATAATACATGAAAAGCGTCTAGTTTTAAAAAGTAACGAAAGGAGCCAAGAATTTAAAAATCAGCAATAATCTTAAAATTCATGGTTTTTGTCAAAATTGTTATCAATTTCGAAAATTAAAAAAAAGGTTAAAAATTAATGAACGTATTGACAAATTCATGAGTCGTCAAAATTTTGAAAATCAATTAATAACTTGGAAATTCACGAAAATTGACAATATTTTATAAATTCAACAAAAACTCGAAAATTATTAAAATTTTGAAAATTAATAAGCATATTGTAAAAAGCCAGTGATTATTTTTTAAAGAATGTTTTCCACTCCCAGACTAAGCATGAAGTGAAATTTCGAGTTCAAGTTAATTTCAAATACTTATTTTTATTATATAATTATGAATTACAATAATTATAAATACATATTGCATATAAACATTTCTTTATAAGTATAGAAATAAGGAAAATATAATTGATATTATATTATTGCCAACCACAAATCTTGAAGAAAATCTGATTTTAGAATCGTGTATGTAGATAACAGAGCTGGGACGAATCCTCGTTAAAAGGATTCGAATCACGAATCCGAATCACCTAATATGATTCGAATCAGGAATACTCGAATAAAGGATTCGTAAGAGATAAATATGATTCGAATCAAAGATTCGAATCCTGTTTTTTCGAATCACGAATACAAATCGTTTAAGAATAAATTTGATTTTATTATTTTTTTACAACAATTAACATATAAATATCGTTATCAGTTGTTTTAACAAAAATATTCACAACCTAATTATTTATTATTAACACTGAACATCGTTGAAAACAGACTATATTTCTGTGTTACTCTTATTAAAGAAGTATTTGTGTGTTTTTGAACTACACTCCAAATCAATGGTTTATACGCGTGGCGCATGAAGTAAAATTTCGAGTTTAGAAAAGCCCCGTGAAAATTTGTCTCGGGTCGCTGCGCGACCCTCGACAAATTTTCTACGCGGGGCTTTTCTAAACTCGAAATTTTACTTCATGCTTAGTCTGGGAGTGGAAGACACTCGTTACTTGAAAATATGTCACAACTGTTAAAGTATGTATAGTCGGATGCCCGTCTTCAGGGGTGATATGTAAGCAAATTATGGGTCCTAGGAGTTGCCAAATAAGTAAGTTACTCAACTGTTTCCAAGGCACTCTTTGAAAAACCAAAAGATTAAAATTTCACATATAAAATGTACAATAAACTATAAGTGTGGTACATCATTGAATTCAGTAAAAAATATTCTTCCAAAAAATATCAAAATGCAAAATGGCGCCCATAAGAAAAACAAAAGTTAGCTATGGTCCCTAGGTAAATATTATAGTTGTCTTAAAATAAAATATGTTACTAGATTTATCGTTAAAAAGTGCCTATAATGTCAAAGTTGTAAACGTCTGGATTCAATAGTTTTTGAATAAAAAAATAAAAACGAATTTTCAAAAATACGTTTTTTGACAATATCTCATTAAGGAAATCAAACTTGTTTTTGGGTTATTATTGGGCCCTAAATTATGCAACTTTGCCTCAATTTAACCGACTCTCTATCTCTTTAAATAACCGAGATCCCCATACATTCTGTTGAAATACGGACACCCAGTATAATAATAATAATAATAATAATAATATAAAATTTATTGTATTGTTATTTTCTAAATATTTTAGTTAAATAAATATTTTACATTGTTTACCGTATATTTACGAATATATTAAAAATAAATACTTATTTCAGTAATTCAATATTAATTATTCCACCAAATGTGTAAAAGTCTTGTGTTAAAAATCACTAGAAATCATTAGATGTTTTTTTATTAAACGAATTTCACTATGGCTTTCGACATCTAAGTCAAAAAATGTTTGAAACAAAAGTTGTAGCTAACGAAAAAATATACCTCTTTTACTTAAATACTTTTCACCTCAGCTCTTTTGTTTTTGAATTAGAAACTAAAAAATCTAGTGGACATCAACAACTCACCGATTATGACTTTCGACGTCTAAATAAAAAAATGTTTCAAACAAAAGTTGTAGCCAACGAAAGAATAAACCACTTTTACCCAAACACTTTTCACCTCAGCTCTTTTGTTTTTGTTCAATAAACCGAGAAAGATTTTTTTGAAAATAAATTCACAACTTTATGACAACTTTATGATAATTCGAAAATTTACGAACGAGTGTCTCCACTCCCAGACTAAGCATGAAGTAAAATTTCGAGTTTAGAAAAGCCCCGCGTAGAAAATTTGTCTCGGGTCGCTGCGCGACCCTCGACAAATTTTTACGGAGCTGTTCTAAACTCGAAATTTTACTTCATGCGCCACGCGTATTAAACACTGATTTCAAGTAAAATTAAAAATATAAAAACATATTAAAACTGTTTTTAGTTTTAAAAGTTATCAAAATATGTCAAAATTATTTAAAATTGCCAAAAACATCAAAATGACCAAAATGTCATCTCGTAAATATAAAAAATATCATAAACGTCAAAAATTCGGCGTGTTGATAAAATCGATTTACGTCAAAATTATCATTTTATGTCAGTACGTGACAGTTTGACAAAAACGTTCTTACAAAAACGAAAATTTCTGTTAAAATCAGTAATAATGTCAAAAAAGTTATCTAATAATATAAAAATTGTTATCTAATGTAAAACAAGTAAATATGTAATATCAATATATATAATCATTTAAAATCCCTTTTACCCTTTAGGGTGTCGAGATAATATCAAAAATATCAAATGTCAAAATTGTCGTCTAATGTCAAAAAAGTAAAAAAATATAAAATGTCAGAACTGCCATCTAATGTCAAATACGTCATTTAATGTCAACATCAGAAATAGTAAAAAAGTAAAAAATTTCATTGTTTATCAAAAGTTACATCTAATGTGAAACATGTCATCTAATGTCAAAAAACGTAGTCTAATATCAAGAATATAATCTATTGTCAAAATTGTCATCTCAAAAGGTAAAAAATATCAAAAATGTCATTCAATTTCAAAAATTATTAAATATGTCTTGTAGAAAAAAATCTCAAATTTGTGTCTTCAAATAATGATTCAATAATTTTTGAAAATCGTTACAAATCTGAATAAAAGTATTGAAAATCTTACACATCAACATTTTATATATTTGACGAGAAAATCTAGAAATATCGAAAATTTCATCAAAATTTTATAAATCGATAAAAATGACAAAATATCAAAAATCAAGATATGTTGAAAATCTGATAAACATTTTCATAAATTAATTAAAAATCTCCAAATATTGAGAATTTCATCAACATTCGATAAATTAAGGAAAATTGAGGAAATATTGCAAAATCTGATAAAAATCGAAGAAAATCTCGAAATGATGATAATTTTATGAAAATAACGATTTGTTGAAAATCTTATAAAAGTGTTATAAATCGACATGTTAAGTGTAAAAATTTGATTGGGAATTTCAACTCATATTCATCAAAATGTTATATTTGGCGAAATTACCGGAAAACAATTAAAAATCTCAAATCTGGCAAAAATCATTAATAATAAATAAAACACTGTTTATCACTTTGTTTGTATAACAATTGGTTTATTTGGTGACTATAGTTTCGATACTACACGTATCATTATCAAACCGTTAGTAACAAAAAACTACAAAGGAACATTATTTATATTTGCAAATTTTCTAATAACAGCGTTAAAGAGGGGGGTGTATTTAAGGTCAAGCTGGTCGTTAATTACGGGAATTTCCCGATTAGCGCGGGCTCTGTGAATCTCCAAAGACTCCAGGAGGTCCATCTTTCTACCCTTCTCGGCAAAGTGAATAACTGAAAGTACATCCTCGCCAAAAGAATGGTTATTTTCAATCAAATGTTTGGCGAAAGATGACTTATCAATTAATCTAAGCCGAAAAGAGTAAAGATGCTCACTGAGTCTGGTCTTAAAATTACGACCAGATTGACCTATATACACTCCCTTACAATCATTACAGGTTAATTTATATATTCCTGATTTGTAACTACTTGGTATCTGAGTCTTATGGTTAAAAATATGATTTTTAATTTTTGTAAATGGTTTCATCGCTATATTTAATTTGTGTTTTGTTAAAATATTTTTAATTTTGTGAGTTATATTTCCAAAGTAAGTAAGGGAACGATATGTTGCTTGTGTTTTAGGTTCGATTCCGGCATATATGTATTTTCTAAAAAGTTTAATTTTGTATTGATTAACTATTTTATCTACTATTGATGTAGTATAGCCATTTGAAACGGCTATACTTTTAATAATATCTATTTCTTTTTTAAATGAGGTTTCTGACAACGGAACAATAAAAGCTCGGTTTACCATGGAGTTAAAGGCAGCTAGTTTATGCTTATAGGGATGGTTGGAACAGTTAGGAATTACACGGTCTGTGAAAGTAGGTTTTCTATAAATATCAAAAGTTAGTGATTCATTAGTACGTGTTATTGAGAGGTCTAAAAATTTTATGTTATTGTTAGTTTCTGTTTCTACTCTAAATACTATATTTGGATGTAATGAGTTAATATAATCTAAAAATTGTGTTAATTGTCTATTAGTACCTACGAAAGAAGCTATGATGTCATCGACGTATCTATACCACACTTTAATATGTTTCTTGCCTAGCTGTGAATTTAAAATTGAATTGGTAAGGTTGCACATGAATATCTCGGCTAGCAACGGGCTCAATGGTGAACCCATTGCTAACCCTTCTGTCTGCTTATAATATTTATTATCGAAAGAAAAGTAATTGTTATCTAATATGATTTCTAAAATATTAATAAATTCTATTTGGACTGATATATTTACATTACAATTATCAAATGATTTTTTAATTAACTGTATACAATCTTTAGGTGGAATCTTCGCAAACATATTAGATACGTCGAATGAAACAAGTTTGTGGTTAGTTGGGAATTGTATTGTTGTTAGTTTTTCAGTTAATTCTTTAGAATTTTTAATTGAATTAGGGTCTCTAAAATCGGTTAGTTCTCTGTATAAGGAATTTAGGTGGCAAGCTATTTTATGAGAGGGGGAATTTACGAAGGATACTACCGGACGGATTGGGGAATTATCTTTATGAATTTTCAACAAACCGTATAATCTTGGACAAATGGGATTCATTGGAAATAGGAAATATTTGTTAAAATTGTGGTCAAATATGGAATTAGATGTGTCTACTATAGATTTAAGAATTTTTTGGAATTTTTGGGTGGGATCTGTTTTTAATATTACGATATCTGAGCTATTAAGAAAATTGTTAATTTTAGAAATATATGCGGGCTTATCTATAATTACTATGGAGTTTCCCTTATCTGCTTTTGTTACAACTAAATTATTATCTTTAATTTTATATTTAATTGATTTAATTATTTTGTTGTCTATATTATTAAGTTTTGAGTTTTGGATTATCTTACTGATTTTTTGCTTACTGTATTCACAATCAGGGACATTATTTAAAAACAAAGTGATAAACAGTGTTTTATTTATGTTCAACAATGTATAACGAAGTAGAAGCCTCTATAATCAGTGGAAAAATCATTAAAATTTATCAAAATGTCAAATTTGACACAAATCATTAATTTAATTGATTTTATCACTTACAAACGAGTATCGTCCACTCCCAGACTAAGCATGAAGTAAAATTTCGAGTTTAGAAAAGCCCCGCGTAGAAAATTTGTCGAGGGTCGCGCAGCGACCCGAGACAAATTTTCACGGGGCTTTTCTAAACTCGAAATTTTACTTCATGCGCCACGCGTATAAAACACTGATTTAACGAGAAATTTAAAAACACACAAAACACAATTTTCATGTTAATCCTTACGATTAATTCAAATTATTTTTGACGATTTGAATCCTTTTATAAATATTCGAATCCTTTAATGAGGATTCGAATCCTTTTATGAGGATTCGAATCCTTTTATGAAGATTCGAATACGCTTACGAGGATTCGAATCCTTTTATGAGGATTCGAATCCTTTTACGAGGATTCGAATCCTTGTATGAGGATTCAAATCCTTTTATAAGGATTCGAATCACCAGCATTTGGATTTTAATACGAATCCTTTTAAAAAAGTCTAACGAATCCGGATCACGACTCCAGTTTAACTAAAGTATTCGAATACCTCTTTTGAATCCTCTGAAAGGATTCGAATCCTGAATGATTCGAATCCTGCCCAGCTCTGGTAGATAAACAATCTAAAATATAATTTTAATAAAGAGATTAAAGTGAATTTTGAAAAAGATTGATATTTAATTAAATTTGTTTTTGAAAGTAACAAGGAAAACATTGATAATTCAGAAACTCGTATTCACTTAGTTTTTATTTTAATATACTATAAAAAAACAATCTTAAAATTATACAAATCTAATAGTTATATTTTAAACTTTACCGTATAAGAATATCGTAAGTTTGAATATTGTATGTAATATATTTATAGTTTTGTATAAGAATGTATAGATACATTTATTGTTATTAACAGTATAGATTTAGTTAAATGGGTAGACTTGTGCAGCTTTAGGTGTATACTATAAATATCCCAACGCTAAAACAATATATTTGTATTCCTTTCCTAATAATCTCTGATAATTATATGGTATTAGGTTGGGTTAGATATCAGTTGCGTAGAATATGCTAGATTTTGAATGAGAAAAGTATGATGGACACATCAACATTTTTTAATATCACTTAAAAACCTTTTTTGGTATTTATTTTTACTTTCTCAGCCACAGTCATTAATTTTAAAGTAATTTCCACATAAAAAAAACTTTTTTAATAAAATAAATTTATTTTTTCTACACATTTATGACATTACTAATTGCATACCCATTTCACTTAACATAAATGAGGCTACCGCATCGAAAATCAATGTCTGCAAAGATTGGCTGGCCATGATCCTAGACACTGCTTCCATGTAATCCAACAACTGCATATCCTCAAAAGTAATTGCAAGTTTACGTGCTAATTTGTGCCTTTGTTCCTGGGTCATATCGTCCTTGATGACTTGGGGAAGTGACTTGTATTTTCCTTGCCCATTTACCATGGCTAAGACTGACCCAACCATTCCACCGATTCCCAAACCAATGGGCCCTCCCATTAGCCCCCCGGTGGCCGCACAAGCTCCAACCATCGCAGTTCCCTTGAGGACCCCGGTTACCGTTGTTTGGACACCTTTCAGTTCGGCTACTTCTTTCACCACCGCTATAATTGATGACTCATCCATAACCATTGTGATATGTTGAACTGATGAAATTTGTTGCAAATGTAATCTTTTATGCTATCCGTTATCTAATCTAGAATAATATTTTATGCACTTGTTTTGATAACGGTTTAAAACGGTGGGAAATCCCCTAAGCCCTTCATTCATGAATTCATGAAGGAAAATAAATCACTTGGAGAAAAATAAAATTTGCAAACTTCCACTTTTCAATAAATGCATTTATTGGTGAAGGTATGTTGACGACGTTCTAGTTTTATTCAATAGTACGGGGAGGATATTAAATAATTTACTTAACAACCTTAATTTTCAACATAAAAACATAAAATTCACATTAGAAACAGAAAATAATAAGTTTATAAACTTCCTAGACCTTACAATACATAATTTCAATAACAGACATCACTTTTCCATATACCAATTACCTGCCCACACCGATTATACAATAAACAATACCACTTTTCACCATCCCCAACACAAAATAGCCGCGTATAGATCAATGATTCATAGATTGGTTTCTATACCAACGAATTCAGCTAATTTTAAAAAAGAATTAGATGTAATACATCAAATTGGATAAAATAATGGATACGATAAAAGTATTAAAGATAAATTAGTTATAAACAAAGAAAAACAAATAACTAAAAACTTAATATCCCCTCTAAGTACTATTAAAAACAACAACAATTTTTCTTCAATGACATACAATGGACAACTAAGTAATAAATTAGCTAAAGAGATGAAGAGAATTAATATTAATATAGCCTTCCGTACCAATAATAGCCTAGGAAAATATATTAAAAACAATAAAGAAAAACTAAAAAGTACAAAAAATTTGGAGTCTATATGTTAAATTGTGATGACTGCCCTAAATATTACATGGGACAAACAGGAAGATCGTTCGAGGAGAGGATAGAGAAACAAAAAGAGTCCACGTTAAGCAAGAACATCGGCTCCGTCAACTTGGCCCCCCACTTTCAATTTTTTGGAAAAACATCATTGCACAGAAAAGCCCTTAGCTAGCACAAGCTAGCACAGCCAAAATTAGAGCAAGCACACAAAGAGTAAAAAAGTTATAGGGGTTTCAAATATGGGGGGGCTAAGTTGACGTTTGCCCCCCACTTTTGATTTTTCAACTTTTTTTATATGATTTGGATTCCTCAGAGCTAGCACAGGCTAGCACAGCCAGTTTTAGAGCTAGCACAACCCCAACAACCCCTTAAAAATACAAAATTAGTTTGTACCCCAGCCCCCCACTTTAATATTTTTTGATTATTTCTAAAGGAATCTGCAGCTTAGAGCTAGCACAGGCAGAATATGAAAAAATTATTTAAAAAAATAAAATGGTTAAAAAGATATTTCAATTTTAATTATCAACCGTGAGCTTTCAAATCCTGTATGCGTAATTCCGTTCATGTATTTAAATTATTAAGCTAAATGCGTATTTTCTAACAAATCACAATATTTCAACGGATATAACGCCATTTACTTAACTAACAGTTTAAAACATTGCTTTCAAATGCTGTGACCCGGAAAGCAAGCACATTAAAGACAATGACGTAGTGAGTTATTAATGACCAACCCTCGAATAATTTAAAATGTAATAACTCCACCAAATACTAACAGATTTCAAAAATTCTTTCAAAATATAAATGACGAATGCATTAGTAATAAATGCTGTGACTGAGAAAGCTAGCACAGTAAAGACAGAGGCGTAGTAAGTAATCAATATTTAACCCTCGAATAATTTAAAATGTAATAACTTCACTAAATACAGAGAGATTTAAAAAATTCTTTTAAATTATGAATCACTAATGCATTGTTAATGAATGCTGTGACTAAGAGAGCTAGCACAAGAAAGACAGTAGCGTAGTGAGTAATCAATATTTAACCCTCGCATAATTTAAAATTTAATTACTCCACCAAATACCAACAGATTTCAAAAATTCTTTCAAAATATAAATGACCAATGCATTGGTAATAAATGCTGTGAGTGAGAAAGCTAGCACACAAAAGACAGTGGCGTAGTAAGTAATCAATATTTAACCCTCGAATAATTTAAAATGTGATAAGTCCACTAAATACAAAGAAATTTCAAAAATTCTTTTAAATTATAAATCACTAATGCATTGTTAATAAATGCCGTGACTAAGAAAGCTAGCACAAGAAAGATTGTAGCATAGTGAGTAATCAATATTTAACCCTCGCACAATTTAAAATGATTACATTTTAAATTGATTACAATGATTACATTTTAAACGTCAACTTAGTGTGCTTGCTCTAATTTTGGCTGTGCTAGCTTGTGCTAGCTAAGAGCTTTTCTGTGCAATGATGTTTTTACAAAAAATTGAAAGTGGGGGGCCAAGTTGACGGAGCCAAGAACATCAATGTTTGCCAACCACCTAATAGATGAAAACCACAACTTTAACAAGGATGTAAAAACCTTACAAATGTCAAAAAAGGCAGAAAATTAGACCTATTACAAAATTAAGGGTACTGGGTACTTAGGTTCCGCGATACTGTCTCCTCTAGACTACACATTACTTTTTGTAAGACAGTTATTTTTGTTTTCTTGTTACCAATACATATTTGTATATTTTGACCCATTTAAACCCAGAAATGAATTTTGCCTTAAGATTAAGAGAGAAACATTCCTATAACGTTCACTTAATTGGTACACATCAGGTTGTATACAATACGGATTCTGTGCATTCATCGTATGCAACTTAACATACATATTCGTATGTTAGGTTGCATACAAATAAGGTAATCGGTCGTGTTACATAAGCGTTGCTTTGTCAACGGTGCAGCAACATTTTTCTTGGAACGTTAGCATGCAAAGTTCCTGCAGGCGGACATTCAGCGTTCATTTAACGTTTTTCAACATTCGTGCAACTTAAAACGCAACGTTTTGCGTTGCGCGGTAACATTAATGCAACGTGTCATGCATCGATTCTGTGCTCAGTGGGGTGTGTTGATAAAAATTAAAATCGTGACCATTTATTCATTTTTCCGGCGCTATGTAAGCAAACAAACAACGCACTCCGCACTCATAATTTTTATTATTCGTTGTGATAAAATTTGGTAGGCACTATAAACCAATACCACAGTTCATATATATCCAGTTAGCCAGTCCCCATATAAATTTTGGGTACACGCGAATGGGAGCAGAGCGCTGGATGCCAAATTGGTGTATATGGCTGCCTATATACACCAGTCTGGCTTCCTGCGGTCGGTCGGTTACGACTATTTTACTCCAGATGTCGCGAAATCAAGTCTCAGAGAGAGAGTGAGAGAGAGACAATTTCTTTCTCCCTCTATTCCGCACTTCTCGTTGTATCATATTCCAGATGTTGATTTTTCAATCTTGAAAACACGTTTTTTTTTTTTTAACGAGCTAAGGATGCGTGTTACATTCATTCATACGTTTCCTTCTACAATTTTATTTTCTGCGTTATTAGAGAATAGATTTTATGAAATTATATGTGAACGTTGTAAAATTCATTAAGTATTATTTATTTTGTACAAAAAACTTAAAATACAAAACTATTTAACTTTTGATAAAAAGTAAAACAAATACATCAACTTATCATTTTATTAACTAATCAGATCAATCCTATTGATCAGATCAAATCTACTGATCGATAAGGGTTTCTTTTTTAATTAAAGGGGTCAGTGCAAAATGCAGTTGTCATTTTTTTTTAAGTTTTTGAATTATTACCGTTTGAAGTTTTTAACCCATTAAGCGCCGTTGATGCATACACGCAACAATATTATTTTTTGATAATTAAGTTACTAAATAAGTTTATTTGATATATTATATTATTTGACCTGAATTGAAAATGTACCAAGAAAAATTTAAATATTTTGTTATGTATTATAAATACTTCACAATATTACAATGTTTTATACGCGTGGCGCATGAAGGAAAATTTCGAGTTTAGAAAAGCCTAATTTGGCTCGGTCGCTCCGCTTCGCTACGCGCCCGAGCCAAATTTTCAGGCTTTTCTAAACTCGAAATTTTACTTCATGCTTAGTCTGGGAGTGGATACACTCGTCCTTAACTTCATATTGCACGTTTTTATATAAAATCGACAAATGCCTGAACATTGACAGCGTTTACATTACATTGTTGAGGCACTAATTTTTCATTATCCATTCCATTATCACTTTAATATAATAATAATAATAAACTATTTATGATTTTTAACTTTTTATTAAATTTACGTATACATTATGTGTATTTAAAGAAAAAATTCACAGTATGTAATGCAATAAGTCATTCATAGAAATCATAAAAAGAAGTGTAGAATTTTAATTAAAATTAACTTTTAGAGTTAAAATTGCTTGGCCGTTAATGGGTTAAAATAGTTTTAAATATACTATGTGTCCCGTTTCAAGGCGCAATGTATGTTTCATGTAAAGATTTCCAATGTAATTGGAATTTGAGTTTGTATCGCTTATTGAACCAAAACGATTACAATAAAATTAAAATCATTTCTTTACCTACTAGCACTATTTTCGAGGTATTATTTTTGAGTTCTCCTCAGTTTCATTTGAAATATAGCTTGAAAATAGTGAACGATTATACGAAAATAAAATCGTCAAAACAGTAGTTGCTACGAAAAGTCAGTGTTTGGCATCAAATTTATTAAAACACAAAGCAATAATTCAATTCAACATGAGTGTTTATTCTGCAAAAGAAAAAAATCAGATCCCAAAATGGACTCAGTATATATTTTAATCACGATGCATATTTTATTAAATGAACCATACTTTTAATAAATATTAACAGTTTCAGAAATTTGTGGTTTTTGCACTGACTACTTTAATTATCCGTTTACTTTGAACGATTGTTACATGATCAACTTGTACTTTTCCGATTGAAATTTTATAAACGCTTATTGTGTGCCATTTGACCAACACCGACAACACTCAGCGGGCACTAAAATGTTACCTAATTTTTGGATTAAAATTTATGGCATCCGTCGTGCGGCTGCATGGGGATAATTTGAAAAAGAATAAGCAGAAATATTTTTCGATATTCTCAGTACTTCCCGAGATACATGAAATGTTATATAGAGAAAGTACAAATTATATAAAAATCATGAAACTTTATAATTGAGAATATTATCAAAAACCGCGAAACAAACAAACTTGTTAAATCAAGTAATTAGTCACATTAATAACATTATAAATTTTACATTTTAATAAATGTTACCGACCTCATGGCTATCTTTGTTTGTACGGAAATATACGTTTTAGGGTCCCAGGAATCAGAAACAAGTGTTATCCCTAATATTTGAGATAATTGGCTCAAATATTGAAATATGTTGAAAAGTCTCGTTAAGTGATGATAATCAGTAACATTTAGAAAACAACAAGATGTCTTTTAATAGAATAAGTATAATAGATTTTCTCTGAGAAGTGTATTTGCAAAAATTATTGAATACTCTTGAATAAGTTTGTTATTTGTTGTGTGCTTTGTAGGAGCACGCGGTTGGTACGACTCGGAAGAAAAACAAGAGAACACACGTTTAAAAATACTTCTATTGAACTTATCTGTACACTGGTTGAGATCGTAATGAATATTTACAAAAATATATGTACACAGTCTTCTTTATAGTGGAGGGGGTGGTCATCGTTGTCCCTTTTTCGTCTTGGCCTGGAAAGCAGGTATGAACCCAAGGGAGGTTTCGCGTAAACCGATGGTCTCGAGGCCGGGGTGTATTTCCAGGAAGTCCGAGTATTTATTTGGTGTACCTTTTCTAATGCCGTAACACGGGTAAACGAAGGATCGACACGGGCAGTAATTTTCGGTACAAATCATCTGCCAAACCGGAACAACTCTATTTCCAGTTTACAATGTTTTGTATGTCAGGTTAATTCAATTATTTCAATGGTTTTATTCTTAGTCAGATTACATTTACAAAAGGTACCGATGGGATTATGTTACAGACTAAATAGGTAAGTAAAAATAATTCAAAATGATTTAAGCAAACCCGATTAAAAAGTGTCTAACTAAAATATCGGTTAGTGAAAAACATGATAAGAAATTACCGAATTGGATTCTGCGGATACGGATTAAATGTGTCAACAGTAAATAATCTTTTTAAATCCCAAAATATTTATGGTTTTTAGAAGGTTGCGGATTATCTGTAAGTTGCAGTGGTATTGTTCTGATCGCGCAATACTTGAGGGTATACACCATAATAAAAACGTGGTCGAAAAAATGCCTACAAATAGGTAAAAACAGATAGATCACTTCGAAGAATTTGATTTTTCATCCCTTCTATAAAGCTATTCCCACTAAAATAATGAATATTGTCCAAAAAGAAAATAGTCAAGGAAAAAAGTTAATTCGATATTCATACACGTTATTCAGAGTGTAAATGGATGAAACGGAACGTAGCATTTTTAATGTTAATTTCTCAAAATTAAAATATTATCTTCCCTAATTATTTCAGGGAAATTATGATATTCATTTGGTTAGAGTAAAAATATACACACCGAGCTTTGCTATTTATTGCATTTTTAAAAACCTGAGTGTCATGAAATTAAACAAGCAAATGATGAGGTGTTGATTTGTTGGCTTTGTATTTAAAATATATTCTGTTGATTTTGTGTTACACTTCGATCTATTCTGTATAATTATTACTGAATAAAAAAAAACGAAAAAACTGCTTCTAAAATATCGTTAATAAATAAGAAAACAGTTATATGTATATTTAATATAGTTTTTTAATGTTTGTTAGTTTTTTGTATATATGAATGTTTATATGAATCTATATTTCTATGTTTTTAGTTTTGTGTATTCGTAAATAATTTATCTATTTTATTGAAATAATTTCTGTTTTTTTATTATCAATTCCAATTAAAATACCCATCAAACATTTTTCAAATTGATTTATTCATTCTAACAAGATTTTTGTATTTATCTAACTTTTAAATAAAAAATGTTTAATAACATAAATATATTAAAAATCTATTAATTTTTAAACACGTTTTTATTAAAAATATATATAATAACTAAAAATGTTGGAAATATATTTTACATTTTTTCATTGTAAAATGACTTTGTTTATTTATACAAATTATGAATATTTGAAACAATAATCTATTAATCTAATAATTTTAACAATTTTTTATTAAAAATATATAAAATAACTAACAACGTTGAAAATATATTTTAGAATTGTTAATTTCATTGTAAATTTGTTTTTATAAAATATATTCCAGAATTTAATAATTTGGACACGCTTGAAATCTCAAAATAAAAGAAATATTTTCGAATAGACTTTTTGTGGTGATAATAAATGTTATTATTCGTCTACCACAGTTCATATACAGGAAGTTTTCCTTTAAAGTATACATATTTCAAATTCACCTTATTTTCTTTAAATCTGTAGATATTCGTTATGTTTTTAAAAGAGTTCAATTTGATGCTTTAAACGAGTGTTTTCCTCTCCCAGACTAAGCATGAAGTAAAATTTCGAGTTTAGAAAAGCCCCGTGAAAATTTGTCGAGGGTCGCGCAGCGACCCGAGACAAATTTTCTGGGCTTTTCTAAACTCGAAATTTTACTCCATGCGCCACGCGTATAAAACACTAAAATATTGTGAAATTTAAGTATATTTGAACCTCACGTAAAATCAGTGTTTAGTGCGCGGGGCGCATGAAGTAAAATTTCGAGTTTAGAAAAGCCCAGAAAAATGTACAGTGTATTCTGTATATTGAGTTATTTATACTTAAAAAACTCTCTGTATAACTATTCAATAATATAAATTATTTGCCAAATTTGGTGCATACCAAAGTTTTAATTGAATTTATGAAGAAAAAAAAAACATTCAAGATAAAAATAATATCAAATGAATTCTTTAATGTAAACTCATTGAATTTTATTTTTTGATTTTTAGTTAAATTTTAGGTTTATTTAGGAGCTTTTTAAATATATCTGATTCCCAAAGTCCATAATTTTGAACACGCTGGAAATCTGAAAATAAAAGAAATGTTTCGGAACAGTTTATTTTTTCATCAAATTTATCATCGTACAAGTGGTGTAGACGGGATCAAATTAAGAGCGAGCGCGTTTGTGTGTGTGTGTGTAGACGCAACTGGAGCAGTTTTCTCTAGAATACTTCTACGTTTACTCTATTCATAAGTAGATGGACCCACTTCCCGACCACAGTCTCTCCTTTTCTATCCTCGAAAACTCGGAATCCAGTTCTCCCATAAGCATTGTCTACCCTTGCCAATACATAGCCAAAACTACTTTCTGCAATTTTGCTATCTCCGCGCCATCTCGTATCCCAGAAACACACTACCAGCAAAAAGTTAACACATGCAACTAAACTTACCCAAATACATTCGCGCCTGAAACACATTCATAAATTTAACCTAAATTATTAACACACTTCTCAATCAAATTTAAATTAATACTTAATTATTTAACATAAAAGTAATTATCTTGGCTAAACATTTGATTACTTACTGAATAAAAAATGGATTCCTCCGATGGTGATTTAAACATTTCCCAACTGGAACAACAAACCGAGGAAGTGGAGACTTTGGCCATCGATGATGACTTGGATGATCTGAGCAACAGCGAGACAGAAGAAATGTCGGCCACCGAAGTGCTCGAACTAATGGAACGTATGTGGCATAACGAGAAATTCTCTCCGGAACTTTTACCGAATAGATCTGACGTGGTGGATTGTTTGCTGGTGCAGATCAGCTCGATGGAGGAGAATTTGGAGAATTCAGGGAGGAATGATTTCCAGAAGAGTCTGCATCAGATGGAAGTGGATAGGTTGAGGTACTTGGTTACGAGTTATTTAAGGTATCGCTTGGAGAAGATTGAATTGTACACGATGGCAATTTTAAACGAGGAGGAGAACAGGATTAGCAGGGGTGAACAGCCGTATCTTACAGAGGGGGAATTACAGTTTGCTAAAGATTTTCAAAATGGTCAGTTAAATAATTTTACTTTATGTTTTCCAAAGAAAAACATAATATTGTGATTGAAAATGTCTATTATGCAAGATAGAGACTTAAAACTTTCTACTAATGTCTATTCAATAAGTATGTCGTCTTTATTCTCATCAATATTGTTTTTTTCTTTTTAGGTCTTGAAACGCATTTCAAAAATGTATTATCCTTCTGGAAAGGTTTGCCATTAAACGATTGGAAAAATGCCCCAGTGACACCGAACAATAACAGCTTTATTTTTCTGAGATCAAAGGGAAACATCGATGGAATTATACTAGATGACGAACAGGAAGAGGATATAGTTGATTTCAAAACTGGCTCGCAGTTAATCATTTCTTATAATTCTGTTTCTAATCTTGTCAAAAACGATCAAGTACAATTAATTTAATTATAAATATTTATTAATACTTGTAAATAATTTTCATAAATATATTTCAATAATTGGTTTTTAGTCAAGTACAAATTTAATTATGTGTCCATTTTTATTGATTAATAATTTCATATAAAACAAGTTTTGTGCAGAAATTATTAAAATTTCCCGCTTTTTATTTGTTCCCGACAGCGCCCTGTTTTAAAATAATGTCTAACTAAGAACGTACATTATTTATGAGACGCTGATCTAACAAATTTTCGATGAAAATAATTTAAATTCCCCGCGCTTTTTTTCTGAGTTCTCTCATTGAGTAATTATTAGATTTATAAATTATTATTATTACATTATAAATTTGTACACATTGGTTTTTTTAAATGTTATTTATTTATTTATTTACGGAAAAATCCATTATACATAATATGTTATAGTGATACAATTCAAACTAAAGAGTTATCATCAACCAACTTAAATTTCTCGCGCTTTTACTCTCTCTCTATTAAACAGTTCCGAACTAATGAGTTGATAACATGCTGAGGTTTCTATGAAAATAATTTAAATTTCCCGCGTTTTAGATTTAACAGTGCTCTCTTTTAGTGTATTCCAGTTTTCTATGAAAATAGGTTAAAATTCTACTTGTTTTCTTTTATGTTTACAATCAAACATTACTCAGTGAAAAATCTGTGTGTTCAGGATACAATTACAAGAAATGCTATTTATTAGTGTGCAATTTTAGTAACATAAACTAATTAATGTACAAGTGCGCGTAAATATACGTATTTATTGAGGTTAAGTATTTAAAGAAAAAATGGAATCAGATGGTGAAATTAAAACCAAACACAAGAGGAGTAAACGCTCGAGATCGTCCGAAATTAAACGTAAACACAGTGATGATTCTGATGGGGAGAAAAAACGCAAAAACCGCAGACGGAGCCGTTCCAAAGAGCGCTCAAGAAGAGACAGGAGTGGCAGCCGCTCCAGAAGAAATAAAAGCCGTTCGAGAGACCGTAGGTCACGAAGCCAATCAAGGGACCGCACGAGAACTAAACATAAGTACATCGACTTGGATAACCCCGAAGAATACCCTAGATATTACGGAGACGAAAAAAAGGAAAATAACGATCGGTATTGGAGTAAGTATCCAAAGAAGGACGATACTGTAATTGGCACTCGGTATTACGATGTTGAAAATGAAAAGGAAAAAGAGAAAGCTGCCGAAGACGAGGATAAGTCGGTGATTACGCCTAGGCAGCGTAAAACGGTGGATTTGTTAACGTCGAAAACTGGCGGGGCTTACATCCCTCCAGCAAAGCTGCGCATGATGCAAGCCGAGATAACCGATAAATCATCAGCGGCTTATCAACGAATAGCCTGGGAAGCTCTAAAAAAATCCGTTCATGGACACATTAACAAAATCAACACGTCGAATATCCGGATTATTTCACAAGAATTACTGCATGAGAATGTGGTAAGGGGTAGAGGGTTGTTGTGTAAATCGATCATTCAAGCGCAAGCTGCGTCGCCGACTTTCACTAATGTTTACGCGGCTTTAGTGGCGGTGATCAATTCCAAATTTCCCAATATCGGGGAGTTGTTGTTAAAGCGGTTAGTGTTGCAGTTCAAGAGGGGGTTCAAGCAGAATAATAAGGTGACTTGTATTTCGGCGTCAACTTTTATTGCGCATTTGGTCAATCAGAGAGTGGCTCACGAGATTTTGGCTTTGGAGATATTGACGCTACTGGTGGAGACTCCAACAGATGATAGCGTTGAAGTGGCTATTGCTTTTTTGAAAGAGTGTGGGCAGAAATTAACAGAAGTTTCAAGTAAAGGTAAGTATTAGAAATCTTAAAATGAATTGAAGGTTAGAACTCGATCCATTTAACTAGGCAAGAAACAGTGTTGCCAGATTTTTGATCCAAGATTTTTTTTAAATGTAGAAGAGTTTATATTTTTTCTTCAATTTAGATCCTAAATTGGAATTAATATATAATTAAGTGTGTGATATCACTTAATTAATACGCAGTTATATTCCCTTCTTCACTTTTATTTTTCAATGCTAGATGTACATTTCGGGTACTATGTACCCATTATCAATAGCTAACTTTATCGAAAAATAAAAGTGAAGGAAGAAATATAACTGCATTTTAATTAAGTGACTTAAAATCTTCATGTAACTCAAATAACTAAATTAAGTGTGTAATAATTTGAAAAAGTGTTTTCTGCTCCTTGATTAAGGATGAAGTAAATATTTTATACTTTATTCAACTTAACAATAACACAAAATAACGTGCAGTAACATTAATTTCTTCAAATATGGCAACACTAGCGAGAAATTAGATTCAAATATAACCAAGGATCCTAAGGAGCGATTATTTAACTTATCAAAAGTGAATTACATCATCGAAATGTAATAATTTTTAAGGCCAATCAATTATTCAAAGATAAAAATATGTCTGCGTTTCTTACCTAAACTCTGTTTTTCTTAATATGACCAAACTTAGGGTGTATTTACTGCAAACAGTTGCAGTCCTGCTTTAACACTAGGGTATTTTAAATATCAAATTTTGAGATGTTGGTAAATAATTATCAAATAAATCATAAATTGTTACGATGCAGAGATTTTCCGAAAAGAGAATTTTTTTTTTAAGTATACTTTCACATATTCCATATAAACATTTGTAAAATTAATGAACGTGATCAGAACTGAGCAGTGTATTTTGAACTTCATTTTAAATCAGTGTTTTATACGCATGGCGCATGAAGTAAAATTTCGAGTTTAGAAAAGCCTGATTTGACTTGGTCGCTCCGCTGCGCTACGCAACCAAGCCAAATTTTCAGGCTTTTCTAAACTCGAAATTTTACTTCATGCTTAGTCTGGGAGTGGAAAACAGTTGTTGGAGTTTTCGAATTGAAAGTTTTTAATAAGATCACGAATGTCTAAAAATTTACATTGATAAATCGTGACATGTATACCTAAAAGAAAAATTCCTTATATTTAGAACTTTTTTCAAGTTTGAGCATATAAATGGGCAGATAATAAAGAAGACAGAACTTTCTGAGCAAGGAATATTACTTGATCCTCCTATCCTACCTGATCCTTAGGGAGACTATTAAATTGGTAGTAGATACAAATAATTTGAGGCGCTGATTGATAAATTAATTTGTAATGGTAATCTTTGTGAGTTAATTGAATTGTCAGATTTCCCTACACATAACCTATAAATTAAAAGTAGATTTACAACATAATATGTGATTTTAATACTGTGACTGGTCAACAGGGCTTAGATGCCAAGGCCATTATATACGCGAAAGAAGAAGAAAATATGTGATTCATCTTGTCCTAACCTTAAACACACAACCTGCATCACATTACTAAATTCTTGAAATGTCAATTTGATTTGTCACATCAAAAAAAAAAAACAGATTATAGATAAAAACATCAAGCTCTATAAAGTTCTAAACAAATAATTTGATAATTATCTCTGGGTCATCTGTTGGAAAATTGTTATCCTAACAAAAAATATTGATATTTAGATACACAATAAATGTTTTGTGTTTTTGCACAACACAGATTGGTGATAGTAAATAGCTTGATTCTGTGAAAAAGTGGACTGAGGTTGTTTTTCCCCTGGACCCTTCCCAGGGGAAAAACAACCTCAGTCCACTTTTTCACAGAATCAAGCTATTTACTATCACCAATCTGTGTTGTGCAAAAACACTAAAATCAACAGAAAAATCGATTTTAAATAAGGGGCTACTGGGGAAAAACCATTTCAGTCCTTTACAAGTGAACAACTCGAATCCACTGATTTTTTTGTGATGAAATATTTATGAAACCGTTTCTGAATTTTTTTGTTTTTAAATTAGTATATTTTTTTCCAAATTCCTGGCATATTGTCTACTTGAATATTGGGTTAGTCGACATTGATTTAGCATTTTCTTCAATTTTTATTTTTTGGACTTAGGTTGTTTTTCCTTGGGACCCTTCAAATGTATAATTCATCTAATATTAAATGGAAAAAATAAATCAACCTCCTTATAAAATTATAGGGTTACCTTTGGCTGCAATGCAACATAGAAAATTATAATTTAAATCCAGCGATGTGCATAAAATATATATATTTTTTTTATTCAAGGAATTAATGCAATTTTTGAAATGCTCCGTAACATCCTACACGAGGGTCAGCTGGAAAAAAGAATCCAATACATGATCGAAGTAATGTTTCAAGTCCGTAAAGACGGTTTCAAAGATCACGCTGCTATAATCGAAGAATTGGACGTAGTTGAAGAGGAAGACCAGTTTACCCACTTGATCACGCTCGACGATGTTAAACAGAACAACTCTGAAGACGTTTTAAGTAGGTTTATAGTTATTTACTGAAAATAAGGTACAGTTCTATTCAATAAAAAAGCAAACATTTACTGTTTTACATTGTAAATGTTGATTATATTTAAAGTGGTTTCTATGGTAATT
The DNA here is from genome assembly GCA_932526585.2 of Philonthus cognatus. NCBI lineage: Eukaryota > Metazoa > Arthropoda > Insecta > Coleoptera > Staphylinidae > Philonthus > Philonthus cognatus. The sequence continues at coordinate 75,152,977 of OW052241.1, forward strand.
GGGTTCAAATTTGATAACCTACTAATGCAATTACAAAAATCCAAAACCCCATTAGCGAAATACTGTTGAAATCAGGTTCAGTAGTTGTACGCTTTTTTAATGAATCGAACTGTACATTAGAAAAATAAACAAAACTCCGATGTTATATAAATTTATCATTATTTTAGACGTGTTTAAATTTGATGACAAGTATGAGGAAAACGAGGGTAAGTACAAGGCGTTGAGTAAGGAGATTTTGGAATCGGATTCGGATTCTTCTGGAGAATCTGGATCGGGTGAGTCGGGATCAGAGGATTCTGATGATGAAGAGGGGCAAGGGGAGGAGGAGGGGAAGACTGTGGGGATGATTATTGATAACACGGAGACGAATTTGGTGACTTTGAGGAGGACGATTTATCTGACGATACAGTCCAGTTTGGATTTCGAGGAGTGCGCGCACAAACTGATGAAAATGGAACTAAAGCCCGGACAAGAGATCGAGTTGTGTCATATGTTCTTGGGTGAGTGAGTTTTCCCAAAAATGCTTTAATTCTTTTGTATTTTCCCCAGCCAAAAAATAAAATATGTAACTGGTTTCTTATTCATGAAACGCGATAAAAAAAATTGAAATAAAATTCATTGTATGAGTGTCAATTATTTCAGATTGTTGTGCTGAGCAACGTACTTATGAAAAATTCTATGGGTTACTCGCGCAACGTTTTTGCCAGATCAACAAAATTTACGTGGCGCCATTCGAGCAAATCTTCAAAGACACATACGCGACGACTCATAGGTTGGACGCAAACCGGCTTAGGAATGTCAGTAAATTTTTTGCTCATCTACTTTTCACTGACGCGATCGGTTGGGAGGTCTTCGAAGCAGTCCAACTCAACGAGCAAGACACAAACAGTTCGAGTCGAATTTTTATCAAGATTTTATTCCAAGAATTGGCGGAATATATGGGTTTAGGAAAGTTGAATGGCCGACTAAAAGATCAGTAAGTCCAAAATTTTAATATGAATAGGATAGGTTAGGTACAATTTAGTCAACCTAATCTCACCTTTATTGTAGTTAACCCCTTTCAATTCAGATTATTATAAAATATATACACTGCTCAAAAGAATTAGAGGAACACTTTTTTGAAATCTTTAATTTCTTAAAAAAGAGCTCTAGATAAGTCAAATTAAGTATGCTCCAAAAAAATATATTTTAGTAACAAAATTAACAAAACCAATTATACAATTATTAGTTACTTCTAAATTACGATGGAAAATCCAAAGTGATAGCACCAAATTAAATAAAAACGACAGACATGAAAAAATTGTGTCAAATTTTATGAGGTTTGACGAAGTTTAACAATGGGTATATCCACGGGCACAAATTACTTCTTCACACCTGTTTGGCATACTTCGCACTAGTCTGCGAAAGTATTCTTTAGATATGCTTTCCCATTCCTCAATCAGAGCTTCTGTTAGTTCTTGGAGGGTTTGTGGTGGATCAAGGCGCTTACGAACGCAACGGTCAAGCTGATCCCATACATGTTCAACAGGTCAGGGGAGAGAGGAAGGAAGGTGTGGATGGGGGAAGTGTGTAATATGTGAGCTGTGAGCGGGGGAGGGATACGTGGAGTCATTTGGCGGAGGAGTGCGAGGGGGTGGAGGAATGGGTGGGAGTAAGAGGGAATAGAAGAGTGACAAAATGGACAAGAGAGGATGGGGCCGGGGTAAAAACGCTGGAGAAATTGGGGGAAGAGAGGGAAAGCAGGAGAAGAGAGGGGGTAACGATTAGTGTAGATGTAATGTATTATTATGCCAAAAAAGGTATTTTTTTTTTACTCCTAATCAACAAATATTGACAACAGAATTTATAAAAACAAGAAAACCTTTATTGGCATAATGTATTACATATTTACTAGCTACGACTAATTGCTATCCCCTCTCATCCTCCTGTTTTCCTTTTCGTCCCCCAAGTTCTCCAGTGTCCTTACCCCGGCCCCATACTCTCTCATCCATTCCTTCAATCTTGTATTCCGTCTTACTCCTACCCAGTCCTCCTTCACCCCCTCGCATTCCTCCGCCAAATGACTCCACTTCCCCTGCTCACACGTTACACACCTCCCATACTCTTCCCCCAGAATTTATATGCGATCTTTAAACAAAGATTCAAAGAACGTTTGAACAATTTGTTCATATGATTTTTAGAATTTCTTTTACCTTATAAGTGTAATTTACTTAAAATATATAAATCTTTAATTGTTTTTGTCAGTTTTGTTACTAAAATATATGTTTTTAGAGCATAGCTAATTTTACTTTTCTCAAAAGTGTTCCTCTTATTCTCTTGAGCAGTTTATATAAAAAAAAAATTAAAAGTATCTACTCGATGTCTAAATTATGTTCAACTGCTCCTTACAGAACTATTGATACCTCATGGCATCAATCATACTTTAAATGCTGACATTGATTATTAACAGCAGATCACCATCAGTGGCCTGAAACGGGTTAAAGTGGAATCAACTACTTCAACCTTACCTATATTCATTGATTACAATCTCCTGTCAAGCAAATGTTAGGTTAACAGTATGTAGCAATCAGTCAATATAGGTTAGGTTGAAATGCCTGGAGCAATTTGCTCAAAAAAAATTCCTGTGTATCAGGTATGTCAAAATCATCGAACATGCTCTTTAGGGAAGGTCAGCTAAGGTGCATTTGTAAAAATAAAATCGATTTTGGAAATTTCTTAAAAGCCAATGAAGAAAATGGCAACTCCGTCCCAAGCTTACTTACACTCTGTTTTTTTTATATCAGCAAACTTAGGGTGTATTTACTGGGAACAGTTGCAATCCTGCTTTAACAGTAGGGCATAGATGTATATACAGTAGATATGAGAAGTTCGAATCTTTTAGGTGATTCGAATCAACCGAATCATTTCTTAAAAGTGATTCGTTCTTTATGAATCGTTCGTAAACGAATCACTTATAATAATAATTATAATAATGATAATAATAATAATATAGTTTGTTGTCGCCTTAATCTCCTTTTATAGTAATGATAGACACTTGTTTTATAAACCGTGACCATTTACTTACCGTCAAAGAAGTACGCGTAAAATTGAATAATAATACTAATAGTAATAATAATAATGATAATAATATATATTCGTTCCATACCGAACTGCGCCGAGATAGACGACCGACCCAATAACATTTGTTAAACGAGCGAATACCGTTTTAAGGGAACTTGTATAATTTAAGCAAAGATGATAGGTTTATTCGAAAGATATGTGTCTATAAAAAATAAAATGTAGATATTCTGTGATTTATCTCATAAGTAGAGAACAAACATTAGCTGATAAAATTACGCGTCCGGTCGTAAAAAAATACCAATAAAGGCTGGCGCAGCGGGTTCGATTCTGCAAGTCGTGAAAAATCGTTTCGGGCGGATTCAGACCACATGTACAAAGCGGAGTTGAAGTTGTGCGCGGATTCGAGCAAACACATTAGTCATCCGATTCGGGCGGATTCAGATTCAGATCGCATGTACAAAGCGGAATTGAAGTTGTGCGCGGATTCGAACAAACGCATTAGTCATCCGATTCGGGCGGATTCAGATTCAGATCGAATGTACAAGCGGTGTTGATGTTGTGCGCGGATTCGAGCAAACGCATTAGTCATCCGATTCGGGCGAATTCAGATTCGGATCGAATGTACAAGCGGAGTTGATGTTGTGCGCGGATTCGAGCAAACGCATTAGTCATCCGATTCGGGCGGATTTAGATTCAAATCGCATGTACAGGGTGGTCTTATTTCGATGTTACTTATGGGCATCTCGGTAAATAAAAGAAAAAACCGATGGCGAAATCGCGATCGCTTTTTTAAGCGTAGGATAACGCCGAAAACAAAAATGAAACATCTTGTTTTTTTCAGAAGTTATAGGGCAAAATCGGGTTTTTTTGATTTGTAATTTTAATTAATATCTTGCGTAATTTGTAAGATAGACAAAAACTATAAATATTTTCTTAAGACACCTTTTTAAGTAGAATCTAGTGGCGTAGGCATTTTTTTATTTGATGCACACATTTTCGAGTTAGGGCTAAATTATTTTTTTTTAAATATAAATCATAGTTGGCTTTGACACAGTTGATAAGAGTGCTTTTTTACAGTTTTCAAAAATATATACTTTTGTGAATTTATCTTAAAAAACAATATTACTATAGAGTAGAAACCAGCTTTTAATCTGCTAAATAATATACTGAAGACAATAGCCAATTTTTATTATTTATTCCATTGCAACAGCAAAGAGTTCTGTTCTTCCAAAAGATTAGAAAATGAAATTATGTTCTACCTAATAAAATATTTATTACTCAAAAAAGAATTATTATTATTTATAATGTTTATCATAATTAAAACTGAGCATGCAAATGATCAAAATTGGCTATTGTCTTCCCTATTATATTATTTGACAGATTTAAAGCTAGTTTCTACTCTATAGTAACACTGTTTTTTAAGATAAATTTACAAAACTTTATATTTTTAAAATCAGTGAAAAAACACTCTTATCAACTATGTTAAAGCCAATTATGATTTACATTTAAAAAAAAATAATTTGGCCATAACTCGAAAATGTGTGCATAAAATTAAAAAAATTATTTTCATATACAGTACAGCCGGCAACATCGACTCCCACTTACGTCAGTGACACATTTTGACACTTACTGTTACGAATTCATTTAAACTTGCTAGTTCCAATTTTGTGCCAATTCTGTTTTTCTCGTTTTAATCAGTTTGTATTCGTTCCTGCCTTTCAATGTTTTTGTGTTTCTGTGTTATTTTCGTTTTATTGTTTTGTTTATTTATAATGGATTTTAAAGAGCAAGTTCTAGGTGCAATAGGAGAAGATCCCACCGTGACAATTACATATTAGATATCCCCCAATCAATTACATATTAGATATCCCAAGACCGTTCATTTGGTCCTACAAGAAAACCTTCTAAATCCATATCATTCATGAAGGTGCACCACCATTATGTTAATAATAACATATACCGAATACATTTTTGCAACACCATTTTAAATAGAATTCTTTAGAGTGATGAGAGTATGTTTACTAGAGATCTCCGTCTTTAACCACCACAGCAGTCACTAGAAAAAAAAAAGACCTTTATTCGCATAAAACTATATTACATCCATATCTACACTAATCACTGCCCCCTCTCTTCCTTCTGCTTTCCCTCTCTTCCCCCAACTTCTCCAGCGTCCTTACTCCGGCCCCATCCTCTCTCATCCATTGCGTCACTCTTCTATTCCCTCTTATTCCCACCCATTCCTCCTTCACCCCCGCGCACTCCTCTGCCAGATGACTCCACGTATCTCTCCCCCGCTCACACATTACACACCTCCCATACTCTTCCCTCCCATCCACACCTTCCTTCCTCTCTCCCCTGACCCACACCTCGCCCTCGCCAGCACCACCCTTTCCGTCCTACTCCATCCCCCCTCCACCAAATACCCCGGCATTCTCCTATACACCTGCCACCTCCCATACCTATCGTTGTATTCACTCCTCTCTATACACTCTTGCCTTTCCTGGGTTTCCACCTCCTTCTCCTTCTCTTTCACCCACGCACCCATCTTTACCCCATTCCCCAGCCACTCCATCACCTTCGCCTCCAACAAACCCACCCTCTCATACATTCTCCTTCTCTCGCTCCTCCATTTACCCTCTCTCCCATTCACGCACGCCACCCACACCACCTTCACCAGTCTCTTTTCCTCCAGGTCCCATAACTTCATCTCATACTCTAGTTTCTCTCTATTTGTTTCCTGTAGTACTATGTATCCGGGTGTTGACCTTTCCAGCCCCAACATACGCTTCAAGAACCACAACTGCTCCCTCTCTATACACTCATACCCTCTCGTCCCCCATACTTCCATCCCATACATTAATACTGACCTCACACACGCATCCCATACTTTACACGCCACTCTTACATTGTTCCCCATCCACTTCCCCCACTTTTCCCACGCTATCCCCCACGCCTTTCTAACCTTCCCCTGCACCCAAATATCAAAATTGAATTTGTGTCACTGACGATGCCACTATGAAGCATTAGATGGCGTTTGCTATCGAAATCCATTAATAGTATTCACATATTGGCTTGAAATAGTCAGAAATGTTCAGTATTCCTCAGCACTGGGTCGGGACCACACTGAAGAGGACCTTGAAGTCCGAAACGCGTCTGTGGGTATCTGGTGCCGGAATACTGAACACAAATTCAATTTTGATATTTGCTTCCGTTAATGTTTGGCTAGGCATTATAAACCATACTGTTGTAGGATTAATTTACTTACCACATTGTCTTTATGCTAATAATTACATCAATGTTCTGGAACAAATTATTGATGAGTTGCCCTTGAATTTACGAGTTAATATGTTATACATGCATGATGGAGCCCCTGCTCATTTTGCCCGTATTGTAAGAGACTAGCCTCCGTGATCACCCGATCTCGATCCATTTGATTTTTTATTTGTTTAAGGGAGTATTACCACTAAGATAGCGTTTTTTTGGCGGTTTTTCAGAATTTTTTTTTTTAGGTAAATTTAATGCATGCGATCTTGCGGTTTCTTGCAACTTGTTTATAGATTCATGAACTATAAAAAATGAATTTTAATTCTTTTCAATCGTCCGGCTTGACCTCTAAATCTGGCCTCAAATAAGTCCGTGTCCGCCGTGTTTTTCCTCATGGTCGGAAAGATTTTTTCGATTCTGTGATTTGAAACGTAAAATGAAGTAGTAATCTGTATTAAATTATCTGGAGTTTGAACCACCGACAATAAAAAATCTCGATAAATAACAAAATGGAGGCCATTCGAAAAATGTGGTCGCGTTTTGCCCCCCTTTTTTTGACTTTAAGGCTCTATGAAAAATATCAAATATTAATATATTTGAATGACGGTGGTTCAAACTTCAGAGGAAAATGTGGAGAACCGAAAACTAAAAGCTCAAGTCGATCCGTTTCATAGTTTGAAAAGAAAGTTTCCGGCCAGCGAAAAAAAAGTGGTTTCCAGAATAACGCGTTTAAAGTTTTGATACAAGTTTTAACTATTTTTGGAGATTTTTGGCTTTAGTCAGCTATGCCAGCTCTGTACAGTAGGCTCTTCTCTTCCTCTAAAAACTGTGTTTTAAAGATTTGCTCCTGCCAGCATTGTTGGATGGCCTTCTGAGCTACTGGAGTCAGGCAAAATTCGTCCCACGTCTCGCGCTCCGCACCGGAAGGCCTTGGCTTGCAGGCCGATATGGATTCCCAGTGTCTCCATCGTCTTAAAAACTGCCGAGTATCCGTCGTTGATGATGCTGGTAGCTATGAAAGAAGCGATAGCGACGGTTTTTGCACCACAGTTGAGGTGCTTTGAAGTCAGCTTCCAAACACAAGCATTCAAACTTTCGTTTGAGTTCTGCGTATTTCCACCCAGCCACCTACTCAGCATAGTTTACTTCAACAAGCAAAAAACTAACTAAAGAATTCGCGTATTGTAAAACGGTTTTGTGGCATGAAACTAGATACTATCAAGTATCATAATATGCAAAAAAAATAAAATCAATTTTTTAAAACTTCCGAATGGTAATACCCCCTTAATGCTTCATTGAAGAAAAAGTTTAAGCTACGCCTCCACAAAATACTGACCAGGTTAGAAACAAAATTGACACCGCTGTACTGGAAATTACACCAGAAATACTGGAGCAACTAGTGAATACGATACAAAAGAGATTGCAACTGTGCTTAGAATCATATGGGTTTCATTTCGAACAAAATAAATTAATTGAATTATGCTGTATCATTAGATGAAGAAAAAAAAAACGCTGCCGAGACTCTATTCGACACATTTACTAAACCCCACTATACCATTATTACTCTTCTGATGCAACCCACATAACTAATCATGAGATTAATGAAAAAAAAAAAACATGGCAGCCCGTAAATGCGATGTTGCCAAATGTCCATTTCTTTTAAATGGCTCCTGATGGTATATGAAGCATTTTCTATTCAGAATTTCATGTAGAATATCGTCACGTGTAGATTATCCACCAATTTATACACACCCGATATAACTTGATTTGAATAAATTCTATTGACTATATACGGTGCCTAAATTCTGTGAAAACCAAAAGTAAGTGGTTTTAATACAATATAAATATATAACTTGATTTGACTAAAAAGCACAGTCTTGATTCATGCAAATAAAAACAGTGACATCAGTATACAGCGTATACATATCCCAATTATGTGTTGTGAATTTTTAAACATTCGTTGTTTTCTTAAAAGAGGTCGATTCAAAGTTTAAATGAGTGCTTTCCACTCCCAGGTTAAGCATGAAGTAAAATTTCGAGTTGAGAAAAGCCTTAAAATTTGGTTTGGCTGTGTAGCGCGAAGCGAAATTTTACTTCATGCTTAGTCTGGGAGTGCCATGTTTTTTTTGGAACTCTTTAAAAAAAGCGCATGCATATGGAAACCTAATAAAAAAATTCCTGTATGTATACTTAAAAGAAAAGTTCCCTGTATAATGATATTGTTTATTTTTCTTAGGACAATGCAGGGTTCTTTCACTGGTTTATTCCCACGTGATAACCCAAAAAATACTCGATTCGCGATTAATTTCTTCACAACAATTGGTTTGGGAGGCTTAACCGATGAGCTTAGAGAGCACTTAACCTCATTACCAAAAATAACTGAGACAAATGTCAATCAAGAAGAATCATCATCAGGCGATTCGAGCTCGAGCAGCAGTTCAAGTGGGAGCGATAGCAGCAGTTCCAGTTCCAGTTCGGGTAAGTGGAAGTAAAATATGCAATAGTTAATTATGAAATAGAAAACTTTAATTTTTGTGAAAGGAGCAAGATTTTCATGTGTGTTGTTAGTAAGGTTCAGAATGTCTGAAATAAAAATATTTAAATATTTATTCAAAAACATATTCCAGTATTCAATTATATGAATAATCGAATATTTTAAATATGTGAATATTTGAATTTGATTGTTTTTGAACGAATATTCGAATACTTCAGTTTAAATAATTCACAGCATTAATCAAAACATTTATTCTTATTTTATTTTGGATTAACAATAGCTAAGTGGGTTTTACACAGGGTTGTTATGTTTAAAACACTTTGTTTTAAAACAGTGTTTTAAACATGTTTAAAAACAGCCGCCGTGTTTAAACGGTTTTGTTTTAAACATGTTTTAAATCTTAAATTTGTTTAAAACATGTTTTGAACGTTAAATTTGCTTAAAACGTTTTTTTTTTATAATTTCAAATTTGCAATATTATATCTTATACTACTTCGTTAATTTGGATTGGCAGCTCCGCTTCACTACGCGGCTAATCCAAATTCTTAGGCTTTTCTAAACTCGAAATTTTACAAACTATTAAAACCCTTAATGACAACACTGAATTTTTGAAACAGTTAACAAAAAGATAATTAATGTAACTCATACATTCAAGACTCAGACGCCGTCGATAACGGTTGTATTGAGAGCATACGAAATTTTTCAAAGCTAAACTAGACAAAAACTATTACGAGCCACTCATGGAAGACAGACGACGAAGACAGTAGCGGAGAAGTAGTCGAAGTAGTGTCCAAGAAACGAGTACGGTCGCCAAAAACGACTGTTTCGAAAACAGTTAAAAAATATTCATCAATGACTAAGCCAAACTTACCCAAAACAACCAACAAAGTCTTACTATCCGCACTAAAACACTTTACCGCACAACCACTAACTTCAAAACAAACCAGTAGCAGCACCACACAACCACAAATATCAAAACAAGCCAGTAACCTTACATCGAAAACACAAACAACTAACGAGAACGCAAAAACCCCTAATACTCCACAAACATCATCTATACCAACACTTCAGAACAATGCAACTTCCACTTCGTACACACAAAAAAACACAAATACACTACCCGCCACACAAGAATACTGACACATGTTCTATGTTACACCCACACAAGAAATAAGCCTCCTTCAAATGGCGCAAATATGGTACACACAGGATTTCGACAAAACAGCACTCATAATTAAAACAAAACACGGATTTTTAATTAAATCAAACACAGAAAGGCAAAGAATCCTTAACGACCTCAGCACTCTACAATCAAAAAAATTGATAAGCAAATTTACGATCGTGACCTCAGCTTCATCAGCAGAAAAACAAGAACCATCACTATCATACAGCTGTATCATTAAGTCTGTCAAATTTGAAATAGAGGAAGAAAAAATAAGCGAGGAATTAAATAAAATAGGAATAACACACGTTTACAAAATAACGAATAATATCGAGAGCTACGAATGAAAAAACTCGGCTCATTAGAATCATCACTGGCTCTCACGAGGCATACAGTATGCTTTTACACAACAACTTTCCCTACATGTGCAAAGTATACCCAGTGGTAGAAAGCAATGCTCTGGAACCAATACCTATACCATGTAATAAGTATAACATGTTTGATTATAAAACAATGGACTGCACAAACGAAATTAAATGTTCTAAGTGTATAGGACCGCACTCCAACATGTGTAACAACACTCCCAAAAAAATACAAATCCTGTAATGAAGAGGGTCATGCAGCTTGGTCCACCAAATGTAAACTAAACAACGACCTACAAAACCTATCGAAGGAATTTCGATGGTTAAAATTCATATAACTAACAAAAAATCTGACGACATTGACATTTCCTTAAAGAAAGACTCTCACGTTCATAAATCATTTACTCTACACGACTTTATTCTTGACATTTATGCCACAGAAATTAATAAGCCTTCAGCTACAGACAAACGAAATATTAAAAAAATTTTGTCGCAGATTTATTGATGCTTATGAAATCGACACTCACTCATCATTCTCCGGGAATCGCGTATATATATTCATGTTTGACCTTAAATACCCTGATTCCATCCCACCCGTAGTCCCAATTGCAGGAGTCCACACAGGTTCATTAACGGTTAACAATATCTAGTATACGTTTCCTCTATTCCAACATAAACTCACTCCGGAACAAATCCTGCTTAACAATTACCTATCAAATAACCTTATCCATGTTAACCTTCTCGTAAAAACAAAAACAAAAGATACATTTCATTTTAATAACTGCAAACATCTTCAAATACCAGCATCAATCGTCAACAAAAATCTGCGAGGAGGATCCATGGCATCCTTCCACCCATCTGTAGCTTTTGGCAAAGCAAATCCACCGCGCATAAATAATCCCCTTAATGAATGTCTTCACTTTACTCTTAATAAAAATAAAAATATCATCCACTTGTTTCTAGTTTATATCCATACTCCCTCCAATATTGAAGATACAATATTTAGCGTCACTTTACGATCATGTTATAATAATCGGAGACTTTATTGTAAATAAAAGAAAATCCCAACAAATCCACTTCTGCTCCAATTCCAATTTTACAAAAATCTCCACTCCAACTTTTATAATGAGCGAAAACCAATCCACAACACCAGACATTATCTTATGTACTTCAAACATAAGTCATCTTATCAACTCAATCCACATTAGTCCTAGATCTGTGCTGCGATCACCTATCCATTGAATTTAACCTTGATACACAACTTGCTCCTTGCCCTCCCCCTCCTGAACACATTTACCAGAAATGTAACATCGAGAAACTAAACGATGATATAACAAATGCCTTCGACAGCAACTGTGACATAACTCCTTCCATCATTAACCATTTTAATTCAATATTATCCGAATCCATCCAACGTCATACTCCCAAAGTTGAAAAACAATATTACAAATATCCTCTTCCAAAATTCATTTTACTACTTATTAAATATAAAAGATAAATATACAGAGACATAAAAGAAATAGACGACAGACATCTGAAAGCAAAATTCAACCAATTAAATAGAGATATCCGGATATTAATATTTGAATACAAAAACGACAAATGGACAGAAACTTGTAAAGAGATTAATGAATTAAACGGAAAAGAATATTGGACACAAATAAAGAAACTAACTTAATATAAAAAATCAGACCAAATTAATAGCATCAAAGACCCGACAGACAATTGAATCATAACGGACGACACGAAAATATCCAACACATTTCCAGAACATTTTGACAATATGTATAAATTCTCAGACAATAAAAACTATGACAAACATTTTCTTGAGACCGTAAATAATTAGTTTAATTCTTACGACACTAGCACTACCTCACCTCCCCCAGACGATTCATTTGACGAGACAGACTATATATAGCATATTCTGGTAAAAATTCTGCACCAGGTTATGATAAAGTCCCCTGATTTATTCTGAAAGAACTGTACGTTGAAGTCCACGAATTAATCCCCAAAATTCTAAACTACTGTTATAGACATTCATACATACCTCCGGAATGGAAAAAAGGTATAATCGTATGTATTCCCAAACCCGAAAATAATCCCTCAGTAATAGCAAAATTATTAGAATCCCTCACCAAACAAAAATCCTAAACTCAATCCAAAACTCGATTCCTGACTACCAATTTGGTTTTTTACCCCAAAAATCCACAGTACTACCACTTACCATCCTAACCTCAAACCTTCAAACAAAACACCTAGAAGGACATTCTTCTGCCGTGGCCTTCCTTGACATAAGGAAAGCCTTTGATGCTGTATGGCATCGAGGTCTCCTTTACAAATGTTCCCTACTCAATATACCTAATAAACCTAATCTAACAATTCTTAGCCGACCGCTCCTGCCAAGTAAAAATCTGCCAATCCTTATCCCACCCTTGTAACCTACAGCAATGTGTCCCACAAGGCTCCCCATTATCACCCATTTTATATATCTACTGCCATTATATTTATATTCCGATCCCCTTTATTTTAATCCAAATATATATCCTCTACAGTTCACGGATGACATAGCATTAATTGCGTACGCTCCTAAGCTTCAACCTGCTTTACAATCCCTGCAAACAGCTCTAAATTCCCTTCAATCCTGGTTCAACAAATGGCGTCTTGAAGTTAATCCTACCAAATCTAAACTATTTATCCCTTATCACAAAATTAGTCCTACATCCCCTAAAATAAAAATCTACAAATTATACATAGCCCCTTCACACACATGTAAGTACCTAGGAATCTTCTTTGACACGAAACTTTCCTTTAAACCACATGCACAATCAGTCAAAAACAAGGCGCAGCATTTCCGATCGCTTACTTAAAAAAACCAAAGAATCACAACTAAAATAGCAATCGATTTGCCGCCCCTTACCAGACTATGCATCCATCCTTTTCACCCAATGCCGCCCGTCCACTCTATACCACTTTCTAGTGGCCGAAAGATTTGCTCTCCGAACCTTAACTAAAATCCGTCATCCAAAGAATCCTCTCCATAATCCATCCAATGAACCCTTACACCAAATATCATCTTGACACTTAATCTAAATTTACCTCCTTTATACTAATTTGCAAAAGGGAAGAAAGACTCATGGTCGATAGCCCAGGCAAGGATGTACTAACAAATTCATTTATTATATTTATTTCTATGTACAGTATATAAGTTATGTCTGAATAAAGATGATGTATATACACCATTCCATTTGTTTCTGGATCTCGCCTAGCCATGCTTTCGTGTTGTTATGTTGCAGTATCAACATTTACATTTTTTATTAGTTGCCACTCCTGATTCCTTATTTTAACAGTGTTGCAATAATTTATGATATCATAAGTAATTAAAATGTGTTAACGGGAAGACCCAAGCGAGAAATACAAATGGATGACGAAATATGTTTGCAGAGCCGAATTCATTATATTTGTTATATACAATATTATTGCTGTGTTTGTATGTACAAAAACCAAGTAGTAAATTTTGTTAATCTTAAAACTGCATATTATTATCCTTTTATATCTGAAAATTTGTAAAACAGGCAACAGTGTAAGATCACAATAGTCAGAAATTATAACCTTAAAATCGAACATCTGACAGTGACATTTAAAAACCCTGATTTAAAACACTACCAGCCCCATTTACAATACTTAAACTGTCACTTTTCCATAGCTAGGCGAGATCCAGAAACAAATGGAATATATTATACAGAGAGTTTTATGTAACACCGAACATGCTAGAATGTACTCAATGTTAATTTTCCTATGTTCGATGGGTACTGGGACGCATCAAAGCATTGAGTACGATGTGATTGGCTACGATTTCTGATGGTAATATAGTCAACTCAATGTACACTCTTCCCGTCAAAAATAAATTAAATGTGTCAATTATTATGTTAACCACAATATTTGGTATTATGAATATTTTAGTTCAACAGAATGATTAACAACTTTTGTTATATTTTTATTCAGTAAAATACTAGTTAAAGAAGATAAAAAGATATAAACGCTTCATCAGTAAATACGAGTTTTCTCAACATTTCATTGTTTAATTTAACGTATTAAATACAATTTTACAAACATTTTATCGCTTAATTTTGTCATACAGCAACTAGTAATGTTGGAATTTGTAGGACCTAAACTTAAATTCTTGAGGATTTTTAAATATTAAATGATTTTGCAATAGTAAGGATATTATTGGACACTATTCAACATAACAGAAATTGTTTAATTTTATCTGTATCGATAATATTGACCGACTTTTAACTCCTCGCTTGTGAAATTTATCCAAACAAACTATTTTTTAAGGTTCGAAATGCTTAAAATAAATGGTATTGGTCAATCAGAAAATTTTACAGAAACTAAACCATGGGCATTTTTTTAACTGTTTTCTCCGTGGTTTAAGTTTACCAGAAAAATCTTTTCCTCCTTTGTATGCATTATTGATATGTTTAACTCTCCATTCCTCGTCTACATCTGCTTCAAGTGCTGGAACAGCAAATATCACTTGCTTGCGATAACTGACAGATTCAATTTATTTTTGAAGGAAATAGTGTAAATTGGGTTGACTATATTACAATTATAAATCGCAGCCAATCACATCGCACTCAATGCTTTGATGCGTCCCAGTACACATCGAACATAGGAAAATTAACATTGAGTACATTTTAGCATGTTCGGTGTTACATACAACTCTCTGTATATATGTAACTCATAACGATTATCAAAATAACTACAGTTTGTGTTTGTTTCCCATTTTTTTTAAGAAATCAGTATTGTCATTAAAAGTTCTAATAGATGTCTAACAAGTGTTTTCCAATTCTTGATTAAGCATGAAGTAGATTTTCAGGCCTTTCTAAACTCGAAAATTTAACTTTACACGCTAGGTGTATAAAACACTGATTTCAAGTGAAGTTTGAAATTTACTACTATCAAGGCTTTTTAAATTTAAGTATTCGAATATTCACTCAAAAACATTCAAATATTTGAATTATTCGTATTCAAATCCCAACCTTAATGAAAACCGTTCTTTTTCAATATGTAGTTTGTCTAAATTACATTGTTCTTTTATTTGCTTTCAACATTTGATTATAACAGCATTTCTCTGCTGTATTTATTGTCATTGAGGATATAAATACTTCGTATCAGAAATTATCACAACATTTTCCACTTTTAGAATCATCATCATCAGACGATGAGGACAGCAGAAGGAAATTGAAAAAAAAAACTAAGAAACTTTCGAAAAGCAAACCGGCAGAAGTCCCAGATAAAAGACAAAATGATTCAAATTCAGAAAACAGGAAAATTCATCAGCGTAGAGATTACGAAAATGCGGAACAACGCAGAGGAGATCGCAATCGGACTGAAGACGAAGATTCGAATCGTGAAAGGTGGCGAAACGAAAGAGACCACAATAATCGTGATAGGAATAAACACCAGGATAATGAAAGAAGACGAAGGCCAATTTCCACGGAGAGGAGTAAACGTCATAACGAGAGAAGGAGAGAAGACGAACGATCGAGGAGAAGAAGTTGAAGTGAGTCAGTAGAAATAAAATAAAAACATGTATTATTGACAGATAATTTCATTTTATTATTATATGTAAATTTACAAATTTAAGTGCATTTATTCTTATCCCTGAAAGTTCCTTGTAAAATTTGATTGAAAGTGTCGACACACACTTCTCTTGAACAGTCGATTTTTTGTCCAAAATCCCACAGTTTTTCGAACTTATCGCCGGGAAATTCGTAGCCTACTGCTTCGAAAAGTGATTTTATGTATTTGGGACTTCGTGGCTAAAAATATTCAAGAATTACTTAATTTATGATTTCCTCATTATGGTAAAATCATAAATTAAGTAATTTCTTCAGAATTAAGAAATATTACCTCCCAAAAATCAACGTGCGATAAGGAGTAATTTGTGTAAACGCTTGGATTTATAGCAATTGAAGCCGTAGATTCGAGTGCATCAGTGGTTCTTTTTAAATCGCACTTAATGGAAGGCGCACCTGCTTTAGGACTTTCTGTAAATAAATTGTGCATGTTTGTGTAAGTAAACTAAAAATGAGAGTAATTCCAATTCAAAAATATTTGAATTCGTGAAAATAAACTTACGCTTCTTATAGTTTGCATACTTTAATATATAAAATTACAAAAATGTTATTCGTGTAAAATGCAAATAATGTGTCTTAATTAATAAGACAACTTAACACAATAAATATCCATTGAAACAACTACTTCCCGTGCAAATACATCTCCGGATATTGAATTATACAATGAAATATTTAAAATCTTATTTTAATTGATTTGTTACAACGCTCTATCAAAAGATGTGTAACATTTAGGTCAAATTCTCTTCAAACCAATTAACAAATAAAATGAAAAATGAAAGGAGAAATTACAAAAAATTAGAAATGAAAGGACTTGGATTAAAACTAATGTCTTAGGCCATCTATAGACGTGTTTCGAGATTTTGTGTCTTCTCTTGTTAAGTTGTCTTATTAATTAAGACACATTGTTTACATTTTACACGAAAAACATTTTCGTAATTTTATATATAATAAAAATGAGAGGTTATGTATGAAGCTGAAAACACCTACGTGAATTATCACAGAGTAATCGATCCATGCACGATGCCATTTGACTGGATGTTATATAATGTCGCTGAGCATCAAAATCGGCTGAAAAGTGAAAATACGTTTAAAATCTTTCAACAATCGAATGATATTTAAACCGTATTTGCAAACAAATAAATAACTTAAATTTATAGTGCCATCTTAACATTTAGATCGATTTAGACTGTACGGTTTGTGACAGAGGGACGAACATTTTTCAAAAACGGTCTAAATTTTTGATTTGGAAATTTTCATGAAAATAATACGCTTTGTATTACATCTGGGGAAAGTAAAAACATCTAAAATTAGCTTACGCTTTTTTTTTCATAATAAAGTCAAAATCAATAAAATATATTTTTTTAAATAAATTGAAAAAATACCATCGAGGTTAGGTATATCCGGCAATTCATAATTGCTCTGAAACATGTTTAAAAACTCCACATATTTAACATTATTATCCTCAACATATCCAAATTCCTCAGCCAAAGGAAAAATCAAAGTACGGTTAAAGAATACGTTTACATGAACAAGGATTTGTAAAAATACATCAATTTTTATCCATCCCGTGTGTTCCTAAAAAGAATCGTATTTAATTTGATCTTAATTTTAATGGCTTGTGCGTTTTTATGTTCAATTAATTATTATTCTCACTTTGTCATAAAACAAACACAAATTTTCTATATCCTCGAAATCCACACAGTGCTTCTTAAAATACTGCCTCAGTTCGTTCAAATGACTCAACCACACATAAAATTGCTTCTTCCTGGAATTCGGGGCTTGATCTGGTTTCATCAGCTCTTCAACTCCGCACAACGGTCGATTAGATTTTTTCCCAAAACTTGCATGTGGAGGCATACAGTTAATATTATTATTTCTGTAATATTTAAGAATTGTAACAATAATTTCTTATAATTGAGGATATCAATAACACCGTTGAACAAAGAATTCTTTATTCAGTGATAATACAGTTTATCCAAGGAATTAATTAAATTTAAAGAACTTAATTGCACTTGCAAACAGCTTTTAAATATCAGATTTTATTTACAAATAATAAAATATTAATAAATAAAAGTTGACGTTCTTATTAAATATCAGATTAAACTATTGAAGTATTGGTTGTAGAAACAACCTGTTATTTAAAAACTGTACAACATGTTGGAAAATAATGAATATATAATTTAGAAATAGAAATTTAGAATAACTGGGAGTTTTCAAAATTGAAGTATTCTAATATTCATTCAAAACATTGAAATGTTTGAATATTCTAATTATTCGAATATTTGTATATTCGAATACTTTAAGTATTCAAATAGTTGAGTTCTTCAAATATTCGAATTTGATTATATTTTTGAATTAATGGTTCATTTTTAAAAATTCCCTGCATGAATCAAAACATATTTCCTTATTTTATTTTATTCTTGTAATGGATTGACAATAACTAAGTATGTTTTTAAACTTTATATTAAATTACTGTTTTACACGCCTGGTGCACAAAGTAAATATTTCGAGTTTAGAAAAGCCTGAAATATTTACTTCATGCTTTATCAAAGAGTGAAAAACAAGGGGGTCGGATTAAATAGGAAAGAACTGGTAAAATTAAATTTTATAAAACTATATAATAAAAACAATATTTCAATATTTAGAAGCCCAATTCTTTAAAGTTTAACTTCGTAAATACCTAGCAATAATCCTAATTTCAATATAATATTGATTTATCATTTAGATTTTCTTAGTAATGCATTGTTGTCAGTGAAAGTTTTAGAAATAGTTTCAGTTTTGATAATACAAATCAATTTCCAAGAATGTATTAATCTATAATCTGTTTTTTTTAATATGACCAATCAAATTTGACATTTCAAGAATTTAGTGGTGTGATGCAGGTTGTGTATTTTAGGTTAGGACAAGATTAATCAAATGTTAACATATACCACAGGTCATATTTATACTTATTAGCACAGTTCATATATATCCAGTTAGCCAGTCCCCATATAAATTTTGGGTACACGCGAATGGGAGCAGAGCGCTGGATGCCAAATTGGTGTATATGGCTGCCTATATACACCAGTCTGGCTTCCTGCGGTCGGTCGGTTACGACTATTTTACTCCAGATGTCGCGAAATCAAGTCTCAGAGAGAGAGAGTGAGAGAGAGACAATTTCTTTCTCCCTCTCTTCCGCGCTTCTCGTTGTATCATATTCCATATGTTGATTTTTCAATCTTGAAAACACGTTTTTTTTTTCTTTTAACGAACTAAGGATGCGTGTTACATTCATTCATGCGTTTCCTTCTACAATTTTATTTTCTGCGTTATTAGAGAATAGATTTTATGAAATTATATGTGAACGTTGTAAAATTCATTAAGTATTATTTATTTTGTACAAGAAACTTAAAATACAAAACTATTTAACTTTTGATAAAAATGCATACACGCAACATTATTATTTTTTGATAATTAAGTTACTAAATAAGTTTATTTGATATATTATATTATTTGACCTGAATTTAAAATGTACCAAGAAAAATTTAAATATTTTGTTATTTAAAGTATATTATAAATACTTCACAATATTACAATGTTTTATACGCGTGGCGCATGAAGTAAAATTTCGAGTTTAGAAAAGCCTAATTTGGCTCGGTCGCTCCGCTTCGCTACGCGCCCGAGCCAAATTTTCAGGCTTTTCTAAACTCGAAATTTTACTTCATGCTTAGTCTGGGAGTGGATACACTCGTTCTTAACTTCATATTGCACGTTTTTATATAAAATCGACGAATGCCTGAACATTGACAGCGTATACATTACATTGTTGAGGCACTAATTTTTTGAAAATCCATTATCACTTTAATATAATAATAATAATAAACTATTTATGATTTTTAACTTTTTATTAAATTCACGTATACATTATGTGTATTTAAAGAAAAAATTCACAGTATGTAATGCAATAAGTCATTCATAGAAATCATAAAAAGAAGTGTGGAATTTTAATTAAAATTAACTTTTAGAGTTAAAATTGCTTGGCCGTTAATGCGTTAAAATAGTTTTAAATATACTATGTGTCCCGTTTCAAGGCGCATTGTATGTTTCATGTAAAGTTTTCCAATGTAATTGGAATTTGAGTTTGTATCGCTTATTGAACCAAAACGATTACAATAAAATTAAAATCATTTGTTTACCTACTAGCAGTATTTTCGAGGTATTATTTTTGAGTTCTCCTCAGTTTCATTTGAAATATAGCTTGAAAATAGTGAGCGATTATACGAAAATATAATCGTCAAAACAGTAGTTGCTACGAAAAGTCAGTGTTTGGCATCAAATTTATTAAAACACAAAGCAATAATTCAATTCAAAATGAGTGTTTATTCTGCAAAAGAAAAAAATCAGATCCCAAAATGGACTCAGTATATATTTTAATCACGATGCGTATTTTATTAAATGAACCATACTTTTAATAAATATTAACAGTTTCAGAAATTTGTGGTTTTTGCACTGACTACTTTAATTATCCGTTTACTTTGAACGATTGTTACATGATCAACTTGTACTTTTCCGATTGAAATTTTATAAACGCTTATTGTGTGCCATTTGACCAACACCGACAACACTCAGCGGGTACTAAAATGTTACCTAATTTTTGGATTAAATTTTATGGCATCCGTCGTGCGGCTGCATGGGGATAATTTAAAAAAGAATAAGCAGAAATATTTTTCGATATTCTCAATACTTCCCGAGATACACGAAATGTTATATAGAGAAAGTACAAATTATATAAAAATCATGAAACTTTATAATTGAGAATATTATCAAAAACTGCGAAACAAACAAACTTGTTAAATCAAGTAATTAGTCACATTAATAACATTATAAATTTTACATTTTAATAATTGTTACCGACCTCATGGCTATCTTTTTTTGTACGGAAATATACGGTTTAGGGTCCTAGGAATCAGAAACAAGTGTTATCGATAATATTTGAGATAATTGGCTCAAATATTGAAATATGTTGAAAAGTCTCGTTAAGTGATGATAACCAAAAACATTTAGAAAACAACAAGATGTCTTTTAATAGAATAAGTATAATAGATTTTCTCTGAGAAGTGTAATTGCAAAAATTATTGAATACTCTATTTACAGTTTTATGTCAGGTTAATTCAATTATTTCAATGGTTTTATTCTTAGTCAGATCACGGTTTATATATCTAACGGTTGTAGCATTCGTCGGGCGAAGTCGGAAATGTTCGTGCGTCTGACGACATTGTGGTCGCTCCTAACCTGTCAAACATTGCCCGCTTACGGTGCTTATGTGCGTTTAGATAATTACGAGTGGTTTTTTCTTAAATTTTATATTACAATTAATATAATTGCTGTATATTTTTGGTAAGTAATTGAATTATTACAAATTTCAATAAATGAAGCGTATAATATGCTGGAACAACGTTGTAACCGCCAATTGTGAAAACGCGGTATTTCCGTGGAAAAACGATGTATGCAGCCAGGATTTTGTCTTGGGGGAGGCAAGTTTAGTTTGCAGCAAGGCTCACTTGTGTTGTGGGCTGTATTACATTTTTAAATATGTGGTTTTGAACCCTTATGGGGGGGGCTTCTTTTTCGATTTCCCAACAAAACAATTTTTGGCGCTTACAACGTTGTTCCAGCATAGCATTCAAATAATGAATTAAATATTCAATCTTTTTCATTATTTTTTAATGAATAGTGCCGAAGTTTTCATCATGCCCGGAAGCTCTTGCGCCGTCGCTGTATGCAGAAATCAGCACTGTTTAACGAAAGGCAAATCAATTTCTTATCACCGATTTCCAAGAGATAAAATAATTAGACATGCATGGATAAACGCGTGTAGAAGAAAGGACAAGTTTAATCCCGATACCAGCTTTATTTGTAGTAGCCATTTTATAAAAGAAGATTTCGAATTAGATTTTCGAAGTGAACTTTTAAATATTCCCACGAGACGGAAACTAAAGACCTCAGGTATATTTTTTATTTATTATAATAACCGAAAAATTTATGATATACATACAATTATTTGATATACACAGAGCTGATTGTAATTAAATTATTAAACACGGTTGAGATCTACTTAATGAGCTTTTTTAAAAATGGTGACGTAATAAATATTCTTCTAGAGTATGTGGCAGTGCCGGACAAAAAGACAAAAAGTGCATTTGCCATAGGGCCCCCGAAGCTGCAAAGGCGCCACAGCGTACTAAAATAAAGACGTTGATTCCTATTTACAAACATTTATTTTACATTCAAAATATATAATTATTATGTCTCATCATTTAAGAGTTTATTTATGCTCACCTAATTTAAAATTTAATGCTCATCTAATTTAAAAAATTACTAATGCTTGAACAAATAGAACAGATAACCGGTTATTTTGCTGAGTAATATGGAGTGGACCAAATTTTGAATATTTTGTCGCATTTTTTATTAAATTTAAGAGTATGTGCTAACTTAAATCTTTAACTTAATTTATTTACTTTGTAAAAAATCATATGAACCATATTTCACTTTTTTCTGGAAATTATTAAAACATGCATTTCCAAAAATTGTTTTTTTTTAATTTGAAGAACTAAGATTTTCAAAATAAATAATAATATAATTTAGACATTTCATCATTATAAAATTAATGGAAAAAGTGTATTAATTCATTAAATATAAAATATAATATTTTAAACAATTCAAATCGAAGTTTAATAAATTATCCTTATTTTTTGAATGGATAAATTCATTAAAATGTAAACTAAGAATTTTCAGAAAAAACTCTCGGACGGGTCAATTTTTATTTTTAGTTGCGTTTATTTTAAGCACATATATAGGGTGTCCCTTGTAGCCCTTATCATGTTTATAAATGGAAATTAAATATTTTTATATTTGAGAAAGGAATAATTTTCTACATACGATGGAAAACCTACTAAATTATAAAATAATCGAGAAAATTTGCTTTGATAAAAATTACCTAATAAAAAGAAGGTTATATGGTCATCTGAAGACATAGCTGATACATTAAGTATATGGTTAACTAAACATTATGAAAGAAAAGTACATCAATAATAACATGCGAAAATATATACAGCTATTTCCGCCTGGTTTTATTTTACTTTTTGTACGTTGTTATCATATTTAAAATTTGTTTATTATAAAAGTAATTTATGATAAACAAATATTAAATATATTATGAGCTGTAATTGAAATTGACAGCAACATTATCGCTTTTCTATATTTTTCAGCAATTCCTTCCCAATTACTCACGCTTGGTTCATCCCCCATTGTTCAATCAGCAAGATCAAACCGTGCTGAATTACGATTGCAGAAAAACATTGTAGATGAATTATTGTCTGAAAATTTAAATCAACCTAAGGTAGAACCAATAGACACTACATCTAATATTGAAACCAATTACGAGGAAATGTACATGAAGTTGCTGGAGGAACACAACGAATTAAAGTCATTGTATAAAACTATAATGGAATCCACTACGTCATTACATAAGGAGATTGAAACCTTAAATACGAAAATTATTATGCTCGAAAAGCAACTAGAAATTAGTGATATGCAAAATAATTCATACAAAACAGTATGGCAAAGCCCAGCAAGATTTATTACTAGGTAATAAAAAAAAAGTTATATGGTCATCTGAAGACATAGCTAATGCATTAAGTATTAAGTACCTCAGCAAAAGATGTTATGTATTTATTAGATCGAAACTAAATATACCTTTGCCACATATCACAACGTTGCAAAAGTGGGTTTCAAAGTTAAATTTCCAGCAAGGCATATTAATTGATGTGCTTAAATTAATGAACATTGCTGGAATGACTTTAACACATTTGGAAAAAATCTGCGTGCTTCAATTCGATGAAATGAAAGTACATACTTGCTACGAGTACAATAAGGTAAATGATCAAATAATAGGACCACACAAACAGATGCAAGTAATTATGGCAAGGGGATTGTTTAAACAATGGAAGCAACCGATATTTATAGATTTTGACCAAAAGGTTACTCCAGACATTTTAAACAAAACCATTTCTGCTCTGTATGATATTTCATATAAAGTTGTAGCATGCGTTTCTGATTGTGGTGGTGGTAACATTGGTTTGTGGCGCGAGTTGGATATTTCCACAGAGAAAACATATTTTTCACACCCAAATAGTGGAGAAAAAATATATTTTTTCTCGGATGCACCTCATATGCTAAAATTAGTCCGAAACTGGTTAATAGATACTGGTTTTAGGCTTGCTGATGGGTCCGTAATTAAAAAAGAACCACTTGAAGAGTTACTAAAATTAACCGATACAGAAATAAGTGTATGTCATAAATTATCGACTAAACACATAAATTGCCAGAGACATGAAAGGCAAAATGTTTCATTGGCTGCCCAGTTATTGTCCCATACAACGGCAAGCGCTTTAACATATTATGAACCCGGAATGGATAAAAAATTAGCGTCTGATACTGGAAAATTTATAGAGGCGATCAGTAATTGGTTTGATATAATGAACTCCTATAATCCTATAGAAAACTTGAATTCAAAAAAACCGTATGGATTAAATTTAGATGTACAAAATAACCAGTTAGACCTTATTAATCATACCATAGCGTCTATGAGATGTATTGGGAAAATCTCATTGATGACTTTCCAAAAAGGTATGATAATTTCAATTAAATCATTACAAGGCCTTTATAATAATTTAAAAGATAAATATGATATAAAATATATATTAACCCACCGGTTGAATCAAGACAGCCTTGAGAGTTTTTTTCCCAAATTAGAAGATTGGGAGGCTTGCATGATCACCCAACTCCAGTAAACGCTATACATCGAATCCGAATGATTGTGCTAAGTAAAAATCCCGGAGTTGTACAGGAACATTTAAATATTATAACCGCAAAAGGATACGATGACGAAGAATATTTATTATCAAACGTTATATCACAAACAGGAGTGTCAATTGAATACGCATCATCGGAAAATGAATCAATCGACAATAGTTTTTCCTCGACTTCTACGAAATCTGAAGAGAAAGAAAATGTAAATAAATCGATAAGTGAAGAAGACGGTTTTATATATTTATGTGGCTGGGTGGCAAAAAAAATGAAAAATAAACATCCCAACTTGGGAGCATTGTCAAAATTTTCTTTGGATGATAGTCCTGGTTGGCTACAACATCTTTCATTTGGCGGATTAACCATTCCTTCTGAGGAATGGATCGAAAAAGCAAAATTATTAGACAAATATTTTGTAAAATTTCACCGGAACACAGTACGAAAAGAAAAATCAATTATAACAAAACTGACTAATATAATTAAAAAGAAAAGTGATATAAGTGAAGACATTATAAAATGTTTCATTTTGCAGAGAACATTTATTCGCATAAAACGTTTAAATGCAGAAATGTAACAACATTCATTAAAAAGAAAAAGTGAAAGTGAAGAAAGAAGACATACAGAAAAAATGAAAAAAATATGTACATAAACTTTTTTCTATAAATATATGTATATGTTACTTTATAATCTGTAGTATTATTTGTTTAATTATGTTTGAATATTAAAGATTTATTTTCCCAGTGATTTTATAAGGTTATTAGCATGTAAACTACTGGTATATAATATTATTATATTTCAAAAATTACAACTACAAGGTTTAAATTAGTGAAAGGTATAATCGATTATTTTCGTAATTTGCGAAATAATCGATTATTTTTTGTTAATCGAATAATAATATCAATGGAATTTCGATTTATTTTTAACTTCGAAACTTAAATTTAAACAATAAATCAAAAATGTTAAAGAAAAGATATTTAAATTATTACAAGAAAAACGATAATAATTTAAGAACTCTACATTTAGGAAATAAAACATTTTACTACCTTTAAGGAAATGTTTAAAAATTGTTAAAGCAATTAAAAGAGACAAAATTCTAGTTAACGATTTAACTTTATATTTGGGTTTCAATTGTTTTAGATTCAGTGATAAATTAATACTTCAACATATACATATTTAAATATTTTTTTTTTGCTTAATTTTAATTTTATTGTTGGGATTTTATTTTACACACATCAATTTTTACATCTTCGTACTTGAAAATCAGTGAACCTATCAAGTGAACGTTTTAAAGAAATATAAGAATTAATAATATGTTTCAGCAAGAATTAGAACATAAAATCAAGAAAGTATCGAATGATGTTTTAAATGAATTGCTTTCGCACTAAATTCTACTGAATTTACATAAATTGCACGTTGTATGCAATACGTATTATAAGCAGCCGACTACACTGACGTCACGCGCTCGCGAATGGGCGGGGCCAACGGCCGCATGCTACAACCGTTAGATATATGAACCGTGTAGTCAGATTACATTTACAAAAGGTACCGATGGGATTATGTTACAGACTAAATAGGTAAGTAAAAATAATTCAAAATGATTTAAGAAAACCCGATCAAAAAGTGTCTAACTAAAATATCGGTTAGTGAAAAACATGATAAGAAATTACCGAATTGGATTCTGCGGATACGGATTAAATGTGTCAACAGTAAATAATCTTTTTAAATCCCAAAATATTTATGGTTTTTAGAAGGTTGCGGATTATCTGTAAGTTGCAGTGGTATTGTTCTGGTCGCGCAATACTTGAGGGTATACACCATAATAAAAACGTGGTCGAAAAAATGCCTACAAATAGGTGAAAACAGATAGATCACTTCGAAGAATTTGATTTTTCATCCCTTCTATAAAGCTATCCCCACTAAAATAATGAATATTGTCCAAAAAGAAAATAGTTAAGGAAAAGAGTTAATTCGATATTCATACAAGTTATTCAGAGTGTAAATGGATGAAACGGAACGTAGCAATTTTAATATTAATTTCTCAAAATTAAAATATTATCTTCCCTAATTATTTCAGGGAAATTATGATATTCATTTGGTTAGAGTAAAAATATACACACCGAGCTTTGCTATTTATTGCTTTTTTAAAAACCGGAGTGTCATGAAATTAAACAAGCAAATGATGAGGTGTTGATTTGTTGGCTTTTTATTTAAAATATAATCTGTTGATTTTGTGTTACACTTCGATCAATTCTGTATAATTATTACTGAATAAAAAAAAAACGAAAAAACTGCTTCTAAAATATCGTTAATAAATAATAAAACAGTTATATGTATATTTAATATAGTTTTTTGTATATATGAATGTTTATATGAATCTATATTGCTATGTTTTTAGTTTTGTGTATTCGTAAATAATTTATCTATTTTATTGAAATTATTTCTGTTTTTTTATTATCAATTCCAATTAAAATACCCATCAAACATTTTTCAGAAATAAAAACTATGCTTGTTTGTTTCAACAAAAGCATATGAAAGTAAACTTGTTCATTTTCATTACTTAGCATATCAAATTGAAATTGTTCATTTTTATTACTTTTAACAAACTTTGAACAACAAAAACTTTTTTGTTTATTCAAGCAATCAGTTAGTAAACTGTTACAACCAAAAAACACATAAAAAACTAAAAAAAACTCAAAAAAAATTCAAATTACGGAGTGACCCTACTTTTATGCTCGGCAGTGTATAAATCCAATCTTTAAAGATGGTAAGAGAGATGACAAATTAATATCTGACCAACTTATATCGTACTGCAAAAATATCATTTGTGACGAGCAGCATGAATTCTTTGAAGGCAGATCTACGACGTCTAACCCACTACCAGATGTATTTGTTAAGGGCTTTGGAAAACGGATATGAAGTTAGTTCAGTTTATACTGATTTTTCGACCGTGTTAGTTATTCTGTTCTCTTAAATAAAGTTGTGGGCCTTGGTTTCAGTGATAATATTGTAAAGTGGTTCGATAGTATCCTACGTGAGCGTAAACAGTTCGTTAAAATCGAGAACTTCATTTCCAGTGCGATCAGTGTTACGTCTGGTGTACCACAGGGGTCACATTGTGGCCCTATCCTTTTCTTACTTTTTAATAACGACATATCTCAGGCTTAATTATGTCTATTATAACGGTTTCAAGTCATATGAATTTATATCGACATCTGTCGTGCCCCAGGGTTCGAATCTTGGTCCATTACTCTTTATTATATTCATAAATGACCTAATTATGTCTATGTCTTGTCATGTTCAAGCTTATGCAGATGATATTAAGATATACAATAATATTACATGTCAACAAGACTGTCAATTATTACAAAATAATCTAGATTCGATAACCACCTGGTGTGCCAATAATCAACTAAAACTAAATGTCAAGAAATGTGCTGTAGTTAGTTTTGGTCGAGTAATTCGTATTAACAATTTTTATTAAAATATTTTGGGAACAGCGTTGCAGAAAATGTCAGAAATAAAGGATCTCGGTGTATTTTTTGACCAGCGTATAACATTTTCCAAACATATACACACCATATGTAGAAGTGCTTCTAAAATGCTAGGCTTCATTATACGCATAACTAAATATTTTAACAATGTCGAATTGCTTAAATCAGTTTATTTTTCATTTGTGCGTAGCAAATTGGAATATGCTTCTGTAGTATGGCATCCCCACTATGCTTACATATCCATAGCTATTGAGGGTATTCAAAGAAGATTTCTGAAATACCTGTCTTACAAACTAGATGGGGAATATCCTGTACAAGGCATTGTTTATGCTCGGTTATTGGATAGGTTTGAAGTAGAATCTTTGTCAGTACGTAGAGAGTTCCATAGTGCGAAATTCATGTACAAGCTACTACATAATGATATAGATTGTTCACAATTATTATCGCAAGTCAACCTATCTGTCCCAAGAATTCAATCATGTCATAATAATACGTTCTACACAAAATTGGCCAAATCGAACACTTTACATAAATCGCCACTATTTCATATATCCAGAAATGCAAATGAAGTTTTTGATGATGTCTTTTGTTAAGTGAATGTTAAGTGAGTCACACGTCTAGTCTTTAAGTATTGTAATTAAGTTTTTTTATATATGTTTTTTTTTCTTTTATTTTTTGTTTGTTTCTTATATATACATACCTATTTGTGTTTTAATTTATATCATATTTAGTTACATTGTCCTGTAATTGGTGAATGTTGGACAATAAAGATTATTATTATTATTATTATTGGCAGTGTTATTAAAGAAAATAAATTCTTGATGCTGATGATGATCTAAAACTATATAGAAAAATCGAACAATTCAGTGATCACAGTATTTCACAATCAGATTTAAATAATTTATCAAATTCAAGAAATCATCTTCTTCTTAATTTAAAGAAGTGTTTATCTATTTCTTTTAGTCGCCGTAAACATATTAAATTTGAATATTCAATTAACAATTGTAGATTACCCGGTGTTGACACGGTACGCGATTTAGGTGTAGTTTTTCACAGTCACTTGACCTTTGTTCCCCATTTTATAAATGTTACCAGTAAAGCTTATTGTACGCTAGGATTTTTTAACAGATTTTCCAAACTCTCTTTCTTTCTTTCTCTTTGGATACGTTTAGCACTCTGTATGATAGTTTGGTAAGACCGCAGTTAGAATACTGCTCGGTTATCTAGTCTCCTAATTACAAAAACCACATTGAGTGAATTGAGAAAGTTCAAAATAAATTTCTATTGCTGGTTTCATTTAGAATGGGCATTGGTCGGGTGCAGTACAGTTGGTCGCATATCCTGACTACAATAAACTTAAAATCCCTACAATACTGAAGGGTTACAGTGGATATGTGTTATGGATTTAAGCTGATAAATGGACTTGTGAATTCCAGTCATTTAATTTCTTTATTGCATTTTATTTCTTTCTAAATACAACTGTTCGTAACAGGCCATTGTTCAGGTTAAACTTCCACCATACAAATTATGGCAGTCATAGCCCGGTTTCACGAATAATGCGGTATTTCAATATACTGATGTTAAATCCAAATTTTATAACATTTTCAAACTCATAATGTGTTTAAACGCCATATATCTTTTATTGATCTCGATGTTATTATAAATTACGAACATTTCTGTTTAGTTTACTTTATTAAGTGTTGAGCGCGATATTTATATATTGTAATTTATATGCACCTATTTTTTGTAATACTGTAAAAAGGAGAAATCCGTAAATAAATAAATAAATATTAAGTAAATCATTATTCATTCATTTCTTTTGTCGGTTTGAAATCTAAAATTGATTGATTAATGCTGTTTTGAAATATTGATGTTTTGATTATCTATTCCTATTTTAAAGATAAAAAGTACAAATAATTATAACAGTTGATCAGTTTAAATTTTTCTGAGCGGTAAAACCGGGCATGCGCATTATTGGAAAACAATCCTAAAAGTAGTGCATCCGAGTGGATGCTTTCCGACCAGAAGACGCGATATAGACTAATACATATATGCATGTTATGTTGTAAACCATCTTTTAATTTGTAGGTTATGTGAAGGGAAATCTGAAAATTATATGACAATTCAATTACCTCACAAAGATTACGATTACAAATGTATCTACCTATCACCGCCTCAAATTATTTGTATCTACTACCAATTTAATAAAGTGTCTGTAAGGATCAGGTAGGATAGGAGGATCAGGTAATATTCCTTGCTCAAGAATATCTGTCTTTATTTGTATGTTCAAATTTAAAAAAAAGTTTGAAATCTAAGGAAATTTTCTTTCAGGTACACATGTTACGATTTTTCAATGTTTACGATGTTACGATGTGATCTTATTAAAAACTTTCAATTTGAAAACTCTAACAAGTGTTTTTCACTCCCAGACTAAGCATGCAGTAAAATTTCGAGTTTAGAAAAGCCTGAAAATTTGGCTTGGTCGAGTAGCGCAGCGAAGTGACCAAGCCAAATCAGGCTATTCTAAACTCGAAATTTTACTTCATGTGCCACGCGTATAAAAAATTGATTTCAAGTGAAGTTCAAAATATACTTCGACTTACGTTTGATCACATGTTAATTAATTTTACAAATGTTTATATGGAATATGTGGAAATATACTTAAAAGAAAAAATCCCTGTACGTGTTGTAACATTGCAAGTTGTAGCGTTCTCTATTTGGAAAAGTGTATTGTGCTAATGTGTTATAATCGTTATCTGGTTAAATCTAACTTCAAGTTGAAGCTAGATTGAAGTCTTCAACAAAAATTTCTTTCGACTTCCCCAATGTCTCAAGCGAAGATTGCAATGGTTAACAGCAATTAAGAGCACCTTCAACACAAATATTAAAATAAAAAGATTCGCAAGAGTATGTCCGAATATTTTCAAAAGTACATCGTTCAAAAATTCTTTACAAAAGAAAATAAATTGTAATGCAGTCCCAATAATATCTTGGCGGACGCAACATAGGAAATCGCATGTTAATTTTAAAGTGTTCAAATATTGGCTTTCTTATTTATTTTAAAGACAAAATGTATTTTACTTTTTTGTAGAGGGAAAAATTCTAAATTTTTGAATGTTTACACTTAACACTTTACGTTTCTCTAAGTTAAAATAATTAAGAAAAAGTAATGTGATTTTATAAAAATAATAACATACCATGGAATTGATACAACAATTGCGGATATTCCCTGTTTTTTTTAAGTTCAATTTAAAGCTTGAAACAAGTGTTTTTCACTCCCAGACTAAGCATGAAGTAAAATTTCGAGTTTAGAAAAGCCCCGTGAAAATTTGTCGAGGGTCGCGCAGCGACCCGAGACAAATTTTCTGGGCTTTTCTAAACTCGAAATTTTACTTCATGCGCCACGCGTATAAAACACTATAATATTATCAAATTTATGTATATTCGAACTTCACTTAACATCTGTGTTTTATACGCGTGGCGCATGAAGTAAAATTTCGAGTTTAGAAAAGCCCAGAAAATTTG
The DNA here is from genome assembly GCA_932526585.2 of Philonthus cognatus. Classification (NCBI taxonomy): domain Eukaryota; kingdom Metazoa; phylum Arthropoda; class Insecta; order Coleoptera; family Staphylinidae; genus Philonthus; species Philonthus cognatus. Next base: position 75,184,824 of record OW052241.1, read on the forward strand.
TCTCGGGTCGCTGCGCGACCCTCGACAAATTTTCACGGGGCTTTTCTAAACTCGAAATTTTACTTCATACTTAGTCTGGGAGTGGAAAACACTCGTTTAAAGCTTGCGGATGTCAAAATAGCACAAGATATTGCTGTTACTTAATTAACGACAAAGAAACATAACGCAAACATCGTGATAACTGTGGTCTGCGTAATACCACTTTATTAGGAGGATTTTTTCGTGTAAGTGTAAATCATTTCGAAAACATTTACTTTAATCAAGTGACTGCGATATCTTTTGCCATTTTGACATCCGCAATTGTTGTTTCAATTCCATGGCATGTCATTATTTTTATAAAATCACATTACTTTTTCTTAGTTATTTTAACTTAGAGAAACGTATAGTGATAATCGTTAACACTAATGAATTCAGAATTTTTCCCTCTACAAAAGAAGTAAATGCATTTTGTTTTTAAAATAAATAGGGGAGCCAAAATTTGAACATTTCAAAATTTACATGGGATTTCCTATGTTGCGTCCGCCAAGTCAACGCCCGGTATAATTTCGATAATATGATTTTATTTATAATTTCTTTATATTTTATATGTCTAATTAGTAATAATAATAACAATAAGAATTTCAAACTCCCGCCATTAGCGTGGATTCAAACCTTACTTTAAATTTTTATCCGGCTGTGTTCCGTGCTATTAGTTCATCCAGCTGGCCACCGGGAGCGCTAGCGGGCGTTTCCATACATTACAATGGGATCCGACCCTTTTATAAATTAATATCTCTATGGGAAAACATTTGTTACAAAACTATTAAAACCTGTAATGACGAACCCGAATTGTTAAATATAACTACAGTTTGTGCTTGTTTCCCATCTTTTTTAATAATTTATTATCATTAAAAGTTCTAATAGCTGTGTAACAAGTGTTTTCCACTCCTTGATTAAAAATGAAGTAAAATTTCTAGTTTAGAAACGCCTGAAAATTTGGTTTGGTCACGTAGCGAAGCACCGGGCGTATAAAACTCTGATTTCAACCAAAGTTTAAATTACACTACTATCAGGCTGAGAATATTTCAAATTTAAGTATTCGAATATTTATTCAAAAACATTGAAATATTTGAATTATTCGAATATTCTTTTAAAAACATAATCAAATATTCGAATACACGCCTTTTCAATTAATCGTATTCCAATCCCAACCGTGTGTGCACGTGCTTTTAGTTTTTGAAATAGTTTTATTCTTTTAGTTACCGTAGTTTTAAAAATCAACACAAAAAACATACTTATTTAAAGTCTACACACTACACTATAAGCAATCATAGGACTAAGAAATGAATAGACATTTATTGTCATTTCGTGGTGCGGATCAGAGTTAATCTGAATTCATTTTTTTTTAGTGCTAGGAGTTTTTTTGGATTTGTATATTAACTTACGGTGTCAAACATTTTCCAACTTGAAACTGTGACCGTTGTTTAAAATCGGCTTGAATTTTATTAGCGGACAACACCGACTCGCCAATTCTATCCCGAAACAAAATTTTCGAACAAGGCCCACTTTTATCATAATTGTAACGCTTTCCATATTTTTTTCCTGGGATAAATGGAGGTTCTAAATAGCTGAAATGTAAATTGGTCACAAATGCTGTTGGAAACGAATCTATTTAAAAAAGCGACAATACTTTCGTCCAATTTGCTCCCCTGGGTAGTAATCATTATGAGTCTTCCTGTACATCGGATGAAATTCATTTGTCTCGTACAAAATCTCGAATCTTGATTTCTCTGGACTAATCAATAGCTTCATCGGAGTGTCTGTTATTTAAAATAAAGATTAAAGGATTTCCTTCATTACTTCGGTGCAGTTAAATATATATAGCTAGGCCACATTAACCACCACTCCGTTAGTTATTGCATTATCTGCCATAAACACAATGTAAAATAAGTAAATAAGTAACGGCACTAGACGCTGGTGTGGCCCAAGCATAAGAGCAAACTTAAAGGTTACCGCGACTGGCAACTTGGAGTTCGAGCAACTAAGAGGTTGTTAGGCCTGGTAGTTTGGAAACCTCTTAGTTTGCTTCGGAAATCATGAAACCCCAGTGACAGCAATTCCAACTGTGCAGTGGAAAAGAAGTGTTAAATTACAGTAGCGGTGCACCGAATCTCGGGAACTTACGATGATGTTATTGTCTTCCTGTGTTTGCGCTTCCTGTAGTGCCTGGCATGCGTGCCTACTTTCTTCTTATAACTAGTGATAAGCATAATCGAATGATATAAATAATCGATTGTTGGAATTCGAATTAAATTGATAATCGAACAATCGCTCAAATCATGTTCAAGAGATCGTTTGAATGTTTGCTCGAGAGAGCGCTCGAATTAAGGATTGTTTGGCGGAAGGGCAACGGCAACTTAGGCCACAGTCCTCCCCGCCTGATGATTAGACCCACTCCGTACTTCGGCAATTTACCAGAATTTGTGTGGGTGACCATTGCCATCCGGGTCCTTCACGATTTTGGGCTTCTCTTAATACCACCATTGTCTTTGACACTCATGAAGAATATATCATCACCAGGGAAAGAAGAGATATAAGAAAACTTGGTGAATGTGACTCATTCGAATGCGCCGGAGTTGAATGGGAAAGTGATAAAATAAAATATGTTTGTGTTGTTATCTATAGAGCGCCAAATAACGAAAATATTGGAACTTAAAAAAAAAAAATTAAAAGCCTATTTGACTTATTAACTAATGAACAAGTGATATACTTGGTGACAGGAGATTTTAACATAGATACTAGTAGTAGCTCACCGGAATCATCTGAATTTGAGAGTTTGTTGACCTCTTATAATGCTAAACTTACAATTACAGAACCAACTAGAATTACAATTACAAGAGCTTTTACTATAGACAATATAATAACAAATTTAATCGCTGATTACACTGCAATAGTTCTTGAGAGTCATATCTCAGACGATAAAGCGCAAAACTTATCTTGGAACGAAAGAGATGTCTGAACAAAAATTACAAACATAGCTAAACGAATATATAGTGATACAAATATAATGCACTTTACTTATTCCGTTAACAATGATGAAATATGGCAAAATATGCTTGAAAATTATAACACAAATGTTTGTTGGGAAGACTTTATGAGCATACTAATGAGAGCACTAAATAATTTATGTCCAAAAACTGAATACTGAATAATCTTTACGTGCTTAAAAATTTGAGTGTCTTTGCAAAGTCGCAGTATAATGTAGTAAATAAAAAATATACTGAACTATTACAAAAAGAAAAGCAAGAAGAAATAAAAAATAAAATATTAGGTAGCGGTAATAAAAATAAAGCAATGTGGAGTATTGTAAATAATTATACAGAAAAAAATAACAAGCAGCAAAATTTCAATAATTTACTAGATAATCGACAAAACGAGGTGAATACTTTTTTTTTTGAATTTAGTATCAAAATCGGATAATACGGATAATGTTATTGAAACAGCCCACTTAAATAAAAACACAAACACAATATTCCTAAGACCAACAACTCCCGCGAAGTATATAACGTAATACATTCTTTAAAAAACAAACATCCGGCCAGGTACGATGAGTTTAACACAAAACTAATAAAAAGGTCAGCTATAGAACCAAGCGCACCACTGACTTATTTAATTAACAAGTCATTTATGACAGGCATATTTCCAATATGCCTTAAAAGAGGTATTGTCGTACCAATACACAAGAAGGGAAATCCTGTTGATGTATCTAAATATAGACCCGTAACACTACTGTTTTCTCTAAAATACTAGAAAAAAATATTTCTAAGCGTGTGTTAGATTTTTTTCTATACCAGCAACCTTTTTGACAAATATCAACACGGGTTTATAAAAAATGAGTCGACATCAACAGCAATATATGATTACCTGGTATCTGTGGTCGATGCCTTGGAGAGAGGGGATATACCAATTGGTATTTTCCACGACCTTTCCAAGGCGTTCGATAGTATGGATCAAGGAATCTTAATGCAAAAAATTGAGATCTATGGAATTCGTGGTAAATGCCTTGCACTTATAAATAGCTCTTTGAGTAATCGTACACAATAAGTGATGATAAACAATAAATTGTCAGAAGTGGGGACGACCAACAACCTCAAGACCTGAAGGTAGCATTCTTGGGCCGGTGCTGTTTTTAGTATACGTGAATGATTTACCAAATTTTATACAACGAAAAAATGGAATAATACATATATGCAGATGACTCTAACCTGCTTATTGTAAATGAGAACTTACAGGGTGTAATAAATAAAGCGCATAATATTACTAAAGAAATACAAATATGGTTAGAGAAGAACAAATTAATATTAAATGCATCTAAATCAAAAGCAATTGAATTTCAAACAATAAACCCTAAAACTAGCTTAAACTAGCTTAAACTTTCAAGATATCCATATAAATATAGAAATAGTAGATTACACGAAATTGTTAGGAGAAACTATAGATAATAAATTAAACTAGAAAACACACTGTAAAGATAAGTAGTAAATTAAACTCAGTCTGCTATTCGTTGCGTATATTGAGAACAGTCCTGGACCAAAGAACGTTAATAACTTTATATAAAGCCAATTGTGACTTAATCTGAAGATATGGTATCATATTTTATGGACAAAGCACACTAGCACATACAGTTTTTCTAATTCAAAAAACGAATTATACGACTTATTTTTAATTTAAAATATAACGAGTCATGCAGGGGCTACTTTAAAAAAATGTTGACGCTGTTTGGTCTATATGTTTTCGAAATATTGATTTTTAACTTTAAATACAAGGAAATTTAATCATAATCATAAATACAATACACGACAAGCTAATCCATATGCCTATCCGGTGCATAAACTATCTGTAGCGGAAAAGCTTCCATTATATAATAGCTTCAAACTGTATAATCAATTACCTGGCAGTATAAGAGGTCTAAAAACTTTAAAGGATTTTAAAAGTGAGCTACTAAAGTATATACTAGAAAAAGAATTATACAGCATAAACGATTTTTTTAGTTAGATATTCCTCTTGTTGTTTAATGTATTTTTGTAATTCTCAAGAATCAACTAGGATATAAGTTACATTTTGCTTTGACAATATTTTTTTATAATGTGTATTATGTAGTGCAATTACATAATTCACCGAATAAACGTATTAAACTAAATATGTTTTACTGTTTCTTCTTCTTCATTGCATCCATGGCAAAGGCTATTGTTGGTGATTCCCATTTTGGCTAGATAATGCTAGAAGCTATTGTGCCCAGTAATGTAATCGGTTAGAGTATGAAGTTTCTGTTTTGTGAGTTTTAGAAACTTATTTGTTTTTTGCCAGTCAGGTGCCGACAGGTATATCATCGTTTGACTGCATGTCGTGAGGTTCTCCTATCTTTCCATGTGTTTTGCAGTGTTGCACTCTTGCATATGATTGGCTAAGGACCGAGGGGATAGCCCTATCTTCGCGTGCTTTGTTGTAATTTTGGATGCTTCGCGTGCTAGTTCATGTGCGTACTTGTTACCCTCGTTGTTGCTGTGTCCTTATGTCCATGTTAATGTTATGTGGTTGAGTGCTGCTGCCTCGTTCATCATTTCAACGCATTTATATATAACTAGCCAGGTCTTCGGAGTATACAGGTGTGCGTATTTCGACAGATCTTGGTTATTTAAAGAGATAGAGAGTAGGTAAAATTGGGACAAAGTAGCGTATTCTTCGGGCCTAATAATAATTAAAAAACAAATTTGAAATATCTTCTCACGTTTTCAAAATATTGTCAAAAAAACGAATATTTTGAAATTTCGTTTTTATTTTTTTATGAAAAAACTATTGAATGTAGATATTTACAACTTTGACATTATAAGACACTTTTTGATGAGAAATCTAGTAGCACATTTTATTTTAAGGTAACTGTAAAATTTACCCGGGGACCATAGATTGGCGCCATTTTGAATATTCATATTTTTTGAAAGGACATTTTTGTGATGTATCACACTTACAATTTATTGTACATTTAATATGTAATATTTTAATCTTTTGTTTTTTGCAAAAAGTGCCTTGGAAACAATTGACTAACTGACGCATTTGACAACACCCACGGCCCATAATTTGTTTACATATCACCCATGAGGATGGGCATCTAGCTGATTCATTACTGTGCTGGTAGAAAACGTATTTGTTATAAACGAAATACTGATAACAGTTATGCGTTAGTGTTACTCATAACTATAAAAAACTATATTTTTCATAAAACTTAAAAAAAAAATCATTTTTATTGACATAAAATGTATACGTGTGATTTGCAACGTATATCCAGAAATTAGACACAAAATCAAAAATGGTTCACAATTATTCACCAAAATTTGTCAGAACCTAATTATGTCACATAGATACACTTCAAATGAAATTTGTCCTTTCCTGTGTGAAGAGTAATAAACTTTTATCGTTGCTTTTGATTTGATCATGACACTTTTTTAACTTTATTTTGTGTGATAATGGTTACTTATTATTATTATTTTAAAAGATTGACAGTTATTCATTAATTTTTAATGATAAAATTGAATGAATGCTGTCAAGATTTCGTTGATTAATAGATATGACGTCATTGCTTCCAAGGCACTCTTTACAAAAAAGAAAATATTATAATTTAAAATATCTAATCTAAAATAATTTATGAGTGTGATACATACATCACTAAGTTAAAAAAATTTTTTTTAAAATATAAAAATCCAAAATGGCGCTCATAAGAAAAACGAAAGCTGGCTATAATTCCTTGGTAAATGTTGTAGTTATCTTAATATATAATATTCTACTAGATTCCTTATTGAAAAGTGTCATAGTTCTAAATGTCTAAATTCAATAGTTTTTGAATAAAAAAAAAAATTCAAATAATCCGTTTTTTGACAATATTTCGAAAACGAACGAAGATATTTCAATTTTGTTTTCAGATTATGGGTGGGCCCTGAAATATGCAACTTTGCCCCATCTTAATTGACTATCTTTTACAATAACTAAGATCCCCATACATTCCATCGAAATGCGGACACCCTGTATACCTGCCCCACAGCCTATCTTTATCGATGATCTATCTGTGAACACTACACAGTCATCCGATAGTGTCTGCTGGTTTGGGTTCACGGTGTATTTCTTTTCGAAGATGTACTGGGGAATCTACTGATCTGTTTTGTTTCTCAGTAGGGAAGGCCCCTATTTGAGTATGTGATTTGACCTGACTATGTGTTCATGGCCCCCAGTCGTTCTTCTGTTAGTCTTGCTACACTCTTGATGTGAATATCATGCGGTGGATGACATGGTATTGTTTCTATGACGGCAGTGGGTGTTGTTGCACGAACAGACCAGCCTCTGTATGTGGTTTAGTTTTTGTATCGCCCCATTTTGATTAGTCCGCGTTCACCAGACTAAGACTCAATATTCGATATATAACGCTATCTTTGGGGATAGCCCCACGTATTACCGATGGCTCTTTGGCATTGTATAGTTTTCTATATATATTCTAATGGTCCTTTCGTTTTATCTTCCTCTGCCAACCCAGTCTCGCTACAATCTTTAGACCAGCTCCATCCTCTCTCATCCATTCGGTTAATCTCCTGTTTCCCCCTGAATCACTCCTCACACACCCCTTCACACTCCTGTGCCAGATGGCTACATGTATCCATTCCACTTGCGCACAGCATACATCTACCATGTCTTTCTCCCATCCAAACCTTCCTTCCTTTATCCTCCGAACCCCACCTAGCTCTTGCCAGGGTTATCTTATCCTCCTTTGACAAGTCACTAATAGTCAGGTACCCTAGCACGCTCCCATGCACTTGCCACCTTTCATACATCGGATTGTATCTGCTCCTTCCGATATACCATTGCCTCTCCTGCATATTCACCTCCTTCCACTTTCATCCATGCCGCCACATTTACTCCATTCTCTAACCACTCATTCACAATATTCTCTGACTATCCTGCCCTTTCATATATTTTTCTGCGCTCCATCCTCCAATTACTCATCCCCATTCCCCTGCACGTTCTCCACACCTCTTTCACCAGTCTTTCACTTTCCAATTCACACAACTTCATCTCATATTTTACCACTCTCTCCATTGCCTCATCATGCACACTCATTCTATTTGTTTCCTGAAGCAGAATTTACCCAGCGGTTGATCTTTAATCCCCAAAATCTGCGTCAAGAACCAAAACTGCTCTGTTTCAATAGATTCATACTCCCTTATCCCCTATGTTTCCACCCCATACAACAAAATAGGCTTCACATACGCATCCCACAACTTGCACGCCAATTGGAAGTTGCCCTTAAACAATTTTCCCCACTTTTTTCTCACCATGCCCCATGGTTTCCCTTGAACCCATTTAGCGTGCTCCCCGAAGAGTGGGCGAATCAAAACGAGTCATGGCTCAAAAAGAGCTGCATATTTTGAACTGAGTCACTTTTCTTACCAGCTCACTTCACTGAGCTGACTCTTTAAACCAAAGATTATGTATTTGTCTTGTATCTCACAGTATGTTATCAACCTTTCTAGTTCTTGTGTCGAAGAAATGTGCTGTGAGTCATAAGGTTGGTAAGATGATGCCAGGTACATTTCGGTTCCCCCTAACCTTACAACCATTTCCCTACGTTAAAGGTGGGGTTGAGTATTGCCAATTTCCTTATCAGCACCAATTTCCTTATCAGCACCTTTCCGTACACTATGCATGCCGTTGCCGGCACTCTTAGTGACGCTTTGGTAAATTTAGGTAGTTGGTCTAGACCAACTACCTACAGCTTGGCTCCTCCCCAAGCGTTTAAAATGGGCACGGTGTTTTTCAGTCATTTCAGTGTCTTGGTGTAATCGTAGATCATCCTTAACTTGATTTGTTTGGTTGCCATGGCAACTTAAACAACAACAATAATTAAACAAATGCCTACATGCGGCATATCATTGAAATCATAATTAAAAATGCATTTCACTGGATGTGTATATCTTTGTATGTTTCCACAAGAAAAACAAAAGTTAAGTGTATTACTATTTGATGTTATAAAAAAGTTGCCATAAGAATGTTTTTACAGAATTTGAAAAATATTAAAAATAACGCAGATGTAGACAATTTAATAAAATCGAATATTTCAAATGTGTAATACGAGTATGCACTAAAATACTACACTTTGCTCCCATTTAACCGATTCTCTATTTCTTCAAATAAGCGAAAACCCCGATAGTGCGGCTTGAAAACGGACACTCGAAAACAGATACCAGTGAGACGCTGAAAGCAGGTATGTTTTTTGGTCCTTAGATAAGAGCTCATGAATTATAAAAAAATCCTGAAATCTTCGAAAAGGTGTTTCAATAAGGACGCTTGATTTTTAAATGTTAATAAAAAAAGTTGTGTGTGAGATATCCATTCAATTTTTTTTCTATTTCAAAGTATATTTTACCTACGCCTTATCTAGTAATCGCATCATACTGTCATCTTGACGCGTATATTACATGCTGACAGCTGAACAGCTGATTGATTACCGCACAATCAAATGACATTTCTTTGATGTATATTGATCAAGTAGTAATTTAGTTTTCATCAATGTCATGTTACTATCAAAAATTATTGAATAAATAAGTTGTTCTTTCATGCTCATTGTTTATTTTGTTAGGGCGTAGGTAATATATTATTATGGCAATTAATATGGAGTATAACGTCGTTCAAATGTCCGCTGCGGTTTTGCTTGGTGGCACGTATTCAGGAGGTCCAATTTTCGATGACTTCGTCGCATAAATCTGTCTGAATTTGCTTGATGGCGTTTGTTATGTTAACTTTGAGGGCATCAATAGTTTGCGGTTTATTCGCACAGACTTGTGATTTAAGATAGCCTCAAAAAAGTCTAAAGGCGCTAAATCACAGGATCTCGGTAGCCAGTTCACGTCGCTGCTTTGCGAGGTAACCATGCCCTTAAATCGCTCGTGTAGAATGTCCATCGTGGCATACGCTGTGTGGCACGCATTGCCGTCCTGTTAAAACCACATGTCGTTGGTATCCTTTTCATCCAGTTTAGGCAACTTCTTGTGGCCTAAACTGGACGATAAGAATACCAACGACATTATCATCGATCTGTAGGGTTTGCCGTTGACGGTTATGGCAATGCCAGTTTCGTTTTGGAAGAAGTACGGATCGATGATTGAGATAGACCAAAATCTGCACCAAACATTATCTACCGAGCTGGTTGACTGGAATTTAGCCACCAAAGGTCGATAGTCGACTTGGCAGGACGGTAGTGGCGAGGATAAAAATCACGTAATGCGCGGAACGTTTTTTGAATGGAGCACTGATTTTAAAAATAACATTTGATGATTTGCACACGTTGTTCAACGCTATAACCTTCCATGATGATTTGCCATACACTACTGAACAATTTACAACAAATTTGAAAGATTTTGCTTTAACTATATAATCTGACAAAGTTCGAGCGTCGATATTAAAACACCTTTTAGTAGTAAAAAACATTTTTGGAAAGCATAAGTCAGAAAACCTCTGAAGTGTTCAGTGATGATTAGTTTGTTTTATCGATGACGTTTTCCTCTATCTTCCTACAGCGTGTCACAGAATAACTATTTCTAATTTTCAGAAATGCTAAAGGACAGTGAAATAAACAGTTTCTGGAAATTTCTCGATGTCAACATAAACTAGAAATTTTGAAATGTTCAATCTGGAAATTAATGTATGACAGGAAAGGAGACAATCAAAACGCTGCTCTGCATAAATTCACCTAGGTTTGTTAGCATTACCATAAGCTGCTCCGTAGGCAATATTTGTAAATTGATGCATTTTAACACAAATGTTTCTAATAAAGATTAATTTGTAACACGTAAAATAACAACAACGCGTTGCGAAACAGAGACAGGCCCACTCTTCACATTTATTGTTAAGGCTACTAAGTGAAGGGCAGACAAGCTGGTTAGTGTGTTACCCTAACTCTAGGCAACCCAACATAAAGACCTCAACAGCCTAATCACAAATAAATACCATTCCCAATGCTCAGAAAACAAAGGCTCGTTTATATTCATTGACCCACGTAATAATAAAAACTCCGTGTTTACTTTTTTTATTTGATCCATTGATTGGCTTTAAAATAGTGTAAATATTTCACTAAAATGTTCCAAATACCCCGGTACCTAGCAGAGCTGTTCCGAGTACAAGTAAAATGTACTCGAGCACTGAATACAAGTACTCTGCCAAATATGTACTCGAGGACTAAGTACAAGTACGTAACAATGGGCTCTTAAGTACTTTTATGAGTACAAAGTACTGAGCACATGGAGTGAATAAGGAAATATGACTGTAACTCCTTGTTATACAATTTAAAATTCCATTTAAGATGCACACAGTGATTATTTTCTTGCCGTACCTTTATACATTAAAAAAAAATAAACATCTGATATAATATACAATGCGTTTCTTATAGGCGTATACATAGTGAAAATGTATACCGACAAGAAAAATTCACTGTATGTATACACCGTGTCCAAGATAGGAATGCACAGCATAGGGATCTTGAAAACGGTAAATGATACAGGGTGACTTAAATTTGGAAAAAGTTGCACTGTTTAGAGTATGTTTACATGCCGATCGCAGAAATTCATGATTGTTTATCGTTTTCGAATTTTTCAAAAAATGGAACTTTTCAGATTTTTCAAATTTTTGTATTTATTTAAAAGATATTAAAAAACTAATGGCACTTTGTCATTGTCAGTTTTTAAGCTCTACAAAACAGCGCTTTACATTTTTTATCCGATGTTTCATCTCCGACTTCATTTTTTAAATGGCCACAAAAGTAGAAATACCTTGTATTTTATTACAAATTCAACGATGTACCACACATTATGCTTCTAATGGCAAAAAAAAACAGAGAAAAATAAATTTTAATATTTTTGTAGGTTCTTAATCTAGTAGGCGTTTAAATAGTATGCATTGGAACAATTGCAATATTTCTATTTGATCTGTCACATTATTGTTAAAAACGTTCTAACGTATTTTTAAGTTGTTTGTTTTGTTTATAAGAAGTTAAAGTGTTAACATTTATTTGTAAGTGTTACGATGAAAAGAGGAAATTTCACAATCGAAGAAAAAGTTAATATGTTGACGTGTTACATTTTGTGCCATAGAAATTGTGTAGCTGATGAGCAGATAATTATCCTGAACAAAGACGAGAAATCCATGTTTAGACGTTTGGTATCTAATTTAAAGGAATTTGGTTCATTCAAAAAACATCTCATCTCGTAAAAAACAATCCAACGATTGAAAAATAGCGAAACTGTTCTATCGTATGATCAATAAAAAAAAATCTCTAGAGTGCCATGATTTTATCTTTTTTTAAATTTAAGTTGGCTATACGCTTTAGGAATTGTCATATAAAACGTCAGACATAATAATTATAATGTATAATTTCAGAGTTGCCAACCTACAATTTATTCCATGGCACTCTAGAGGTTTTATTTTATTGAACATACGATACTAGCCGTTGCTACTGGGGTAGCTAGATCTACAGCCCACTTTATTTTACAACAGAATACATTTTATCCATACACATTTAGAATGTGTCAGGGTCTTAGACCTGGTGACGAGAGAAGGTGAGCAAGTTTTTGTGAATGGCATACCAGAAAATGTTAAGAAAATCAAACTTTTTCTTTTCAAGTAATTTGGTCTGATGAAAGCATGATAACCAACAATGGCATTTTCAACCGGCGTAACAAACATTATTAGGCCTCCGACAATCCTCATTTAAAAAATGATGCAAGGCATCAACACCGATTTGGATTTAATATGTGGATAGGTATTTTAGGTAGCAGAATAATAGGACCCTTAATTTATCACAACAATTTAGATTCCGAGCGGTATCTTGACTTGCTGCAGACTGAATTGGAAGACGCCTTGGATGAATTACCTGTAGCAATAATTACCAACTGCTGATTTCAGCAAAATGGTGCCCCAGCACATAACTCAAGAAATGTAAGAGAGTATTTGTCGCAGAGGTTTCCTGAAAAATAGATTGCAACTAACAGTGAAGTAGCCTGGGCAGCCCGATCGCCAGATTTGAGCCTGTTAGACTTTTTCCTGTGGGGTTATGTAAAAAATCAAGTGTATTACTCAACTTTTGAAAATGAAAAACAATTATTGGCATCGGGTATAGCAGCAGTTAACACAATCTCCTCAGAAATATTAGACAAATTTTAAATTCAACTATACAAAGAGCATACTTGTGTCTAAATAATAATGGGAACTTATTTGAACACTTACAATAATCTTTGAATTCTTTTTCTAATGCCTATAGAATTAAGAACCTAGAAAAATATTAAAATTTATTTTTGTCTGTTTTTTATCTTTAGAAGCATAATGTGTGATACATCGTTGAATTTGTAATTAAAAATGCTACCGTCTACAAGGTTTTGTGTATATGAAAAAAAAGAAATTGGCGATTTGTCGGAGATGAAACATCGGAAAAAAATTTGAAGAAGCCATTTTGTAGAGCTTAAAAAGTGACAATGACAAAGTGCCGTTAGTTTTTTAATATCTTTTAAAATAAATACAAAAATTGGAAAAATAAAAAATCCGAAAAATAGCATTTTTTGGAAAATTTCGAAAACGATAAACAATCATGAATTTTTGCGATCGGCATATAAACATACTCTAAATAGTGCAACTTTTTCCTAATTTAAGCCACCCTGTATCCTTTACCGTTTTCAAGATCGCCAAGCTGTACATTCTTATCTCTACACGGTGTACACGCTGTTAATTTTCCTAAATTCGTTGTTTTTAAAAACAGTTCAATTTAAAGCTTTAAACGAGTGTCTTCCACTCCCAGATTAAGCATGAAGTAAAATTTCGAGTTTAGAAAAGCCTGAAGAATTTGGATAGGTCGCGTAGCGAAGCGGAGCGACCTATCCAAATTAGGCTTTTCTAAACTCGAAATTTTACTTCATGCGCCACGCGTATAAAACACTGATTTTAGCTTAAGTTCAAAACCAGTGTTTCTTCTTTTATATATTTATTTAACTGAGTCTATTTGATACATCTAGTAATAAAGATTTAACACATTAAAAATAAAAATATAAAAGACAAATAAAAAATGTAGCACATGCACGATGACAGTTTAAAACAAATAGTAAGCAAAAACAAGGAATACAGGTAAAAAGATTACAATACATTTTTAATCATTTAGGGCACTTCTTAATAAAGCCAGAGAATACTCTAAACTGTTGGTCATTTGTACAGAGACTAAATATCAGGGTGCCTTAAAATATTCATATTTTAAAAGTTTTCAATGTAAATCGAAATGTACTCGAGTACACCCAAATGTACGTGAGTACGTTGAAATGCATGTAATGAAATTATAATTCCATTCAATTCAAATATTGCCGCGCTCACGAGCTTCGGCACGATGATGAATCGTTTACGAAACAATACAAATAAAACTTGTACGTTTGCAGTTGGGTACTGACATTGTGATTAGTGACATTAAATGTCGTTTCTTTAATTACAGGTAAAACCTGTGTAAATAATGTAATTAAGAACGTGTAAATAATAAATCTTTAATTACAGAAACTCAGTTGTGTTATTGATTGGTGTCATTTACCCTAATCATATAAAAAGGGATCTTATAAAACGACATTTTTAGTCACGGCGACAAAAATGGAAAAATTGAGGTTCCAATTCTCTATATTAGCATCATCAAATGGAAAATCAAACGTTAGCTGCATAACCTCAATCGAGACCCCGGATGGACGTGTTTTTGACATCCCAGACGAATTCAAACCCGTCAATAAACATACGCACATAGCGTCATCCAGCACATTTACAAAAGTAAAAAATTCGCTGAAAAAAAGAGGTCAAAAAAGAAACTTATGGATACCATTGGATGATGAAATGAGAAAAGTCTATCTTGATGAAGTTGAAAATTTGCAGTTCAGTGACCAGTATTTAGAAGAAAAAATGCAACATACGGATTTTAGCCATAAGGAGGTTGTACCAAAAAATCAAAATATAGGAAAAATAACTGAAACATTTTTAATTGACAAATTCTCTATAAAATGCCAAATGCTAGTCAATGGATGGAAGAATTTGAAAAAGAATGTGAAAGGTTTGAGGTTCTAGAAGATGAGGAAAAAATAGAAACCTTAAAACATCTACTTGAAAAACAATGTTTAGATTGGTATGGTAGTATGTTAATTAAATTCACAGCAGATTCAGATTGGAAAAATTGGAAAAAACACTTTTGTGACACTTATGAAAAAAAAGGCTGGCCACAAATTAAATATGCTTTTACATTCAAATACGAAGCTGGTTCACTACTAGAATATGCCACAAAAAAAAAAAAGATTATTGCTAGAAGTTAATAAATCAATCGACAACGATACACTGATAAATCTGATTGTTTTAGGGTTGCCAGAAAATATAATGAACAGGCTTGATAAAGAATCATTGACTAATACTACTCAGTTATTCAGTGAGATGAACAAGAATGAACACTTGCTAAACAAACAAAAAGAAAAAGGATTCTTGGATTATAAAGGAAATGTTGAAGCCAAACAAAACAAGAACAAACAAAGATGGGACATAGAGAAGAAACACAAATGTAGTATTTGTGAAAAACTCATAAAAGGAACACGCTACCACTCAGAATCGACTTGTTGGTTCAAATCAAAGGATGATCATATTAGACTTATCAACAACTCAGAGTTAGAATGTGAACTACAAAACGAAAATCCAAAAAACTATTAGCGTCGCCATTAATAAAAGTAAGATTAGTATTAAATAAAAATACTGAGGTTTTTGGAGTCTACGACTCAGGCTCAAATGTCTCATTAATTAACTCAAGATTATTAAAAATAAATAATAAAAAATCAATTGATTCTAACAGTACTAAACTGAAAACTATTAATGGCGTTAAAAAGTCAAGTGGCATGGTAACATTAAATGTAAACATTTTTGACGTAGAAAAAGAAACTAATATTTTTGTGATTGAGAAAGATAATTTTGATTATGATTTTCTGATTGGCTTAGATTGTATAAAAAATTTCTATTTATCTCAAGATGAAAACCTACAAATAAGTCAAAAAGTGCCAATAAGAATAGATAATATTTCTAAGGAAATAGAGAAAAATTCAGAAGAAACGGATATTTCAGATGAAATGAAAAATAAATATTTAATAAATTTTAATGAGCACTTTAAAGAAACAAAATTCGAAATTCATATAAACCATTTGGATTGCAATCAGCAATCAATAATAAATGAATTAATACTAGAAAACAAGTCCGTCTTTGCCAAAGATAAATACGATATAGGGAGAGTAACAGATTATGAGGCACACATCGATTTATTAGAAGAAAAATATTGCAGCAAGCGGCCGTACCGATGCACAATAGCCGATAAAAAAGAAATTGAAAAACAAATAGCAATGCTACTGGAAAAAAAAAACTAATAGAAGAATCTTACAGCCCCTTCGCAGCCCCATTAACATTAGCTTACAAAAGAGATGAAAATACAAAATCATGATTATGCATTGATTTCAGAGACCTGAATAAAATTGTTGTGCCTCAATCACAACCATTCCCTCTCATAGAAGACCTAATGGTAAAAACGAGAAACTGCGAATATTTCTCAACACTAGACATAAACTCTGCATTTTGGTCAATTCCTCTGCGCATTACAGACAGACACAAAACCGGATTCGTAACGCAAGAAGGACATTTTCAGTGGACTTGTTTGCCATTTGGGCTAAAAACATCGCCAGCAATATTCCAAAGAATAATGGGTAACATAATAAGAAAACACAAACTTGCTAATTTCACAGTGAGCTACATATATGAAAAGTATATTACTCCAGTTCATTTTGTGGTTAAAAAGACGTCTAGTACAAGTACAAGTATAAAAAACGCACCACTTGAAAATGCACCAAAATAGCGATTTTTCAAAGGGCCATAACTCGGTTGCTTTTAGTCGAAGATGGATGAATCTTTGAGTTCTAAACGGTTTGAAGTTTTTTCTTTGAGGGTATGTAAATCGACGCCTAGTTTATTGCACCCCTGCCAGACCACTAAGAAAAAAAATGTTCCTGATGTAACAAAATGTCAAACTTTGCCACCACCCACGAAATCAACTTTATTCATTTTCCTTTCAAGCGCGCAAAAAATCGAGTATCTGCGGCGATTTTGCGCGATGATTTAATAAAAAAAAATACACACATTTTGCGCTTCAGTCTAATTGCCGTAATCTGCCACGTACTGCATTCTCAGCTGACGATGCCGATCCGTCAAATTTATTTTATTAATTGATAACTTCGCGCAAAATCGTCGCAGATACTTTTTGCGCGCTTAAAAGAAAAATGAATGAACTTCATTTCGTGATAGCTGAGCTGAGTCTAGGATTTTTTTTTTGACAAAGTTTGACATTTTTTGCATCAGAAACATTTTTTTTTCTCAGGGGGGCGTGCAATTAACTTGGTATGGGATTAACCTACATGTTCTTACAGAGAAAACTTCAAAGCATCCTAAACTCGAAGATTCATCCATTTTTAACTAATAGCAACCGAGTTATGACGGTTTGAAAAATCGGCATTTTTGGTGCATTTTTAAGTGATGCGTTTTTTTTTTCGAGTGTACTCGGTACTCGTGGGCTCACCACAGAGTACATGAAAAGTACTCAGAGTACAATTTGGGAGTACTTGTACTGGAATACCGTCCAGCTCTGGCACCCAATCTACTGTAGGTCTGTGTTATTACTGTTAGTGCTGTTAATTGCACATTAATTTTATTTTACCAGAAGCGGACTTCTTCCCGAACGTCGTCCCAGCCACATCCATTTTAGCCGGAAAACCACCGACGGGATCGCGACATCTGCCGATTTCCGTATGCCAATAGCTATCCAACGCGGTCTCTTTCAAGTCGTTTATCAGAGTTTGATAGCGCGTCGGCGTCGGTCGAGTTAAGGACGGTCTGGATTCTTGAAATATCCCTCTGTGCCTCCAATTACTCATCCTCTGCCTTTTAAGTTCCGGCTCGACTCTTTTCAGCCCTCCCTCGTGCATTACGGTTTCGATGGCATCGTCGAAACTGTGGTTTTGCAGGCAGTTGGCAACAGTTCCGTCCTTTACCAAATCCACTCCCGCCTATAGAAATGTTAATAAGACTGTAGTTAATAAGTTAAAATAACTGATTCAACGGATGGAGGGAGAGCTAAATAATACGTTCTTTACGCTGGATTTGTTTCTAATTTATGAGTACTCACTGCTAGTATGCGCGGAGTGTAATCTCTTGCTTTTCCTGGCATTTTGTAATATCATAATATTCTGTAAAAAAAAAACCTCAACTGTCGTTTTCTAATGTGACATTTCGCGTCGACTACTTATTTGAATGTTTTATTGTGTTTTATATTGTTGTACGAACATTTTGTTTTTACTAAACAGGAGAATTAGAAGTTTGGATTTTTTTAACAATTTATTAGATTGGGTCGGACACACACACAGGACTTGTTAACTCCATAGAATTCTGAAGATTCTGAAAGCGCATACACAGGGTGTCTCACTTTGAGTAGGACAGTATGGGTAACTTTGTTAACATGAGTCGCCTATTTCCAAAAATTCGTAAATCCACTATTTACTAGAATTGAACTAGTGCCACTTTCTTTTGGTATATAATTAGAGGCATATTTTAGCCCCAAATTAGCTATCAAATCGAACTAAATTCTGCTGTAAAAACGTGTGTAAGATCGCTCTTGGTTTCAAAAACCCCTAAATCCACATGGAGTTTTTGAATACCTACCGCTAAATCCAGTAATGCACTTAATAAATAAAAACCGTTAAATCTATCGTAGACTTCAGTATTAGTTTTATAACAAAAGTAATTAAATCCAATTTGCCTATTTTCGCGCTCGAGTCATTAATGGAAACATATTAGTTTGTGTAAAACTACCATTCAGATGTCGCCAACTCTCAAAGTATATTTAAAAGAGGTAAAGAAATTTGCTCAATTACCCTATTATCTGTACAATTGGACAATATAAAATTAAACTCAGAAAAAAATGCACGTAAATGAACTCCTCTCGAAACACTTGCTATTAACTGGCAGAAAAGAAGTAATGGAAGAGAACCTCAGCTACTAAAAAACCGTCATCACAAGATATGAAGCTTGAGGAAAACAAGAAGAGGACAACGACGAGACCGAAAATAAAGACATTTTTTTTACGACATGTTTAGACATGCTTGAAAGAATACTCGTAATATTTGATTTATTTTATGTTTTAACTATTATACAGGGTGGTGCAGAGGAAACGCATGTTTTTCAATATTGAATTACTGGGACATAATGGGTTGAAAATAATAAAAACAAGTATTAAATGATAGGTATTTTAATGCAGTTTTTGAAATTACATACCATATTTAGGTTCGGAAAAAATTGTCTTTGAGATGACGTCCTTCTTGCTGGATACAAATTTGGATCCTCTTCTGAAAATTACGGACGGCTCTCTCCAACATTTCATTCGGCACGGCTTCAATTTCCTGACGAATGGAATTCTTAAGGTCATCGAGTGTGCGAGGCTTGTTTATGTACACTTTTGATTTCAAATATCCCCACAAAAAGAAGTCACATATCGACAGGTCGGGTGAGCAAGGGGGCCAGTGAACATCACTAAATCTCGAAATCACATGTCCTGGGAACATTTGTCGAACCACTTCCATGGATACTCTCGCCGTGTGAGCTGTGGCACCATCCTGCTGAAACCACATGTCTCTCATGTTCACTTGACGCCTTTCAAGTTCTGGGCGAAGGAAGTTGTTTAACATTTCAACGTAGCGAGCTGATGTAACAGTAACTGCAATTCCTTCTTCTTCAAAAAAATGGGGTCCAACAATCCCCAAGTTTGAAATGCAGCACCACACTGTTACCTTTAAACTGTGCAGAGGTCTTTGGTGTAATTCTTGTGGGTTCTCCGATGCCCAATACCGACAGTTTTGAACATTGACGTAACCGTCAAGATGAAAATGTGCTTCATCACTCATGAAGACTGTAGCATCGGGATCTTCCGTAAACATTTCATCCATTATGCGACAAAACTCTCTGCGCTGTACAAAATCCCCTTCATTAAGCTGCTGGACGATCATTATTTTGTACGGATGGAACTTGAGGTCATCATGTAAGATGCGGTGAAGCGAACGACGTGACATACCCAGCGCTACAGCATGTCGTCTAGTCGATCGTCTAGGACTAGTAACAACTGCCGTTCTCACTCGGTCTACATTTTCCGGAGTACGAACTGAACGGGGAAGACCAGGTGGTTTCTTTTTCATCACAGAACCAGTACTTCTAAACGCTGCAACCCATCGGAGTACGGTATTTCGATTAGCCACTGCACCTCGACGTCCAACTCTAAAATATTGACGGAAAAGACGTTGCACTGTGACTACAGAATCATTGTTTCTAAAAAACTGCTCGACAACGAACACACGATGTTGTACGCTCCAACGCTCCATAGCGACTGAAACGGCATTGCATGGGCCGTCTGCCAACATTCGTTCAAGGTCAATACCCCCTCCTGTCGCCGCGTACTAGCAGTTCGAAAAACATGCGTTTCCTCTGCACCACCCTGTATAATATAAAACTACATTATTACCTAAAAACTACAAAAATAAAATAAACTATAGTGAAATAAATATCAAAAATTCCTAAATCCCAATGTATTTTCAAAACCAGTTAAATCCAATTGTTTTTTCATATTTCCAGAAGAAGTATGAAAGTAATAATTTCCTATTTATCATTGTATCATTGTAAATACAGCCGATTTCTGCAATTAAAATTTGAATTAAGGGTCTTTTTTGATGTACGAAAATCGTCATTTTTTTTCCAGCCTTCCCAGAAAAGCTAGAGTTATGAAAAAATTCATACATAATCTTGACCCCATTTTAGGACCTGTGTGCATCGCTTATGATTCTAGCTATTATCATTTTTCTGAAAATCATGAAAATTGCAATAACTTTTAATTACGAAATAATCTTCAAAAATTCTCACGGATTTGCAAAACCGATGCACGGACCTATTTTTGCCCCCTGAACATTTCTGTAAAGTTGGATTTTCACGAAATGGCCTGGGAAGCGAAGCGGCCAATCCAAATTAGGCTTTTCTAAACTCGAAATTTTACTTCATGCGCCACACGTATAAAACACTGAATATCGCAAAGTTTAAAATATATGGCTTTAGTAATCTAATATGTAGATGTGAATAAAACGTGAGTCAAATTCTGCGCTGAACAAATTGTTTATAACAGTGATTATAGGCAAACCAATAACTCTAACGTATATTAGGTTGCCTATTATCGTTCTTGTATGTGTGTGTTTTTTTGAACTTCACTGTAAATCAGTGGTTTTAAGTGTGGCGCATGAAGTAAAATTTCGAGTTTAGAAAAGCCTAATTTGGATTGGCCGCTCCGCTTCGCTGCGCGGCCAATCCAAATTCTTAGGCTTTTCTAAACTCGAAATTTTACTTCATGCTTAGTCTGGGAGTGGAAAACACTCGTTAAAAGCCTCAAATTAACCGCTTTGAAACAACGAATTCCCGCAATTTTAAAAAACACACACAAGTGAATGCCGCGCCGCGATTTACGTGTTAAATTATCGACAAGTCATTGCAATAGTTCATCAAAAATTATTCAAAATGAATGAAATTTTATATAATAATAAAAATACACTGATAAAATAAATATATATCAAATAAAATGTTATCTTTGATTTAATATTTTCGAATATACTGAAGATATTTAAATTTCAATTAAAGTCAATCAAAGTTTATTTATCTCTGTATAGATTCTATAAATTTTGTGTTAGTTTGGTAATCTGTTGATTTTTAACAATTTTTTCAAAGAAAACATTCTCCTAAAATCGTTGATTTCATTGTATAATTTCAACTTTGGCTTAATATTTTAAGATAATGCGTTGAAATAATTTAATTTTCTTAAAGTGCAATGAATTCTAAGTGAATTCTGTGACATTTGTGTTGATTGCATAACATGTTCAATTTTTTAAACAAAATTAGTTCGTGAATAATGTTTTTCTTTACAAAATTTCAACTTCGATTCGATATTTTATTAAATCCAGTAGAGATATTTAAATTTTAATAACAGCCAATAAAAATTTATTAATTTCTATGTGGATTCTATAAATTTTGTGTTAGTTTTGATAATCTGTTGATTTTTAACAATTTTTCTAAACAAAGCATTCTCCTAAAATTATTTATTTTGATTTAATTACATAATTTCAACTTTGGCCTAATATTTTAAGAAAATGTGTTCAGATAATTTTATTTGCTTTATTTGTAAGTAAATTCTGTGAATTTCCTGTGAATTGTGTAAAACTTGAGTTTTTCCAAAGTTAATTTTCCTAAAACCGTTGATTTTATTATTTCAACTTTGGCTTAATATTTTAAGAAAATGCGTTGAGATTATTTACTTTTATTTAAAGCAGATATAAGTGCAATGAGTTCTAAGTAAATTCTATGAATTTTATCTCGATTTCATAAACCTTTGATTAGATTTAATATTTTTGAAGTTTACTGGAGATATTTTCATTTTAATTATAGCCAATCAATGTTCATTCTTTGTGTAGATTCCATGAATTATATGCTGATTTAATAACCTGTAAATTTTTTCATTTCATTCATTTCATTTATTTCCAGAAAGAATATTACATTCATGGGTGAGTCAGAAGTGTTTGATAATAATATAATAACTTAAAAATAGTATTAAATACATTGATATCAATTAATAAAACTTGTCGTTAGGTGTAATACATTAAAAATGTTTGTAGATATGACAAGACAATGAATAAATATAAAAAGGTATGTATAAATAAAAACTAACTAGGTTGTATAAAACTTAATAACTAGGTGGAACACATTAAAAACATTGTAAATATAAAACAGTTAATGAATAAATATAATTGTATAAAACTTAATAACTAGGTGTAAACATATTAAAATGTGTGTATATGAATAAATATAATTGTATAAAACTTAATAACTAGGTGTAAACATATTAAAATTTGTGTATATGGACGAGACAAGAGTTACAGCTAAAATAATATTTAAAATCTGCATTTCTGACTAGGCATTTTCTTCACAATATTCAATATATTCACTTAAATTATAGAATGACTGGTCTAATATTAGGCATTTTATTTTATTGATTAGCAATTTATTAGGTAGAGATTTAATTGAGTTTGGCAGTTTGTTGTATAGTTGTACGGGTTGTATCACACAAGAATTGTGGATGTAAGCGTGTTTGTGTTTTTGTATTTGTATATTTCTATGTCTGACACTGTAGCTGTGTTGACTTTGATTTGTGTTGAATAAGTGCATATTATTAATTACAAATTTTAATGATTCAAATATGTATAAGCTGATGAGTGGCATAATTTTTAGCTGCTTAAATGATTCACGGCATCCTGTATGAGGCTTTTTATTGCAGATTGCTCTTATCAGCCTTTTTTGCATCACAAACAGTTTTTGTATATTCAGTTGTGTGGTACAACCCCAAAATATTATCCCATATGTGAGATGTGGTTTACAATACGACATGTATACAACTCGAGCCGCTTCTAAATGGATATCGTTCCTACATGAATATATTAAGTAAGAGTATCTGGCAATGGTCGAGCACACCTTATTGATGTGCTCATCCCATTTCAGATCATTTTGAATATTTATGCCTAGAAATTTTGTACTTTTACTTTCTTTAATGGTTTCATTTTCCAGTTTCATATCTGTGTGGCCTAGTTGTGATCTCATATTCATTACATATGTCTTTGTGGCGTTTGCTATAAGGTTATTTGAGTCAAGCCACTTGCTCAGATCATTTAATATTTGGTTAGATGCAATATTTAAATTTGTGATACAAGTATCACTGATACAAAATGTCGAGTCATCAGCAAACATTGTAATGTGTGCATTAAGCTGTAGTGGCATATCATTAATAAATAGTAAGAAAAGCAATGGACCCAAAATACTTCCCTGTGGTACACCTATTCCGGCATGGGCCTTAGATGACGTGTACTGTTTATTGTTTATGTTAATTGATGTAACTTGATTCCTGCCATGTAGATATGAGGACAACAGTTTGTGGCAATTTCCACGGATACCATAACTTGCTATTTTATCAAGTATTAACGAGTGCGGAACACAATCAAAGGCCTTCGTTAAGTCTAAAAATATGGAGAAAACCCTTGAATTTGTATCCAGATTGTTTAGTACAAAATGTAAAAAATTAAAGATAGCGTGGTTTGTAGTGAGACCTTTCCTAAATCCAAATTGTTGACATGTTAATATGTTATTTTTATCAATAAACTCAGTTAACCTCGTATATATTACTCTTTCAAATATTTTTGAGAATATTGGTAAAATTGAGATAGGCCTATAGTTACCTATATTATTGTGGTCACCTTTTTTATATATTGGTATAATGCGTCCAATTTTTAATATTTCCGGAAAGCTGCCTTCAGATAACGATAAATTAATTGCCTGCGTTAGGGGTTTAATTATATATTCAGCAGTTTGCTTAATAAGTATAGATGATAGATCATCTACATCTTTTGAATATGTCGATTTCATTTGTGTAATCACATGTTTAATTTCGCATTCAGTAACAGCATACATAAAAATTGTGCCTCTGGCTTGACTAGAAATATGGTTATTTTTTATTTGTTTGTTTTGGTTTCCGATTGTACTAAAGTAATGATTTAATTTATCAGCTATTCGGTTTGGATCATCTATTCTTACATCATTATTATCATATATAAAATCAGGGAATGGGTTACTACTTCGTTTATTGTTTATTTCTGATTTATTTTTAATTAACGTCCATAGCGTTTTCGATTTATTATTGGATTCTAGGACACGGCGAGTATTTTGATCTCTTATTTGATTTTGCAAATTAGACTTATATAATTTTTTAGCTGATTTATATTCATTTTGTATAGCTGGGTTTCTTGTTTGTAGATAAAGCTGATAAAGGAACTCAACCTTATTTTTTTGTGTTTTTATGTTATCTGTGAGCCATATTCTTTTGGACTTGAAATTGTTTACAACTTTTGTCTTTTTAGGACAATGTTTATAAAAAATATCGAGATATTTATTATAGAACGTATTGAAATATGTCTCACAGTCGGTAGAAGACATCAAGAAGTGTTCCCAATTTATGCACTATTTACATTTCAAAATCGCTGATTTATTTATTCATTAACGGGATCCATATACAATACGAGACTACAGTTCGTGATTCTTAAAACTAACAAAATTACATATAAGTCTAAAGTATTAAAAAAATAATGTTATTTCCTAAGCTACAAACACAATGATAATTTACAAGTGGCAAACTGAACATGTACACAATAAACTATTCCTTTAATAAGAATGCGCGTAGGTGTTTCAATGTTCCACTAAAAATGTCGAAATTGATATTATTGCAACAAATCCTATTGACACCAAAATTAGTGCAGTAATTGGTTCCGTACGTTTGTTTATAAAATAACTAACTACTCCGTAATAAGCGTCTTGGAACATGAAAGTTCACTAAACCTAAAAGTTCTGGACAGATTATCACACCTGATATTAATTTGTGAATAAAAATGTCATCTGTATTTAAGCGTCGTCGCTCGAGTGATTGCAAATTAACATATGACAGTATATGTGGATAAGTGCAATCAAAATTGAATTTAAAGGCAATGTATTTAAGGAACCTATGTTGAACCCGCTCCACTTGGTTTATGTTTATTGTATAATTTCAACTTTTTTTAATATTTTGGGAAAACGCGTTGAGATAATTCAATTTTCTTTCAATGTCATTAAAGTGCAATCAATTCTAAGTAAATCTTCTAAATTTCATGTCGATTGTATAAAACATTAATTTTTTACAAATTTTCCAGAGAAAAAACTCTCCTAAAATCGTTGATTTTATTGCATAATTTCAGCTTTGTCTCAATATATTCGGAAAATGCGTTGCGATATTTTAACTTTCTTTAAATCGATTCTAAGAAAATTGTGTGAATTTCATGTTGATTGTATAAAACTTTAATTTTTTACAATTTTTCAAACAAAATAAATCCCTTAAGTTATTTTGTTTTACGAAATTTCAACTTTGATTTAATATTTTAGAAAATCTACTGAAGATATTTAAATTTCAATGATAGCTAATCAAAATTTATTAATTTCGGTGTAGATTCTATTAAGTTGATGTCGATTTGATAATCTGTTAATTCTTTACAATTTTTTAAAGAAACAGTTTTCCCGAAATCGTTGATTTTATTGCATAATTTCAAGTTTGGCTCATTTTTTTAGGAAAATGTGTTACAATTCTTTAACTTCCCTTAAATCAGATGTAAGTGCAATCAATTCAAAGCAAATCATGTGAATTTCATATTGATTGTATAAAACTTCGATTTTTTACAATTTTTCAAACGAAATAAATCTGTTAATCGCCCTTTTTTACGTAATTTCAACTTTGATTTGATATTTTGAGAAATCCCGCGGATATTTAAATGGGTTAATGGTCTGTGCTGAGTCAGAAGTAGATAGTTGATAGTTGACTCACTAATGACAAATTGCATGGGTGCTGTGAATATCCCCCGAGTATTTTTGCAAATATCAAAAAATAAACAAATATTACATAACCTCCTCTTCCATTTGCCTCAGTTATGTGATTAGTATAACAAAACCCAGTACCAATAAGTAGAGTCAAACAGAATCCTAAATATCGAAAGCACATTACGATATTGTATTTTTCACTTTCACTTTAATTAAAATCGGATACACAATTCAAAATAACTAACCAAACGATGAAATTGCAAGGATTTGCAGAAGTAAAATTAAAAGAACAGCGCAAAACGTTAGAAAGAGATGGATGCACAGCTAGTCCGTCTCGAAAATAAAAATGTATCGAGAAATGAATAAATGTTTTCCCCTTTTACTTCCCTCAACCCGACAACGCGCAAAAGACCGGTTCCGTGCGTCTAACAAACGGAGTATTGCATGACGAGTAATTTATAGAAATCATATATGATGAACAACTGTGTTGTAAAACAAATTCCATGTCCACCATAGCCACCAGGGGCGCATTTTCCTTTAGACTCGATTTCGCCAAAGTCAAAAAGTGAAAAAGACCCTTAATCATTTATTAAGTGAATATTAAAATATGAAATTACTTGAAACACACTAAAGTGGATCTAGAGGTTTTTGGAAAAAGGCGACTCATATACAGTCCGCGCCCCATACCTTGGCGAGTGGCTCGGATGCGCGGTGATATATTCAGTGTTGCCAACCTCGGCAAGGCTTCATCGGTAGATATCGCCGTAATTTTTCGGTAGATTACGCACAAAAATCGGTAGATTTAAATTTTGTATATTATTTAATTTATTTTGTCTTTATTTAGGGATTAAAAGTAAAATTATTAAATGTTACTTACAAATTTATTAAAATTACATTTTTATAAATAATACAACAAAAATAAAATGCATTTGCGAACAATTTTAAACAAAAATTTTTAAACATTTCTTATATAACTAATCTTTATACTTATATAAATAATGAACAAAAAGAATTATACAAAAAATAATAGTTTATAATAAATAATATGAATATTTACTAATAATTTCTATCCATAGGGAACCAATGGGGCAATTTATTAGTCTTGGGATTCATTAATATTTTCATACAAATTATGTTTATTCATAAGTGATGTTAACTTTTTTTCAATTTTAAAATTATGGCATTCTTGGTCACCTATATATTGCTTAGTATTTAATAATCGTACAATAGTGTCTGTTTCCAGTTTATTTCGTTGTTTCGTTTTTAGTAAATTTATAGATGAAAAAATTCTTTCTACTTTGGCTGATGAATGTAGAAGACATAATAAGTTGTACACATAAGTTGTTAATGAATTAAACATTAAAGTTTTATCACCGAATTTAAATTTGTGAACGTCATTCCAAAATGTTTGTATATCATTGGACAATGAATGTATCTCATCAGTATTTCTCAACAATCGCCACTCACTGTCCAATGTTTGTAAATTTGTGTGATCTATTAAATTTGGAAATAATATGGCCACGTCTGAAATCGAATGGACAGAACCAGATTTAACTACCACAGGATCAAGAAACTTAAATAATTTTAGTGGGTTGTTTTTTAGTGGAAAACGTTGAACTATTTGATTACAACTCTCTACATAAAATTCCAAACATCTTAATTTAAACGAACTTATTTTCTCATCAGTAATCTCTTCTTTAGCAATTGTTTGGATTACGTTAGCACCAAAGTACATGTCATCAATATTTAAATAATTTTTAGAATTTTTAAAGTCAATATTTTCAATTGAAGTATTTTGCAAATAATCTCTCTTAATAAAACAGTCAAAAATAGTTTTTAACATTTTGCAAATATTACTATAAATAAGATGTAACTTTGGACTTTTTGACTGCATTTCTCTATTCAAATTATTAAAAAAAGGCAATACGAATTCTAAAAACTGTAGGAATAATTTTGCAACTGGATCATTTAATTTTGTTAATATATTCTCTGCAGCTAACACATCTTTCCTACTGACTGCATTTGTAAAAAAACTATTGCAGAGCATCATATTGTTCCAAAATTCTTGATACTACTGATAGAACAGATAACCACCTTGTCTGGGATGGGTGTAAAATTTTGTGCACTTTGACATTACAAAAATTTTGGAACTCTGTAAACTCTGAAATTCGTTTAGGACTCGAACCAAAATAATTATAAATATCTCTCGTGAGATCTTCTACAAACCTTGGAACTTTTCTACAGGCATACGAGGCACACAAATGAAATGTGTGACAAATGCATTTCATTACATATAATGAGGGAATATCGTTTTTCAATAACGACATTAACGAATGATGTTCCCCCATCATTACATTTGCACCGTCAGAAGCGAAACCGATTAAATTCTTTTTATATGGTATTTCATGCTTTTCAAAAAATGTTACAATCTTACTGTACAGTGTAGTGGCATCAGCCCCAGAAAGTTTAATTAAACCCAAAAACATGTCAGAGACACTATCATTTAAAACAGTTCTTACTGTTAAACACAAGTGCTTTGTTGTACTTCTGTCCGTAGATTCATCTACTATTAAGGAAAAATTATTGTGGCGAAGATGTTCACAAAGTGAATCCAGGGCTTCTTTTTCTAGAACATGTTTGACTATTGCAGTAGTTTTTGTTCTTCCGCAAGCTAAACCTTTAGCAATATTAGAATCGTGGCAAACAGCAGCAATTACTTTGACTAGATGATCCATAACAACAAATGACAAATTGTGTTCTGCACCAAATGCTGCTAAACGTATTTCTCCTAGAAATAGTAACCACATTAACAATTAATTTAGTCTAGTCTATTATTTTTAATAAACAATTGCCAATATCAAACAGTCTATAAAATGTGAAGTAAGTGTAACGTACGAAGGTGTTGTTTGTCGTTACGGTTCTTTTGTTTATATTTAGATTTCCTGGATTTGTCGTCGAAGACGCGATTTAGTCAACTTGGGTCCAAACAAAGAGATTCAAAGATAAACCTTTTACTTGATATTTAATTTGCTACTTAATACATCAATTTACAGTTTGAAACAGAATAAGAATTAGAAGTCAAAGATTCAGAGTTTAGAATTTGTAATTGAATTGGCTGTCTTGCTAACTGTCGAAATAGAAGTATGCTCCTTAACACCAGAACAATTTTATTTCTTCAGTAATAAGATAAGATAAAATGGAATAACAAAACAAGATTATAATTCCTAAGAATCGATTTCGGAATGTGAAAACTATTTGATTTACAAATTATTTGCTATTCCAAAATTATCTGTACAATGAGATAATTACACTATAATGATAATAATATACAGAGTGATTCATGAAAACATTAAATTTATACAAGTGAGAGGTACATTACATAAGGAACGAATCTTTTCTTTTATTTAAAAAGAGATTTTTGACTGATTTATACGCAACATGCCTGTGTCGCATGTCGGCTGTGGAAAAGAATACAATATTTATTATAATACTCAATATGCGTAAAATACGCGATCAATTGCGTTTGTAACCTGATGGCCAATAGTGGCACGTTTTTTTAACTATTTATTTATTTTTAAATAATAATTCATCAATTAATATTTATCACTGCGTAATATTTATTTCATCATTATTTTGACATTTCGGTATAAATCTCCCTTAAACTGCAATTGATCGCGTCTTTTACGCACTCGCTTATTGATATTATTTAAGGTTGGCAAATGCATTTTCAAATTACGAAAATCGATTTTTTACAGAGTGTTAATAATAATAGGTAAGTAATAACAAATCTTAATAATAATTAATGATAATGAGACTACGTTACAAACTGACAATTGTTTATAAAAATGAACCGACATTATAATCTACCTTTTTTAATATTCTCGTCACATTTTGCTTTCGATAAACCTGTAGTGGTAAAAGCCGTCAATGTAGATTGCTTTAACATACTTTTCACTTTTGCCTGATGCGTTGTTGAAATATTATGTTTAAACAATGCATTTTTACCACTTGTTATATTAATATCTTTGTCACATGATTTACATGTTGCATACTGTACGCCTTTTCTGCTATTTGTTAGCCATTCTTTATACTCAGGTATCTTTTCCCATTCGTTTTTATAAAATTGTAAATACTTCTTTTTCTTAATGACTCCAGCACTTGAACCTTCACCATTATTACTTGAATCACTCATGTTAATTTACAAAGTACACTTTCTAAGCGAAACTTAGCACAAGTTCAACATCGGACTGACCGGACTACGATTTTTCGAGGGAAATAATTCCCCGTCTGCGAAAAGACCATTTTAAGTAATTTCCCGCACTCTATATCAATACATAAGGGGATTCACTGGCCTCTTATGAACTATATTTCAAAAATAAATACAGAATACTACAAAATCGAAAAAAATAAAGAATTCGGTAGAATTTAGAAGCAAATCGGTAGATCGGAATAATCACCTAAAAATCAGTAGATCTACCGAAAAATCGGTAGGGTTGGCAACACTGGATATATTACTCTCCGCGACATTTTAAAAATTCCAGCGGCGACAATCGCCGAATTGTATGCTGATTGTATAAAACATGATTTTTTAATCCATACAAATTTGTGTTTATGAAACATCAAATCTATTTTGTGTGTTAAATTTTACAATAAAGGAAATTGCAAAATAAGTTTCTGATTGATCGTTTCACGAGGGTTTCCACTCCCAGGTAAAACATGAAGTAACATTTCGAGTTTAGAAAAGCTTAAAAATTTAGTTTGGTCGTGTAGTGCGTAGCGCTACGCGACCAAACCAAATTTTCAGGCTTTCCTAAACTCGAAATTTCACTTCATGCGCCACGCATATAAAACACTGATTTAAAGAAACATACTTCATCTATAATAATAATACATTACAAGACAACATAAGGATGTATTTTTTCCATGTTTTTTCTGTGAATCAAATTAAATAAAAAATAAAGAAAAATTCAAATTTGGAAATTTGATTAAAACCGACGAAAGTAATCAGCATTAAAGAATATTGATTAGAATCATCAATATACATAGACAAATAAGTCTAAGAAAGCAAATTTTAACAAACTTAATTTTCACAATATTTGATTTTGATATGTAGAAGCAATTGAGGGTTTAGTAAAATTCTTGTCTCATTTCATAATAATAAAATTACAACATAGATGACTTATCTGTAAATTCAACAAAGAAATTTAAAACAATAGCGATAAAATAATAAACTGATGAATTTTTGGGATAAAATACCCAATTTCGCCCTTAAATATATAAATCCTCCCCTAAACAATTTACACATCTTTGAATATCCCAATTTGGGGTAAATTCCCCAAAATCGGCAGCACTGGTAACGACAGAAACTGCAGCGACACTCGTGACGACGTAGCGCTTATTCTGAAAATTTACGGTTGGTCGATTATTGCGGATACGAAGTTGAGTAGTAAACATTTATTAAATGAAAATAAATTCCCGCATTTATCGGTCTTATACTGAGTGCTTATTTATATTATTATCAATTAGCCTGTTATATATTAATTATAAAAAATGCGAAATATTTTTTTCTGAGAAAATAGAAATTTGTAATATACAGGGTGTCTACGCTAAACCGTTCGTTAAAAGTTTATGGGGTTGCCGTTGCACTAAAAATTTGAAAATAATCCTTCTTATACGGTTGAATCAGTTCTCCTCATGTGAAATATTTTTAACTTTATATCACTTCCGGAAGTAGCACCAAATTTGTTATTTTAAATAAAACACCCTATATATTAGTTTTTTTTGGATTCTTCGTTTAAATTGCAACATATTTTATTTGAACATATGTACACTTATCTCTTATAGTTTTCAAGCAAAAAAAATATTTTTAAAATTTTGACCTCTAAAAGGAATCTTGAAATCTATGTGTAATTTCTCTTAAGTGTAAGATAAAAATATGATTTATTTCTCTACTTGTAGCTAAAGGATGCCTCTATGAGTGTATTAATTGGAAACTGTCAATTTTGACAATAAGTGTTCTTAAAATGTCAATATCGAAGTGCCCTCTTCAATATCTCGTAATTCAATTGTTTTAAATAGAATGACCCATTTTTTATCACGTGTTACGATTGGGGGGAAGATTTCCTACAAAAAAGTATTAACAACTATACTCCTAAAGCAAGTGGTTTTCGAATTATTTCGAAGATTAGTTTTTCGTCGCATTTATGCAGGGAATAATGCGCGCATAAGTCGCAACTGAATTTAAGTAGGCAAGTAGTAATGCTTTTGTTTTGTCGCTTATGTAATGCGAAATGTCAAATAATAAAAACAATAAGTACAAAGTTATACAGAAATCAACAAAATGAATAAATACACCCATCAGCAAATTATCAATTTATTCTTTATACATAGCAACTGCGATAGAATTGGTACTCGAACATGTAGAATATTTAATGATACTTATCCAGATTTGCCGCCGATGAATAAAACAAGATTTAGAAGATTGGAATCAAATTTTGTTCAATTGGCAGTGCCATGTATAAAGAATAGATTGATCATTTGTTGATTTGTGTAATTATTCATTTTGTTGATTTCTGTAAAACTTTGTACTAATTCTTTTTATTATTTGACATTTCGCAATACAATGGCGACAAAACAAAAGCATACTACTGGCCTACTAAAATTCAATTGCGGCTTATGCGCGCATTATTCCCTGCTAAATGTGACGAAAAACTAATTCGAAAACTACTTGCTTTAGGAGTATAGTTTTATAATAGTTTTTTGTAGGAAATTTTACCCCCAATCGTACCATGTGATAAAAATTGGGTCATTCCATTTAAAAAAATTAAATTACTAGATATTGAAGAGAGCACTTACATATTGACATTTTAAGAACACTTATTGTGAAAATTGACAGTTTCCAAATAATTCACTTATAGAGGCATCCTCTAGGTACAAGTAGAGATATAAATCATATTTTTATCTTATTCTTAAGAAACGTTACAGACAGATTTCAAGATGCCTTTTAGAGGTCAGAATTTTAGAAATATTTTTTTTACTTGAAAACTATAAGAGATAAGTGTATATATGTTCGAATAAAATATGTTGCAATTTAAACGAGGAATCCAAAAACTTACTAATATATAGGGTGTTCCATTTAAAATAACAGACTTGGTGCTACTTTCGGTGGAATCGGATGTGATATAAAAAAAAAATATTTCACATGAGGAGAACTGATTCAACCATATGACAAGAATCTTTTTCAAACTTTTAGTGCAACGGCAACCCCATAAACTTTTAACGAACGGTTTAGCGTAGACACCCTGTATGTTTAATCAAATTAAACGGTAAGGCCCGGCCGTCCCTGACGAGCCGTCACTGATGTCAAGGACGATTGAGTATACGGTAAAGAGGATCGACAGAAGATTTTGGAGTGGGGGTAGAGATCGGTTACGTCACAAATGCGCGCTGAATTTAAATGTGGTTACTTCATGATAATTACAAGTAATTACAGTAACTAAATATTAATTTATACTAATAAATTATATTAATAATACAAAAATTATCACAGATAAATGACATAATTCGATTTGGAAATAGGATTAGCAACATAATGTATTTCCACATTTAATTCTTCGTAATATTCCAATCCATGTGTACTTTATGCATATTTATTTTTATTGTAATATGATATAAATGTCCAATGTATTAACAACTAAAATTGCAAAATCGGGCTGTGTTAACCTTAAATTTTATAAGTTTACATTGAAGTGACAAAATAGTGGTTCATACAAAACGGATTATAATAAAGCTGAGAACTCTAATATTTAAATAAAAATGTTGATAACGTTTAATTATTAATAAAATAAGTTTAAATAGTTCAAATAATTAAACTATAATGTTATAAGGTGAATGAAAAACTCTTTTTTTTTATAATCAAATATGGAGAAGACATGAGAAAATAAGGCAAAACTGAAACTTCAAAAAATAATCTTGCACTGTTATTTCTTTTAGCGTAATTATTGTTTACATTATCCAAGAGTCAAATGTAATACATTTTTAATTGCAGAAACAATATGACATTTCTTAATGCGTTAAAACTTTAAATAGAGCATAGATTAGACAGTAAAATCATTCAAATTGTGTCAGGTAATTAATTAATTAAAATCTTTAAACCATTTTCAGGCTTGTTAATAGAATTGCCGTTAATACTATTATACCCTCGGGGGGGATCCTACCCCTACAGGACGAGTCCCCAGGTTACGGATAGGGGAACGCCGTCACTCGTTGATGGTAGGACCAACATGGAAGGAGGAAGTGAAGCGATGTTAAGATACCGTCTAGGTATCTCTAGCCTCTCCTCCCTCAAGACCGGCATGCGTGGTGACGTGCCACACCCGTACATTAAAGGTGCAAACGTGTCGGATCTAGAGAAGTAAACCTCGATAAAAAATCCGTAATCTCCGGTGTTATTCGTATCGTGCCGATGGGATGAATGGCACTACGTTAGTGTGTCTTATAACGGTGAGCTCCGGATATTTGGCGCCCTCCGGTTGCATCTAGCCCTTCACTGGTGAGGAAGCACTGCCGGTGGTGACAGTATATTTCTGCTCAAGTCGTGGAAACACAATGAAAGATGCCACTACAATAAACAAACCTCACAACTCGCAACTGACGGGGGAACCTATCCCTCGGTTTTTGCTTGTTACAAAAGACGAAGGAAACTTCGACAGAGTTAGTCCATTTGTCATAGATAAAATTATATACAATGTTCTAGGAGAAACTAAGAGTATAAAAAAGGACAAAGATGGGTTACTAATAGAAACAGTAAGTAACGCCCAGTCTAAGAAATTAATGCAAACAGACACGTTAGGAGAGTTTAATGTAAAGGTCACTACACATAACACATTAAATTACAGTAGCGGTATAGTTTATTGCAGAGATTTACTTAAATGTACCATTGAGGAAATCCAACAAAACATGGCGACTAAAGGTGTTATGGAAATGCGACGTATCACAACTAAAAGGGATGGAGTGGTAAAAGATACACCAAACAACATCCTAAAATTTAATAAACGAACACTACCAGCTAGCATTAAAGGTGGCTTTCTCAATTTACCTGTTCGTGCATATATATCCGCGCCGTTACGGTGCTTTAAACGCCAGACTTTTGGGCACACCGCAACGCGTTGTTTCAAGGTACAGGTGTGCGTTTGCGGTAAAAGTATACACTAGGGAACAAGCTGTGTCGAACCAATTATGTGCATAAACTGTGAAGGAGGGCATTCTGTCCATTCTAGAAACTCCCTAAATACAAAATAGAAATGGCAATTCAAGAATTAAAAATTAAGGAAAAAATCACATATTTTGAAGCGAAGAAAAGAATTACTCCACAAACTCCTACTGCCGATGATTCATACTCCCGAGCAGCAGCAACAAAGCCCGGAAACCAATACGAGGATTTACTTAATCTCTCATTACCATAGCATAGAAACACAATCAAGGAATCAGTGGAGTATATGCGCGAGTTTAAAGCGCAAAAGGAGGCAGATAAGATGCCTCCACCAAAACCCCAAGCGCTCGCTAGGCGACCGACGGGGAATCGTCAGCAGGGGGGCAGTTAGGCTCTCCCTGTTGTCAAACCGCAGGAGGTGAGTCAGACACCCCCTGTTGTCAAGCAGCAGGGGACCAGTCAGGCGCTTCCTGTTGCCGAGCAGCAGGAATCAGGAACAAATTCTAGCGGCTGCGGCTGCCTCGTCGGCAGCATCGACCGTACCTCCCTCATCTACGCCCCCGGTCAAGATAGCGTCTGAGCAGCATTCGATCGACATGGATAGTTACATGTCATCTAGCGAGCTGTCATACGAGAGGAGCAGCATGCCTCTCCTCCTCAGACGGTTATTCCGTCGAGGAGACACAGAAACTGGCACTGTAGAATAGAGGAAAACTAAAAAAAAAACAGCTCAGTGGTTGTTCAATCACACGAAGGGATGTAGTGCCTAATTTGAGAGCCAGGGGTGAAGTCGCCATCTTTTTGAGGGAGGGTCTGCCAGGAGATCACTCTCAGAACAAGGCTCCAAGCGTTGGCTATTCATATATCCTTCCCTGTGAAAACCACAATCTGCACCTTGTGTCTTCTAGAATTCGATTGGACACTTGATGATATTGCTGACTTGGTCAATCAACTCCCCTTACCTTATATAATAACGGGCGATTTTAACGCCCACAGCCCCCTGTGGTGTTCCCAGAGGAGAGATCCCCGTGGTCGCCTGATAGAGGACTTCCTCGACCAGAGTGACGCGGTCCTCCTCAATACGGGATCCCCCACTCACATGAGCACTAGAGGGTCTGAGTTCTCAGCAATTGACTTATCGTTCTCCTCTCCACGTTTGGCCGCTAATCTCACATGGCAAGTAATCAATGATCTGCCAACCTAATGCCGCCCCTATCACATAGTGACGATGTCGAGACCGCCGTGCAAGATTTTACATCGCGTGTAGTCGGAGCAGATAGTCGGTTTATTCCTAGGTCAAGTGGAAAAATAGTCGTTCCACCTGTTCCCTGGTGGAACCAGGAGATAAAGAAAGTAATTGGGGAGAAAAGAGGGCTCTAAACAGATTTAGGCGGTTTTCTACCCAGGAAAACATGATCGCGTTTAAAAAGCGACACGCAAGATTCTTGAGAGGAAGAAACTATCATGGGAGAGCTAAGTATCGGCGATAACACCGACCACACCTGTAAATTCCCTGCCGTAGCACCCGTCCTCGGTGTCGATGGTCGGGGTGTTACGGATACTAATGAGATCGCAGACTTGATCGCATCACACTTTCGTTCCACCAGTAGCTCTCAGAATTATAATGTTATTTTCCTGGGTAATAAAGCCAATTTAGAGATACCTCTAAACTTCTCCACAGGGGAAGCAAAAACGTATAACGCCCCGTTGTCGATGAGAGAATTAGAAGAGGCCATAAGTACCATGCGCGAGTCAAAAGCACCAGGTCCAGATGGCATCCCATATCATCCCCTTATGTATGAGGGAGTACCTGGTGGACATCTACAGTCTGATATGGGACAGGGGCGCTTACCCCAGTTGCTGGCAAACAGCCATTATTCTGCCTCTCCTGAAACCAGGCAAGGACCCCACCAATGTAAACAGTTACCGACCAATATCCCTGACTAGCTGCTTGGGAAAAGTCCTCGAAAAAATGGTAAACAACCGCCTAGTATGGATGCTGGAGACCAATAGTCTTTTATCGAAATGTCAGGCAAGTTTTCGAAAGTACCACAGCACCCTTGATCAACTTGTTCATTTGGAGAACTCTATCCAGGATACCTTCCTGAGAGAAAGCACCTCGTAGCGGTGTTTATCGATCTAGAGAAGGCTACGACGACCTGGAGATACGGAATTCTTCAGAAAGGCCGTCTGCCTATGTTTATTAAGGCCTTTATGTGTGATCGTTCGTTTATTGTGCGAATTGGGGATATCGAATCATCGCTGTTCGCACTGGAAAACGGTATTCCCCAAGGTTCAACCGTCAGTGTGACCCTGTTTGCTATAGCGGTAAACGATATAGCAGAATCGGTTGACCACCCGGCGAGGAAGTGTCTCTACGTCGATGACTTAGTTATATATATGGCGGGTGATACTATCCCCGCCATAAATCGTCAGCTGCAGGTAGTCATTAAAGTAAATAATGACGCAGAATCTCGAGGTTTTCATTTTTCTGAAACGAAAACATCGAGCGTACATTTTTGCAGACTGAAACACCCTCATCGTGACCCTAGCTTGTTTCTTCGGAGCACAAGAATACCAGTAGTCAACAATATTCGCTTTCTGGGGCTACGGTTCGATAGCATTCTGTCCTTTCGAGCCTATATTGATGACCCGGTTCAGCGGTCAAAAAAAGCCTTGAATGTAATCAAGTGCTTGGCAAGCATTAACTGGGGAGCACGAAGGTAACGAGCAACGAATAGTTAGTTTTTTTTTCTTATCGCCCACATTTTGTACTACCTCTAACCCTACAGCATCGACATAATCGTTTACAGTGGTGCACAGAGCAATTACAGTGGGATGAGGAACGGAATAGAGTTCTCTATATCTCGGAAAGACGGCGCGCACAAAAGCCATCGCGGCGAAAGACGAGATACACGATATGATGTTGTAAGGCATGTTCATCAAACAATTGGAGTTATGGTATGGGGAGCTATTGCTTATGGTAGTGGGTTACCAATAGTGTTTATTAGAGGGAGTATGACTTCTGCTCGTTATATACAAGGAATTGTACGACCCCATATCATACGCTACCTTACAACACTACAACATCCACTTTTTCAACAAGATAACGCTCGACCACATGTTGCAAGAGCTACATTGAACTTCTTTGAACGTTCCAGAGATAATCTTTTACCCTGGCTAGCAAAATCTCCTGATCTATCTCCAATTGAGGGACTAAGGCGTTCAATTCGTCCTCCACAGACACAGTTAAGGGATCTTTGCCATGAAATACAGGTTGCCTGGGATCTGATACCCCAAGAGAATATTGATCATCTTATTAGAAATATGCCTAGACGTGCTCGTGAATGTGGAGCACCAACTTATTCTTGACATTTGCACACGTTCTGATGAACCGATCACTTTGTAAATTTAATTAATTATACAGATTATATTGAAAATGTATATAAAAACTTATTGAAATTTAATAATTACTTCTTGGTGTTCACTGTTCTTTGTCACTTAGTATACTATAACTTTCCCAAAAACGTTCAATTATTTGATTATTTCACAATATTTCAGTTTCAGTGTTTACTTCACTGCAAGAATGAACTTTATTTTTAAAATAGAAAAAAGATAATTGATGTGTAATACTATAATACTAATCAAGAAATATGTTTTACCGCAGTTCATATGTTATATCCAGATAGCCAGTCTTTGTGTAGAATTTAGTAACAGCTTTTGGAGGCAATGAGCTGGCCGATGAAGCTGCCCGTCTGGCAACCGAAGCGGATAACACAGACGATATACCCGTGAGGCCCGATGATATCAAAGGCTACATTAACCATAAAATCTTCGAGGACTGGCAGGAGAAGTGGAACGGCTCCGAGAGCAAACTATGATCAATAAAGCTCTCCGTGACTCGATGGCAATCACCGGTAGATCTCAATAGGAGAGAAGAGGTCGCCCTGTGCCGTCTGCGCATAGGGCATACCAACGTAACCTCTTCATATCTCCTTGCCGGTGACGAAGAGCCAGCATATGAGATCTGTCAAGATCGGTTAACGGTGGAGAACGTAATTATGGAATGCCCAGTCTATGACTTACAGAGAAATAGGCTAAGGCTCGGTGGTGACCTGGCGTCGGTTTTATCGAATACTAAGGGCCCCGTAGAGAACTGCGTCCAGTTCCAGCGTGATACAAAACTAATAAAAAAGATATAGGGTAACTGTGCTGTTTTAATGTTAACTTATTACTATTTATAAATTTTCTGTCTTGTTCATGTCCACTGACACTGGAGTCCTTTTACAACTTCAGTGTCAATTTTTAGTTTGTACTGTCCTTTTAAAACCACGGTGTCGTTCTATCTGTGATATTAGGATTAAGATTTAGTTATTTACTTTTATATGTTGTGATTAGGTCTGTGATATTAGTTTGTCTTATTTATTTATTTCTTGTGATATTATTATTAAGCTGCGTCTGTTTCTGTCTGTGTCTGTCCGGCATCGGAGTCCCTTTACAACTCCGATGTCGTCTGTGATATAACCTGCGATATTTTGCCATGGAATTAAGCTCAAAATAGATATACATTTATTTATTGTATTCATAGTACACAGAAATGATGAGTACTCCGGCCAATGACCTTAGTTGTCGACGCCGGTAAAGTGGGAGGGGTTTTTAGTCGGTAGTCTCTCAGTCTTTTGACTGAAAGGAGTCCGACACTCCGTCCATAAATGGATTTTCCCCTCCCACACCACAAAAAAAGGAAAACAGAACCATTCGTTTTTGTTTTATTAACATCAACTTTTGTTGATGAAGCATACAGCGAAACGCATATCAATGAACTGCATTTTTCACTGGATCATTTGAGGGGCGCAAATGTCAAACTTTCAAATTACCCGCGATTTCGAACATTTGAAGGTACCAAATTGCTGATAAGACAAAATGGTTTTAATGTATTATTATTTTAATCAAATCTGCAGTCAGAAATTTAAATGCACGGAGAGATTGCCAGTACACCGGGCAAGGACAATTCTTCCATGAAATTTGTGGATAATATTCCTGTTGTTAGTATAAGTAATTATGAGACCTCTCAAGATACATATACCCCTGCTTTAGTAAAGTGAAAAACACAATTTGGATGCGTATTCGGAATACTTTTTTAATAAAGTTAAAGATTTCTAAATAATAAAATATGTACAAACAAAGACAATATTATATTTGAAATTTTACTGTTCACAATAACATAAATATTAATAATTATAAATTAAAGACGTATGCACTTTCTGTGGGTTTATTGAAATAATCGGCATAAGATGACAGCAAGTCGTCCATTTTGTAGCCTTGCGACGTTTCGCACAAGAACTTGGTTTTCGACATGATGTTACCAATGGTCAAATAGAAGTAGGTATTTCCCGAAGACCAGTTGTTCAGCTCGGAAAATTCATAAGTTATCAAAATATCCTGCAAAGAAAACAAAAACGTATTAATTACACCGACGCAAAAATCTTGTTGATTAATTTGGTTCTCATTGATCACTTGAAGAAATATTTGAACTAATATTGAATTTGAATTAAAGGCACTTGGTTTGTTTTACTTAGTGTCATTAAGGTATTCACAAAATGTTATTTTTATTTTAATATCACAATGTATAAGAGCTCGGGCAGGATTCGAATTATTCAGGATTCAAAAGAGGTATTCGAATACTTTAGTAGAAACGAATTCGTGATCCCTAATCGTTTAACTGTTTTATGTGGATTTGTAGTAAAATCAAAATCTAGGTAATTCGAGTCCTTATAAAAGGATTCAAATACTTATAAAACGATTTGAATCCTCTAAAGGGATTCGAATCTATTGTGAGGATTTCCACAAGAATTTGTTTTATGTGTCTCTGAACTTGACGTTAAATCAGTGTATTATACCTTTGGAGCATAAAGTACACTTCGTTCCGCGCCCAAGTCCAAATTTTTCGGCTATTCTAAGCTCAACATTTTCCTTCATGCTTAATCTTTGATAAGAATCATGTTTTACTGTTACGAATCCTTTATTCGGGTAATTGTGATTAGAATCATATTAGGTGATTCGCATTCTTGATTGAAATCCTTTTTTTAGGATTCGTCTCCAGCTCTGCTTTGCATTATGCATAGTTAAGACCTACGCGTAATTTCGCGTCAAATAGACGTCGATGGAGTGGATTCGACGTGAAATTGCGTTTAGGTCTTAACTACATATGTAGTATAAAATAACATTAGAATAAAAATGCCCGACCCAGTCACCACTTGCTAGATTAAATCAAAATATTGATTATGAAAACCTACTTTTGTTTGTGGATGAATAACACTAACTCCATGTTTATTAATAGCAATAGTCACAATATCCGGGTAACTCCTCTCCGAAGTCTGCTTAACTTCGAAGAAAGCGGACCCAAAGGTCGGCCATTCGCAGATAACTTTCAAAAACTCGACCTTGGCTTCGTCGACACTCATCCCTGCCGCACTCTTATAAGCATCCCCAATCAACTTCTTCCACTCATTGCTGCTCTT
The DNA here is from genome assembly GCA_932526585.2 of Philonthus cognatus. Lineage (NCBI taxonomy): Eukaryota > Metazoa > Arthropoda > Insecta > Coleoptera > Staphylinidae > Philonthus > Philonthus cognatus. The sequence goes on from OW052241.1 coordinate 75,227,175, forward strand.
CGTACGAATTAAATCAGCGGGCACGATTTCCTTCAAGACACTTCCGATTGAACTCAAAGCCTTCGCTGAGTTGAACTTGACGTGTAGAACGAAGGCCGCCAAACGTACGGCGTCTGTCAGGCTGCATTTGTGGTAACCTCGAAGGTATTTTGGGATTTCTTGGTGGTAATGGAAGATCGTGTCCGCCATTAAATCTTTGCCTGGGATTGTGTTGATCCACAGTTTCTTCATAAAGAATATTTGGGAGTGGGCTTGAATTGGTGCAGCAGCTGAAAAATTATATCTTTAATATCAATTATATCACAAAAAAAGATCAGTGCGTCAATGGGTATAGATTGGATTTCTAAAAAGTGGGTTGCAATGTTTAAAATTTTAGGAACTCATGTTCTAGGCCAAGGTTTCCCAACCTTTTTCTACCAACGACCCCCTTTGAAGGAATGGCAATGTTCATCGACCCCCTAATGTTGCTAGAATATCTAGCAGGTTTACATTTTTGCACACAATTTTAAGTTGCAATATTTACCGTATTTTATCTTTTATAGTAACATTCTTATACTTGTTTGTATTTTTTGATGATTCTGATCAACTTTCTTTAACGCAAATGATTTTTGTCAGTTTTATTACCTAAAAGTAATTTTGATTCATAAAAAAAAAATTGAAATATAAATCTTTATTTTTGTTTTCTTGCAATGTATTATTATTATTATTATAAGAAATACTTCTAATTCAATGCATAAAGTAGATTTTAAATTTAATATTAAATTAGTGTTTAGTACGCCTGGCGCATGAAGTCAAATTTCGAGTTAAGAAAAGCACGACGCGCCCTGCTTCCCTCGCGCGCCGGCAAATCCAAATGTTCATTCTTTTCTAAACTCGAAATTTTACTTCATGTTCAACCAAGGAGTGAAAACACTTTTTACAAACTCATTAAATTCTTTATTCAAAATATAGAAAAGGGGCAACAAACCTTACATAATTTCTAATTTTCAAATAGTTTGAAAATTGTCATCAATCACATCTTTTGATTTCTCTCTACGTGCAGTGTTCTTAATAATCTTAATAAACCCTTTGTGGTTTTCAGTTTTCTTAATAATTAATACTTACTATTCCATGATGGTTTCGTTTTCTTTAACCAATCCATAACCTCGTGCACGAAATCAAAGAAGAAGTAGTCCTCCGGTATCGAGAATGCCTTATCAGAAATTACGATAAATAAGCTGAAACCTTCGTGCGAAATCATATTCAACCTATTCGCAATCATTTTACACAATTCAGAAGCCTTGGTTAGAGAATTGACTTCAACAACCTCATCACTATCGTCAGGAAGGTAGATTTTGTGGAAGATTTGGGTGGATCGGTGTTGAATAACCTCAACCTCGTTCGCGTTGGGAGGGTACTTCCTCGAACCGACCGCTTGAACCCGGCTTAATCTCTCCTTGCAAACTTTCGCAACAGGATGCGTGCGTGAATTCAAGAATTTTTCTAATTCGACCAGAAGTCCTGCGCTGCAGGTGAACAACCCGGTTGCGAGGAACATCAAATCCCAACCCCTTTCCTCGCTTGAAGCTAACCGATTGAAGGTCAGCTGGCGCATAATCTGGCAGTAGCATTCATCCTTCAGCGAATCGCTTCTCATAGCCCTGCTGAAGATTTCATCAGTGTACTCGTTGCTCACTTTTGCTTTTGGCGCCGGGAAATCGCCCATGTATTTTAGGATCATAGTGAACATATCAACTGCATCTCTTGATAACTCCATATCAGAAAAGACTTCTTGCAACAGGGGCTGCCTTATGGGCTCGTTCGTGTATTTCCATAATTCCTCCTGTGAATTCCTTCTTGCTGTTGCCAACACTGAGCTTTTCTTCGTAGTTACTCGTTTTCCCGATCGGAAATTCTTCTCCGCGTAAAACGCTAGGGTGTACAATTTCTGCCTCTGTATGGTGTTCCACACGTTCTTGGTCTGCCTGGTGCCGGTAAAACCGTCTTTTTTGAACGCAGACAAAATAGCTTCGGGTGGTTTTGTTAAAGTGGGTAATATCTGCGTGTATTCAGTTGGGAAATCTCCTGTTTTTCCATTACTTTCCCCAAAGGCGTAGGAAGCCGTCATCAATGCTTCACCGTTTAGCCCGTTCTTCAAAACGATCAAATCACCCTTTTTGAAAGCCAAAAATGATGGATTTTCAGTAAGGTGTTTGTAATCCTGAACGCCAACCACGTAAATTGAGCGTTTTTTCAGGCCATCCAGTAAATACACCATCAAATCGTAGAGGCTCTTCGCGTCGGGACTTTTGAAAACGTATTCCTGGTTCGTAATAGTGATCAAGATGAAGTCGTGCAAAGCGGAGAGTTGATTCGACTGGTATCTAACATCAGCTATTTCAGTAAACATCAGCTCTAATATAATCTGCTCCTGATCGTCAACCAAGAAAAATCCGGTCCAGTTAACAGCAACTATAACATTGTTTTTGGGAAGTTCGGGTCCTTCCGTTTTGATCGCCTCGTAGAATTTCGAAAACAACAACGCCCAACTCCTCTTACTGTATTCAACCACATCCTCCTTCACCTTTATAGCCGATTTTTTCAACTTCACTGAATTACTCTTCGCGAACGCGTCTGAAATCTTTTTAACCCAACCTCCCACATCCCCTAACTTAATAACGAAAGCGGGAATATACTCGCCCAATCTGCTGTTTAAAACTTTTATATCCATATTGCTCCCGTTATCGATGTAATATTGCTGGGCGACAATCGCTGCTAAATCCCCATCAGTTGCGCACTGATACTCCCCATGCTTAATCCCATTGATCACTTGATGATAAATCAAATCAGACGATACTGGATCGGCAGCGGGGTTGTGCCAAGGTGAAAATATCTCCTTTCTGAAATACAACTTCCAAGGATAAGACTTTTCGGATTTTCCCATTTCTTTGGCAAACTGCTCGCATTGTGAAATCGCGTCCATTACAAAATCAGCCTCACAGCCCAAAGACATCACCTTCCCACAAGACGTTATATACAAAGAAAATCCGAACAAATCTCTGAGCTGCAAACTCTCCGCTAATCTTCTGCAGATTTCATCAGATGTCGATGCGGAATCTACTTCCAAACTTACGTTCTGTTGATTCATCAATGTTATTTGAACATTTATTGGTTCTTTATTTTTAGCCGCGACTAATTCTAACCAACAAGGTGGCTGCGTGCGCGCGCCGTTTCTTAAAGTCCGCCTCAGACGATCCTCGCAATAAGGGGCGTAATTCTTTAAACCGTTTCGGATAAAAGTTATCAAGCAATTTCTGAAGCGATCCGATGGGGGGAAGCAGCCCAAGCATAACGAAAACAGGATCCATCCCTTAGCGTGCGAGTTTTTGTTCCTGTTTTCCGTCAATTGCTTGCAAATTTGGCAATAGATTTCATCTCTGAAAAAAAGGTATATATAAGGGTTTAGCTGTGATTAGATTTTACGATCCGTCAGTTACCGCAATTCTGGACGTAAAATTCCGTGAGCTACGATAAAATGAAGTTTTTCCATATTCCTCCTTCCAGATTTAGTCCAATTTACGTAATACTCAGTAGCGAAATTGTCCGCAACTAAACCTCTTTTGACATCATCTAATAATCTAGTTTTACGTTTTAAAGTCATATTAATGAATTTTTGACGATCTGATTTTGACATGGTGGAAATGTTCTTTTCCTGCTTCAATATATCCTGAAACCATTAATATGTATTAATGAAGGGGGAGCAAACACAATTGGTAAGATGATAATTACTTTGTATTCTTTTCTGTTGGTGAAACTTCTGCTCAAAGTTTCGCTGATACTCGTGATGACCGGTTTATCCATTTGGGCTTCAATCGGAGGTTCTTGCGCATCACCCATGAACCTCAATATAGTCACGAAAATCGCTTGAGCAGCTATCACATCATCAGGGGTGGGAAGTTCGCGATGCAAAGATGTTTTTATTGGTTTGATCATGTGCTGGTAGTTCATGCTAGGATGGAAATGCGTCACAGCGTACTTCTCAAAAGTGTATTGAGGCAGATCCTCGTCATCCTCATCATCATTACCTCCAATTTGATCTAATGACTTCATTCTTTTCTGCAAAAAATAGTTATAATAAATGAAATTGGTGATATATCCAACATAGTACTTTCTCGCCAATATATGACTAAGGTATGATTCACGAGAGGTGGTGGTTTTCTTGATATGTAGTGCTTTCTGCGCCAATGCGTGTAATACGAATATAGTTTGATGTTATCAGATTACGTGTGTGAAAAGAGACAGAAAACTTCAAAATATGTCTGCTATGGTTTTTAGATGGAACATGCGAAAACGTATGTTCCAGTATGCAGCTTTAAAATGTTAAAGATTAACACATTTTGACAATGTCATCGTATTAATCTGTTAATTCAGGGAATTTTTCTTTTAAGTATACATACATTCGAGTGCGCTCCGGTTTATACCTTTCGGTGTTACCGATAGAGCGTCCGTTTTAGGGAACGGTGGATCACCGCCATACCAGCGAAACGACTACCCGTCGGAGACCAACCCACATGTGGACCGGAGGGGCGGATAGACACCCCTGGGCTTTACAGGCCCACCCCCGACTCCTCATTTAATGGCGACAAGCACCAGGGCTAAGTGAACCCCGCCGTGTGTAAATTAGCCCTATCCAAGATAGGGACACAGAGGTTACCTCAAGAAGGTCTACAGCTCCGACTTGGACAATCGTCCCTTTCAGACATCCATCGTCCGAAGACTCAGGTCTGCCCCCGCCGCCTCCTATTTTTAGGTGCTATGACGGGACCCCCCAAAGTATACATACAGTGAATTTTCTGTAAGGTATACATATCCATACGCATTTTTTTAAAAAGAGTTCCATTTGAAACTTAAAACGAGTGTTCTCCACTCCCAGACTAAGCATGAAGTAAAATTTCAGGTTTTTCTAAACTCGAAATTGTACTTCATGCGCCACCCGTATTAAACACTGAAAGCACTAAAATATTGTGAACGAGTAAACTTCACTCGAAATCAGTGTTTTATACGCGTGGCGCTTGAAGTAAAATTTCAAGTTTAGAAAAGCCTGAAAATTTGGTTGGGCCGCTCCGCGCTTCGCGCTACGCGACCAAACCAAATTTTCAGGCTTTTCTAAACTCGAAATTTTACTTCATGCTTAACCTGGGAGTGGAAAACACTCGTTTAAACTTCAAATTGACCTCTTTTAAGAAAACAACGAATCTTTAAAAATTTACAACACGTAATTGAGATATGTACACTGAAAAAAATAACTCAAAAGAAATTATGAATTAAAGCTTTTCTCAAAGAAAGAAAACTAATATACTCGTGACCTACACAGTATGACATTGTCATGTAACGTCAAAATTTGACACAACTAGGAAAAATCGTTGCAGATACAACTGTCGACATACTCTCTAAAAAATTTGAATCACTCATTCCACATCAATGAGCCTAAGACATCTCTCCCGAAATCCACAATATTCACATTTTTAAACCTAAACCATCACGTCTTTTAAAATTAAAATCTCTTTGATATTCGTGAGACAAAATTTCTCTTGATTCACACATCACTTTCTCTAAAAATGTGGTTTTAAAAAATCTGCATAAACAGTTTCCGAAGAATTCTAGAAAACGTCGTCTTGGAATGATACTTTGAAGGTTTTTAGATAAACACTTTGTGTTACATTAGGGTTGCCAGATTTCAGCAGCGACACGCAGCCTAACTTCAGGGTAGGCCAGAGACCCAAGGTAATATGTATCCGTTATTGAAAGGTGACTTTGTTGTGCAATTCCTTGTATTTATAAAGCGCGATCTCAACCTCAAATTGTATGTGCCTTGGCGCTGTGGCCTACCCTGAAGTTAGGCTGCGAGCCGTGGCTACCAGGTTTCTTGATCATAAAACCGGGAAAATCAGTAAAAAAATCTTTAAAAAAATGGTGATGTGTCCAACAAAACAGCACTCAGTTTTAAGAGAAAATGAATTATTTTTACATTTAAAAAACTTCAAACTAAATCAATGATTTAGACGCTCGGCGCATTAAGTAAATATTTTGAGTTTATAAAGGCCTGAAAATCTGGTGCAAATTTTCAGACTTTTGTAAAGTTTCGAAAATGCTTAATCAAGAAGTAGCAATACTCGTTAGGGTAATATTGAACTTTATCAATAATTTTACGTTCAATAACAAAAAGGCCAGTGGTTTTGAGTTCAAATATTATTCTAAATTAGGTAATTTTAGAAAATCCGACTCTACAAAAATATTCAGCAACTTTACGTAAGACCAAGATTCAATAATAATTGCGAATAACTAACGATTGAGATCGAAAATCAAAGGATAAATCTTCATAAACTACAAGAACAAACATTTAAAAAAAATAATGAATATCAGATGTTGATGAAAAAAAATCACAGATAATATTGGGGAACTCATAGAAAACACTTTTATTTTAAAAGAAAAAAATTGACCAACTCTTAACAAAATTACATGGGCTCCAAATCAACTGAAAATATTTTATTATTATTATATTTCTGAGAAAATGGCGTGTTTTGCTCCAAATGATATAAACAGACTTTCTTTAAATGCTGGACAAAACAAAACTGACGGTTAACAAATGTATATAACTTCAGATTAGACAAAAATGGTTTAAAACAATGGGCAATGGGTTCAGCAGACTTTCTTTAAATGCTGGACAAAACAAAACTGACGGTTAACAAACTTATATAACTTCAGATTAGACAAAAGTGGTTTAAAACAATGGGCAATGGGTTCATCAGAGACAACAGTCGGGAGTTTACTGCTAACTGTTGGGGAATTCTCTGATGACCAGATTGTTAATCGTGAACGTGTTTGGGATTTTTGCAATCGTACGAAATAGACAGACCGGAGTACCGTTCATTAGATACCAACATACATCGCAAACAAATCCAAACATGTTAAATGTTGAACATTTTGATGAACGGGCCCGATGTCTTTCTTTAAAAAATATTAACAAAAAATCGAGTGAACCAAATTTTGTATTTTAAATGAGACAAAATATTTGTAAGATATCCCAAACATGTCTTTTTCGCCAAAATGCAAAAATATAAAAAATTTGTAATTGCTTTAAAAAGTACTAATCACTGATTGACACTGATTAACTTTAATCAGCTGCGGTACAAGTGGGCATTAATGTTGGAAGTTAACAAAATTACAAAAGGACATTTATGTTTTCTCTAAGAAAAAACATCTCAGCATGTGATGTTTATTAGTTTTCTTACTCAAATCGTTGAATGAATCGCGTTACGATCAATTCATACTAGATATGGGTCGTTTGTGAATGATTCGTTCGAAAAGAATGATTCTGTACGGTGATTTGAATGAAGTAATTCCGTATTTCAAGAAGAATTAACTCGGTAATGATTTATTCACTTGAGACGCCGACCGAACGATTTTGGCCGAGCGGAATCGTATTACCGATTTGGATTTATACATGGTCTGAATCCGCCCGAATCGGATGACTAATTCGTTTTCTCGAATAAGCGCACAACTTCAACTCCGCTTTGTACATGCGATCTGAATCTGAATCCACCCGAATTGGATGACTATTTCGTTCAATCGAATCCGCGCACAACTTCAACTCCGGTTTGACATGCGGTCTGAATCTGAATCCGCCCGAAACGATTCTTTACGACTTGTGGAAACGAATTCGCTGCGCCAGTCTTTATTGGTATTTTGTACGACTCGACGCGTAATTTTATCAGCTAATGTTTGTTCTTTACTTATAAAACAAATCACAGAATATTTGCAAGGCACCGAAGTTTTATTTGGAACAGCTATGCTAAACTTTCGACTGAAAAGGCAATATTATTTGATAATTTATAAATAAATATAATAAAACATTTTGAATTATAGTTAAATTTGTATATGTTTCCTCTATTGTTATCTTTCGAATAAACCTATAAACTTTGCTTAAATTATACACATCGTACCAGTCAATTCCTTTAAAAAGGTATTGGCTCGTTCAGCTGATATCATTGGGTCGGTCGTCTATCTCGGCGCCGTTCGGTATGGAACATACAGGGTGTCAATATGAAAACAAGCCAGCCAGAATATCTTTGGAACCGTAACAGTTAGAGACAATTTTTCAAAACCGTTTCTAGGATATGGAGGGGTACCATTTTGACCAACATAACAATCTTCTACAACCAATCCCTTAGGCTGTAACCACCCTTGCCCATTTTTACTTTCCCCCGTATGTAATACAAAGGGAAAGTATTGTTTTCGTGAAAATTTTCGAATCAAAAATTTTAGCGGAAATATCCGTTTTGAGGTCCCCTGAGTCGAATAAGACCATTTTTGAAAAATGTCTGTCTGCCTGTGTGTCTGTGTGTGAGTCTGTGTGCGCTGTACCGCAAAAACCGCTAAAGATATCGAGATGAAACTTGAAACTTAAGCTTTTTGTTACAATCGGAAGAACTGAAAAGCTTTTGGTGAAAATCGGAAAACCGGAAGTGGTACTTTACTCCTAGCGTTTTTCAGTTTTTTCAGATTTTTTCAATAAATGTTCATCAAACAAAAAATTCTTTCAAATAAAAGTTGTAGATAATAACAAAATGAAGATGTATTGTTCACTTACTTTTTGTCATAGCACTCTTAGTTTTTGAGATATTTCAACAGTTGTGTGTTTTATCTAGTTATTGGTGTGTGACAGTGTATGTGTCGATACAATTGAAAAATGTTTCAAATAAAAGTTGTAGGAAATGAAAAAGTAAAGATTTTTTTGTAGATTCACTTTTTGTCATAGCACTCTTAGTTTTTGATATATTTAATAAATAGTGTTTTTTATCTAGTCATTGATTTGTGTCAGTGTATGTGTTGATACAATTGAAAAATGTTTCAAATAAAAGTTATAGGTAATAAAATATTAAAGATTTTTTGTATCTTCACTTTTTGTCATAGCACTCTTAGTTTTTGAGATAATTAATAAATAATGTTCTTTTATCTAGTCATTGGTTTGTCTCAGTGTATGTGTTGATACAATTGAAAAATGTTTCAAATAAAAGTTGTAGTTATCAAAAAGTTGAAGACATTTTGAAAATAATAATGCTACAAATATTTTAAAAGTGATTTAATACGCAATTTACGGGGGAAAGTACTATGATGGACACATCACCATTTTTTTTAAATGGCACTACCCTACTTGTGATACATCATTATAAATGTCTTTCAAAATGCTAATCAGTGGTACCAACTAAAAGTTCTATTGTGCATTTACATATGTAAAATTTTAGTCTTGTGTAAAGAGTGCCTTGAAAACAGTTGAGTAACTCACTCATTTGACAACTCCTAGGACCCATAATTTGCTTAAATATCACCCCTGAAGACGGGCATCCAGCTGATTAATTACTGTACTGATATAATTATTTTTGTTTATAAACGAAATACTGGTGTGACATTTTAATAAATTACTTGACTGGCTTTGGACTATCATAGGATTTTGTCATATTATATCTTTATTGACCGTGTTTTGAGTATTGTGACTGTAAGAGGCTTGATTGACTATCTTTTGACTATGCTAGGATTTTGTCTGATTATATCTCTCTATGGACTGTATTTCGGCTATTGCGATGTTATGATTGTAAGTTACTTAAATCACAATATCAAATACAGTCAATATATTGATCTAATGGCAAAATACTAATGCGATACATATTTTAACAGTTGTGATGTATGGAAACGAGTGCCTTCCACTCCCAGACTAAGCATGAAGTAAAATTTCGAGTTTAGAAAAGTCCCGCGTAGAAAATTTGTCGAGGGTCGCGCAGCCCGACCCGAGACAAATTTTCACGGGGCTTTTCTAAACTCGAAATTTTACATCATGCGCCACGCGTATAAACCACTGATTTACAGTAAAGTTAAAAATATATAATGCTTAGATGTGATGATAATCAATATTTATTAAGATGTAGCGAAAAATGTAAGTATTACTTTTTTTCTCAGTTTGTGCAACTTTTCCATACTGTTGATATTTAAGTTATCATATTTTAAACGGAGAAAGTGCTATGCTGGACACATCACGATTGTTTTACTTTATTTTTGTGTGAAAATCAATACTTATTATTATTATTACAACAGACTGACAGCTATTAATTCATTTTAACTGCTATCAATGATGACTGCTGTGATTATATTATTGATTAATAGATATGACGTCATTGTTTCCAAGGCGATTTTTGCAAAAAAGAAAATATTATAATTTTAAATATCAAATCTGAAATGAATTATGAGTGTGGTACATCATTGAGTTCAGACAAAAATATTCTTTCAAAAAATATGAAAATCTAAAATGGCGCCCGTAAGAAAAACATAAGTTGGCTATGATCCCAGGGTAAATGTATAGTTATCGTAAAACAAATATGCTACTAGATTCCTCATTAAAAAGTGCTTATATATTGTCAAAGTTCTAAATGTCCAGAATCAGTAGTTTTAGAATAAAAAAATAAAAACGTTTTTAAAAAAACTTTTTTTTGTTTATATCTCAAAAACAAAAAAGGATATTTCAAAATTGTTTTCATATTATTGTTAGACCTTAAAATACGCAATTTTGTCCCAATTTAACCGACTCTCTATCTCTTCAAATAACTGAGATCCCCATACATTCTGTCGAAATACGGACACCCTGTATACAAAATGCTCTCAGCAGATATCTTATAATATTGTAAGTGAAAATACTAATTATTTTAACCTCTCTAACAGCTATTTCAACTAAGATATAAACACAGGTTAGGTTGGATACTGAAAAATCTAACCTATCTGACAGTTATTTATCTTAAGTTAGGTTATGTTTGATGCAAATCACATAATCCTCTCTGACAGTTCTTGCGATCTGTTCATAGATACCGGTAAATCACAATATCATTGTTTTAGAGGTAAAAGTCAATAATTACTAAGGGAAATGCATATTATTTAATTAGTTACCTTTAACAAGTGTCTTCCACTGCTTGGTTAAGCATGAAGTAAAATTGCGAGTTTAGAAAAGCAATAAAATTTGGCTTGGGCACGTAGCGAAGCGGAGCGACCAATCCAAATTTTTAGGCTTTTCTAAACTCGAAATTTTACTTCATGCGCCAGAAGCGTAAAACACTGGTTTAATATAACTTGACTGTTGTTTAATTTAATCATACGCATTAGTTCTGTTAACTAAACTAAGATATCTGTTGATCAAGTTAGACGATAGTCAAACAACCAACCTAACATTAGTAATAGTTTTCTAACCTAATTATCAGGAATTGAACCTAATCATCTAACCTTACCTTAATTAACTAATGGCAAAAGATATGACAGTTCACTTTAGTTAAATATCTCTTGAGTAAATTAGACGACAGCTATCTAGCCTAACTTAACATCAACCTAATCATAAGGTATTAACGTTATTTAATATTGTTGATTAAGTTAGACTTCATTCATCTAAGCTAACCTAATATTAGTGACTGTCGTCAAACCTAATTAACTCATAATATGACAGTTAAGTTTAGTTATATGGCAAAAATCTGGCCTGTTCCTTATCTTATTTAACTCAATTAGTTTGCATTTAGCTTTATCTAACTTAACCTGGGACAAGCTTTCTTAATGTTTATTTAAATTTAGTAAAACTTTTCTTGATTCAAAAATAGACAAATACATTGATTTGTATTCTTTCCTCGTGAACACCGGTAGGTATCGAAAAGACGATAAATCGGTACATTTGAAGGTCTCCAGGAATCTAGCCGGGAGACCGGGATTTAACATTTAAATTCGAGACAAACCTGTTTAACAGTATTTTTTACAGAAAAGACAGGTTCGTAAAGAAGGGTTTATTTAAAATGATACTAACTTCCAATTTCAATGTCCTTGAATCTTAGCTAAGTTAGAAACAAGTATTCAAAACGATACTACCTTAAATTATTTTAACAACGAATAATTTAGCAGATAATTCACAAAGCCACTAACTACCGCAAAAACGTAACATCAATCAATACACAATTTTGTTTGCATGCCATTCTTATCAGCTAGATTACCATATCCGTATTTGAAATAATTAATAACTCACCGAATTTTCAATAGCTTTATTCGTCGGGCTGTTTATATTGGGATCATCCAAAAACACGAAAACATCATCCACAATTTGATTAGCCTGGTCGTCTTCTTCCCGTTCCTTTGTCAACTCGTATTCCGTATCCAGTCGCTTCAAAGTGCTTTGCATGTTAACCTCAGCAATCTGCTTGTAATTTTTATTCCCCGTCTTCTTCAGCTCCCTCTCCTGTTGATGCCTTATCTGCACCGCCTTGCAGACTCTTCCGAATTTACCGAATTTACGCACGTAGTAACCTTTAACTACAGGTTGAAATTTCAGCACTGATGTTCTAATCTTTTTATACTCAAACGCTAATAATCTTGCTCTAATTGAAGCTTGCAAGCGGTGATAACCATTCCTGATGATCAAGAACCTCTTTCTGTAACCTCTCGCACGCCAGTTCTTTTGCAGCACAACTGAAGCTTTTTTCATTTTCTGGTATCTAACCCTGCACAAATACCCTCTTATAGTTTTTTGCAAGACAATAATATATTTGGCTAGTATTTTCGTCCTTTGCTCCTCCAAATAAGCGTTGTCGCCTTCCTTCAAGAATAACCTGGTATTTCCCAACTGGTAGTCTTCTCCATTTTTAAAAGCCGATTCGCAGATTTTCTTCGTTGCTGCTGTGCAGTCTGTTTTGTGCGCTGGAGGGATATTTGTACCCAAGAATCTGAATCTGTTGACGAAATCTTTGTAAATGTGCCGGATTGGATATCCAGCTTGTCTTATGTAGGCAGTCTCCATCATTCCCGAGTATCTTAACTGGCGGACGCATAAAGATGTGTCGAAAAGCTGTGAATGAGACAATTTGTAGTGTTGTTGTAGAAGCTTTTTGCTTCAATAATTTCAAACTACAAAATAGTTTGAAAACGATTCTAAAAATGTTGCTTTATTCAAAACTATTTGAAAATAGTTACTCTATTGTAAACATTGTACTTCACACAAAATTATTTGGAAATTACTTCAACATAAAAACATTTGCGAATAGGCACTATTCTAAAATTCTTATTTACCTTTGGTTTTTTCTCTTCGTTGGGTTTAATGCACCTGACGAAAAATGGATGTCTTTGGTTTAGATTTTTCATCAGCACTTCTAAAGATTGTCTAAACTGTCCCGATAACGTTATGTTGCGTTTTCCGCTTTCGTCCTTGATCTCGCTTTCAAATAGTTTCTTGAGGAACTCATTTTGGCTCACAGATAGCAATTGCTTCAAATCCGCGCTAAAGGAATCTCTATTCTTATCCAAAAACCCTAAAATTGATATTTGATAGATAGCAGCGGGTTTAAAGTAATTGGGGCCCCTGGCGGTGGCAAAAAATAATAGAAGGATAAAAACAATGCGATTGATGTGTAGGGCCGACTAGAGCTTAGAAAACAAGGGATTAATCGATTAATCGACCGAGATTGATGTGTGGGGCCGATCTGAGTTAGTACCTTGAGAGATTGCCCCACTAACTATTCGATTGAGTGTGCGATTGATGTGTAAATGAGGGTTTGTCCCACGAACTAATCGAGAGGCTTCGATTGATGTGTAGAAGTTGATTTAATCACTGTAAAGGTGGGAGCAAATTTACCTAGACCCCCTCGTTTGCACTTGCGATTATTTAGTGAGACGAGGGATTGTCTCACTAACTAATAGTACTGACTCGGGTCGACACTGTGTATAAATGGAACTCATTTGATAATTAGTGCAACAATCTCTCGCTGTCCACGCTCCAGGCCCACTGTATACTAGTTGACCGTTCTAGCGGAACAACATTCAAATTATTGAAATATGAAATATGAATGCTACAAATTATTCAATTACACCAGAAAAAGATGTCTGATGCAGTGTTATTTTAGTTTACTTATAATTCTCTGCATTATCAAGTAGCAAACTTGAAGTAAAAAATTAACTCCATTTCTTATTAATTAATTTTATTATCATTTACTTCAAAACTGCGTCATTTTATTAAAGCTGAATATTGTTTTCTCTTTGGCTTCTTTTCTCTGCAAGCTGTAGCTACAATGCCATATATTATTTGTGTAAATATAATATAATATAACGAAAACATAATGAAAAAAAATTATATAAACATCTGAAAGAAACATTTATATTTTTGTGTTATACATCGTCATAAATTTTACCTGTTTCCTAATCATTCTTAAGATGTCTTATTTACAATAAATCTTGTCAAATTGTGCGACTTATTTATTGTCAATATTTCTTAAAATACTGTTATTATTTAAAAAAAAAAAAAACAGCCATATCTGCGATAATCTGTACCAACGTCAGCACCCGGCTCGTCTTCGTCAGGGACGCAAAAGCAAAACCTGTCGAGCGAAAGCACACCACCGGGACTTCACAGGAGACTGGAAAAAAAGCCGAAAGGGGAGGAAGGACCTCAGGTAAAGAGGATCTTCAGCGACATCCTGACGGAAATAGCAGCAGAGGAAATAGTGCAGAGGAAGCCGAGGCCATTAAAACCTCGATTCTCCAAATACTACAGTGAAGGGACAAGCCTCGCTGAAATTCCAGGAATGTACCTACAAAGAGGGATTCCTGAGAATTGTATGCTCCGGCCTTCCAACCAGGACATGGCTCGAGAGCATAGCCAAGGAGAAGAATCTCCTGGAAAACGCGAAGGAACTTCAGATCATTGATCTGAAGGACCTACCGGAACCGACGAGAGTGCTAACGTGGACCGGGAGGGGGGACCACCAATAGAGGCGACCACCTTCCTCAACAGAATATTGGTGAAGAACAACGTGAGCACCGATATCTAGAGAGTGGTAAACGCAAAGCCGGACCCCAAGGGAACTCAGTACATCATACTGATGGACAAGATCTCTTGGTGAAAGGTAAGCGAAACGAAGAGGCTGCACTTCGTCTTCTTGCACATCACCCTCAGGGCGCTGGCGGAAAAGACCGATGCCAAAACTAAGGATGTCTGGAGAGTGGTAAACGCTAAGCCGAACCCCAAGGGAACTCAGTACATCATACTGATGGACAAGGTCTCTTGGGGGAGGGTAAGCGAAACGAAGAGGCTGCACTTCGGCTTCTCGCACATTACCCTCAGGGCGCTGGCGGGAAAGACCGATGCCAAAACTAAGAATGTCAGAGAAGAAGCAGTGGAAGAGAACCGACTGTCCGGAGAGGGAGCAATGGATGACAGTCCACTGCTTGAATCACCGAAGGGTAAGTAAATTTTAAATTACTACAAATTAATATACACCGCTGTAGGGCGGCATCTGCCCTTAGTGCATATATCCTAAGAAATATTGTCATTGCACTTGTACAAGAGCCATGGCTCCACAAAGGAATAGTAAAGGGGTTAAACATACAGGGTAGGCGAATAATAGTAGCCTATGTGCAATTCACATGCATGTATAATTGTAAAACATGAACTGAATTTATTGCCACTATTGGACCTATGTTGCAGAGACCTAGTGGCAGCACGGTTGGAAGTAGTGGAAAAGGAACTCGGAGGGAGTTTATATTTATACCTGGATCCGGTTACCTAATATATCGCGGGAGTCACAATGGCATACCGCTGATGTTTGGATGCGATGCTAACGCACACCACGTTATATGAGGAAGCACGGACATCAATCCAAGAGGTGAGAAACTATTAGATTTTATCTTAGAGAATGACATTGAAATAGCAAATATTGGAAATGTACCCACGTTCGTAAATGCGGTGCAAAATAAAGTAATAGACGTTATGCTTCTCGCAAGGCAAGTGAATTGATAAAACTTTGGCATTTGCCTGATCAGACAATAGATATATACGATTCGATATCGAATCTGAAAAACCACTAGAAATTCAAAACAAAAACCCGAGGAGAACTGACTGGGACCTGTACAATGAGGTACTAGCCAGCAGAATCGGGGACTGTCCAACAAGAGCAAGAACAACGCATGAGCTGAAAGTCATGCTGCAAAGCGTCACAGACTCCTTTAATACGGCGTTTGAAACAAGCTGTCATGCTACAAAAGGGGATAGCAACACTGAGGAAACCATTATGTGAGATCCTCAGAACAAGCCTTGCTCTTTCATACATCAGCTGGCGGACTGTAAAGGTGGTATTTGTACCCAAGCCAAGCTTACAGACCGATCAGATTGTCATCATTTATTCTAAAACTATTCGAAAAACTAGTAGACAGGCACATACGGGAAGGAGTCCTAGCTAGTGCGCAGATGCAAAAGGACCATACAATGCAAATACATTGCGCTGGGGGCCTTTCTGGACATTGAAGGTGCTTTCGACAACACACCCTTTAACTCCATAGCAACAGCAATGGAGAAAAGAGGGATTAACCAGCAAGTGCGACACTGGGTAAACAATATTCTCAGAAGTCGGACTGTAACAACTACTCTATAAGGAAAAACAGCAGAAGCAATAGTTGCTGGTGGGTGCCCGCAGGGAGGCGTTCTCTCGCCGCTCCTGTGGTTCCTCGTCATGGGCGACCTTCTGCTACTCAAAAACCAAGGCATTTATGCAGATGACCTGACCATTCTAGTAAGCGGGAAATTTGGGACCACTGTATCAACGTTTATGTAGAGGGCACTAAGTACCGTAGAAATATGGTGCAAAGACGAAGGGTTAGCTGTAAGCCCAGCCAAAACAGTGATCGTCCCTTTCACTAGGAGACAAAAAACCGATGACATAAAATCGCTACTCATGTATGGAATAGAAGTCCCCATCGAAAATAAACTAAAATATCTAGGGGTCGTAATTGATACCAGATTGAACTTTAACTTCCACCTAGAAAACATCACAAAAAAGGCCATGAGAGGACTTTTTGCGACCATAAAAATGGTAGGACGCTCATGAGGACTGAGACGCTGTATGACGAAATGGCCAAACAACGTGGTCGTAAGACCCATAGTGACGTACGCCGCGCTCGCATGGGGAAAAAAGACCCAAACCAATAGCGCAGCCGTAAAACTTGAGAAAGTGCAAAGACACGCGTATCTGTTGATAACTGGAGCGATGAGAACAACCCTCACAGCAGCCATGGAACAAATATTATCGCTTCCACCATTACATCCATATGTAATGATGAAAGCTTGACAGGCAGTCTGCAGGCTGCAAATAAACGAACACACTTTATATGTAAGTGAATTCAGATCAGCAACATTGAAAGTGCTACAAGAAGAAAAAACCTTAAAAATTAGGTCCGATTTCACTAAAATCGGACACCCATCCTGCCGGTTTAAAGTAACCATACCACAGCGGAGTGAATGGGTAAGTGGAACATACCCGGGAACTTCTAAAGGAACCATCTAACCATCTGGTATACAGACGGGGCCAAAAATACAAAAGAAGCCGGGGCTGGAATCTAGCAATTGCCATTATGTCCGACAGCCAGGCAACCCTAAAAGCGCTTGTTTCGCCAATGGTGAAGTCCAGGCTGGTTATGGCCTGCATAGACAGCTAATATGGATACCCAAGGACCAAAGAATTATTGGATACTTTGGGGCCAACTTGCTGGCTAAACAAGGGGCATCAGAGGAATTTATAGGACCTGGACCCGCTTTCAGAATGCTTCATAAAACCGGAAATGAAATAATCCGTCGCAAGTTAGCAGAGAAACACAAAAAGGCATAGCACAACCAATAAAAGAATACGGCACACAAGACTCTTCCTAGATGGTCCGGTACCTAGCAGCACATTGATGCTGTAAGGACTGAGCAGAATGAAACTACGAATAATCACAGGACTAGTCACTGGAGACTGTGACCCCCTATGTCGTGGGTGTTTGGAAGAGGAGGAAACTTCCTAACACTTACTGTGTACATGCAAAGCCTATAAAAGGCAACACACCGAGCAATTCGGGAAGCCTGTGCTTCCTGAAATAGAGCTCAAGAAAATCCCCTGGCTGAAACTTCTGAACAAAGGAGTACACAGGGAGTAAACCATCCAAAGGCGCACAAAAGCACCACGGACACCGCAGCGCAGGGACGCTAAGCGACACCAACTCATGTGACAAAAAAAAATATGGACTTTGCTCGCTTAGCAACATTGAAAATTGTAATAAAAACTGCAAATATTGTATCAGAAAGATTTTTGACTGGCTAACTTACCTGCAACTTGATACGTGACATGCCCAGCAAAATGTATGATCGTAAAATTTGGCGACAAATCAGATTTAGGTTTAGTATAATTCTTATGCTTCCCATGCTGTCCGTGCAATTTTGACAACATCGACAAGTCTGTCCCTTTTGGAAACTTAGTCTCGTCATCAATCAAACTCATCACGTTCAAAGGCTTAATCCCGATCATATCCAAAATCTCCTGGTTATCAATAAATGAGATATTCTTCCAGTTAATTCCCTCCTGATTATAATACTCCTGCTCCATTTTAAAAATATGCTGCACGAAAAACTGCTGCAAATTCTCGTTGGCGTAATTAATACAAAGCTGCTCGAAACTATTCACGTTGAAGTTCTCAAAACCGAAAATATCCAGCACGCCAATATTATGCCTTTTCTTCGATTTGCACTGATCAATCACCAAATTGATTTTCTCAACGAGCAAAATGAATATTTTCCCGTAAATCCCTTTGACGAAAGCGTCCCTTGAATCAGCGGCTTGGGATTTTGTAAGAACTTGAGTTACTTTCTCCCCGTTTACAATAAACGTTTTCTTCGTTAAAGCTTTGCCGAAATCAGCCTTATTGATTTTCAAAATATCTGCTATTTTAACCAAATGATTTGCATCAATTACCTCCGATTGCTCGATGTTGTTAACGACTTCCCCTTTGAATTTAACATTGCCGATGTGCAAAATTCCAGCCAACAACGAGAAAATGATCCAGCTTTCGCTTTCGGCGAAATTTAAAACCTTCATGGCGTTTCTGATATCAGCAAACTCATTGGCTTCTTTTCGCCCGTGTACCGTTAAAGACTTCCCACCGTTTAGGTAAGTATAACGCGAAGCGTCTTGTAGATCCAGTTTTTTCATTTCTTCACCAGTCAAGCCGGCTAGCATCGAGTAGAATATATGGTAGTTTCTTTCGCCTTCGTTTTGAGAAACGATCCTGCTCTTTTCTAGAAGGTACTGATCGATTTTGGCGCCCTCTATGGTTCCGTTGGTGTTGAATTGCACGTCGATGTACTTTCCGAATCTCGAGGAGTTATCGTTGCGGACTGTTTTGGCGTTTCCGAAGGCTTCTAGGATTGGATTGGCTTCGATAATTTGTTGTTCTATCCAAGAGTGTTTTCCGCTCACTGCTGTTAAATATTGGAGGATTAGTTTTGTGCTTTCTGTTTTTCCAGCACCACTTTCTCCACTAAAAAGAAATAAAAACAAAATGATTATATTCAGTACTTTGGCACGAGGCAAAACATGCCTTTATACCAAGGGCTTTGATTTTTGTTTGCTGTTCTTAAAAATTATGTCTAAAGTTTTGTTTTGAATCATAATTTTTAAGAAATTTTAATTCCAGTTTTTATCTAAGGAAAATAACTAGCCCGGATTATTTTTAATAGTCTGTGATTTTTTTTTAAGAAGTGAAAAAAATGATTTCGTGATTTTTGTTCAAGAAAATCGCATATTCGACGTAAACATTCTTAGTTTTAAAAAATGATAATTGTTCATCATATCACATTCCCGTCATTTAAACAATTGATAATTGACATACCAAACCGTGAAATAAGTTTGTAAATTGGTTAGTGACCATTTCGCGTTATATCAGCGTTTTATACGTGTGGCGCATGAAGTCAAATTTCGAGTTTAGAAAAGCCTAACTTGGATTGGTCGCTCGCTTCGCTACGCAACCAAGCCAAATTTTCAGGCTTATATAAACTCGAAACTTTATTTCATGCTTAATCTAGGAGTGGAAAACCTCGTTAAACAATCAGTCAGCATCTTATTTTGCGGTCTCCTTTATTGTCAAATTTAAGACAAAATATATATAGTTTTTGTGTTCAAATATAGAACAAACAATTTTAGTTTTAGTCAACTTTTACCGTGTAAAATTTTCCGGCCTTCTTTTGAAACTCTTTAAAAAGTTTGAATAATTTCAACTTGCCATCAATCAAAGTCAACAAAAATTATTCAAAATGCATTGAATTTTAAATCATAAAACATACATTGATGAAAAAAATACAGTGTTGAAAATAAGTAGAGAATAAATTCGGTAACTTCGTTAACCCATTAACGGCCCAGCAATTATAGAGTTAATTCTGAAAGTTGATTTTAGGTAAAATTCTGCACTTCTGTTTATGATTTCTATTTATTTATTTATTTCTATAAATAAGTGAAACAAACCAAGTGTTTTAATTTAAATTTAATTTAAATCATCAAGTATTATATATATATATATATATATATATATATACATATACAGGGTGTCAGTTTGAAAACAAGCCAGCCACAATGTCTTTGGAACCGTAACAGTTTTTCCAAAACCGTTCCTAGGATATGGAGGGGGAACCATTTTGATCCACATAACAATCTTCTGCAACCAACACCTTACACTGTAGCCACCCTTGCTCATTTTTTTTAAATGGCATGACCCCACCTATGATATATCATTACAACGGTCATTCAAAATGTTAATCAGTGGTATCAATTATTTTCGAGACAATAATAAAGTCTATTCTCAAATAGCTCGACACTCTTGTATTATTCGTTGTCGCAGATCTGCGATAGACTCGGGCTGAGTTTTATAGACCACAGATTTTAAGTGGCCCCATAAGAAGAAGACTAATGGGGTCAAATCTTGAGATCTAGGTGGCCATTCAATTGGTCCTCTTCTACCAATCCATTGATTCCCAAAAGTGTGGCTTAGCCAGTCTCTAACAGGTACTATATAATGCGGAGGTCCTCCGTCTTGTTGAAAGTGTAATAAATTGTCATTCAAGATTAGTTCATCATTTTCATCTCTTTGATTTTCTAATTCATGAACTATAAGGGGCTGTATTAATTGATCTAACATTTCATAGTACAGTTGACTATTTAAATTTTGATCAATAAATAACGGGCCAATAATGGAATCTCCAAGAATACCTGCCCAGACTTTATTTTTTTCGGGATACTGCGTGTGGACTTCTCTAATAAGATGAGGATTGTCACCACTCCAATATCAACAATTTTGTTTGTTTACATTGCCATTAAGATAAAAAGTGCATTCGTCGCTAAAACAAATGTTTTTCACTAAGTCAGGCTCAGCTATAATTTTATGAGTCATCATTTCGCAAAACTCAATTCGTCTGTCTGGATCATCATCTTCAAGTTCTTGCGTAATATGCATTTTATAGGAATGAAATTTGTGCCTTTTCAAGACTGCGAATAGATTCATGACTCAATCCTGTTACTCTAGACATACAACGAAGTTATGAAGTAGGGTCCATAGCAATTTGGCCCAGGACTTTAATTTGGGCCGTTTCATTTGGGAGCCGAGGTTGATCTCTTTTCTTGTTGATGACCGATCCTGTATGTTCAAATTTTAAAACTAGATCTAGGACATACTGATGTACATTTTTTTCAGGATGTAATTCATTGAATGAAATTGTAGTTTGTCTAGCACACCGGTTTTTACAACCATAAATAAAAATTATTTCAACACGTTCGGCGATTGTGTAAACCATTTTATAAAAAATAATAACAAGTTTAAGGTAAAGAGCACAGAATATTTCTTGAATAATTTTCTCACTTATCACTTGGTGAAACATTTTTAAAAATTGATAATGAAGGTTTAAATTAAATTACACTTGGTTTGTTTCACAATTTTTTACTTTACTATTTACTCGACTAGTTTCGCGTTTTACAGCATTATCAGGAGTTTTTACAGTTGTCCACAGAATACTAAAAAATAGTCACAACAATACTAATGGCAGTGTCACATATTGTGTTTATTTAAGTTATTGAAAGATTTATTTTAATTTCATTGGTATTTTTTGTCAACGTTTTATTTTTTTATATTGCAGACAGGTGCAATTAATTCAGTTATTGAATGTATTCCATTGAACCAAGTTTTGTTATTATTTTAATATTTTTTTAGAGTTGTCCACATTTTAATAAAGCAATAGATAACTCTGATAAATATTGGGTATTATTGTGTTTATCTGTGATTCTTTATTTGTAATTTGTAAAAATAAATTGTTATAATACCTAATTTGACAACAATTTTGAAATCAAGTAAATTGATTTAAATTTATTCTTGCAATTTTTATGTAACAATAAAAATGTTAGTTGGTACCACTGATTAACATTCTGAAAGACCTTTCTAATGATATATCACAAGTAGGGTCGTGCCATTTAAAAAAATGGACAAGGGTGGCTACAGCCTAAGGGGTTGGTTGCAGAAGATTATATGATTCAAAATGGTTCCCCCTCCATATCCTAGAAACGGTTTTGAAAAATAATCTCTAACTGTTACGGCTCCAAAGATATTCTGGCTAGCTTGTTTTCAAATTGACACCCTGTATATATTTTTTGAAATTAATAATAATCGAGTAATAATAAAACAAAATATTTACATTTTTCTTCACATATTTATAAGTCAGGTTAAATAATATAATATATCAAATTAACTTATTTAGTAATTTAATTAACAAGAAAAATATAATAATGTTGCTTGTATGCATCAATGGCGCTTAATGGGTTAATGTGTATTAGAGAAAAAAATCTAAAAGGGGTATAGCGATCTAAATTACTGCGCAAATGAAAAACCTTTTTTCAGATTTTTGAAAAACATTTTTTAAAAGTTGTGACGTCATCAATATTTTTTTTAATTATAATTTATATTTTTATTTCGGTACAGTTTTTTAATCTGTTTTTAACCATACAATTTTTAAACAGGTTACATAAGAAAAAATTTAAGATAACAGGTCTTAAAGTTAAAAAAGTAAAGATTAATTGAGTTCAAGCTGAACTCCAGTTCAAACAGACCCCATTGTTCTATCACTTAAAACTCGAGTTCAGAGTTGAACCAGTTTAACGTGTTTGGCGCAACTGGTCCTAATCCTAGTTATCGGAATTAAAAAGAAACAAAACAGATAATACGAGTTTATACGTAGTAAAAATCTTGTTTGACCACAATGGCATCGCTGACAGAGAAATAAAGAATTGAATCTTAAAACCGTTTTTCTTGATTTTTTTCTTATGTAACCTATTCAAAATTTTGTATGGTTGAAAACAGATTAAAAAAACTCTACCGAAATCAAAAATAAAAAATATAGGGCGACAATTAAAAAAAAATGATGACGTCACAACTTTCAAAACAAGTTTTCGAAAAATCTGAAAAAATGTTTTTCATATGCGCAGTAATTTAAGGTACGATTCGCGAGAGATGTTCCATGGTTTTTTGAAGCTTAAAACGAGTGTTTTCCACTCCCAGAATAAACATGAAGTAAAATTTTGAGTTTAGAAAAACCCGAAAATTTTTAGGCTGTTCTAAACTCAAAATTTTACTTCATGCGCCACGCGTATTAAACACTGAAACCACTGAAAATATTGTAAACGAGTAAACTTCGCTTTAAATCAGTGTCTTATACGCGTGGCGCATGAAGTAAAATTTCGAGTTTAGAAAAGCCTGAAAATTTGGTTTGGTCGCTCTGCGCTTCGCGCTACGTGACCAAACCAAATTATCAGGCTTTTCTAAACTTGAAATTTTACTTGATGCTTAACCTGGGAGTGGAAAACAGTCGTTTAAACTTCAAATTGACCTCTTTTAAGAAATCAACGAATATTTAGAAATATGTATACTCAAAAGAAAAAATTCACAAGAAATTATGATTTAAAGCTTTTCTAAAAGAAAAAACACTAATATACTCTCGACCTAAACAGTATTACATTGTCATGTAACGTCAAAATTTGACACAACTAGGAAAAATCGTTGAAGATACAACTGTCGACATACTGTCTAGGATATCTCCCTCGAATTCCACTATAAATCGCTACACCCCTTTTAGGTTTTTTCTCTCTATCATACAGGGTCCATTATGAAAGTAGTGCGCATTTTCTATGAAAAATAGATTTATTGATCGTACTGGTACAAACGCTTAAAATTCTTGGAAATACTCTCCCCCTACATCAATATACTTTCGGAGATGTGTCTGCCACGCCTGGAAGGCACTCCTCGACAGGAATGTCTGTTAGGAACCTTGTAACATGCTTTTGGATGTTTTCCACGGACTCCAAATGCTTTGCTTTTAGCTCTCTCTTCAGCCAGGGATACAAAAAAAAATCACACGGAGCCAAGTCTGGACTGTAAGGGGGCTGAGGCACCACCGTGGTGTTGCTTCGGGCCATGAAGTTGGTAACGATGAAGGCCGTGTGGCTGGGGGCATTGTCATGTTGGAGCTTGACCGTGTCTTTGATGTCTGTCATATGGGAAAGGTACCCCAAATGCACTTCCAGCTAGCTCAGGGGTTAAAGCATGGAGAGCACGAGCAACTAGTCCTTAGAACATCAATCCAAGACAACAAATTTATTTACAAAAAAAAACCACAGCAACAAAAAAAGGACAGCACAAAAAAACAACACAGCAGGAAATAATAACTAATGGGCGTAGTGTGCGTTGACAGTGACAGCTTGGTAGTCAGAGGTGGTGAGTCCGGTGCAAAACAATAAGGTCCAGACAGCGTCGGAAAAATCCCGATGTATCCGGAAGATGTCGACAGGGTCCGTAAAAGCACCAGTCAACTCCGGAAAGGTCCGGGCGGCGTCGGAAAAATCCCCATGTATCCGGAAGACGTCGACGGGGTCCGTAAAAACACCGGTAAACTCCGGAAACGTCCGGGTGACATCGAAAAAGTTCGGAAGGCGTCGACAGGTTTGGGGAGATAAAAAAGTCGGGAAAAGTCCGGAAAGGTTCGGAAGGCAAGACCGAAATGACGAGAAGCAGTGCCGGCAGCAATTCCGGATCTTTTGATTAGCACACTTGCACTAATCAAAAACAATTTGACAAAAAAAAACACAGCACGAAGTTGTCAAAAAAAAACGTGTACACCACTGAATACATTTCAATTGGACTTGTTGCTGCTTTTGTTACTGGTTTGCCACCGATGAAGAAGTGCCGTTCTTCATTATTTATATGACGAAAACGAGGGTGGAGAGGGGTGGTTTTCTTGATGGAGCGATGAGAAGTTAGCCATAAATTTTTCAGCCATAAATGGTGGTAACCCTATTAAATTTGTAAATTGCAAAAACCGATATTTTACTCATACATAGCGCTAACCATTCGATTGCATTGTGTAATAGGAGTACATATTAACTATTTAAGACTTTACATTAGCACTTTTGATGTAAAAAGTGAAACTTGTATTGATATTTGATCAAGCGATCTCAGGCTATTATAAAACGAAAAATCTTTGTCTTAGGCCTACCTTTGGGGGTTGTTACTGAATTGTCCTATACTTAGGAAGGGGTGAAGAGCAATTTTAAGCAATAACATTTTAGTGGCTTAATACTAAAAAATATTATTATATTATAACATAGTTGAGCGATGCCGATTACATTATTTTCAAAGGTAAAATAAATGTATTAGGCCTACCTTTGGGGGTAGTGGCTGATTTGCTCTTTATTTAGGAAGGGTTAAAGAGCAATTTTAAGCAATAAAATTTTAGTGGCATCCTAAGACTGAAAAATTACGCTTATTTTATGAAATAGTAAAACGATGCCGATTGCATAAATTTCAAAGGGAAAAATGAATATAATAGGCCTACCTTTGGTGGCTGATTTACCCTGTATTTGGGAAGGGTTGAAAAGCGATTTTAAGCAATAAAATTTTAGTGGCATCCTAAGACTGAAAAATTACGCTTATTTTATGAAATAGTGAAACGAAACCGATTACATTATTTTCAACGTGAAAAATGAATGTAATAGGCCTACTTTTGAGGGTGGTAGCTGCTTTGCCTTGTATTTAGGAAGGGTTGAAGAGAAATTTTAAGCAATCAAATTTTAGTGGCATCCTAAGACTGAAAAATTACGCTTATTTTATGAAATAGTGAAACGATGCCGATTACATTATTTTCAAAGTGAAAAATGAATGTAATAGGCCTACCTTTGGGGGTGGTGGCTGATTTGCCCTGTATTTAGGAAGGGCTGAAGAGCACTTTTAAGCAATACAATTTTAGTGGCATCCTAAAACCGAAGAATTACGTTTATTTTATGAAATAGTGAAACGATGCCGATTGCATAAATTTCAAAGGGAAAAATGAATGTAATAGGCCTACCTTTGGGGGTGATGGCGGATTTGCCCTGTATTTGGGAAGGGTTGAAAAGCAATTTTAAGCAATAAAATTTTAGTGGCATCCTAAGACCGAAGAATTACGTTTATTTTATGATATAGTGAAACGATGCCGAATGCATAAATTTCAAAGGGAAAAATGAATGTAATAGGCCTACCTTTGGGGGTGGTAGCTAATTTGCTCTGTATTTAGGAAGGGTTAAAGAGCAATTTTAAGCAATAAAATTTGAGTGACATCCTAAGACTGAAAATTTACGCTTACTTTATGAAATAGTGAAACGATGCCGATTACATTATTTTCAAAGTGAAAAATGAATGTAATAGGCCTACCTTTGGGGGTGGTGGCTGATTTGCCCTGTATTTAGAAAGGGCTGAAGAGCAATTTTAACCAATACAATTTTAGTGGCATCCTAAGACCGAAGAATTATGTTTATTTTATGAAATAGTGAAACGATGCCGATTGCATAAATTTCAAAGAGAAAAATGAATATAATAGGCCTACCTTTGGGGGTGGTAGCTGATTTGCCCTGTATTTGGGAAGGGATGAAGAGTAATTTTAAGCAATAAAATTTTAGTGGCATCCTAACACTGAAAAATTACGCTTATTTTATGAAATAGGTAAACGATGCCGATTACATTATTTTCAAAGTGAAAAATAAATGTAATAGGCCTACCTTTGGGGGTGGTGGCTGATTTGCCTTGTATTTAGGAAACGTTGAAGAGCAATTTTAAGCAAAAAAAAATTTGTGGCATCCTAAAACCGAAGAATTACGTTTATTTTATGAAATAGTGAAACGAGGCCGATTGCATAAATTTCAAAGGGAAAA
Organism: Philonthus cognatus; assembly: GCA_932526585.2. Lineage (NCBI taxonomy): Eukaryota > Metazoa > Arthropoda > Insecta > Coleoptera > Staphylinidae > Philonthus > Philonthus cognatus. The sequence goes on from OW052241.1 coordinate 75,254,294, forward strand.
ATGAATGTAATAGGCCTACCTTTGGGGGTGGTGGCTGATTTTCCCTGTATTTAGGAAGGGCTGAAGAGCAATTTTAACCAATACAATTTTAGTGGCATCCTAAGACCGAAGAATTATGTTTATTTTATGAAATAGTGAAACGATGCCGATTGCATAAATTTGAAAGGGAAAAATGAATGTAATAGGCCTACCTTTGGGGGTGGTGGCTGATTTGCCCTGTATTTGGGAAGGGATGAAGAGCAATTTTAAGCAATTAAATTATAGTGGCATCCTAAGACTGAAAAATTACGCTTATTTTATGAAATAGTAAAACGTTCCCGATTACATTATTTTCAAAGTGAAAAATGAATGTAATAGGCCTACCTTTGGGCGTGGTGGCTAATTTCCCCTGTATTTAGAAAGGGTTGAAGAGAAATGTTAAGCAATTAAATTTTAGTGGCATCCTAAGACTGAAAAATGACGCTTATTTTATGAAATAGTGAAACGATGCCGATTACATTATTTTCAAGGTGAAAAATGAATGTAATAGGCCTACCTTTGGGGGTGGTGGCTGATTTGCTCTGTATTTAGGAAGGGTTGAAGAGCAATTTTAAGCAATACAATTTTAGTGGCATCCTAAGACCGAAGAATTACGTTTATTTTATGATATGGTGAAACGATGCTGATTGCATAAATTTCAAAGGGAAAAATGAATGTAATAGGCCTACCGTTGGGGGTGGTGGCTGATTTGATCTGTATTTAGGAAGGGTTGAAGAGCACTTTTAAGCAATAAAATTTTAGTGGCAACCTAAAACCGAAGAATTATGTTTATTTTATGAAATAGTAAAACGATGCCGATTGCATAAATTTCAAAGGAAAAAATGAATGTAATAGGCCTACCTTTGGGGGTGGTGGCTGATTTACGCTGTATTTGGGAAGGGTTGAAGAGCAATTTTTAGCAAAAAAATTTTAGTGGCATCCTAAGACTAAAAAATTACGCTTATTTTATGAAATAATGAAACGAACCCGATTACATTATTTTCAAAGTGAAAATTGAATGCAATAGGCCTACCTTTGGGGGTGGTGGCAGATTTGCCCTGTATTTGGGAAGGGTTGAAGAGCAATTTTAAGCAATAAAATTTTAGTGGCATCCTAAGACTAAAAAATTACGCTTATTTTATGAAATAATGAAACGAACCCGATTACATTATTTTCAAAGTGAAAATTGAATGCAATAGGCCTACCTTTGGGGGTGGTGGCAGATTTGCCCTGTATTTGGGAAGGGTTGAAGAGCAATTTTAAGCAATAAAATTTTAGTGGCATCCTAAGACTAAAAAATTACGCTTATTTTATGAAATAATGAAACGAACCCGATTACATTATTTTCAAAGTGAAAATTTAATGCAATAGGCCTACCATTGGGGGTGGTGGCAGATTTGCCCTGTATTTGGGAAGGGTTGAAGAGCAATTTTAAGCAATAAAATTTTAGTGGCATCCTAAGACTAAAAATGTACGCTTATTTTATGAAATAGTGAAACGAAACCGATTACATTATTTTCAAACCGAAAATTGAATGTAATAGGCCTACCTTTGGGTGTGGTGGCTGATTTGCTCTGTGTTTAGGAAGGGTTGAAGAGCAATTTTAAGCAATAAAATTTTAGTGGCATCCTAAGACTGAAAAATTACGCTTATTTTATGAAATAGTGGAACGATGCCGATTACATTAATCCTTTGGGAGTTGTGGCTGATTTGCTCTGTCTTTAGCATTTATTGCTTAAAAGTGCTCTTCAACCAGTTCTAAATATGGGGTAACCATGACTAAAGGTAGGCTCATAACATATTTTTCACTTTACAAATTATATAATGGGCATTGCTCAAACATGTTATAAAATAAGCATAATTTTTCAGTCTTATGAAGCCACTACAATTTTATTGCTAAAATTCACTCATAAACCCTTCCTAAATACAGGGCAGATCAGCCACAACCCGCAAAGGTAGGCCTATTACATTCATTTTTCACTTTGAAAATAATGTAATCGGGAACGTTATACTATTTCATAAAATAAGCGTAATTTTTCAGTGTTAGGATGCCACTAAAATGTTATTGCTTAAAATTGCTCTTCATCCCTTCCCAAATACAGGGCAAATCAGCCACCACCCCCAAAGGTAGGCCTATTAAATTCATTTTTCCCTTTGAAATTTATGCAATCGGCATCGTTTCACTATATCATAAAATAAACGTAATTCTTCGGTCTTAGGATGCCACTAAAATTGTATTGCTTAAAATTGCTCTTCAACCCTTCATAAGTACAGAACAAATCAGCCACCACCCCCAAAGGTAGGCCTATTACATTCATTTTTCACTTTGAAAATAATGTAATCGGCATCGTTTCACTATTTCATAAAATAAGCGTAATTTTTCAGTCTTAGGATGCGACTAAAATTTTATTGCTTAAAATTGCTCTTCAACCCTTCCTAAATACAGGGCAAAGCAGCTACCACCCCCAAAGGTAGGCCTATTACATTCATTTTGGACTTTGAAAATAATGTAATCGGTTTCGTTTCATTATTTCATAAAATAAGCGTAAATTTTCAGTCTTAGGATGCCACTAAAATTTTATTGCTTAAAATTGCTCTTCAACCCTTCCTAAATACAGGGCAAATCAGCTACCACCCCCAAAGGTAGGCCTATTACATTTATTTTTCACTTTAAAAATAATGTAATCGGTTTCGTTTCACTATTTCATAAAATAAGCGTAATTTTTCAGTCTTAGGATGCCACTAAAATGTTATTTCTTGAAATTTCTCTTCAACCCTTCCTAAATACAGAGCAAAGCAGCTACCACCCCAAAGGTAGGCCTATTACATTCATTTTTCACTTTGAAAATAATGTAATCGGTTTCGTTTCACTATTTCATAAAATAAGCGTAAATTTTCAGTCTTAGGATGCCACTAAAATTTTATTGCTTAAAATTGCTCTTCAACCCTTCCTTCATACAGGGAAAATCAGCTACCACCCCCAAAGGTAGGCCTATTACATTCATTTTTCACTTTGAAAATAATGTAATCGGTTTCGTTTCACTATTTCATAAAATAAGCGTAATTTTTCAGTCTTAGGATGCCACTAAAATTTTATTGCTTAAAATTGCTCTTCAACCCTTCCCAAATACAGGGTAAATCAGCCACCACCCCCAAAGGTAGGCCTATTACATTCATTTGTCCCTTTGAAATTTATGCAATCGGCATCGTTTCACTATTTCATAAAATAAACGTAATTCTTCGGTTTTAGGATGCCACTAAAAGTTTTTTGCTCAAAATTGCTCTTCAACCTTTCCTAAATACAGGGCAAATCAGCCACCACACCCAAAGGTAGGCCTATTACATTCATTTTTCACTTTGAAAATAATGTAATCTGCATCGTTTCACTGATTTTGTGTGCCACGCGCCGCTCTGCCTTTTCGATTCTGGGTCGTATTCGAACATCCAGGATTCATCTCCGGTTACGAAAGAGTTAAGAAAGTCCGGCTCATTTTAAATCAAATCCAAAAGTTTTTGATAGCGCAAAATTCAAAGTGTTCTCTGGTCTTCCGTCAACACTTTCGGAACAAGCTTCGCGCAGACCTTGCGCATTTGCAGATTCTCAGTCACTATCCCATGTATCGCAAATGTGGACATGTTTAGGGTGTCAGCGATGTGCTGGATGCTCATTCGACGGTCGGAACGCAAAACTTCGCGCACACGATTCACGTTGTCGTCGGTTTTGGCCGTTGTTGGGCGTCCAGAAAGGGGTTCGTCGGCGACTTCCTCCCGGCCCTCCATAAACGCCTTGTGCCACCTCCCGGATTGTGACTTTGAAATGCAGTCGTCCTTAAAGGCCTCTTGAAGCATCTGGGATGTTTGGGTTGCATTCTTTCCAAGCCGCACGCAAAACTTGATGGCGTACCGCTGTTCAAGCGAACGCTCCATCGCCGTGAAAAACACGCGGAGACACGTCTTTCCGTTCAGACAGTTCGGAGCAAATCGGCGACCGGCTGCGTTGGAAGCGCAGATCCCCGACCACATTTCCCGACCGGTTTTACCGGGCTGGGATGGATAGTCGCGTCACAATAAAATCATGCGCATTACTTTCATAATGGACGCTGCATATATTAAGGGGATTATTGCAGTGTAACACGTCGATCGTGTTGGAAAGACCCACATAGTTTAGAGTAGCTCATCCGATGCCAAATTTACAGCATAAGTGGGGCGAATACAGGCAGAAAGAAAAGCGGCAGTTCGCTGTGCATTTGTGCATTGCTCCTTGGCATGAACGGGTGGGGTCTCGCGTCGCGTGGAATAGACGAAAAAAAAAGCGTATAAAAAAGACGGACCGAAAGAAAGTGTCGATTCGTATTATTTAAACATGCTGATAATACATACAAGCTATGTATTGTTTTCAATTCGTTAGAAAGCAATCCTGTGTTATTTTTCGGTATTTACAAAACTGATGATTCTTATTCTTGTCATTATAACACATTATTTTTACTTTTAACGACAGCCGAACAAACTATGTGTTTTATTTTATTAAATTATAGATTATTTCTTAAAAATATAATAATAAAGTAATTCATGTTCATAAGCTCATTGTGAATATTTATATGCCGGACATACATATATGAAAAAAACGGAAGATAGGATTTTCAATGATATTTTTTAATTGGGAATATTATCTTCCCTAATTGCTATTGCCATGAAAATAATGTGTATTAATTTGGCCTCTGCCAAATTGGGTAAATACCCCAAATTTTGGGGAGAATTTCAATTTATATTCGGTCAAATATTTTAGTTTTTATGAATGCAACAAACAAATAATAGATTGAGAAAAAATTAAACGGAAAGCTGCCCTGTTTTTTTATGTTTAGTACAGGGTTTACAAAATGATGATGTGTATAAATAGGCTCAGTCAACTTAGCCCCCCGAAGTTCGACTTTTTTGAATAAAGCGATTGCGCTAGACCGGCCTTAGTTAGCGCCACAAAAATTAGAGCTAGCGCCATTTAGATAAGAAAACTACGGGGATTTGAACGTTTGGTTTTTTAAGTTTTTTTACACTATTCGGATTCCTCAGAGCTACACAACCCCAAAAAATGATAAAACATTTTTAACCCTGGCCCCCTAAAATGAGATGTTTTAATCAAATTGGGTGGAAAATATAACTTAGAGCTAGCGCCAAAAGAATATGACAAAAATATTCTTTCAAAAATATCAGGTAAAAAAAAGTTCACATCCAAATTTTGATGCGAGAGCTTTCAGATCCTGAATTTTAATACAAAATTGTTTGGCATATAATATACCGCTTCCAACAAATATTTCGGCGTTGTAATTACTTTATTTATGTTCATAATCACCAGAGCTGGGCAGGATTCGAATCATTCAGGATTCGATTCTGGATTCGAATCCTTTTAGAGGATTCAAAAGAGGTATTCGAATACTTTAGTGAAAACGGATTCGTGATCCGGATTCGTTACATTTTTTTAAAAGGATTCGTATTCGAATCCAGACGTAGATGATTCGAATCCTTATAATAGGATTCGAATCCTTATAAAAGGATTCGAATCCTCATACACGGATTCAAATCCTCCCAAATAATTCGAATCATCGCTATTAAGGCTGGGATTCGAATTCGATTAATTCAAATAGTTAAATATTCTAATATGAATATTTAAATCACTAAATTATTCATATTTGAATATAAATATTTACATTATCAATAATTAAAATATTTGTAAATGCATATTTGGTTATTTAATCATATAAAATTTCCAACCTTAATAGTATATTTTTAACTTCACTTGAAATCAGTGTTTTATACGCGTGGCGCATGAAGTAAAATTTCGAGTTTAGAAAAGCCCCGTGAAAATTAGTCTCGGGTCGCTGCGCGACCTTCGACAAATTTTCTACGCGGGGCTTTTCTAAACTCGAAATTTTACTTCATGCTTAGTCTGGGAGTGGACAACACTCGTTCTTAGAAGTTTCAAATTGAGTGATCACTCAAGATTACTAAGTTTATTACCATTTTACAAAGGCTACAGCTCGAAGGACCAATCATGGTCTTCGGAGACCGAAGGACTACAGGGAATCGAAGTTATTTACAAGAAAACAACGAATATCTGAAGGTTTACAGCATGGATAGGAAAGAAAACATCCAATTTTGAAAAAATATCGAAGTTAGATTGGTTTTAAGTGCATTTTTAACTTCACTTTAAATCAGTGTTTTATACGCGTGGCGCATGAAGTAAAATTTCGAGTTTAGAAAAGCCCCGCGAAAATTTGTCTCGGGTCGCTGCGCGACCCTCGACAAATTTTCTACGCGGGGCTTTTCTAAACTCGAAATTTTACTTCATGCTTAGTCTGGGAGTGGACAACACTCGTTTGAACTTTAAATTTAACTGTTTATTAAAATCTACGTATGTAATATAATAAATCATTCATTGAAATCATAGAAAAAGATGCAAAATTTTACCTAAAAAGAACTTTTAGAGTTAACTTTATAATTTGCTCGGCTCTTAATGGGTAAATAGTCTATTCCTAAGAAAAACGATATTTATTTAATATTAAAGTTGCATTTAATATAATAACAAACTGTGAATAAATCGACAATAATCTAGAAATATTGAAAATCTCGACATGTAGAAAATCTTGACGGTCCACTCCCAAACTAAGCATGAGGTAAAATTTCGAGTTTAGAAAAGCCTCGCGTAGAAAATTTGTCGAGGGTCGCGCAGCGACCCGAGACAAATTTTTACGGGCCTTTTCTAAACTCGAAATTTTACTTCATGCGCCACGCGTATAAAACACTGACTTAAAGTGAAGTTAAAAACGCACTGAAAACCAACTCAACTTCGATAATTTTTTCAAAATTGGATTATTTCTTTCCTATCCATGCCCTAAACCTTCAGATATTCATTGTTTTCTTGTAAAAAAAACTTCAATTATTTTATTACGCCACGCATATAAAACACTGATTTAAAGTTAAGAACGCACTGAAAATCAACCCCATTTCGATATTTTTTCAAAATTGGATGTTTTCTTTCCTATCCATGCTATAAACCTTCAGTTATTCGTTGTTTTCTTGTAAAGAAACTTCGATTCCCTGTAGTCCTTCGGTCCCCGAAGACCATGATTGGTCCTTCGAGCTGCATCCTTTGTAAAATGGTAATAAACTTAGTAATCTAGAGTGATCACTCAATTTGAAACTTCTAAGAACGAGTGTTGTTCACTCCCAGACTAAGCATGAAGTATAATTTCGAGTTTAGAAAAGCCCCGCGTAGAAAATTTGTCGAGGGTCACGCAGCGACCCTCGACAAATTTTCACGGGGCTTTTCTAAACTCGAAACTTTACTTCATGCGCCACGCGTATAAAACACTGATTTAGAATAAAGTTCAATAACACATATATCATAATTAATTAAAATCATTATTTAATCAGATATTTAGTCGGTAAATGAACATATTTCTTAATAGAAACTGATGGAATAAAGTGTTACTGGTTGCAAATGATAGATTCAAATTTATTTTTAAAGGATTTGTATCCGTGATTCAAAAATGAGGATTCGAATCTTTGATTCGAATCATATTTTTCACTTACGAATCCTTTATTCGAGTATTCGTGGTTCGAATCATATTAGGTGATTCGGATTCGTGATTCGAATCCTGTTTTTGAGGATTCATCCCAGCTCTGATAGACACTGGCTATTAGAAACATGATGCCTAGAAGACAGTAGCGTAACTGACAATTGTGTTTTCACTTCTAGCTAATTTAAATCGTTATAACTCAAGAACTTACCGTACGATTTAAAAAACTCTTTTGGCATTGTAATTACTATACTAATGTTTATAAACACTGGCAACGAGATAGCTTGCGCTAGTAAGACAGTGGCGTAACTGACGATTGTTTTTGATAATTGAAATCGTTATAACTCGGAAACTAACCGTCAAAATTTATTTTGGCATTGTAATTGCTATACTGAAGTCTATAAACACTAACAACGACATAGCTAGTAATATTAAAGGATAAATTAAAATCACTTGGTTTGTTTCACTATTTGTTTCTATTTACTCGACTAGTTCAAAGTTCACTCCTGATAATGCCATAAAAAGCGAAACTAGTCAAGTAAATAGAAACAAATAGTGAAACAAACCAAGTGTTTTTAATTTATCCTTTATTATTATTTCAAAATGTTTCACCAAGTGATAAATGAGAAAGTTATTCAAGAGATAGCTAGTGCTAGCAAGACAGTGGCGTACCTTACGGTTGTTTTTTTTTACTACGTGATAACTTAAATCGTTATTACTCGGTGGAAAACACTCGTTGGGAGTTTCAAACTGAACGCTTTTCAAAAACAATGAATGCCTGAAAATTTACCTAGTACACATCGGGTTATGTATGTACCTAATCAAAACATGGGTATCTTTTCGATGCTACAAAATTGTGATTAAGCTCCTTTCGTTGCTATTCAATTGACTTTATTTTCATTCTAACACAATCTATCTCAATATCCTAATTCTACAATATACAGGGAGTTTTTCTTTAAAGTATACGTTTTCCAAATTTAGCTTATTTTCTTTAAATCTTTAGATATTCCTTGTTTTTTAAAAAAAGTTCAATTCAAGGCTTTAAACGAGTGTTTTCCACTCCCAGACTAAGCATGAGCCCAGAAAATTTGTCTCGGGTCGCTGCGCCACCCTCGACAAATTTTCACGGGGCTTTTCTAAACTCGAAATTTTACTTCATGCGCCACGCCACGTGTATAACATTAAAATTTTGTGAAATTTATGTATTTTTGAACCTTACTTGAAATCAGCGTTTTATACGCGTGGCGCATGAAGTAAAATTTCGAGTTTAGAAAAGCCCAGAAAATTTGTCTCGGGTCGCTGCGCGACCCTCGACAAATGTTAACGGGGCTTTTCTAAACTCGAAATTGTATTTCATGCTTAGTCTGGGAGTGGAAAACACTCGTTTAAAGCCTTGAATTAAACTTTTTTTAAAAAACAAGGAATATCTAATGATTTAAAGAAAATAAGCTAAATTTTGAAAACGTATACTTTAAAGAAAAACTCCCTGTATGTTATTATGTTGTATTCAACTTAAATATTATTAAGTTATTACTCATATTAAGTTTAAGATTAATTTCTTGCCTGATGGAGGAGCAACTCTCTAAGCAAACCTAAATATCTAATCCATGTTACATATCAAATATTTAGCTTAAATGTTTTGATAGTTGTTGCTTACATTATACGGCTCAGTCAACTTAGCCCCCCGAAGTACGACTTTGTTGAAAAAAACTTGTCAGTTAGGCTACTGTTTTCTAGGCATCATCTTTGTAATAGCCAGTGTCTTTGAACATACATAAAGTAATTACAACGCCAACATATTTCTTGGAAGCGGTATTTTATATGCCAATCATGATTTTGTATTGAAATTCAGCAAGTAAATGGTAATACGCATACAGGAGCTGAAAGCTCTCACATCAAAGTTTGGATGTGAACTTTTTTTTACCTGATATTTTTGAAAAAATATTTTTTTCATATTCTGCACCCAATTTGATTAAAAAAATCTCATTTCGGGGGGCTAGGGTTTAAAATGTTTTATAATCTTTTGGGGTTGTGAGGGTGGCGCTAGCTTTTAAATTGGTAGCGCTAGCTGGCGCTAGCTCTGAGGAATCCGAATACTGTAAGAAAACTTGAAAAATCCAAACTCAGGGGGCTAGCATCAACGTAGCCCCCCGAAAGTTCAAACCCCCGTAACTTTCTTGTCTAAACGGCGCTAGCTCTAATTTTTGTGGCGTAAGCTAAAGCTCGTCTAGCGCAACAGTTATTTTTAAAAAAATCGAACTTCGGGGGGCTAAGTTGACTGAGCCGCATAAATAGAGGATTGCAATAACATTCAATTACAATTCATTTATTCCTTATTTACTTACTATCAAAATATGACTCATAAATCAGCCAAATTTGAAAAAAATATATTGGGCTAGGTGCAATGTTGAGCAAGAAGCTTGTTATTTGAAATGCATTATAATAACTACCTTATTATTATTATAGTTCTATTTTTTCTAAAATAATTAACAATGAATATGCACGCAGTTAAACACTAAATTTTTTTAAACAATCGTCAAACAAATATTACCTGTGTTCAGTAAAAAATAGTTGATTTGTAACATTAATCTACGACAACGTCATATTGGTGTTATTCTTACTATTCTTATAGTTTTGATATCATTGATTCGTTGATGAAGTCGCAGTTGGTTCAAATAGGTCAGATTGCTAGAAACTTTACAATTTACTTTAATAGTTTTATTGCGAGAAGTTTAATGGCATTTAACAACTGCTTTAACAACGAAAGATTTAAGACGAAATAATAATTTGAACAAGACTGATTGTTATTCGATTGCTTCTGGCTTATTAATCAGCTTAAAAAAACTTTAAAAATAATTTCGTGTTTTCTATATTAGTGAACATGCAGTATAAAAAAATACTTATTCCATTAGTAGTCAGAAAGCATGAAAATAAAACACTAGTACAATAAAATATCGATTATAATTGCGAAATATTAATTTTACGAGAATAAATGCTAACGACGCGAGCCGTTTTTGTTAACTATGATTGAAAAAAGAAAAGAAAAACAAACGCGAAGCCGCGCAGCGTTCGCCGACCCAGGGATAAACGCTGGCCGCATGCTGCTCGCCCCTCCACTAATTGTGCAGATGAGTGTACAACGCGTTCAACTAAGAGAAGATCCGCAAGGCGGCGGTATTTTACGGTCTTATTTTTCAAGATTTTTATTTTAACCTGACTCGGGCATGAGCTATCGCATCCTTATGAAATGTTCACATTATATGCCTTATAATATAAACTAGTAAGATATGGGAATATTTTTTTTAATTTTGAAAAATTTAACATTATATTTTTCATACCTCTGAAAGCAAATTGTTTAAAAAAAAAGTACTTCGATATTTTACTAGATAATTGGGCTTAATATACGCTGTCAAAATTTCAACTTTCTAGGACCTTTAGTTTTTAAATAAACCTAACATTAAATTTCAGACCACTGTTATATTCCCCTTAACAAAGTTACTGATGAGATATGATAATTGATTTTAATATTAATAAGTTGGCAAATCTGCTATTGAGCGATGTGCGCATGTTCTTTTTATTTTTTGTATTTGTGTGTCCATCCATCGTCCATTATTAAAATAAAAACAGTATTGAGTTAAACCTAAATCGAGAAACATCTTATTATTTACTGACCTAAATCCTAATCTTTCTAAATAAAATAAAAGTGTTAATTCACCGGCATTTATGTTACAACATATTGGCGACGAGGATAAAAAGTGAAACTAAATAAAATTAAAATGTCGATCGGGAGATTAAGCGAATTCGAAATTGGTGTAAAAAACTGGTCAACGTACATAGCACGTGTTGAACAATTTTTTAAAGCGAATAAAGTCGCAGATACGGATAAAGTGGCCGTATTAATCACAGTCGTAGGCGACCAAACGTATGAACTTATGGAAAATTTGTGTGATCCGAAAAAACCGGAAGAATGTACATACGCGGTGTTAGTGGAAACAGTGAAAAAGCATCTTGAACCAGCACCGTCAGCCAATGCCGAACGGTACAAATTCCGCGTAAGAAAACAAGAAGAAACGGAATCAATTTCAGATTACATCAGAGCATTGAAGAGTTTGGCCAGGACATGTGATTTTAAAGAAACATTGGAAGAAAATCTTCGTGATGAATTTGTGTATGGGATTCGCAGTGAATCAATTAAAATTTGCCTGTTTTCCGAGGGCGACTTAACTTATTAGAAAGCCGTAACTCTTGCAACCACGATGGAGCGAGCGGAGAGTGATTCGCAGGTGATGCAAAAAACGACCTCTGTGCATCATTGGGAGAGTCGAGCATCAGCATCATTAGCAGCAGCCATGCCGGGTGGAGCAGCGACGAAAGCAGGGAAGAGGGTGAGCAGTGTTGCCAGCAATGGACCGTATACAGGAAACAGCAGGCGCAACGCCGCCTTCGTCGCACCGAATGCAGCGGGCCACAGCAGGAACGTCACAACACAGGGATTCAGCCGTTCACAGCGCACGCAAGTAGTATATTCAAAATGTTATCATTGTGGTTTGACAAATCATAAAAATGCTGATTGCTATTTTAAAAGGGCTATTTGTTATAATTGTGGCCAAGTGGGACACATTAAATCTATATGTAAATTGGTAAAGGGTAATACTAAATCAAATCATTTCTTGGATAGAAATTTAAATAACTCAGACTCAGATTTAAATTTATTTACAATACAAAATAATTCGGGGCCTATTCAAACAGAAATTAATATAGAGGGTAAATGTTTAAAAATGGAAATAGATACGGGGTCAGGTGTGTCGGCAATTTCAGAAAAAACTTATATAGAGTATTTCAAACAAAAAATAATTGAGAGAGATGATAGTAATTTTAAATCATATAATGGAAATAAAATTTCAGCATTGGGATATATTCGAGTAAATATTAAATATACTAATAAATATTTTTATAATTTAAAATTATTTATTATTCCCAAAGGCGGACCACCATTGTTAGGTCGTGATTGGATTAAAATTTTGAAAATATCCATAAAACATGATTTAAGTATTTTTAATGTAGTAGATAATTCGATAGAAATGGAATTAAATAATTTAAAAAAGGAATTTACAGGAGTATTTAGTAATGAATTAGGTACATTTAACGGAGGAAAAGCAGATTTAATTTTAAAAGAAAATAGTAAACCTGTATTTTGTAGAGCTAGACCTTTACCTTTCGGGGTGAAAGAAAAGGTAGAAAATGAAATTAATAAATTAGAGAATCAAGGAATTATATCACCAACAGATTATAGTGAATGGGCAACTCCGATAGTGCCAATAATTAAAAAGGACGGTAATATTAGAATTTGCGGTGACTTCCGCATAACCGTAAACCCACAATTACATGTAAATAAATATCCTTTGCCGAAAATCGAAAATATATTTGCGAATTTAAGTGGTGGAACCTTGTTTAGTACTATTGACTTAAGTCAAGCGTATGCTCAAATTGAATTAACTGAACAATCTAAGAAAATAGTAACAATAAATACACATAAGGGTTTATACGTGTATAATCGGTTACCATATGGTGTTGCATCCGCACCAGGTATTTTTCAAAAGATTATTGATCAAATGTTTTTAGATACACCCAGTGTTTCAGTTTTTCTGGATGACATACTGATAACTGGTAAAGATACTGCAGAACATTTGCAACGATTACAATTAGTTCTAAATAAATTAAATAAATATGGTTTAGTAGTTAGGTTTGACAAATGTCATTTTTTTCAAAGAAAAATATCATATTTAGGCTATGAAATCGATGCAAATGGTTTACATAAATCAAAAGATAAGGTTGATGCCATAATTAAAGCAAGAAGTCCAACAAATATTGATGAATTAAAGTCTTTTCTCGGTCTTGTAAATTATTACGCAAAATTTATCGAAAATTTAAGTTCAAAATTACATCCCTTACATAATTTATTAAAAAAGAATATTAAATGGCATTGGTCTAAGGATTGCGAAATTGCTTTCAATAAAATTAAAAGCGACATGACGTCATCAAACTTCTTAGCACATTATAATTCAGAATTACCTGTGACGTTGTCATGTGATGCAAGCTCGTATGGCTTGGGAGCAGTTTTAGCACATTCTTATCCTGATGGGACGTATAAGGTTATTGCCTATGCTTCACGCACCTTGAATAAAAGTGAAATTAATTATTCTCAGATTGATAAAGAGGCACTGTCAATAATTTTTGGAATAAGAAGATTTCACCAATATTTGTATGGACGTTTTTTCACCTTATTAACTGATCATAAACCTTTGCTAGCTATTTTTGGTAATAAAAAAGGTATTCCAATAATGGCAGCTAGTCGTTTGCAGAGATGGTCAGTGATTTTAGCAGGTTATCAGTATGATATTAAACATGTTAGTTCCAATAATAATTGCGCAGACGCATTGTCAAGATTGCCTGTAAATTTACCGTTAAATAATTTAAATAATGATGATGTAGATATAGGGAATATATTATATGTAACAGAAGCTACCAAATTAAATCATAAAACAATAGCGTTAGAGACGAAAAGAGATTTGATATTAAATAAAATAGCAGGATTTTGTTTACATGGGTGGCCAAATCAAGTAATAAATGATAAAGATAAACCATATTTTATTCGAAAAGATCAACTTCACATTGAGCAAGGTTGTGTATTATGGGGCTATAGAATTATTATACCTTATAATTTACGTAATTTAATTTTAAAAGATTTGCATAGTACGCATTTGGGAAGAAATAAAATGAAATCGATTGCAAGGTCATATTTCTGGTGGCCAAATATGGATGAACAAATTGATAATATATGTTCAAAGTGTAACACTTGTAATACTTTCAGACCAAATTCAGTAAAAGTATTTTCATCCTGGCCAATTCCTGAAAGGGCGTGGTCACGCATCCATATTGACTTTTTAGGGCCATTATATGCTAATAAATATTTAATTATTACCGATGCGTACTCTAAATGGATAGAAGTTTTTAAATTACATAACACTACAGCTGAATCAGTTATATTATGTTTGAGATCTCTATTTGCACGATTTGGACTTGTTGATACGTTGGTTTCAGACAACGGACCTCCGTTTACATCGAGTGAATTACATTATTTTTTACAAAGGAATGGTATTGTGCACAAATTTTCTCCACCATACCATCCTGCTAGTAACGGAATGGCTGAAATTAACGTAAAAACAATTAAGTTGGCATTGAAAAAGGCATATTTGATGAAAGAAAATTTAGATACCGCATTATTAAGATTTCTGTTTGATTATAGAATTGCAAACATTCAATTACTAATGAAAGTCCAGCTAAATTAATGTTGGGACGAGAATTAAAAACTCGTTATAATTTATTATTACCCGATACAAAAGCACTAGTAGAATTTAAAGTTCAAAATAGACTAGCTGATAATAGCAATCAAGCATACTTCGAAAATGGTCAAAAGGTATTAGTGCGCGATTTTGAAAAACCTGCTCAGCCTGTATGGAGGGAAGGAGAGATCGTGGAAAAGTTCGGCAATGTGACGTATGACGTAAAAATTGCGGACGATAAAAAAGTGCGAAGACATTCGAATCAGATTCGCGTAAAGACAAGTGAAAATCAAATCGCGAGTGAGCAGAAGGAGGACACTGTAGAAGAAATTGCGCTTGATACTGAAAAAATAGAAAATAAGTTGGTTGATGTTCAGTCAGAAAATGTTGAAGATTCAGGAATTCATGAACCACCTTATTTTCTAAGATCAAAATGTAAATAAAAATAAATAAACCAGCTTTTGGCTAAATATATATTTTTTAATTATGTTTAATTTTAAGGGTAAGGGTGATGAGATATGATAATTGATTTTAATATTAATAAGTTGGCAAATCTGCTATTGAGCGATGTGCGCATGTTCTTTTTATTTTTTGTATTTGTGTCCATCGTCCATTATTAAAATAAAAACAGTATTGAATTAAACCTAAATCGAGAAACATCTTATTATTTACTGACCTAAATCCTAATCTTTCTAAATAAAATAAAAGTGTTAATTCACCGGCATTTACGTTACAACAGTTACTTAATTTATCCGCTATATATTTATATTTTTTCGAACAAAATAAACTCCTTGAGTATTTGGATTTTTTTAACGAAATGTTAGTTTTGATTTCATATTTCGAAAAATTCAGTGTAGATGTTTAAATTTAAGCGGGAAGCGGGGGGAGTAATTGGAGAGGACAGTTCGGTTGTTAAGAGGAGTTCGCAAGATAAATGTATAAATGGGGAGGACACGGAGGGCGATTGGGAGGGAAAAGAACGTACATTGGGCCAAGAGAGGCATCGGTGATTGACTATGTGGCGGTCAAGGGAATAGCAAGAGGAGAGAAGATAGGTATGGAGGTGAAAGAGGTGTTGGGATCGGACCATCTGCCGTTAACAATGGAGATGTGAATGGAGAAGTGGAGAGGGGGCAAGAAAACGTATATGAAAATATGAATTTATAACTCTAAATCATTAGGTTGACTGGCATAAGTCTATCGTTTCAGTTTGGCATTTAGTCCACTGTGTCAACTTGACATAAGTCGGCGTTAGCCAACATTTGGACTATGACAGTTGACATGAGTCGGCGCCAGCCGACATTGGAACTATAATAACAGTTAACATAAATTGGCGGTAGCCAACATTTGAACTATAATAACAATTGACATAAGTCGGCGTAAGCCGACATTTAACCAATCGTGGCAACTTGACACAAATTTAAATTTAACTATAATGAGATCGCCATGTTGTTGTTTTTCTTTGTGACAGTTACGATACATATATTAACAGTTGTGTTGTATTTTAAACAAGCGAGTGTCTTCCACTCCTAGACTAAGCATGAAGTAAATATTCGAGTTTAGAAAAGCCCTGCGTAGACAAATTTTCACGGGGGTTTTCTAAATTCGAAACTTTACTTCATGCACCACGCGTATTAAACAGTGATTTGCAGTGAAGTTAAAAACATATAACGCTTAGATGTGATAGTGATCAATATTTATTGAGATGTAGAGAAAAATGCAAGAATTACGTTTTTGTGAATAGTTTTCGAATAATAATAATAAAATTAAAATAAATTTATTATGCGCAACTTTTCTATACTGTTGATATTTAAGTCATCATATTTTTTACGGGAAAAGTACTATGATAGTCACATCACCATTTTTTTACTTTATGTTTTGTGTGATAATCTATACTTATTATTATAATTACAAAAGATTGACAGTTAATAAATAATTTTGACTGCTAACAATGATTGACTGCTGTCAAGATTTTATTGATTAATAGATATGACGTCATAGTTTCCAAGGCACTCTTTGCAAAAAAGAAAATATGATTTTAAATATTAAATCTAAAATAAATTATAAGTGTGGTACATCACTGAGTTCAGAATAATATATTCTTTTAAAAAATATGAAAATCCAAAATGGCGCCCATAAGAAAAACAAAAGTTGGCTATGGTCCCCGGGTAAATGTTATAGTTATCTTAAAAGAAATATGCTACTACCCACTGAGCAAAAAACAAACAAATAACGTTATATCAATATTGTAGCAACATTTAACGTTGTTTTAATGTTGATGAAACATTACTTAAATGGATTTGCACAGTGGATAGATTCCTTATTAAAAAGTGCCTGTATATTGACAAAGTTTTATATGTCCAGGATTCAGTAGTTTTTTAATAAAATAATAAAAACGATTTTTCAAAAAATCAGTTTCTTGTTGATATCTCGAAAACAAAAAAGATATTTCATAATTATTTTTAGATTATTGTTAGGCTCTAATATACGCAACTTTGCCCCATTCTTTCGAAATACGAACACCCTGTATATACCGGATTTTTTTTCTATTCCGATATACCGGATATACATACTACACGACTAGTTAACATTGCCTTTTAATTGCATGTTAGTTAAAGCTCTAATGATGCTTTAACATTTACATCAAATATAGTTAATAAATGTTCTGCCATTTAAGTGTTAGCATAATGGTGACTAAATCTGTATTAATAATAAAATTGAGTACCTGATAACAATGCATTGATCTTTTTTGGAATTCAACATATCCGCATAACTCCCATCACCAATGGCGAAAATATGCGGTGGCATGTCACCAATATTCTTATTCCTGTATTCCTTGATCAAATTGTTCGTGTAAATATTGAAGAACTCGTACGGATTAACAGCTACCAACATCGTTCCAGTGTAAGTCTAAAACGATATCAATTATTTATTTCTTAAAATGGTACAGATGTTAATTTTGTAGATTATATTTGACGATCCTAGAAGCCAAGGGATATGAGTGCAAAATTTCTAAAATTCCAGTTCCTAGTTTAGAGATGGGTTAATTACTAATATTAATATAATATTTTATATATTATTTTCTCAACTTTAAGAAAAAATGTCAAAATCAAGTTTTTTGCACTTGTATTCTTTAGCTTTTATGTCCTCATTTTACAGTTTACTAACATATATCAATTGTTGGTTATATCTCAGTTTTAAGTTTCTCAAAATGGAATATTCTTGAAGATCACCCAAGCTGATCATATCCTCGACTCCCTTGATGGAAGTCAAGTGCATGGGCTTAACAACTTGCTCATGAGAAACGAAAAGTTCGCTGTCGCTTTCCGTTTTGATTTTAATCCGTTTCGGCTCGATGGCGAGCACTTTGGCTCCGGCTGGTACGTCGAATTCGCCATTTTTCGTTGGTTGAATCCAAACGTAATCACCCTAAAATATTTAAAACAATCTGTTTAACCTTTTCCTTCAATACGGCAAACACTAAACACCATAACTATTCCCCAATTAATAAAATGATTCGCAAGTATTACCAAATACAGTACGATACCGATATATTTGCTAGTTTTACTGAATTTAAACATAAGGCTCAAGAGTGTATTCTTATCAGGCTGTAGATATGAATCATCTAAATATGATTAACTTTATTTGTTATTGTTGCCATAACTCACGTGAACATTACTTTTTTCGAAACAGTTGCGATTGACACTAATATCGTTCAAACTAATTAAATAAAAGTTATTTCACAGAAAAAGTTGTTTTTTTTGTAATACAAAAAAAAAATTCGACCTTATGGGACTTCTTTCGATCTTAAGGTATTCGACCTTATGGGGGGGATCCTGCAAGACATGCAATACGAGAATAGTTTGATGTCATCAGATTGCGTGTGTGACAGAAAACTTCATAATATGTCTGCTATGGTTTTTAGATGGAACATGCGAAAACGTATGTTCCGGTATGCAACTTTAAAATTTAAGGTTAAAAGTCACATTTTGACAATGTCTTTGTAATAATAAATCTGCAAAAACCCAGCCATAAATCAATTGAAATTATGTGCACAATCGTTTTAAAAGTCAGTTTAGGTGGCATAATTCCAATTTCTACATCTACTAAATAGTTTAGGTATTTATATAAATAAATAAAGCATTTATGTTGATTTTATGTAAGCTCAAACGAAAATGTTAGTTGAATCGAATGCGCATTTAGTAGATTTGGCAAATAGTCATCGGATTAATCAGTTAAGATAGGAAATTTTTCTTTTCAGTATACATACAGGGAATTTTCTATTAGGTATACATTTGCATATGCTTTTTTTTAAAGAGTTCAATTTGAAGCTTAAAGGGAGTGTTTTCCACTCCCAGACTAAGCATGAAGTAAAACTTCGAGTTTAGAAAAGCGCGAAGCGTTACGCGGCCAAACCAAATTTCAGGCTTCTCTAAACTCGAAATTTTACTTCATGCGCCACGCGTATTAAACACTGAAAGCACTGAAATATTGTAAACGAGTAAACTTCGCTTGAAATCAGTGTCTTATACGCGTGGCGCATGAAGTAAAATTTCGAGTTTAGAAAAGCCTGAAAATTTGGTTTGGTCGCTCCGCGCTTCGCGCTACGCGACCAAACCAAATTTTCAGGCTTTTCTAAACTCGAAATTTTACTTCATGCTTAACCTGGGAGTGGAAAACACTTGTTCAAACTTCAAATTAACTTCTTTTAAGGAAACAACGAATATTTAAAAATCTACAACACGTAATTGGGATATGTATACTCAAAAGAAAAAATGCACAAGAAATTATGATTTAAAGTTTTTTTGAAAGAAAGAACAATAATATACTCGCGACCTAAACAGTATGACATTGTCATGTAACGTCAAAATTTGACACAACTAGGAAAAATCGTTGCAGATATAACTGCCGACATACTCTAAAAAATGTGAACCACACATTCCACATCAATGAGTCATAGGACATCTTTCCCGAATTTCACTATATTCAATATTTCCTTGTAAGATCTAATTATCTGTTAGGAATAAACATTGTTAATATTATTATTATATGCTAAATACGGGTAATGTTAATCCAGAATCGAAAACTTTTTTGTATAGGCGAACTGGCCAGAAGACCTACCGGGGAAACCCCGGTAGACCACGGACTCTTGGGGGCCTAATATTTGGGCAACTATTAATTTGTAACTTCAGTCAGGTTTCACTGAATTTTATAAACATAAGCTCATTTTATAAGTAATTGAATGCACTTTAAAACATAATTACCTCTGATTTGTTTTAGTTTCGGTATTAAGCGCCAGAGGGTGCGATAGAGACAATCAACATATTTTCTCAATTTTTTAAAAAATTTCAAACGAGAAGGTATCCATTAGATGTCATAGTTTATTAAAATGAGAAATAGTATGAAAACTGGAGAACACCGCACCCCGATATCTTTATCCTAACCGCAGATATGTTGAACATTTGGAAGAATGAGATATTTTTTTACAAATGGGAGCTGACCCTTAACATAGGCACTAAAATAAATCAGAGTACACAGTGTTTAGAAGTCGGTTAAACCTAACTAAAGTTACAACCATTTTAATGATTAGGCTTTTTCATTCGATTGGCCCCCATTTTTACCACTCCATTTTTACCACCGTCCCTTTTTTACCACCAATTCTTTTTACCACCAACGTATTTACCACCGTATTCTTTTTACCACCAATATTTCACCGCTATTTAAAATCGAATTAGAATAACAACTGACAACTTCAATTCGTAACCTGTCAATGTCATTATCGGTTTGTCATTCGCCTAAATCCTAGCCTATATGCTTTTGTCGTCGAGCTTCAAAAAGAATAGGGAGACACCGAGGCAATGTTCCGGGAATTGGACCTTGGGCGAAAAATTAAACGTACGGAAAACCTTGCCAGAATTAAAACTGAGGATAGGATTACAAATATAGTCCGAGATTACGATGTCAGAAAAGAAGAAGGGGAAATCGCAGAATACTTAAGGGCGATCGGTCACAACATACAATTTTGAATAAAACTGATTTTATTTGTAAAAAAGTGTTTTATTGTATAATTATTGGTACAAATATTAGTGGTAAAACTGTATAGCGGTAAAAAAGTATGGTGGTAAAAATGCGGTGGTAAAAATGGATTGGTAAATTTGGAGTGGTAAAACTGTACCCCTACTTTTTCATTCTCCTCTACATCCTATGTTAAAACAAAATAAACAAGAAGGTAGTTAAAATCAAGCAGAATGCAGAGTAGATATTTACATATTTTTAACATATGGTAGCTTAATTTGGAATTTTGGATAAAACCTTTTTTTATCCTTTGCGATAGAAATAGCACCCTCTACCCGCAAAGCTAGATTTAATTATTGTATCAGCTTTCCATTGTTATGTTGTGTGTGCTATTGTTCCAATAAAGTTTTATTTTACTCAATAATGAGATAATGAAACAAATGAGTAGCTAAAATTGAGTAAAATTCCGAGTAGATTTCGATTTGTATATTGTTAACCTAGCTCAATTTAGCAGTTTTTTGATAAAAATCTGTCTTTGTATTTGGCGATAAATGTTACGCCCTCTAGCGGCGGAGTTAGGAACTTGAAAATAATTTCCAGTGATGTATTTTTGCCTCTTTTACTTTGCAATTGTTTACCTCAACACGCGACGCTGCATAGTTTTTGAGATACAGCCGGTGGCCACGCTTAATCAAACACCCGGTATAATATGAAAGGCAAACCCGGTGGCTGCAGGATCTTTGTTATAAAATGAATACATAATAAATGAATATGTTCTTTCCACCACTAATGTAGATTAATCGCTAAAAAGCACATTTTCACAATAAAACTAGAATAGAACCACTGCGATTGAGGCCGTCTCAAAACTAACGATTTTTTAACGATTTTATTGGTATGCAAGCGAATTTTCATAATTTATAAACATCATATCAGAGTTGTTACTTCATTGTTTTAAATAACTTTAGCCAAATTTGAATTATTGTAATTATATTTATAGTGCTTCAATTTTAATCTTTATAATTTAAGAACAAAGTTCACCCATTTCTAAAATAATCACTTTGAGTTTTACCTAACTCTGATAGGATTTTCATGCATTTTTAAAGAAACAAAATATTTATCTTCCTCTATTCTTTAACGAATCGGCAATTTATCTAAATTATCAACTTAAAGCTTTTATAACTTCGCAGTAGGTACTTCGATTCAGCTTTTTCGAGCAGTAAAAATCTCGTTTATTTATTCACAATCGTTGTGAATTTTATCAAAATCGGTTGATTATTTAATTATTTTAGAAAATATTAATAACTGAACATTATTACATTTAACTGCATGTTTTTGAGTTTACGTGGTGATTATTACACCTAAAAAGACTGTTATTCCCTACTTCACTTTTTAAAAAGTGAAGTAGGGAATAACAGTGTTTTTATATAATTACATTTTCTCATTGAATAATTGTCGTATTTGACTTCTATACCTTTACACTGCTCTGATTTTGATCTTTCTAACTTAAAAATCATTCATTCTTAAAGAATCATTAGGTATATTTTTTTTCGTTTTTTATACGCTGTTTATTTTACACATCTCTATAAAAATATTCATTGCGGTGGTATCTTCCCTGGCAGTGATTAATTTGAACCACAAGAAATTCTAAGGCGTCGAAGACCTAGAGTTTTTTAAGTCAGAAGCAACCCGTTGACATAACCAGAGATTTTTATACATATGCATACACTTTTTTAAATTAGTTCCATTTGAAGCTTAAAACGAGTGCTTTCCACTCCCAGATTAAGCATGAAGTAAAATTTCGAGTTTAGAAAAGCCTGAAAATTTGGTTTGGTCGCGTAGCGCGAAGCGCGGAGCGACCAAACCAAATTTTCAGGCTTTTCTAAACTCGAAATTTTACTACATGCGCCACGCGTATTAAACACTAAAAACAGTGAAATATTGTGAACAAGTGAACTTTACTTGAAATCAGTGTCTTATACGCGTGGCGCATGAAGTAAAATTTCGAGTTTAGAAAAGCCTGAAAATTTGGTTTGGTCGCTCCGCGCTTCGCGCTACGCGACCAAACCAAATTTTCAGGCTTTTCTAAACTCGAAATTTTACTTCATGCTTAACCTGAGAGTGGAAAACACTCGTTTAAGTCTTTTATAATTTCTAATAAGGTTTCTTTTTCTTGTTCTGCGTAATTCTGCTCTATTTTACGGTTATTTTCCATTATTATAAGGAATTATACTGAATTTCCAATTTGATTGACAATTTGATTTGAAAGATTGACAATTCAATTTTAAAAATTGGTGGTTCCACCTATCGCCACAAAGAAAATGTATAATTTCGGTCGGTAATCTACTAACTCAATTATTTATTTGTAGAATTGCTATTTATTTTGTAGGTTTGCTTAATAATACGTAATTTGCCCCACTACGTAAATAAATGTACTCCACAAATAGATATCTAATGATTTATTAATCGTCTATAATACCGGGCATAAGTGAATATATCGAGTTTAGAGAAGCCTGAAAATTTGGATTGATCGCTCCGCAGCCAATCCAAATTTTCAGGCTTTTCTAAACTCGATATATTTACTTGATGCTCGTGCAAGGAGTTCAAACCCTCGTTAGAGAAGTATTAAAATTTTATTTTTAAGTTTTTCTCGTTGTATATGGTTTAGTTAATAATTTTTATAAGAATATACTGTTTGTTTTAATGTTGAACTAAACATTTAAACAATTTAATGTCTACAATTTTACTTTCAAGTAATCCATTTCCATGTTGAATGTCAGTAGAACTTAGAACATTAGCAATTTAATAAAAAATCCTAGGATTTTTTTAATAATCCAAAACAGAAAACAAAACAATTTGAGGTCAAAACATAATATTATATGAAAATAATTATTCTTATATAAATAAATCTTAATGACTTTAACTCTGCGACGGTCGCGTAATGGAATTTTATGCCACTTTTTCGTTTTTTTGCAAATTGTATTCAAAACAGTCATGGCACGCCTATGTTCGTCCTTGTATTCCTGGTTGGCCATGTTAACCGCCAGATGACGGGGTAGTGGCATTTTTATGAAGCACGTGTTAGTTATAATTAGGCTGTGAATGTGATAGGTTCATGAAAGCGGCACTCCGTACCGCAGTGCGACCGGTCATGTAAGTAAATTTAGAAGTAGTTATTACTAATTTCTTTTATTTCCTTTTATTATTATTACGTATAATTTCATACAGTTGTTGGGGGTAAATAAACTACAAGACTTTTTTTTAATTTTAGGACTAAAAATTCGAAATATCCAACAGAAAAAGAATTGCGGGAGATTTCCGAAAATTTTGCAGACGATGTTGAGGATGTTGTTGACTTTGATGATGAATCTAAGGGAGAGAACGAAGTAGTTGAAAATGATATAATTAGTAGACACTCAGAACAGTCCATGGATGGTGGGGATAGTGACTCTGCAGTTACTTTGCCAACATTGAAATCAGGAGAAGATTTTATTTTCTACATTGGAAAAGACAACGAATCAATATGGAAAAGCACTCCTGTTGTCACTTCAAGTAAAACTAAAGCTAAAAATATTATCAAGGTGGTACCTGGTGCCAAAGGGGCAGCAAGAGTCATTTTTTAAATTTATAACCAAAGAAATGATATACAAAATTGTTATCTGTACGAATATATACATTCAAAGCAAACCAGCCAGAAATTACGGAAGATCTAGAGATTGTCAATTGATCTCTAGCTCCGAAATTCAGGCTTTATTTGGAGTCCTTTTCATAATTTCGGTATAAAAGGGAGCCATACAAACGTTGAAGAGTTGTGGAGCAAAGATGGCACTGGAATGATTTTACTGAGGGCGGTGTTTAGTTACAAAAGATTCTTATTTATTCTTCGTGCTTTGCGGTTCGACGACATTACAACTAGATAAGATAGGGAAATAACTGACAAGTTAGCTGCTATTAGAGATATTTACAACGATTTCGTTACTAACTGCATGAACAATTATAACTTAGGAGAAAATATAACTATAGACGAAATGCTTCATAAATTTAGAGGTCGATGTGGCTTTGTACAATACATACCACAAAAACCAGCTAAATACGGCATAAAAATTTACGCTCTTTGTGACAGCAATACTTATTACACGTGGAGTTTCGAGATATATTGTGGAACACAGCGCAATGGACCCTACAAATTTTCTAATAAACCCTTTGACATAGTACAGAGATTAGTAGATCCTCTAAAGCAATCCAACAGAAACTTTACTACCAACAATTATTATACCAGTGTTCCTTTGGCTGAATATCTTTTGAAAAATGGTCTTACTCTGATTGGAACAGTAAGAAAAAACAAAAAAGAAATTCCACCCGAGTTTCTACCTAATAAATCACGTGAAGTTGGTTCCAGCGTATTTTGGTTTTCAGGATGAAATAACTCTCGTTTCATATATTCCAAAGAAAAACAAGGCGGTTCTTTTACTATCTACCATGCATAATTCCGACGAAATTGACAAAATTACTAATAAACCAGACATCATTCTGAACTACAATCAAACAAAATGTGGCGTTGATACGGTCGACCAGAAATGTACTTCTTATACAACTCAAAGAATTACTAGAAGGTGGCCCCTAGCAGTTTTTTTTTAGATTCTTCGATATTGGCGGTATAAACGCTGAAGTTATATTTACCGATACCAAGCCTCAAGTGGCTCCGTCTAAGAGACGAAAATTTTTGACAACCTTGGGATTTCAACTAATGGAAGATCATCTAAAAGAAAGGGCCAAAATTAGTACTCTTCCTCGGGACATAGTGGAATTTCTTTCAAAGTACCGAGTTGAAGAAGTACCAGCAGCGAATCAAAGTCATGTTGGACGCTGTCAGCTGTGCAGTAAACACAAAAATAATAAGACTACTGTAACTTGTAATTCGTGCAAACAATTTGTATGTAAAACACACTGTGATAAAATTGTCAAGTGTCATAATTGTCTTTACCCCCCAATGGAAGAAGACTGATTTAAACCTATTGCAAGAAGAGTGTTTTATAATATTATCAACTCAGTTTGCTACTTTTACTTAGCTCCTTTTTGGTATATTTTATTGTTAATGCCTCTTTTACAGATGTAAAATATTTACTTTTGTAAAATAAATATGTTTATATACCTACTTTCTTTCACTTTCCTTTAGCGGCATAAAATGCCGCAACGCGACCGCTCATGTAATTTTTAAAGGCGCGACCGGCGCAGAGTTAGTATAAAAATTAGTCAATTAATGAAAAAAATCATCTACGTTTAATTGCTCACAATATATTAAAATTGATATTTTTTTATCCAATACAGAACAACAATATTTTGTCTAAAATAGAAGTTCGTAAAATGTAATTTAATAATAAGCAAATCAAAATTATATAAACAGGATCCATTTAAAATAACATATTATAAAATAAAACTCAGAATGCCAAATAAATGTAGACTTTAAAACAGATATGAATTAATAATTTGTCCGCAAGCAAAATCATTTGCACATCTCATTAAAAATTAACATTTTTATTATTCAATACAAAAATAAAAACAACTAGTGAATTTTGAAGAAAACAAAAACAAAGTGTTCAAAATATTTTGCAAATGTCATTATTTAGAATTTGCCTTCAATTTATTTATAGTTAAAATTACAGAGGGTCTTCTAATTTAAAGTTAAACCTCCATTTAGACGAAATCCAGAGTTTCGTTAAAGTTAAATTATGTTTTTATTATGATTGAAGAAAATATTAAAAGTATTTTAATTTTGCGGAACTACTCAATCTGGTTATTTTATCTTTATCTGATAAAAACCTAATACCTATTTTTTTTATATAACTGTAGATCAAAAAATGCCAATTTTTAAATCTTTACAACTTTTAGTTGGGAAATGTTTCAAATTATACCTATAGCGATTTTTGCTTTTAAGTATACATATTTCGATGTATGCACTGTAACAGTTCAAGCGTTCGTTGGTTTTATAAAACATATTCTGATGTATGCACTATAAATGTTCAGGCAATCGATTGTTTTATAAAGCGTTCAATTTGAAGCTTCTAACGAATGTTTCCACTCCATGATTAAGCATAAAGTAAAATTCCGAGTTTAGAAAAGCCTGAAAATTTGGTTGGATCGCGTAGCGAAGCGAAGTATATTTTGAATTTCACTTAAAGCCAGTGTTTTCTACGCTTGGCGCATAATGGAAAATTTCGAGTTTAGAAAAGCCTAAAAATTTGGTTTGATCACGACCAAACCTAATTTTCTAAATTAGACATTTTACTTCATATTTGATCAGGAATTGGAAACACTAGTTAGCAGCTTCAAATTAAACGATTTTAAATTATAACGAATAGCTTCAAATTTACAGCGTAAACATCAGCGGGATATGTATACTTAAAAGACAAATTTCCTGTATGTTTGTAAACATCATTGATTTATAAATACATAATTTTCATTATTTTAATTTTAATAATGATTACTTACCACCAAAATATTTTTAGACATTTTAAAACCAAATTTATTCCAAACACATATTGTCCTAAAATGTACACCTCACCTCACCTCGAAATGAGATTTTGAAAGCCTTATCAATTCTGTTCCAAAATTGATTGATCATACCGGATTTTTATCTTATCTAAAAAATAGTGCGATTATAGATATTACTGATAATCCAATTACTTTGCAAACGTATTGCAAAATAATGAGATACATGTAACACAAGAAACAAAAAATATCATTATACCAAATATGTATATACAGGGTGAGATTTTTTTATGTTCTTTATGGGGATCTCCGAAACTATAAGAGATAGAGAAATGGTTAAATGGGCAAAGTAGTGCAGTTTCACGAGCTGAATAAAAAAAAACACTTGCAACGTTTCCGAAAAAGTCGAGGGTGACTAGATATTTAAAAAAATGTGAAACATTTTCTTCAGATTCTCTATCTCTTACTGTTTAGAATCGGGGCACCCTGTATAAGCCAAGACTAAATTATATAAATAATTGGTAAGCTGTTTATTAGTTGTTATTCAATTCAATTGTATTATTATAAGTTATTAAAGACGCTGTTAATATTTTGCAGAATTACAAATATGTGCTTTGAATTTTCAGAATTTTACCTTTGACTTTCAGCCAACAATTTATTATTTATTCATAAAAATAAAAAAAGCATAACAAAGCATTATTTCTTTTTATTTATTTTTTTAAATTTTATTACTTAGCTAGGCGAGAAATTAAAATACATGTGTGCACTCATAAAATGTTATTTTTTTAACTTAGAAAAAGTAAATTACGGTATCTTTTGGACAGATTACTTAAATAACCACAGCAAGAAGTAACATTACTATAACTTAAATCGACACACAGATTACCTCCATAAATATTAAAATATCTGTTCAGCTGTCTGCATTAGATCCCTGCGTGGGCTGATTTTTTGGGCCCGGCCTGCTAGCAAATTTTGCGAGCCCGGCCCGTTCATGAAATAATTTACTTGAGCCCGGCCTGGCCCAGCTCGGGTAAATAATATAACAGGCCCAGCCCGGCCCGGCCCGGGTAAATAATATAACAGGCCCAGGCCTGGCCCAGGATCACCTGAAAGTTGACAGATACTGTCCACAAGGAGGTGTCTTATCACCCCTACTATGAAGCATGGTTCTGGACATCCTTCTCGAACAACTTCAGCAACTAGGCTTCTGTGTGGCAGCCTATGCTGATGCTCTAGCCATGATGGTAAGTGGCAAATTTGAAGACGTTCTATGCGACTAAATACAAGCTGCTCTAAATACAGTTTTGCTGTGGTGCAATAATCACTCCCTATCGGTAAACCCCACCAAGACGGAGATGATCATGTTCACCAAGAAAAGGAAAGTGACGAAAAAAGTACCAAAATTATTGGATACGTTGCTGCAGTACAGCGACGAGGTGAAATACCTGGGCATCACTCTCGACAGGAAACTGAGCTGGAAGAAGCGCATTGGCATCAAAACAGACAATGCTATAAAAGCCTTTTGGCAGTGCCGTCGGGCAGTGATGAAATCCTGGGGGTTGAAACCGTGCACGACGAAGTGGTTATACTCAGCCATCATAAGACCCATGCTACTCCACACTACTCCAACGATGGCGACGGAGGTCATGCTATGCCTTTTGCCACTTGATATTCCTTCAAGGCAGTAGAATCTATAACAGTAACTGCTGTAAGGAAGTCAGAAGACACATCTGGCGAAATTTCTGCAAAAGGCTGGCACTGACTGCTGTAAACCGATACTCATTCGGAATGCACCCTACACGGTTACCCACAAAACACATGAGAGAGTCGGCCACAAGTATCTACACAGATGGATCGAAAAGGATGGATGAATCAGGGATTGGAGTTTTCTCCAGGACCCTGAAAATCCAAACAAAGGTTCCGATAGGAAAGCATGCCACCGTCACACAATTAGAGACGATGGGTCTAACACTTGCGGCTGAGAACATCATGAACCCTGAAGTGTCAAATGAAGCCATACTGATCCTAACGGACAGCAGGCAAACGCTACTGTCTGAATAAATCACATACAACTTCAGAAACATTAGAGTGACATAGAAAACTCAGGCAGGCAGCAATGTATAACAACATTGAAGTCTGCTAGGTAAAGTGGTACGACTTGAACCCAGAGCTGACGCACTGGGATGAGCAGCGGCTGGGATGAACATTCTCTCACCGAAGCCGCTAGTGCGCTTAGCGCCTCCATCACTGTGTAGTATGGTACAAACCATCGCGCTGAAACATTTCAGGGAGCGTTGGGATGACATCGAGGGTTGCAAGCTCTCTAAGAAAACACTATTGTATCCTAACGAGAGATCAGCGAAACAGTACCTGCAGCTGACCAGTGGGAACCTTAGGCGCATAACTGCCGCCCTGACTGGTCACTGCGGGCTAAACGCACACCTATACAAGATGGGAATAGTTGACTCTCCATCCTGCAGAGGGTGTAATATGAAAGACGAGACTGCGGAACACATTCTCGGCGATTGCCCGACACTCTCGTTAACTAGGGGCTCCTTACTGGGTGAAAGATTGACTACGGTGGCCTACCCACTTAAGCTTTGCTAGAGTACCTGGACCAGGTAGGCTGGGTGGTCGACGGGAGGAAGCTCAATGGGCCTAATGAGGCCTAAGTGCAGGGCAGAAACGCGCACTCCCCAGAGAACCAGAATCAGAACCAGATATAGTTTTCAATTAAAATTCAAACCAAACTTAAAAAATCAGTCAGGCCTGGCCCGATCCGTTCTCATATTTTGGATTGAAAGCCCAGCTCAGCCACCTTTAGAAAATTCTAGGTTCGGCCCAGTGCAGTGCTCTAGTCTGCATTTCTCTGCCTAATTAGTTAGTTTCTCTGCCTAGTTAAATGGAATACGCTGATGCACGTTCTTTGAGTTTGTTAACTTACAGTTTTCTAGGCTATAATTTATTTATTTTTGTGCATCGCAAAGTTTAGTTTATTTTTTATTTCCTGTAGTTTCTTTTTTGTTTTAGAAACTATAGTTCATATTTTTTAAATAATTATTTATGTATTACTGTATAATGTTGGTAATTTATGTAAAAGATATATATTGTCTGAACTACACGATATACATCTCTCGATATTAATCATGATTTACAGAGAGCTTTATGTAATACATGTTACCGGGAATTATTCTTCTCTTATTTAAAATGAGTTCGCACCCAGCAATTAACTAATTGCCAGGTCCAAAGGATTATCTCCCGCGGTTCGGACCGTGCTCGGGCCACCATCGACCTGGGCAGGTGTGGCGGATTGCCCCTCGGGTTTTTCGAAATCGGCAATTAAGGGAGAAGACTAATGACCACCGTTGCAATTTGAAAGAAGAAAGATTATAAATTTCTATATTTCTTTCAAATTGCAGCTTAACGGTTGTTTGGCTGAATGTAATTATCTTGTATGCGATATTTGCTTTCTAGCAAATTCTTTGCCAACGGTCACGTAGTCCACAAACCCTTCCTTTTCCACGCTAATTTTCGGGGTATAAATACCGGGGGACGGCATCCAAAAAGGCAGTCCACTCTTGTGCTGTGCAGGGGACAGCATGTGGATTCGAGAGGAACTTCTGTTCCTCGACTCTTCTCTCTGAGCCAGGAAGCTCTGACCGACGCCGACGCCAGATGTCTTAGCCGTCGTTCCTGCCGCCAAAGGAAGAATTCTAACAGGAAACAACCGACGCCGACGTTAGCCGTCCCAGCCGTTGTTCCTGTTCTTGGACCAGGACGCCGAGAACCCGATTGCCAGCGCAGTCGCCTCGACGCCACAACGACGCTCCAGTGTAGCGTTCGTTGCTGCCTCCGGATCCAGCCAGACGCACCACCCCACCGACGCCGTCTCACACGGAGACGCCGTCTTGCTACTTGGACGCCGCCTCTATCCGGAAGCCACCACTAGCCAGACGCCACCGCTGGGCTAGTAGAAATCCCGATCGCGACGCCGACGCCACACCAAGTCTGCCCTGTAACTCGTGCACTGTTTCTCTTGTTCTTATCCTATTTGTTGTTTTAATGTTTTATTTGTTTTATTTTGGTTTAAAATGAATAATTTAAAACAGCATATATGTTTCAAAAGTTAGTTGCTCATCTCTCTTTAATTCAACCAACCTGAGCTAGTTGGTAATCAGCGTGGGATACCTTCCCTCCCGTTGACATACAGAACATGCCAGAAAATGTTCAATGTACATTTTTTTATGTTCGATTTGTTCTGGGACGCATCAAAGCATTTAGTGCGATTTCATTGGCTACGAGTTTAGTAGTTCTAACGCAACTTACATTTAACGTCAAAATGAAATATGTCATTCAATAATCGCCCACATCACTAATAGAAAATTAATATGAAACAGCAAAGAGAAATAATAAAGAGGAGACAAGATTTTGCTTAAATGCAAAAATAATATAAAAACCGATTTCTGTTACTTTCGTTTGCTAATATTTCAAGATAAGTTTATACATTGCTTCAATTTCACTTGAGATTACTAAAAATTTCAATTCAACTATTTTGCAAACCATTTGATCAGGACTACCTCTAACTACGGTGCTTCGGGTGTAATTGCCGTCCCACAACTGCCTTTCGGCAAATTTAAATATGAATATTCCAAATGTGAAGAGTGTGGCGAGGCAGGTTAAAATGTTTGCAAGTGCCGCCCTTAGGCCTGCTGCCAGCACAGCAACACTATGGTGTTTGGTGTACTGCTTCATTTGGCAAACATATCAATTATCTTTCTTTTGTTTATACAGGGTGTTCTAAATTATCGGCCCACCGTTGGCAACTATGTTATCTTTGAAGCTACGAAGTCGGTTAAATTAGCAAACTAGTAGTATTTTTTACGCACATTACGATGGTATAAACAGAAAAGCAAGTGAACCTAAGGTTTTTAAATTATTCGCAAATCATTTTTTTTAAATGGGATGCCCTGTATATTTTGACATATTTAGAAAGAAAAAAATACATAAAAAAAAAGTTTAAATAAATGATTATCCTAAAGTTGAAGATAAAGGATGTCTGGGCCATTAAAATACTGCATATTTTATAGTAGGATTACTTACTTAAAATCAAAATGACAATAAACAAACTATTTCGAATATTGTCAAAGTATCTATGCTTATTCACGTTTAGCCAATTTTCTTGTATTATCGTAATTTTTGCCATGCCCTTTTGCCAAAACGAAAAATGTGACACGTTAGAGTGTTATTTATCATGGTCAAAAAAATGCATTAGTTAATTATTTATTAATTCTATTTGTTTACGTTCTAATTCAAAATCGTAAACTTACTTTAAACAAGTAATTACTTTAAATACACGCACACTAAATTTGAGTAAATTGTAGAAAAAATATTTGTTTAGTCACATTTTAGGATAATCATTTATTAAGCCTTTTTGTTTGTGTATTTTTTCTCTTTCTAAATATATCAAAATATACAGGGCCACCTATTTAAAAAATATTTGTTTTTGCGAATAAATCAAAAACCTGAGGTACACCTGTTTTTCTGTTTACACCATCGTAATGTACGTAAAAAAACTACTAGTTTGCTAATTTAAACGATTTTCTAGCTCTAAAGATAACAAAGTTACCAATGGTGGCCCGATAATTTTGAACACCCTGTATAGTACTCAATAAAGATAATGTATGAACGAACGTTCAACCATTACAAAGAATACAAGCTTCAGCTCGTCTTCTCATATTTTCTGGAATTCTCTGCAACATTTTGAGCAGTAACTGCATTCGATGCAATAAAAATACGCCGCTCTAAATCTTGTGATGATTTCGGTACAATATGGTAAACGTTATCTTTTATGAATCCCCAGAACAAAAAATCCATTGGGTCCCCCTCGCCCAATCCACCGATCAGGATAATTTTCGTTTAACCAACCTCTAACAGCCCTGGCATAGTGCGCACCGGCGACATTAAGTTCGTCCATAGAGTATTTTTTAAGAAGTTCTTGGTTCAGAGTTATGTGGTAACAAAGCTTGAATCTTTGTAAATGGTACGAATGTAATTCATCATACCAGGACGTATGCCTTTTAAGCTTGGAAAAGGAGCTCGGTTGTCTCTCACCCGTTGCTCGTTGGTCTAACCACAGTTCATATACGAGTATATCCAGTTAGCCAGCCGCTGTATAAAATTTTGGTAACAGCGTTTGGATGCTGCATCCAGAAGTGAGACCGGTAATTGGTGTATATAGTCGTCTGTCTTACTCGTTCCCCACATTCTGACCATAGTCTCTCCTTTTTTACTCTATTTCCAGTTCTCCCATACGCATTGGCTCCCCTTGGTCTAACCTTCTAAATGAATTAACGCTGGGATGTTTTCGATTAAGGTACCGACTAACGTAAAGTCTTGTGGCTAATGCAGCATTCTGTTCAGCTGCCCCGTAGTTGAGATACATATCGCAATATTCATTTGTAGACAAACTCATGTTTAGACATTAAAAGTTATTAACCTTCAAACTTTGACACATTTAAAATATGTTACTTAGGTAACCAAGGCAGCGAATCACAAGTTGCCAGATTGAAAACTTCTGTCTCTTCATTAAAATTAATATTATGAATTCAGAAGCTGTACCCCAATATTGTGCTAGAAATTTGGCAATATCAGTTTCTAGCCACTTTGTTAGTTAGATGTCACATAAAACTATTTAAAAAAAATTGAATTGGATTATTTAGTTTCACGGGGTCATATTCAAATTTAAATATTTACATCATAATTTTACAACTTGACAACTTTTTACACTGCCCGACATTTGTTTTGCCCTGAAGAAGCCAACAACCATTGTCGAAATATAGGCACATACAGGGTGAGTTTTTTTCGATGTTCTCTATGGGGATCTCGGAAACTATAAGAGATAGAAAAACGGTTAAATGGGGAAAGAAGTGTAGTTTTATAGGACGAATAAAATGACACTTTCAAAATATTTGAAAAAGTCAAGGGTAACTAGATATTTTGAATAAAGTAAAATGTGTTAATTTTTTGAAATCAATATATCTCTATTATTATCATAGAAAAAAACTGTAAAGGACAAAGTTGTAGAAAATTTTACACAGATTAATAACAAAAAATCTAAAAAAAAAAGCCCATATTTTGGGAGATATGACACAAACTTATCTTTTTTAAAATGGAAACAATAGTTGGCTATGGCCTCATTGGAAAGGTTATTTTTTTCCCTTTAATCCGATATAACATATGCCATAGTTATTTTTAAAATAAAATAAGTTATAGTCGTTTTAATTTTTCCATACACTAAAAAATAGTTAGCCATGAAAAAGACAAAAGTAAAACAATTGCGGTTGTTTATAGCAACGAAATCAATATTTAATTTATTATCTTTCTTTAGATTTGTCAAAAGCAACATAAAGTAAAATAATTCCAAAATTATCAAAATAATAATAGAAGATAATTTTAAATATTACATAAGATGCTCAAAAAGTCCACCATTATTATTATGGCATAAAGTACATCTTTTTAAAATCGAATTTGTGGCTTTTTTGACTTTTCTTCTGTCAATAGAATTAAATGTTTCAAGTACAGCTAGTCTAAGATCCTCCACGGATTAATATGATTGTTGATACACTTTGTTCTTCACATAACCCCACAGAAAAAAGTCTAAAACGGATAGGTCGGGTGATCTAGGTGGCCATTGGTCCATTTCTTCCCACCCATGAATTAGGAAAAGCATCATTTAAATAGTTTCGCACAGCCAACTTGCTATGAGGTGGAGCTCCGTCGTGCTGAAACCACTTCAATCTTGCCCGTACTGATAAATTTAAATCATCGAGCATATCTTCAAATGTTTCTTGAAGAAAACGAAGGAAATCATTTCCATTCAATGTGTTATCAAAAATATATGGGCCGAGAATTCTCGATCCGAACACACCGCACCATACATTTAATCCAAATTTAATTTGTGGTCTACGTTGTGCAACTTCTCGTGGATTCTCCTGACTCCAAACATGTTCATTGTGCCGGTTAAAAATCCCACAATTAGTAAATCGCGTTTCATCTGTCCAAATTATTTTTGTAGGGAACGTATTATCCTCTTGGCACGTGTTTTTGTACCACATACAGAAGACCATTCACTTATTGGTATCACCGTCATGTAAATTTTGTGAAATTGATACCTTATATGGGTGATATTTGTGTTTTTTCAAAACTCGTACTACAGTCCGTTGAGATATGCTTGCTTCTGTTGCAATTTGTCTGGTTGATGTGGATGGATCTATCATCGCCAATGCTAATACGTTTATTTCCGAAACTTCATTAATTTCGTTTTTTTCAAGTTTCGGCTTTGTAAAGGATCCGTACTCACCCAAATTGTGGTAAATTCTTCTGAATGTTGGTAAAGATGGCTGCCGATGATCGATATATTGATTATAATATTGTTCTGCAGCATCCGCAGCGTTTTTATTACACTGAATGTAACAAACAAGCATATCACGCTTTTCTTCGTTGGAAAAATTCATTATCACTTTAAAAAACTTTCAACACCAAATAAATACAAAACAAACTTATCGAAACAAACCAAATATGGAAATGAATTAATATGTGTTTAGAATAAACAACTGCAATTGTTTTACTTTTGTCTTTTTCATGGCTAACTATTTTTTGGTGTATGGTAAAATTAAAAACGACTGTAACTTACTTTATTTTAAAAATAACTATGGCATATGTTATATCGAATTGAAGGGAAAAAAATAGCCCATTTAATAAAGTCATAGCCAACTATTGTTTTCATTTAAAAAAAGGTAAGTTTGTGCCATATCTCCCAAAATATGGGCGAAATTTATTTTTTTGATTTTTTGTTATTAATCTGTGTAAAATTTTCTACAACTTTGTCCCTTACAGTTTTTTTCTATCTATGATAATAGAGATATATTGATTTCAAAAAATTGACACATTTTACTTTATTCAAAATATCTAGTTACCCTTGACTTTTTCAAATATTTTGAAAGTGTCATTTTATTCGTCCTATAAAACTACACTTATTTCCCCATTTAACCGTTTTTCTATCTCTTACAGTTTCCGAGATCCCCATAGAGAACATCGAAAAAAACTCACCCTGTATATTTAAAAAAAAGAATAAAAAATAAAAAAAAATAAATTACTTACAAATTCCTACAATAAAGACTACATTTTATTTTTTAAATTAATTTCGTCGCTAAAACCAATAATCCAATTAATATTGTCAACTTGACAGCAAAAAACATAAAAATGTCAAATGTTACTAATTCCTGTTAAACTTTGTTCGTAAGCCTCACTTATGTTTTCAGTTTTCTACAAAATATAAACCATGACAAGGTCAAACTAACGTCATTTATAGCAATAGCTGACTTCTTCAAAGTAATTAATTCGTAAAATTCTCATTTGTAAAACAATTTTAATAATATAACTAAAAGAGCGACGACATAAGGTGAATACGCATTAAATGCTAATTTTTCGATTATCTACAACTTTTCTTAACAAGATTTTTTTATATGATCGATATTAAAAAAAATCCAAGAAAATGCTAAAAGTAAATTACCATTTCCGGTTTCCGCATTTTCACCAAAAGTTATTCGGATACTATTATTGTAATAAGAAATTTATAGTGTCATCTTAACAGCTCAATCGGTTTAAACTTTATCGTGGCGACAGAATTACAGAAGGACAGACAGACATTTTTCAAACCTGGTCTTAATCAACTCGGGGGCCTCAAAATGGATATATCCACTAAACAATTTGATTTGAAAATTTTCGCAAAAACAATACTTTCCCTTAGTTTTGTATATGGGGGGAAAGTAAAAACGATGATTTTAAAAAAAGTCTCATTGTATACCCCTGGTGGGACTCGAACCCACAGTCCCCGGCTTAGGAGGCCGATGCCTTATCCATTAGGCCACAGGGGCTTCGTGACCTCGATTCTATTTAATTCTGTTTTATGTTGCCTGTTCATAATTTGAACGTAATTTTCATAAAATAGAATCAATTTGTATTATGATTAAAAAACAATAATCACGATTGAATTATAACTCCTGCCGTCTTGTAAATCAGCACAAATATTGAAGTTAATTTCTTGTATACAAATTAAACAACAAATGTGATTTTGGTTGCATATAATATTATGCATTGTTTTCGAATTCTTTATCAGATTTTATCAAATAGTTTTTAATAGTTTATAAAATTATTTTCACCGATTCTTAAAGCAAAATGCTAAATTGCAAATAGCATATTTTTATCTATTGGATCGAGCTATAATTATATGAATAGTTGCTATATCTATGAATATTGTCCCATCTGTATTTAATTACTGGAACTACAAATATACTTGTCTATCTTCTAATGTTTTATTAGATGTTATGGAATCCACATTCCTAACCTCTTTTGAAAATTATAAATAAGATTTATCATTTGAGAGTCCGCGCAAGTCGACTCCATTTAATTCTGTAAGTTCATTTATATAGTTGACCGACCCACTCGATGGGAGGGCGCATATGTCGTAATTTCAAATTTCCCGCAATTTGTAACGGGCTTGTTTTCAATCAGGAGCTGTCGGATCTAAAGGCACAAAAAGACAAAAATGCCGATAAGACGAAATCATCTCGAGATGAGCGTTAATAAATATACATAATTACAACCGTAAGTATATATAATATTTTGAAATTTTAACCTATTGTGTATTATTTTAAATAAGTCTACAGTCAAACAAATTTAAAACCAGGGCGTTACAACATTATTTCTCTTTATTTCTTCCTAGCACATGTGGCTGATCTTCAAGTATACGAAATACCTATGGTCGTGGATATTTTCATCATACTGAACTAGGAGCATTTTTTCATAGAGTATATCCCCGTTGTTGTTGGATTAAGCAATCCTGAATCTTTGGGGATGGGCGTTAACATAAATAATTAGAACCGTATATAATATTTCAAGTTTTTAAGCTATTGTGCATTCTTTTAATTAAGTCTGCAGTCAAACACATTACAAACCAGGGTGTCTACATTATTTCTTCCTAGCATTCGTAAATGATCTTCAAGTACTATGCAAGAAACAGCCACGGACGCGGAGATTTTCTTCACACCGGGCTAGGAGCACACCTCCATGGAGAATGTTTCTGTTGCTGTTGGATCAAGCAATTCTGAAATTCCACCTAGTCACAAAGTACGATCCCAGAACATAAAATAATGTCTTAAATTCAATTACACAGTTTTTCTATTGCATTTCACTATTGATCAAATGAGATTCACTATATCCCAAATATCTTTCACCTTGTCAAATATAAGTCAAAAGATTTCCCGATTTACGAAATAAGTTTCACTATATACCAAATACTTCCCTTTAATATTTTTGCTGAACATTTTTGCAGTAACAATAACTTTCTTCTGGAAATATTTTATTTGTATTTATACATACAAGGAGTTTTCTTTTAAGTATACGTATTTCAAATTCAACCTATTTTCTGTAAATCTTTAGATATTCCTTGTTTTTTTTTTAAAGTTCAATTTGAAGCTTTAAATGAGTGTTTTCCACTCCCAGACTAAGCATGAAGTAAATTTCGAGTTTAGAAAAGCCCCGTGAAAATTTGTCGAGGGTCGCGCAGCGACCCGAAACAAATTTTCTGGGCTTTTCTAAACTCGAATATATTGAATTCTTTTAAAAAACAACGAATGTCGGAAAATTTACAGCTTATGCATATGTTTACCTTAAAGAAAAATTCACTGTATGGAAAACTACTTACGCCAACATCCTTATCCAGATAAGGAGACCTCTTATTTCATTTCTAAGATGCATTTTTTGACAAACTGCAGACATTTTGTTGAGAAGTTAAATGTAATTAGGTTTTGACATGTAGCGAAATATATTTGTAATAACTTTTTAAATATACATTTAACATGTTCATTAGGTCTTTGGTATTTTTCGCATCGCACGGTAATTTAATACCGTGCGATGTTCCCCGCACCGCACCCACCATTCAATGTTATGGTGGGTGCACCGCACACCCCGCTTAGCAAGAATCCCGCCCGCTCCCCGCGCCCAATGACGTCATTTGCGATTGCAGCGCCGTCTCATCGAGTGGGTCGGTTAACTAAAATCATGATACGTGGAGCCCCCTATGAGTTATCAATCTAATTTAATCTATGACCCCCTGCATCGCGCACCCTGCTTACCAAGAAGCCCGCCCGCTCCCCGCGCCCCATCATGTCATTTGCGATTGTAGCGCTGCCCCATCAAGTGGGTCGGTTAACTAAAATCTTGATACGTGGAGCCCCCTAGGAGTTATCAATCTAATTTAATCTATGCTTCCGCGTCCAGATCCCGAGTAGGTCGGACCGATGCGCGAAAATTAAAACGCAAAGCAAGCTCGTGGTTAGACTCCTATCCTTTTGCATCCTTTCAGTCACATCCATTTTCATATTCCTATTCCTTGCATTCCCTTCTAGTGTACCTCATCCTGCTAACTGCACGTGTATTTTAATTTACATAAATCGCGCTTCCTGTTTTACGGAGTGACATCACCTTTTATTTTTTAAGATAAAATTTATTTAAATTTGCCCATTCTTTGCAGAATATTTAAAAAACATTAAAACGAATTAATATTGACTATATGTTAAAATCTAGTCTATTTAAGACTTTTCCAAATATTTATTGAAACAACTTCTTCCCGAGCTAATACCCCGACGGATATTGAATTATACAATGAAAATTTGAGTTACACCATAGATTAAGAATATTATTAGATCCGCAACGTCCATCGCCCGTCATGAAGTGGGGTAAGACAGGTGCATCCATACTAATGCGCCACAACGGACATTTTTGGAAACGTTTAATACGCGAGGCCAAAGACAGCCAAACGCCCGAACATAAATTTATCACAAATCAACAGATACTTGAGATAAATAAGCTCTTTCGGCTCGGCTCGAGCACACTTCACACAAGGCTGGAATTTCTGTTTACTGCCGTTTTCGTATATCGTTCGTT
Organism: Philonthus cognatus; assembly: GCA_932526585.2. Lineage (NCBI taxonomy): Eukaryota > Metazoa > Arthropoda > Insecta > Coleoptera > Staphylinidae > Philonthus > Philonthus cognatus. The sequence continues at coordinate 75,294,735 of OW052241.1, forward strand.
TTTATATTTGTTACCGTTCCAATTTCAAATAGATGCAAATATGTTTGTGCTTTATTTTTTAATATTTTTTTTAAATGTAAGATCACATGTATATTTGTTTTTTGAAAAGAATTCCTAACGACCGTATATATGTAATGTAACAAAATAATTTCCTTCGTAAGAATTGGCAACGAAATTGACGCACACAAGCAGGGTTGTTATGATTAAAAAACATTTTTTAAAAATCAATGTTTATAGCATATTAAAAAAATAGTAATGATTTCAACAGATTTGTTTTAAGCAGAGTTAAAGAATTTTTAATGAATTGTAAACGTTGCATAATTATGTTGAAGATGTTTTATAATTAAAGAATAATAACATGTTTGTTTTAATTAAAATTTAAAGAAAAACGTTTTCGATATCAATCCTTTGCGTGAATTTACTTATGGAGCGAATACACTTGTACACTTTTATGCCGCAACTTTCTGTTGCGCAATTTTTAAATAGCATACTTTGTTTACAAACAAATTGTCAATTTACAGATCGAATTGAATGACTTTAAACTGACATTTTCTTATTTACAAATGCAACTTGCTATTGAAAAATTGCGGAACTAAAAGTTGCAGCTGAAAATGTACAAGTGTAAATGCACCATTACATGTTTTTGTTTGCGAATTACCAAATCGAACATTTTACATTGAGATAACAACGTAATTGTATACAGTAAACATAAGTAATTACTATATATGAGGGAAATCAATGATTACTTTTCTAATAAAATAACATTAAAGAATGCGTGTCACATGCGTAATGCAACTTATTTTTCAGGGCTTTGGCGCAAACAAGAATAATTTTTGCTAGAATATGTAAGATATGAAGTTTTAAATTCGTAAGATTCTTATTCCTTTCTTCACTATGTTTATTAGATAAACTATATGTACATTTCGGGCACGAAGTGCCCTGTTTCAATAGATAAAATTCAAAATAGTAAATAAAAATTATTTAAACAAACAAGTGTGATTTATTTGAAATCGTATAAAGGCCGGCTAGTTTATGGAATTAAATTTAGAAGAGGGTTATTTAGAGGACTTAAATCAAAATTTAAAAGATTATTTTTATTATTAAACATATCAATCGCTTCTAACATATTTAACTTAAAATGGTTACATTCTTTTAAAAATTTCAAATTATTTACAATAAAGTTGTGTCCTGTTGTTATAGTATGATAGCTATAGCTGATTTATCAAGATTATGACTTTTTGTATGGTAAATGTTTTCTTTAAATCTAGTTTTTAAATTTTATAATCTTGATAAATCAGCTATAGCCTCATCATACTATAACAACAGGACACAAATTTATTGTAAATAATTTTAAATTATTAAAAGAATGTATCCATTTCAACTTAAATATGTTAGAAGCAATTGAAATGTTTAAAAATAGAAATAATCTTTTAAATATACCGGGTGACTACGAGATCATGTAACAGCCTATAACTTTTTTGTTAACAAACCAATTGTTTTCAAACTTGAAACTGTTAAATAAGACATAAAAGCACAATTTTTAATCTAGTGTGACCTTATCCGCCACTTCCGGTTTCACCGGAACTGATATCAACTTTCTTATTTTAAATACAAACGTGCCCGTTTCTTGTGATAATCTTATTTTTTATAAAATTTGGAATACATTGATGTGCCATACATGACATTTTATTTTAAAAATGGCCGACAAATTCAAGTTTTTTTTTTAAATATTAAATTGCCACCCGGTGAATATGAGATATATTTTTTTTTAAAGTTGGCATTGAAATCAAAGTAATAATGAATTTGAAGTGGTTTGGTCACACATTTGTTCATAAATTTTATTTGGACAAAAATATTTTTTTAAAATAGAAAAACCTTTTTTTTCGGTTTTCAAATGGCTATGACTTTTTATTTTTAAATGCAACTACATCTGTTTTTGCAATATTCTTATTCGTTAAAAAATGTGAATAAATTGATGTGTCATATATGAGATTTTAATTTCAAAACGGCCGACAAATTTAAGTTTATTGAGAAATATTAGATTGTCAGCTGATACTTAAGTTTAATCATAGTTGGCTTCGAAATGGATAATGTATTTGGCTGTTTTGTTTACAATTTGTTGAAAAAAGTTTTAAAATGAAAAGATTTGTGGAAAATAATAATTAATTTTTTTGAAATGGTGATAACTCTTCAATTTTTTCCGTCAAGAACAGTATCAATATTTTTGTTACAGTTTTTATATTAGCACAATAATTTCTCGATTAATCGCATTCATTGGTTTTCTTAATTATTTCAGATGTTAAATTTACAATAAATGTTCAAAAAATGGGCATGTTTGTATTCAAAATAAGAAAGTTGATATCAAAATGTTCCAGAACCCTATGTACACGCAACACATATTTTTTGGCAACCGTATCGAATTAGGGTTGAAGGATACAGATGTTCCATTTATTAGGGACTGTAAATAGACCCAACATTTGTTATGTGAACGTCAAGCTAGAATTTACATGTTGTGTTACAAGTGACCATAGCATTTGTGTAATTTTATAACAGGAATTCTAAATAGTCTATTATACTAAACACCAAATATAAAAAATAAATAAATACAAAAATGCACAAAAACAGGAATAACCTTTTAAACTAACTAACTTTTAAATTAATTCCTTAAACTAGCCGGCCTTTATCTGATTTCGAATAAATGACACTTGTTTGCGAAATAAATTGTATTTATATTTTTTTATTCACCAAACTCTTATATTACTTTTTCTATTGAAAAGGGGTACATAGTACCTGAAGTGTACATATAGAATTTAATAAAAAAAAGTTAAGAAAACGGAATAACTACTACTATTAATTTAGCATTTAATAAAACTAGAGCTTGTAAAAATGTAATTGTCGCGTTCCGCTTACAAAATTTTAAACTTAATTCTTAAAATCAATTGCAGAACAGGTAATAGTCTATAACCATTTTCTGTATAACTTGTTTTAGAAATATAAATATCTGTAATATTTCGCCGTTTCTTCATTCAAAAAATACAATCTTAAATAAATGCAAGATTTTATATAAAATCAATTGTGCTGATTTTGTTTGCAAAGCTTACTAGCTAAAGCAAAAATAATATTTACAATGAATTTCCATTTTTGACATTCTTCAACGAGGCCCGGCAGAAACCTATGGTCAAAAAGTTTCATTTTTAAACATTAAAAGTGCGATTCTTGTTATATAATTCAATGTCCGTCGGGGTATTAGCCCGGGAAGTAGTTGTTTCAATGAGTGTTTGATATAGTCTTTGTAAGACTAACTTGTTGTAGATTGCGAAAAGAATCGCACTTTTAATGTTTGAAGTATTCTGCAACCAAGAATTGGCAATTTCATTTATACTTATGTTTGAACGGTAACGTGACCGCCAGTCTAAGGTGTCAAATTGTTTAGAGGGAATGGCAAAGCTATACTGATGAGAGATAAATCTCGAAATGTGTCTATAGATGGCCTGAATAATTTGACCCAAATTGTTACATTTGCAGTAGGTTACTGTATGTAACAGCAAACACTTATTGTATAATTCAATGTCCGTCGGGGTATTAGCCCGGGAACTAGTTGTTTCAATGAGTGTTTGATATAGTCTTTGTAAGACTAACTTGTTGTAGATTGCGAAAAGAATCGCACTTTTAATGTTTGAAGTATTCTGCAACCAAGAATTGGCAATTTCATTTATACTTAAGTTTCATTTTTCACCGAATTTAAAACATACTTTTGTTTTTTTTTCGCCGGAAGATTAGATTTTCAGCGACGCGACTGCCGCTCAATTAAAACCCTGTCTGGAGTAAATCGACAAGCACACCATTAAAACATATGTTTGTTTACAGTCATAAGTATCATATATCAACAACGCATTCACCGAAATCAGACGAAGGTCGATAGGTTCAATTTCTGTATTATTATTGTTTGAACAAATGCACACAGATGTCGCAACAGTCAAGCGCGTCTCGGATATTGCTCACGGCGTACCGGCCGTGGCGCCTCTAATATTCTAATTACTCTATGGTTACACAAGCAGATTTAGTGTTTTTTTTTGTGAGAAAATAATTTGACCTAATGTTACATTTTCCATATAAACTGCATAACATTTTTTATTCATACACAGGGCAGTGTTATTGGCCTCAATATCCAGATTTTCTATGTCGATAACTATAATAACTCTATCTAATTCTCTTTATATTGTCTGTACAAGTTCAACATTTAAATTCAAACCTGTGGTATACTCGCAGTGAGGTATTTCAATCATATTTTAACAGGATGTTTTATCAAAATTCCTTAAAAAATTGATTTGTAACACATTTTTAAATTAAAACACATTTCTGTCGTTTACATTAAATGTATTGGATTCGAACATTAGATGATACATTATATCGAACCAAGCGTGTATTCAAGGTTGGGATCATGAGGGTTTCTGAAAACAAAAATGGTTAAAAGAATACATGAAAATCGTGTTTATTTCCCAACAATATAAAGATATTTAAAAAACGTAGAAATGTCCTTAAATTAAATCACAATCTATATTTTTTAATTTACGAATTCAAAAGCACCAACCATTCCAATAAAAAATACATATTAAGATAACTTATTGTAACAGTAAACAAATTTGAATCACAATGTATATCCTACACTTTACGAATTTAATTGCACCAACAATTCCAATAAAAAAATACATATTAAGATAACTTATTGTAACAATAAACAAATTTATGAAACACAACAATTACAATTTTAACATAATACTAACATTTTGTTAGTAAAAGCTAATAATTGGTAAAGTTAATTCACAGCCGGTTTGCGCCAGTTTACAGAATTTTCAAAATCCGTAATTTGCTTCAGAATTGTATAAAACTTCTCCACTTTCACGATCGTTTCTAATAAACTTTTCTTAGGGTAATACATTTGGACTATTACCGTCAATTCATTCAGAAAGGCCATGTATTTCTTGAAGTCCTTCTTCCCACTGTAATATTTGAACATGAAACCTTAACTTAATTTTTAAGTAACACAATTTATTTTGTTATCGAAAGTAGGGCTGGGATTCAAATACGAATAAGTAAAATATGAATATTTTAATCACTAATTAAATATTCAAATAATTTTATTATTTGCATATGTTATACACGAATAATTAAATATTCGAACATTTCAAATATTTGAATGTTTTTGAATGAATAATTGAGTATTCAATTTGAAAAACTCCGCTTCGCTATGCGATCAACCCAAATTTTCAGGCTTTCCCAAATTCAAAATTCTACTTCATGCTTAATTAAGGACTAGAAAACATTTGTTAGAGTCATTAGAACCTTAAATGGCAACACTGATTTCTTAAAGAAAATGAGAAACAAACATAATCTTGTTGTTCATTTTTTAAGAATCTGGTGTTGTTATTAAAAGAGCCCTTTACACGTACATTCTTTTGTAGATGATTGAACGGCACTCTTGCCTGCGTTTGTGGGTCGAGGAAAGTGTGGCGCGCCGGCTAAAATATGTACTTTTTCAACCTTACTTTTGCGTCGAGGATTGATGCCGTTCAGAAGTGGCGTTAAATCCTCAACGCAAAAGTGGAACGAAATTAAAGCCCCGGTTTTGCGTCGACCCAAAAGCGGGGCACGCAAAAGCGGACATGTAAACACCAATCCTACGCTTTTTATCTCACTTTTGCGCGGCATGTGGCGTTTAAACGCACTCCACTCTTTCCTCGCCGTAGAAGTGGCATGCACACGTGCAGTTTTTACTCCAATCTTTCCTCGACGCAAAAGTTGCATTTACATGTACACTTTAGCATCGACTCCCAGCGTGTGGCATTCAATCATCGACGAAAGAGTGTACATGTAAAGGGCCCTTAAGGTTTCAATAGTTTTTCAACAAGGGTTTTCCGATTCTTGATTAAGCATGAAGTAAACGTTTCAGGCTTTTCTAAGCTCGAAATATTTACTTCATGTGCCAGGCACGTAAAACACTGATTTAATATGAAGTTTGAAAAAATACTTAGTTATTGTTACTCTATTATAAGATTAAAATAAAATAGGTAGATATGTTTTGATTAATGCTGAGAATTTTTTAAGTTAAAGTATTCGGATATTTAATCAAAAACATATATTAAAATATTCAAATATATGCTTGAATAATTAGAATATTCGAATACCTCAAATTTAAAAAATTCTAAGACTAATAGAAAGTCGTATTGCTTTAATTGTTCAATTATGAAATAGATTAAACTTAATGAAAAAAGAAAACACTTACCATCCTTCCGTGGTTTGGTAAGGTGAATTTCCGCTTAGGAATAATCCTTTAATTCGTTTTTCAAGCAATACAATTATTTTCACATAATATATATAATTATACTGATCGACTTTTATGCCTTGAATATATTCTAGACATTTTTTAAAGCTTCCTATAAAATAAAATAACAATGCAATTAGTAAACAGTTTTAGGCCTTTAATCAGTACTTTACTAAGCAGAAGGTAATTGAATTAATAACATTAGCAAACAGTTTTAAGACTCTACTTAGTAGAAGGTAATTTGATAAGACACCAATTATTTTACATACCGTTTGTAACTTCATGTTGTCCCAATTGAAAATAAGCAGTCGATATAATTGAATTACTACGATTCATCTTAATTTTCTCACCCAAATTTAATGCTTTTTTTAAATCAGCTAAATCATAATTTATTTGATCTAAAATTAATTAATTAATTAATCAAAGCATACACATAAAACAAGCCAACTCACAGTTTTTGACAAGTTCATAAATTCGCTTGATATAAATGAAGTCTTCTAACGGAATTACTGATGAATATTTGCATGTTTGACAAACTAACTTCTCGCCTTTAAAAGATGCGTATTCTTCGCAATGAGGGCATTTAATGATATTCCTGAAAATCTGGAAAATAAGAAACAGTAACAAAATTAAAAGTTTTTTTTTCATTTCAAAATGCGTATTACAATTAAGGTTAATTTTTGTGATCTTTTTCTCAAAAACAGGGAGATAGTATTAATTAAAGCTAGGTAAGACATATTACATGTATTATTATTTGAATGTTGTGATAGACTAACAATAACTAAGTAAATTGATTGTGAGTTACGTGAAGATCAAATTAATTTAACGAATAAAGCAGTAATAACCTTTCTTCACACTTTTATTTGAATTACCAAATGTACATTTCGGACACAAAGTGACCATTATCAATGGATTAACACTAAATACAAAACAGAAATTTTAAACTGTATATAGACAGGCAGATTATAATACAAAGGCGGTGGGAGTGCAAAAAGGGAAAAAACGTAAATTAAGAGGTGAGCCGAGGGAATGAGGGTGGCGGTACAACCAGGTAAAGTGGATTAGGGGAAAAAACACAGATTAAGGTGGTGCAATTAAATCTAATAATGTATTGTGATGTGGACTTAAATCAAAATTCAATAATTTATTTTCCTGTTTTTTCATTTTAATGGCTTCTAACATGTTTAATCGATAATTTGATGATTGTTTTAATAATTTTATGTTCTTTATTGTGATTTTGTGGCCGGTTTCTAGTAAATGGTTAGCCACTGCAGTTTTTTTTTATTATTTTTTTTTTACTAGAAACCGGCCACAAAATCACAATAAAGAACATAAAATTATTAAAACAATCATCAAATTATCGATTAAACATGTTAGAAGCCATTGAAATGAAAAAACAGGAAAATAAATTATTGAATTTTGATTTAAGTCCACTTCACAATACATTATTAGATTTAATTGCACCACCTTAATCTGTGTTTTCCCCTAATCCACTTTACCTGGTTGTACCGCCACCCTCATTCCCTCGGCTCACCTCTTAAGGGGAATATAACAGTGGTCTGAAATTTAATGTTAGGTTTATTTAAAAACTAAAGGTCCTAGAAAGTTGAAATTTTGACAGCGTATATTAAGCCCAATTATCTAGTAAAATATCGAAGTACTTTCTTTTTTAACAATTTGCTTTCAGAGGTATGAAAAAAATAATGTTATATTTTTCAAAATTAAAAAAAATATTCCCATATCTTACTAGTTTATACTATAAGGAATATAATGTGAACATTTCATAAAGATGCGATAACTCATGCCCGAGTCAGGTTATAATAAAAATCTTGAAAAATAAGACCGTAAAATACCGCCGCCTTGCGGATCTTCTCTTAGTTGAACGCGTTGTACACTCATCTGCACAATTATTGGAGGAGCGAGCAGCATGCGGCCAGCGTTTATCCCTGGGCCGGTGAACGCTGCGCGGCTTCGCGTTTGTTTTTCTTTTCTTTTCTCAATCATAGTTATTCTATTCTATTCTATTGAAAGTGAGTGGGTAGTTATGCTACCCTCCACTGCGACCGCAAGGATCTATTGTGGCTCACAATTAAGGTCGAACATCTGACCTTACAGCTCACCTTCCAAGTCCATCTTCTTGATGAAGTCAAGGATCTTGTCAGGTGAAGTTTTTTCCAGGTCCTTCAGGTTTAGCTTCGGTGTGCCAAACACCGTGGTCCTGATCTGGTCGCCAGCTGGACAGGCACATATGACGTGCTCTGCTGTTTCATCATCCTCTAGGCATAGGCGGCACTCAGTGGTGTCGCTTAGTCCTAGTTTGTTAAGGTGATGCCTTAGACGGCTGTGTCCAGTGAAGAGAGCAGTTAATGTGTGAACATCTGATCTGCTCAGCTTCAACCATGAGGCCGTCCTGGCCGCAGATGGTCCACTTGTTACCGCTCTGAAATGTCTCATGCCAGGGCGGTTTTGCCAGAAATCCTGTGCCTCGTGTCTCATCCATCCGTTGTTACGGTCTCTAGCTGTTGATCTGGGTATCCCCAGAGCGGGTTCTGGTCCGATGTAGGCTGTACGCGCCCCCTCTCTGGCTAGGGAATCGGCTAATTCGTTTCCCTTCACGCCAGAGTGGCTTGGCACCCACATCAGACTGACCCCGTTTACCTGTGCCATTTGGCAGAGGGCTTCCTTGCAGTTCCGTACAGCCAGCGAGGAGCATCTAGAAGATGCCAGGGCCCTATGGGCCGCCTGGCTGTCCGAACATATTTTTATTGTCCTGCCCGCCCAACCCTTTGAAAGGATTTCGTGGGCGCACATTTCAATGGCGTATATTTCAGCCTGAAGTATGGTAGCATACCTGCCAAGGCTGTAGTAAAGTTCAGTCCTTGGTACGACGACTGCGGCTCCTGTTCCAGTGGACAGTTTTGAGCCGTCAGTGTACCAGTAGGAGTCAGAGTTTTCTGGGGTGATTTTGTGTCGCTCCCAGTCGTCCCTGCTTGGGAACAGGACCTTGTACGGCTGATCCTCGCAGTAGTCCGTGACTGCGTAGTCAGTCCTCATACTTAGGGTGTCATCCGCCTCAATGGCAGTTGACAGCCCATTTGGTGTGAAGACTATCACCTTCGGATCCAATAGGGCCACGTGGTGATATCGATACGTTGCCAATCTGGCCTCGCCCTGTATTAGGATATGCAGGGGGGTGAGGTTCAGTAGCATTTCTAGCGCCGCTGATGGGGTAGTGCGTATGGCTCCAGTTACCGCCACTGTCGCCATTCTCTGCAGTGAGGAGAGCCTTGATATGGCTGTTTTTCGAGTTGTAATCGGCCACCAGGCGATACTGCCATAGGTTATTATTGGTTTTATGACCGAACCATATAGCCAGTACATTTGCTTGGGGTTTAATCCCCATGACTTCCCCCAAATTCTATGGCACGTCCACAGGGCGTACCTTGCTTTGCGGATTGTCTTGTCCAAGTGGGAGTTCCAATTCAATCATAGTTAACAAAAACGGCTCGCGTCGTTAGCATTTGTTCTCGTAAAATTAATATTTCCTAATTATAACCGATTTTTTATTGTACTAGTGTTTTATTTTTATGCTTTCTGATTACTAATGGAATAAGTATTTTTTATACTGCATGTTCACTAACATAGAAAACACGAAATATATATAATCATTTAAAATCCCTTTTACCCTTTAGGGTGTCGAGAGAAAACACGAAATGTTTCACTAATTTAAATAAAGATGTGTAATATACCTTTAATATTGGCTTCCCTAATGACAGCGTCGGTATTATTAAATTATTTTTAAAGTTTTTTAAGCTGATTAATAAGCCAGAAGCAATCGAATAACAATCAGTCTTGTTCAAATCATTATTTTGTCTTAAATCTTTCGTTGTTAAAGCAGTTGTTAAATGCCATTAAACTTCTCGCAATAAAACTATTAAAGTAAATTGTAAAGTTTCTAGCAACCAGACCTATTTGAACCAATGCGACTTCATGAACGAATCAATGATATCAAAACTATAAGAATAGTAAGAATAACGTCACTAATATGACGTTGTTGTTACAAATCAACTATTTTTTACTGAGCACAGATAATATATGTTTGACGAATGTTTAAAAAAATGGAGGGTTTGACGAATGTTTAAAAAAATGGAGGGTTTAACTGCGTGCATATTCATTGTTAATTATTTTAGAAAAAATAGAACTAGAATAATAATAAGGTAGTTATTATAACGTATTTCAAATAACAAGCTTCTTGCTCAACATTGCACCGAGCCCAATATATTTTTTAAGGCCCGGCTTGGCCCGACCCGGTCATAAAATAAGAGAGATTGAGTTTTGCCTGACCCGGCCCGGTCAACATTTCAGGTCTAAATAAATAAAAAATATGCTTATCTGATTATAGGCGTAATTTTTAGAAAAAGTAAAAAATATATATAAAATTAAGATAATTTAAATATTGAATATGATACTTGAAAATCGCCTAAGAAAAATTCAGGCCCGTGCAGTGCTCCAATTGACATATCTTCCCTAAATATTTTAGATGACAAATCTCAAATATATTTTTTGTTGAGTATAAAATGTCTGCCTGAAGTCATTTTATTATTTATTTGTTGCATCCATAAAAACTAGAATATTTGATAAAATAGAAATTGAAATTCTCCCGAAAATTTGGGGTATTTACCCAATTTGGCAGAGGCCAAATTAATAGACATTATTTTCATGGCCATAGCAGTTAGGAAAGATAATATTCCTATATAAAAAATATCATTGAAAATCCTATGTTCCGCGTTTTTCATACAGGGTGTCTACGGTAAACCGTTCGTTAAAAGTTTATGGGGTTGCCGTTGCACTAAAAATTTGAAAAAAATCCTTGTCATACGGTTAAATCAGTTCTCCTCATGTGAAATATTTTCAACTTTATATCACTTCCGGTTCCACCGGAAGTAGCACCAAATTTGTTATTTCAAATAGAACACCCTATATATTAGTCATTTTTTTGATTCCTCGATTAAATTGCAACATATTTTATTCAAATATATGTACACTTATCTCTTATAGTTTTGAAGCAAAAAAAATATTTCTAAAATTTTGACCTCTAAAAGGCATCTTAAAATCTGTCTGTAACTTATCTTAAGAATAAGATATAAATATGTTTTAAATCTCTACTTGTACCTAGGGGATCCCTCTATAGGTATATTAATTCGCAACTGAATTTTAGTAGGCAAGTAGTAATGTTTTTGTTTTGTCGCGTATGTAATGCAAAATGTCAAATAATAACAGTATATTACATAACCAGAGTAGTATCCAGTATATTACATATGAGCGGACGTGTTGCGCACGAGCCGCGCAGCGGCGAGTGCAGTATTCCGCGAGTATGTAATTGCCATACCACTCGAGAAACGTACGATACTTTACCTACGCCCTAACAAAATAAACAATGAGCATTAATGAACAACTTATTTATTGTAATAATTTTTAATAGTACCATGACAATGATGGAAACTAAATTACTACTTGAATAATATACAGGGAATGAAGCTGTACATTTTCCGACATTTGTTGTTTTTTAAAAGAGTTCAATTTGAAGCTTTAAACGAGTGTTTTCCACTCCCAGACTAAGCATGAAGTAAAATTTCGAGTTTAGAAAAGCCCCGTGAAAATTTGTCGAGGGTCGCGCAGCGACCCGAGACAAATTTTCTGGGCTTTTCTAAACTCGAAATTTTACTTCATGCGCCACGCGTATAAGACACTAAAATATTGTGAAATTTATTTATATTCGAACTTCAGTTGAAATCTGTGTTTTATACGCGTGACGCATGAAGTAAAATTTCGAGTTTAGAAAAGCCCAGAAAATTTGTCTCGGGTCGCTGCGCGACCCGAGACAAATTTTCAAGGGGCTTTCCTAAACTCGAAATTTTACTTCATGCTTAGTCTGGGAGTGGAAAACACTCGTTTAGAGTTTTAAATTGAACCATTAAAAAAAAACAACGAATAACTAAAGATTTAAAGAAAACAAGCTGAATTTGGTATACGTATATTTTAAAGAAAAAATTTGGTATACGTATACATCAAAGAAATGTCATTACCCTGCATAAATGCGACGAAAAACGAATTTTCGAAATAATTCGAAAACTACTCGCTTTAGAAGTATAGTTGTATAATACTTTTTTGTAGGAAATTTTCCCCCCAATCGTACTACGTGATAAAAATTGGATCATTCCATTCAAAAAAAAAAAAATGAATTACTTGATATTGAAGAGAGCACTTAGATATTGACATTTTAAGAACACTTATTGTCAAAATTGACAGTTTTCAATTAATTTACTCATAGAGGCATTCTCTAGGTACAAGTAGAGATATAAATCATATGTTTATCTTATTCTTAAGAGAAGTTACAGACAGATTTCGAGATGCCTTTTAAAGGTCAAAATTATAGAAATATTTTTTTTTTCTTGAAAACTATAAGAGATAAGTGTACATATGTTTGAATAAAATATGTTGCAATTTAAACGAGAAACCCAAAAAATTGCTAATAAGTAGGGTGTTCTATTTAAAATAACAAATTTGGTGCTATTTCCGGTGGAACCGGAAGTGCTATAAAGTTGAAATATTGCACATGAGGAGAACTGATTCAGCCATATGCCAAGGATTGTTTTCCAATTTTTAGTGCAACGGCAACCCCATAAACTGTTAACGAATGGTTTAGCGTAGACACCCTGTATATATCCGGCATATAAATATTTACAAGGAGCTTATGAACATGAATTATTATATTATTATATTTTTAAGAAATAATCTCTAATTTAATAAAATAAAACACATAGTTTGTTCGGCTGTCGAAACTGGAGTCTTAAAAGAAAAAATAATGTGTTATAATGACAAGAATAAGAATCATCGGTTTTGTAAATACCGAAAAATAACACAGGATCCGATAACGCTTTCTAACGAATTAAAAACAATACATAGCTTGTATGTATTATCAGCGTGTTTAAATAATACGAATCGACACTTTCCTTAAATCCGTCTTTTTTATACGCTTTTTTTTTTCGTCTATTCCACGCGAGTGAGACCCCATCCGTTCATGCCAAGGAGCAATGCACAAATGCACAGCGAGCTGCCGCTTTTCTCTCTGACTGTATTCGCCCCACTTGTCCTGTAAATTTGGCATCGGATGAGCTACTCTAAACTATGTGGGTCTTTCCAACACGATCGGTGTATTACACTGCAATAATCCCCTTAATTTACGTTTTTTCCCTTTTTGCACTCCCACCGCCTTTGTATTATAATCTGCCTGTCTACATATAGTTTAAAATTCTGTTTTGTATTTAGTGTTAATTCATTGATAATGGTCACTTTGTGTCCGAAATGTACATTTGGTAATTCAAATAAAAGTTTGAAGAAAGGTTATTAGTGCTTTATTCGTTAAATTAATAACTAAGTATATTTTTGAACTTCATATTAAATCAGTGTTTTTCACGCCTGGTGCATGAAGTAAATATTTTGAGTTTAGAGCCTAAAATATTTACTTCATGCTTAATCAAGGATTGAAAACCCCTTGTTAAAAAACTGTTAAAACCTTTAATGATAACACCAGATTCTTTCAAAAAAATAGCAACAAGATAATTAACAAAACTTATAAAGATTATGAAGATAACTACAGTTTGTGTTTGTTTTCCATTTTCTTCAAGAAATCAGTGTTGTAACTAAAGGTTCTAATAGCTGTTTAACAAGTGTTCTCCACTCCTTTATTAAGTATGAAGTAAAACTTCCAGTTTAGAAAAGCCTAAAAATTTGGTTTCAGGCTTTTCTAAACTGGAAATTTTACTTCATGCACCAGGCGTATAAAACACTGATTTCAAATGAAGTTTAAAGTATACTACCAAGGAAGGACATTTTTTAAATTGAAGTATTCAATTATTTATTCAAAAATATATTCAAATATCTAAAATGTTCAAAATTTTAATTATTGTTTAAAAACATATTCAAATTATTTAAATATTGGAATATCTGTATATTCGAATATTCAAATATGTGAAAAATTTAATGATTGAAATATTCATATTTGAATGATCGAATATTCAACTATTTAAATTATTCGTATTCACATCTCAGCCTTAGTATTAAGCTTGTATTAGACGATACTATTTTCATGAATAATAAACTATTTTCTATCATGGTGTAATATACAAAATATGACCAAACGCAAATCTTGTACAATTTTGTATAATGGAAATAGGACATGTTCTATTTGGTTTGGTCATATTTTGTATATTACACCATATAGAAAATAGTATACTATTTTCACAAGCTTTAATAATAAAGTTTCATCACAAAATCATGATGAAACTTTACTAAACATAAGATTTTTATGGATAGCGTTTAGAGAATTACAATTTAAACAAATAAGTAATAAAATTCTTGATTTTGAAAAACATTTTATGACATATTGTTGTCAATAACTTAATCAATAAAATATGTATAAACTTACTCTTTCTGACGAATCTAAACATAAATGACACCTACAATCAAAATTATAAAACTTCTGCAACAACTCTCTTCTTTTATGTGACGGCATCAAGCGATTCATACTCCCGTAACTAATGTAAATTTCTTTGCCCTTTTCAATATCCTCGGCTGCTTTAAGCACCATCTTAGATCCTGATAAACTTGGAATGAAAGAAAACGCGGTAAAAAAAAAAAAAACTAGCAATTTCAAATAACTCACTATTTTATTGTATTGGGGCTGCACGAATGATTGAGCATGGAGTAATTCACATAAACCAGGGTGTTCGTTTCATCAATGTTTGGTCCAGAAAGAAACATTTTATGCTGCACTGAGATGATAACTCTCATGAACAGCAACCCGATAGCCTCGTGTAAATTTTTGAAATGTTTAAGAGTGGTGATGATATATGCTGTGAGAATGACGCTACCCTGAAATGAATAATTTTATTAATGAGATAGTAAATTTTGCTGTTATAATAGTAAGTTGTACCGTGCGATCGTTTAAATTATGATTTAGAATAGATATTTTTGTGTGGTTGCCCAGAATGCTAATTGAATGATGGAATAAATTTGAGGTTATGGTAAACTATGTGTTAACAATCAGTAGTGTCAATCTAATTTAAAATTCAAAGCCTATTTTAAATCATGATCACACGGTATTCTTAATTAACACTTTACGGTCCACCAAATTTCACAAAGTTGCTCTTTATGGTCCAATAAGAAGAGAAAAAGCATATGCCAAACTTAGTGAAAACTTATGAAATGTGAATTTTTTCTATGATATCCAGCGGCATGGCATGGTGTTAAAAAACTAATTAACTAATTAATTAATTAACACAATCTATTAATAAAACAATGTTGACTATTCTAATCAACATTAGAATAGTCAAAATTGTTTTATTAATAAAATGTTGGTGCCCAATTTTAATTAGGCTCCTTTATTCTCCTCTGTTTGGAAATTTCTATAACACATTTCAGTATTATTTGATCAACATTTTATGTTTCAAACATTGTAGTAAATATTACGAGTTAAAAAAGCCTGATAATTTGGTTTCGTAGTGAAGCAAAGCAGAGCGACTACAACAAATTTTCAGACTTTTCCAACTCTAAACTCGAAATATGTTGCCAGGCAACACTGATTTAGTGAAAAGTTCTAAAAACACTATCCATATCTCTAAAAATATAAAATCAACGCAGAAGAAAGAAAAGTAAATACTTTTTAATTAATCAAAATCTTAAAAATAATGATAGAGTTGAAATAAAAATATTTTATTCGTACTTGAAATTGACTTATGACTTGTTTGCCGCATGTCTTTTATATTTTTGGGATTTGGAGGGCCATTATTAACTATCGCCAGTGGTCTCAATCAGTGTAAATCTGCCACTGTATTGAGTATCATGGGCGTAGCCAGGATTCTGATCAAATCTTATTTTAAAACTTGAGAAATACGATTTTTTTACATCAAAATTTACGAATTCTTGATATGCATCGGTTTGATTCAACATTTATAAAAAGTTATCATCAACGATTAATTACAACTTTTCCTAATATATAAATTATGAAAAGTTTTTATTGAGAATACAAGATTTTTGCTTACTTACAACACTAACATCCTTCATTAAAAATCCGCTTCTGTAATACTTTTCACTAAAAGATAGCATATTGAGTATCCTATCAAAGCAATTATCTAAATCAGCAAGTTCTACCTGCTGACTTTTGAAACTGAATTGATTTTCCAAATTAGAGACAAATAGACGTAAAGCCATAACTGTTTTCACATCATTAACGCTATCCACACCAGATCGATAAAAACCGCATTCAATGGTATGATACTTTATATCGTTGTCTCTGCATTCTTCTGAACAGTATAGAGTATTACAACATGATTGGCAGCTGTAAAAAAAAAACAAACTAAGTATCTTAAAACAAAAGTTGGTATTATGAATACAATTATTATTCTTGGAGGTAATACCATGAGTGATTTGAATTTGCTTGGATATATATTATATTTTGCATGAGTCATCAATACAAATTGCGAGAATGATTCGAGATGGTAAAACCAAAAGGAGCTGCACGAGTAGTTTTAGACTAATCGCAATTTATTCAAGAAATTTGTGAAGAAATAACATGTGTTAAAAATACAATTTATTTCAGCATCGAGTTGTATTTGTTGAGATAATCGTTAAATTAATATATGAATGTGTTATGTTTCTCAGGCTGTGGGTCACAACCAATTTTTGGAGGGTAGTAATACAAGATGTATATTTATGTGGTGGGCGAAATCGAGTATCTCAATCAGGAGTAAGCGATAGTCCAGCAGTTAAAATAATTTTCAAGAATCAAAAAGATTATCTTTTTTGACCACCTTCCAGAAATCATAAACTAACCTAAGTATTATATTTTGAACTTCACATCAAATCAGTGTTTTATACGCCTGGCATATGAAGTAATATTTTGAGTTTAGAAAAGCCTGGAAATTTGGATTCAAATGCTATACTTCGCTGAGCGCGCAAATCAAAATTTTCATTCTCTTCTAAGTTTGAAACTTTACTTTATGCTAGCTTAAACTGCCAAACTTAACTTAACAATTTGAGAATCAATCTAATCTAATGAAAACAGTTACATACAACATAATATATTTTGTTAAACCTAATCATAGCTAGATTAGGCTGACCAGTTACTCAAATAATTGATGCTTATGTAACTGACGGCGAACTTGACCTAAGAAATTAGTAACCTAACCTAACCTGAAAATTATGGACAAGGGTAAATCGTGAATCAGGGGGCATATTTCAGGACAGAGAGAGTATTAAATAGTAGCTTGAACTGGAGAATCTACATTTCTGCTTATTTTTTTTTCGAAAAATAATAATGAAGCAATACAAGCAAAAGGTATAAAAAAAACTTCACAAGTGTCAAGAGTGTGGTAATTATAGCCAAAAATAAGAAAAACAAA
Source organism: Philonthus cognatus (assembly GCA_932526585.2). Classification (NCBI taxonomy): domain Eukaryota; kingdom Metazoa; phylum Arthropoda; class Insecta; order Coleoptera; family Staphylinidae; genus Philonthus; species Philonthus cognatus. The sequence continues at coordinate 75,312,519 of OW052241.1, forward strand.
TGAAACATTATCAAATTACCCAATTCTGAAATCACTAAAAACTACCTAAATGTAAAATATATTGAAAACTATTATTTAATTGAGTTCACTTTATTGTCTTGCAATTAATAATTAAGGCACGTAGAAGCAAAGAGGTGTAAGCAACATCTTTAAGGCGTCACCTAACCACAGTACTATTTTTTTGTTAGTTTCAATATAACTTGAACTGTATACAATTTGATTAGGCACTTGCACCACTTTGCTTCTAGGTGATTCAATTATTTCCTGTTTCACGATAAAAACTTATTATTATTACTTATGCTGGATTCCACCACAATTTAAGGTTCCCTTATATTTAGTAAGTATCCCAAGAAGGCACATTTCAACTTCAAGAAACTATGTTTAAACAAAAGGACTCAAACTATCTCCAAACTTGTTATTATCATAATCTCTAAAAAAGTAACTTTTATCCAAAGCTGGGCAATACTTAAGTACAAGTATTCAAAATTTGTACTTTGACTACTTTTCGTGTACTCGGTACTCAGTCTGCGAGTACTTTATTTTCCAAGTACTTGTACTTATACTCCACGCATTTTTAGACAGCAAAATAAACTCGAGTACATTTCGGTCCAACTGACAAAACAGTTTATGACACAGGTGACATTTTACTTTTAATTGACATCAATGACAATCTATAAATTTTACTTACAACTTGACGTTGATTTTACTTTCAACTTGACATCGATGACAATCTATAAATGTTTACATTTATCTTCAATTCAATAAACATTGTTCACATGATATAAACTGTCAAAAGTAACATTATCGACATCAGCATTAACAGTCAATAACTAATGGCGCCAACTTATGTCCCTTATAACAATTGACTCGAATCAGCCTTTTGTTAAACGTCAACATTCTACATTGAGTGTAATTTTCAACTTAAACATCAATACTGTCAAAAATACTTAATATAACATATTGCATTTAGGCATTATTTAGTTTTTTGGGTTAGGTTAGGTTAGATATCATATGACTGAGTTAGACGACGGTCACCAATATGAGGTTAGAGTCCGGGTATCACTTTTACTGTAAAATGTGAAAACTCACAAATATTAAATATTTTTAATATCGTGCCATTAGTAAGTAATGTTTAGGTTAGGTTACGTATCGTATGATTATGTTGAATGACTCACTAATATTAGGTTAGAGATTTAGAGTAATTTTTAACACAAAACATCAAAACTGTCAATAATATGAGAAATATCATATTGTTTTATCCTCTAACATGCCTAGAATTGCCACCTCCCGGGTTTGACCTGTAGTCTCCGGGATTTAGACTTTGTCTCCAGGCTACGGGTTAGCATTACAATTTTAACGACTTTTAAGAGAGGAAAGTGTTTTTCTGTGCCAAACTTCGTTTTAGAAAGTAGCTAGTATCTATGTTTGCCTTTTGACTTCAGTATCATCAGTAAAGTTTGTATCCTCAATACACAAATCTCTCTAGAATAATGCCGGGCTTATAAGACGTTTAACGTTTAGTGATTAGCGTTTAGTGCTTACCGTTTAAGGAAATCATTCTGTTCATACTTGACAGTCTTGGGGTGAGCAATTCTAGGAAGGTGGCAACCCTAAGCATTCCATGACTTTTTTTGGAATTAAATGAGAGTTGGTACCACTGACAAATCCGAGTATTCTGACGTGGCCTGACATGTATGTATGTGTTTTGTATACAAAATATTGACAGTGACAATTGCAGTGAGAATTATTAAATAAAAGAAAGAACCTTTATTGGCATACTGCACTACAGTTTACTAGCTACAAACTAATGCTACCCCCTCTTTTTCTCCTGCTTTCCTTCTCTTCCCCTAACTTCTCGAGCGTCCTTACCCTGGCCCCATCCTCTCTCATCTATTCCGTCACTCTTCTATTTCCTCTTACTCTCCCACCCATTCCTCCTTCACCCCCTCGCATTCCTCTGCCAAATGACACCACGTGTCCTTACCTCGCTTACACATTACACACTTCCCATACATCCCCCCTATCCACACCTTCCTTCCTCTCTCCTCTGACCCACTCTTCGCCCTCGCCAGCATCACCCTTTCCTCCCTACTCCATCCGCCCCCTGCCAAATACCTCGGCATTCCCCCATGCAGCTGCCACCTCCCGTGACTTAATCAAAATATATCTAACCTAATCTTAGATTGGCATGTAATTTGATCCAATTAACCATTATTAGATTGGGATTTAATTTGACCCAAATTTCAACGTAACAACATAAATTGATGTTTTAAAGTGAACTAACAGCACCGACGTAAAATTACAGGTTCATCTAAAAATAAAAAATGTTAATTTATAATAATAATCATTCTTGTTGTTATTATTGCTGGTATAATATGACATAAAAAGGAATGACATTTTTGATGCTTTATTAGCATGAAATGACAGCGTTGGCATGAATTGATAATATCAACCATTGCCATAAAATCACTATGATATTGTTGAATTTGAAACTACTAACGAGTGTTTTCCACTCCTCGATTAAGCATGGTTAGGTACAATGTCATTTTATAGGTTAGGTTTGAATTAATTTTTTTGAGTTGAGTTAGATGTCACTTTGTAGTCTTGGGTTGCATATTTCTAATCATAATTTAGATTGTTTACTTAGATTCAAGTGATATTTTTTAAATTTTTATCCACTATAATTTAAGTCCCCTAGTATTATACTAACAAGTGTTTTCCACCCCCAGACTAAGCATGAGATAAAATTTCAAGTTTGGAAGAGCCTGAAAATTTTGATTTGCCGGGCGGAGCGAAGCGAGCCCGGCAAATCCAAATTTTCAGGCCTTTCTAAACTCGAAACTTCATGCGCCATGTGTATAAAACACTAATTTAATGTGAAATTTAAAATATAGAAAAACATTTTTTAGGCATTATTTAGTTTCTTGGGTTAGGTTAGGTTAGATATCGTATGACTGAGATTGAGGTTAGAGACCGGGTATCACTTTTACTGTGAAATGTGAAAACTGTTGAAAATATAAAATATTTTTAATATCGTAAGTAATGTTTAGGTTAGGTTACATATCGTATGATTATGTTGAATGACTCACTAATATCAAGGGTAGACAATGCTTATGGGAGAACTGGATTCCGAGTTTTCGAGGATAGAAAAGGAGAGACTGTGGTCGGGAAGTGGGTCCATCTACTTATGAATAGAGTAAACGTAGAAGTATTCTAGAGAAAACTGCTCCGGTTGCGTCTACACACACACACACACACACACACACACACACACACACACACACACAAACGCGCACGCTCCTATTTCGTCGTGTAATTTGATCCCGTCTACACCACTTGTACGATGATAAATTGATGACCTTCAAAAAAAATAAACTGTTCCGAAACATTTCTTTTATTTTCAGATTTCCAGCGTGTTCAAAATTATGGACTTTGGGAATCAGATATATTTAAAAAGCTCCTAAATAAACCTAAAATTTAACTAAAAATCAAAAAATAAAATTCAATGAGTTTACATTAAAGAATTCATTTGATATTAGTTTTTTTTATCTTGATTGTTTTTTTTCTTCATAAATTCAATTAAAACTTTGGTATGTACCGAATTTGGCAAATAATTTATATTATTGATTAGTTATACAGAGTTTTTTAAGTATAAATAACTCAATATACAGAATACACTGTACATTTTTCTGGGCTTTTCTAAACTCGAAATTTTATTTCATGCGCCCCGCGCACAAAACACTGATTTTACGTGAGGTTCAAATATACTCAAATTTCACAATATTTTAGTGTTTTATACGCGTGGCGCACGAAGTAAAATTTCGAGTTTAGAAAAGCCCCGAAAATTTGTCTCGGGTCGCTGCGCGACCCTCGACAAATTTTCACGGGGCTTTTCTAAACTCGAAATTTAACTTCATGCTTAGTCTGGGAGAGGAAAACACCCGTTTAAAGCATCAAATTGAACTCTTTTAAAAACACAACGAATATCTACAGATTTAAAGAAAATAAGGTGAATTTGAAATATGTATACTTTAACGGAAAACTTCCTGTATATGAACTGTGGTAGACGAATAATAAAATTTATTATCACCACAAAAAGTCTATTCGAAAATATTACTTTTATTTTGAGATTTCAAGCATGTTCCAAATTATGAAATTCAGGAATATATTTTATAAAAACAAATTTACAATAAAATTAACAATTCTAAAATATATTGTCAACGTTTTTAGTTATTTGATATATTTTTAATAAAAAAATTGTTAAAATTATTAGAATAATAGATTATTGTTTCAAATATTTATAATTTGTATAAATAAACAAAGTCATTTTACAATGAAAAAATGTAAAATATATTTCCAACATTTTTAGTTATTATATATATTTTTAATAAAAACGTGTTTAAAAATTAATAGATTTTTAATATATTTATGTTATTAAACATTTATTATTTAAAAGTTAGATAAATACAAAAATCTTTTTACAATAAAAAAAATCAACTTGAAAAATGTTTGATGGGTATTTTAATTGGAATTGATAATAAAAAAACAGAAATTATTTCAATAAAATAGATAAATTATTTACGAATACACAAAACTAAAAACATAGCAATATAGATTTATATAAACATTCATATATACCAAAAACTAACAAACATTAAAAAACTATATTAAATATACATATAACTGTTTTCTTATTTATTAACGATATTTTAGAAGAAGTTTTTCGTTTCTTTTTTTTTATTCAGTAATAATTATACAGAATTGATCGAAGTGTAACACAAAATCAACAGAATATATTTTAAATAAAAAGCCAACAAATCAACACCTCATCATTTGCTTGTTTAATTTCATGACACTCCGGTTTTTAAAAATGCAATAAATAGCAAAGCTCGGTGTGTATATTTTTACTCTAACCAAATGAATATCATAATTTCCCTGAAATAATTAGGGAAGATAATATTTTAATTTTGAGAAATTAACATTAAAATTGCTACGTTCCGTTTCATCCATTTACACTCTGAATAACGTGTATAAATATCGAATTAACTCTTTTCTTTGACTATTTTCTTTTTGGACAATATTCATTATTTTAGTGGGGATAGTTTTATAGAAGGGATGAAAAATCAAATTCTTCGAAGTGATCTACCTGTTTTTACCTATTTGTAGGCATTTTTTCGACCACGTTTTTATTATGGTGTATACCCTCAAGTATTGCGCGACCAGAACAATACCACTGCAACTTACAGATAATCCGCAACCTTCTAAAAACCATAAATATTTTGGGATTTAAAAAGATTATTTACTGTTGACACATTTAATCCGTATCCGCAGAATCCAATTCGGTAATTTCTTATCATGTTTTTCACTAACCGATATTTTAGTTAGACACTTTTTGATCGGGTTTTCTTAAATCATTTTGAATTATTTTTACTTACCTATTTAGTCTGTAACATAATCCCATCGGTACCTTTTGTAAATGTAATCTGACTAAGAATAAAACCATTGAAATAATTGAATTAACCTGACATACAAAACATTGTAAACTGGAAATAGAGTATTCAATAATTTTTGCAATTACACTTATCAGAGAAAATCTATTATACTTATTCTATTAAAAGATATCTTGTTGTTTTCTAAATGTTTTTGATTATCATCACTTAACGAGACTTTTCAACATATTTCAATATTTGAGCCAATTATCTCAAATATTATCGATAACACTTGTTTCTGATTCCTGGGACCCTAAAACGTATATTTCCGTACAAAAAAAAGATAGCCATAAGGTCGGTAACAATTATTAAAATGTAAAATTTATGATGTTATTAATGTGACTAATTACTTGATTTAACAAGTTTGTTTGTTTCGCAGTTTTTGATAATATTCTCAATTATAAAGTTTCATGATTTTTATATAATTTGTACTTTCTCTATATAACATTTCGTGTATCTCGGGAAGTATTGAGAATATCGAAAAATATTTCTGCTTATTCTTTTTTAAATTATCCCCATGCAGCCGCACGACGGATGCCATAAATTTTAATCCAAAAATTAGGTAACATTTTAGTGCCCCCTGAGTGTTGTCGTTGTTGGTCAAATGGCACACAATAAGCGTTTATAAAATTTCAATCAGAAAAGTACAAGTTGATCATGTAACAATCGTTCAAAGTAAACGGATAATTAGAGTAGTCAGTGCAAAAACCACAAATTTCTGAAACTGTTAATATTTATTAAATGTATGGTTCATTTAATAAAATACGCATCGTGATTAAAATATATACTGAGTACGTTTTGGGATCTGATTTTTTTCTTTTGCAGAATAAACACTCATGTTGAATTGAATTGTTGCTTTGTGTTTTAATAAATTTGATGCCAAACACTGACTTTTCGTAGCAACTACTGTTTTGACGATTTTATTTTCGTTCACTATTTTCAAGCTATATTTCAAATGAAACTGAGGAGAACTCAGAAATAATACCTCGAAAATACTGCTAGTAGGTAAACAAATGATTTTAATTTTATTTTAATCGTTTTGGTTCAATAAGCGATGCAAACTCAAATTCCAATTACATTGGAAATCTTTACATGAAACATACAATGCGCCTTGAAACGGGACACATAGTATATTTAAAACTATTTTAATCCATTAACGGCCAAGCAATTTTAACTCTAAAAGTTAATTTTAATTAAAATTCTACACTTCTTTTTATGATTTCTATGAATGACTTATTGCATTACATACTGTGTATTTTTTCTTTAAATACACATAATGTATACGTGAATTTAATAAAAAGTTAAAAATCATAAATAGTTTATTATTATTATTATATTAAAGTGATAATGGATTTTCAAAAAATTAGTGCCTCAACAATGTAATGTATACGTAGTCAATGTTTAGGCATTCGTCGATTTTATATAAAAACGTGCAATATGAAGTTAAGAACGAGTGTATCCACTCCCAGACTAAGCATGAAGTAAAATTTCGAGTTTAGAAAAGCCTGAAAATTTGGCTCGGGCGCGTAGCGAAGCGGAGCGACCGAGCCAAATTTTCAGGCTTTTCTAAACTCGAAATTTTACTTCATGCGCCACGGGTATAAAATATTGTATTATTGTGAAGTATTTATAATACACTTTAAATAACAAAATATTTAAATTTTTCTTGGTACATTTTCAATTCAGGTCAAATAATATAATATATCAAATAAACTTATTTAGTAACTTAATTATCAAAAAATAATAATGTTGCGTGTATGCATCAACGGCGCTTAATGGGTTAAAAACTTCAAACGGTAATAATTCAAAAACTAAAAAAAAATAACTTAACTGCATTTTGCACTGACCCCTCTAATTAAAAAAGAAACCCTTATCGATCAGTAGATTTGATCTGATCAATAGGATTGATCTGATTAGTTAATAAAATGATAAGTTTTGTATTTTAAGTTTCTTGTACAAAATAAATAATACTTAATGAATTTTACAATGTTCACATATAATTTCATAAAATCTATTCTCTAATAACGCAGAAAATTAAATTGTAGAAGGAAACGCATGAATAAATGTAACACGCATCCTTAGCTCGTTAACCCATTCAGGACGGCAAATGATTGGCATCGCCACTTGTGCTGGCCGAGCTCAGGAATATGCTATCGCGTCGACCGAGTTGCATAACCTGATCCCTAAAACTATTAATTTTTAATCCATTTATAATTTTGCGTATGTTATAATTGTATTTGTACACGTGTTAAATTTGAGTTATACTCATATATGCAATTGAGAGTACAGTCGTGTTTACCTAGTTTCAGAGCGTGGTTCTTTAACCTATTACCTTTTATATAAATAAAACAATTTAAACACTTTCAAATATATATTGTAATAACGCTACAATTGTTTCGCCACACTGTGGCTTCTTCAGGCGAAAGAAAATTTCTTCGCCTGAAGAAGCCACAGTGTGGCGAAACAATTGTAGCGTTATTACAATATATATTTGAAAGTGTTTAAATTGTTTTATTTATATAAAAGTGAATATGAACTTTCAACATTTATCAGCCTTATCAATCAATTTTTTTTAACCTATTAATTAATTTTCTAACCTATTTGCAATTTTATTTGCACACACGTGTTTTGTTCAATAATAAAGTGTGAGTAACAATTTGTGAAAATGACTAGACCACTCACCGATAAGGAGATCCAGGAGGAGGTAAATTATGAATGAGGATACCGATAACGAATTGCTACGGGAATACAGTGAAAGCGAACATTATTCTTCGAGTGAATGTGAAGACGACATTCTTATAGCCAATGTCAATTCTTCGAGTGACGATGAAGAAGAAGATATACCAAGACGTCCAGCCGAGATGCCTCGAAAAAATGTTCCATTGCAACAATTTATTTGGAAATTCAATGAAGAATTTACACCTATGCAATTTATGTTCGATTCAAGTAAGTCTGGCGTTACATCAAATTTTACATTAGCAACAGAAGCCTCAGAATATGAATATTTTACACTATTTTTTGATGATGCTATAATGAATCAAATTGTTACCGAAACAAATATTTACGCTAATCAAGTTAGGGATTCAAGAATATCGAATACTAATTGGGTCGATACAGATATATCGGAAATATATTGTTTTTTAGCAACATCAATTCTGATGGGAATTTTGCAAAAACCTACACTAAAAGACTACTGGTCAAAGAAAACAGCCATTGGACCACCATTTTTTGCTAAAATATTTACGCGTGATAGATATTTGAACTTGCTTTATAACCTGCATTTTATGGACAATACTAAAGCGAATAAAGAAGACCCGCTAAGAAAAATTAGGTACATCTTTGATGGAGTAAAAAAAATTTGCTGATATGTTTTATCCATTTCAAGACATAGCAATTGATGAAAGCCTTATATTATGGAAAGGAAAACTATCCTTCAAACAGTATATTCCTTCTAAACGGCACAGGTTCGGGATAAAATTGTTTGAAGCCTGTGATGCTGAAACTGGGTGTATTCTGAACATAATTATTTATACAGGTTCAAAAACTGAATTGGACGAAGATGGGAAAGTTTATGGAACTTCTGGAGCAATAGTCAAAACGTTGATGAAACAATATCTAAATCAACAACATGTTTTGTATGTGGACAATTGGTACAGCAGTCCCTCATTATTTCAACATCTATTGGATCAAAATACAGAGGCTTGTGGGACCGTACGGTCAAATAGGAAAGGAATGCCTCAATTTCCTTGCAGCGTAAACAAGGGTGAAAGTGTAACAGCTTGTACACATTCCATGCTTGCTCTAAAGTGGTGTGACAAGAGATATGTTCACATGCTTACAACAGTTCACCGAGCAACACCCACAGAAACTGGTAAAATAAGTCACAAAACAAAAGAAAAAATTTTCAAACCAGAATGCATTATTGAGTATAATATGAAAATGGGTGCAGTTGACAAAGTTGACATGCAAGTTAGTTTTGTTGATTGTGCTCGAAAAACTTTGAAGTGGTACAAGAAGCTATTTTTTCACCTTGTGGATTTATTATTGTACAATGCATTTATTTTGTATCAAGTAAGATCTGGAAAAAACCAACCTTTTCAGATTTTCGACTAAATGTGGTAACTCAGATAATAGAAAAATATCACACCGTTACGTCAAAGCGTCCATCAGTTGCAACTGTCGATTATCCATTACGACTAACTGAAAAACATTTTATATCTCCAGTTCCTCAAACAGAAGCACAAGGGTCTCGAACACAACGAAGATGTCATGTTTGCAGCACATCTAAAATTCAAAAAAGGCAGCGACGCGATACAAGGTTTATGTGTGTATAATATATTCCATTTGTTTCTGGATCTCGCCTAGCTATGGAAAAGTGACAGTTTAATATTGTAAATGGGGCTGGTTGTGTTTTAAATCAGGGTTTTTAAATGTCACTGTCAGATGTTCGATTTTAAGGTTATAATTTCTGACTATTGTGATCTTACACTGTTGCCTGTTTTACAAATTTTCAGATATAAAAGGATAATAATATGCAGTTTTAAGATTAACAAAATTTACTACTTGGTTTTTGTACATACAAACACAGCAATAATATTGTATATAACAAATATAATGAATTCGGCTCTGCAAACTTATTTCGTCATCCATTTGTATTTCTCGCTTGGGTCGTCCCGTTAACACATTTTGATCAACTCCATCCATTCACCTTAATTTTGGTCATTCTCTCTTCTGTTGGCCCTCAGTATTTTTTTGTAGAATTGCAAATTTATTCCCACCCTCTTGTGATACTGATAATTTTCATGTCAAACAATTTTTAAGCCCTCATTCCACTTTTATTATTTAGTCAAGAGAACCTGCATCTGAATCTTCTGATGTTTGTTCTGAGCCAGATTCCCCAAGCGAAATAATAAAAGGAGGAATGGTTTCAAAAGAAAGGTTCCCCATGTGTTTTGTCCAGTCATCCGAAATAAGTTTTTCACAATGATCACAGAAATTTTGCCACATATCGGATGTACATTTTGAGAGAGACTCAAGCCATAAATTCTGAACACGATCCTTAGATGGTTGCTTAGAATTTATGTGCTTATTGTAGTAAGTCTTACAAAACCCCAATGCCATTTCAATTGGATTGTATTGACAATGGTATGGCAGTAATCTAAGAACTTCGTGCCCGTTCTTTCTCAAAATGTCATTAACTACGTAAATTTTGTCATTTGATCGAAAAGGTATAAATAAAGCCCATAGTTCCTTTTTGGTTAATTTTGGATTGAATTTTATATTGTGTTTAACCAACCACTCCTGCATTTCGCATTTCTTACAAGAAAATGAAGGAGTTTTGTCTAATTGCACAGAATGGTATGCAGCATTATCCATAATAACTACATATTTCCCTGAAAGCTTAGCCAAAGCAGGAATAAGTTGATTAACCACCCAATTTTGAAAAGTATTACCATCCATTGTGGCATGGTAATCTCGGTCATTGTTTTTCGAATGTAATAAAAAATCGCACCCATCCAAAAACCCACCCCTATACCCGGCATGTAGAATGGTGAAGCGTTTGCCTTCATTTTTGAATTTAGTTGGATTACTTTTTATATCCGTTTCATACCCAGCGTCGAACCACGGATCCATTCTGATATATCCATGTTTCATCCAGGTATACGAATTTGATATCTTCGCTGGAATTTTGATACTGTAAAAATTTTCTAAGGAAAATAATTTTAGCTGCAACAACATGTTTTTGTTCACAGAGAAGAAGAAGCGACCGCGTGGCGAAATAATTGTTGCAAGATTAACAATAAACCTCTTGAAAATTAAAAAGAGGATTACTTATGATATCATAAATGACTGCAACACTGTTAAAATAAGGAATCAGGAGTGGCAACTAATAAAAAATGTAAATGTTGATACTGCAACATAACAACACGAAAGTATGGCTAGGCGAGATCCAGAAACAAATGGAATGGTGTATAGATGCAATGTTGAATTGTGCGTGCATTCATGTTTCAGACTTTATCACACCATAAAAAAATATTGATTCATATAAGTTTATAAAATATAATGCAAATGTTATGTTTATTTGTTTTCTTTTAATGAATTCATCAATAAAAATATATAAAAAATAATTATAAATTTATTTATTATACATTTTCCGTACAGGTAAGACAAATTTATACATTTTAAATTTTCCGTACTAGTACGGCATCCGGATTCCAAATTATAAACCTTTAACTTACGGGTACGTGAATAAAGTACCGAGATAGGCAACTAAATTTGTATATGTACGGCACCCGGCTGGCAACTAGGCGTCAAGCCTGACGTACGCGAACGGCGACCGTCCTGAATGGGTTAGAAGAAAAAAAAACGTGTTTTCAAGATTGAGAAGCGCGATACGAGAAGCGCGGAATAGAGGGAGAAAGAAATTGTCTCTCTCTCACTCTCTCTCTGAGACTTGATTTCGAGACATCTGGAGTAAAATAGTCGTAACCGACCGACCGCAGGAAGCCAGACTGGTGTATATAGGCAGCCATATACACCAATTTGGCATCCAGCGCTCTGCTCCCATTCGCGTGTACCCAAAATTTATATGGGGACTGGCTAACTGGATATATATGAACTGTGCTAATATTAGGTTAGAGATTGAGTGTAATTTTTAACACAAAACGTCAAAACTGTCAATAATATGAGAAATTTGATAATTAAAAAAGTAGAGTTTAGAAAAGCCTGAAAATTTGGATTTGCCGGGCGGAGCAAATCAAAATTTTCAGGCCTTTCTAAACTCGAAATTTTACTTCTTACGCCACGTGTATAAAACACTAATTTAATGTGAAATTCAAAATATAGAAAAACATATTTTTTACTAAGACTGTACTTTTTCGTGTATTTATTTATTGTTGTCATATTCATTAGCCACTTGATGTACTCAGTTTTTTTTACTTGTATAAGTACATAATTACTTATTGTTACGTACTTGTACTTGGTACTCAAGTACATTTTGTGTAGAGTAATTGTACTCAGTACTCGAGTACATTTTACCCGTACTCAAAACAGCTCTGCTTTTACCTTTATCCAAAGGGGATTTGGAATCGCATATAATTATAATTAGGGTAAATAATATTATTTTTGAATACTATTCAAAAATAAAATTATCCTTGTGCATCTAGGTGCCGCATTCCCCTCCGAACAATTTCCCCCGCATACCCGCAATTTACATCACAACTACAGATATACAAATAAATCTATATTTCACTGCTTTTCTTTGATGGTGGCACAACTAAAAAAAGAGATATTTTTTTTAAATACAGTTATTTAATAAATACAGCTATAAGAGACACAAATAAAAATACGTGCAAAAAGTACCATAAATTGAGTGAAGATAGAGACTTCAATATTTGAATAAAAGTGTCTTGTAAACTTTTGCATTTCACTTGTGCCATTATCAAAGCAAAGCAACGATTTGTTTGATTACTTACGGTACATAAATAACACACTTTTGACGACAGTTGACACAATAATCAAAACCAGCACAAGTTTGTGGACTCTCAACCAAAACCACTTCCCCTTTTTTAATTGTATTCTTTGCAGTGATACGAAATCTCCTAAAAAATAGAAATGAAGAAACCACCTTACTTCCTTATTAGAAAAAAAATACTTACTTAAACAGAATATTTGGTGATATAATGGCTATCCCTGTAGGGCACGCAGGGGCAATCAATTCTTCGTCTGTATAAGCATCCCCATCTGGCTGAGAAGATAGATACGATTTAGCTTCTTCTAAAATAAAATATTTATTTTAACGATTGGTAGAACTAAGTAGATAGTTTTTATCCTGATAAGTTGGGAATTAGGATTGTAGTCGTTTAGAAAAAAACAGATATATCAATAAAAAATGTATTGATAAAAAATAGACTCACCCAAAACATCTTCCTTGAACTTATTGCAACTGACCAAACCAACTAAATTATTGTAAATCGCACGCTGCTCACTTTTTCTACCCAATAAACCACAAGCTTTCATTTTTTTGCTGTTCACATCTATGTAATTATTTTGACCATGTGTTGTTTTTAAACATTGATCTAATAACGCTATAGAATCCTGTAAATCAATTAAATAAGTTAGGTAATAAGAACTTTTACCTATGAACCAACAGAAGGTAAAAGTATTTTATTTTTTAATACTTAATGACTTCTATTTTATCTACAAAATTTTGATTCAAAGCTCGAATCCATAAAGTGTCCAATACATTTTTTTAGCAAATGTATGGTAAATAATAAGGCTGGGAAATTTTCAAATTAAAGTATTTGAATATTCGAATTTGAATATGTTTTTGAATGAATATTCGAATACTTCAATTACAAAAATTTGAAGCATTAATAAAAACATGAATCCTTATTTTATTTTAATCTTGTGATGAACTAAGAATAACGAACTTCATATTAACTCAGTGTTTTAGACGTCTGGTGCATGAAGTAAATATTTCGAGTTTAGAAAAGCGTCAAAATTTCGATTGGTCGCTCCGTGCCGCTTCGCGACCTATCCAAATGTTTCCACTTTTCTAAACTCAAAATATTTACTTCATGCTTAATCAAGGAGTGGAAATCCCTTGTTAAAAAACTATTAAAATCTTTAATGACAACACTTAATTCATAAAAAAAATGAACAAGATAATTAATGAAACTGATAAAGATTACGAAAATAACTACAATTTGTGTTTGTTTCATTGTTTTTTAAGAAATCAGTATTATTCTTAAGAGTTCTAATAGCCGTCTAAAAAGTGTTTTTCACTCCTAGATTAAACATGAAGTAAAATTTCAAGTTTAGAGGCTTTTCAGGCTCTTCTAAACTCGAAATTTTACTACATGCGCCAAACGTCTAAAACACTGATTTCAAGTAAAATTTATAATAAGCAGAGCTGGGCAGGATTCGAATAATTCAGGATTGGATTCCCGGATTCAAATCCTTTTAGAGGATTCAAAAGAGGTATTCGAATACTTTAGTGAAAACGGATTCGTGATCCGGATTTGTTAAATTTTTTTGAAAGGAATCGTAATCGAATCCAGACGTAGATGATTCGAATCCTTATAAAAGGATTCGAATTCTTATAAAAGGATTCGAATCCTTATAAAAGGAATCGAATCCTTATAAAAGGATTCGAATCCTCATACACGGATTCAAATCCTCCCAAATAATTCGAATCATCACTATTAAGGCTGGGATTCGAATTCGATTAATTCAAATAGTTAAATATTCTAATATGAATATTTAAATCACTAAATTATTCATACTTGAATATAAATATTTAAATTTTCGAATAATTCAAATATTTGTGAATGCATATTTGGTTACTTAACCATGAAAAATTTCCAACCTTAATAGTATATTTTTAACTTCACTTGAAATCAGTGATTTATACGCGTGGCGCATGAAGTAAAATTTCGAGTTTAGAAAAGCCCCGTGAAAATTTGTCAAATTTTCTACGCGGGGCTTTTCTAAACTCGAAATTTTACTTCATGCTTAGTCTGGGAGTGGACAACACTCGTTCTTAGAAGTTTTAAATTGAAGGATCACTCTAGAGGATTCAAAAGAGGTATTCGAATACTTTAGTGAAAACGGATTCGTGATCCAGATTCTTTACATTTTTTTAAAAGGATTCGTAATCGAATCCAGAGGTAGATGATTCGAATCCTTATAAAAAGATTCGAATTCTTATAAAAGGGTTCGAATCCTTATAAAAGGATTCGAATTTTTATAAAAGGATTCGAATCCTTATAAAAGGAATTGAATCCTTATAAAAGGATTCGAACCCTCAAACACGGATTCAAATCCTCCCAAATAATTCGAATCATCGCTATTAAGGCTGGGATTCGAATTCGATTAATTTAAATAGTTAAATATTGTAATATGAATATTT
Source organism: Philonthus cognatus (assembly GCA_932526585.2). Lineage (NCBI taxonomy): Eukaryota > Metazoa > Arthropoda > Insecta > Coleoptera > Staphylinidae > Philonthus > Philonthus cognatus. Next base: position 75,327,921 of record OW052241.1, read on the forward strand.
AAATCACTAAATTATTCATATTTGAATATAAATATTTAAATTTTCCAATAATTCAAATATTTGTGAATGCATATTTGGTTACTTAACCATGAAAAATTTCCAACCTTAATAGTATATTTTTAAGTTCACTTGAAATCAGTGTTTTATAAGCGTGACGCATGAAGTAAAATTTCGAGTTTAGAAAAGCCCCGTGAAAATTTGTCGCGCAGCGACCCTCGACAAATTTTCTACGCGGGGCTTTTCTAAACTCGAAATTTTACTTCATGCTTAGTCTGGGGGTGGACAACACTCGTTCTTAGAAGTTTTAAATTGTAAGATCACTCTAGATTACTAAGTTTATTACCATTTTACAAAGGCTCCAGCTCGAAGGACCAATCAATCATGGTCTTCGGAGACCGAAGGACTACAGGGAATCGAAGTTTTTTTACAAGAAAACAACGAATACCTGAAGGTTTACAGCATGGATAAAACACACACGTCTAAAACACTGATTTCAAGTGAAGTTTATAATAAGCAGAGTTGGGCAGGATTCGAATCATTAGGATTGGATTCCCGGATTCGAATCCATTTAGAGGATTCAAAAGAGGTATTCGAATACTTTAGTGAAAACGGATTCGTGATCCGAATTCGTTACATTTTTTTAAAAGGATTCGTAATCGAATCCAGACGTAGATGATTCGAATCCTTATAAAAGGAATCGAATCCTTATAAAAGGATTCGAATCCTCATACACGGATTCAAATCCTCCCAAATAATTCGAATCATCGCTATTAAGGCTGGGATTCGAATTCGATTAATTCAAATAGTTAAATATTCTAATATGAATATTTAAATCACTAAATTATTCATATTTGAATATAAATATTTAAATTTTCGAATAATTCAAATATTTGTGGATGCATATTTGGTTACTTAACCATGAAAAATTTCCAACCTTAATAGTATATTTTTAACTTCACTTGAAATCAGTTTTTTATATGCGTGGCGCATGAAGTAAAATTTCGAGTTTAGAAAAGCCACGTGGAAATTTGTCTCGGGTCGCTGTGCGACCCTCGACAAATTTTCTACCCGGGGCTTTTCTAAACTCGAAATTTTACTTCATGCTTAGTCTGGGAGTGGACAACACTCGTTCTTAGAAGTTTTAAATTGAAGGATCACTTTAGGTTACTAAGTTAATTACCATTTTACAAAGGCTACAGCTCGAAGGACCAATCATGGTCTTCGGAGACCAAAGGACTACAGGGAATCGAAGTTTTTTACAAGAAAACAACGAATACCTGAAGGTTTACAGCATGGATAGGAAAGAAGACATACAATTTTAAAAAAATATCGAAGTTGGGTTGGTTTTCAGTGCATTTTTAACTTCACTTTAAATCAGTGTTTTATACGCATGGCGCATGAAGTAAAAAAAAAAAAGACCTTTATTGGCATATCTCCACACTTTACATTACATTTACATTTACATTTGATTACCTCATTTCACTCCCGTATCCCTCTTACCCTCCCTTCTCTTTTCCCTCTCCTTCCCCAGCTTTTCCAACGTCCTTACCCCGCTCCCAACCTCCCTCATCCACTCCACTACCCTTCTATTCCCTTTCGCTCCCAGCCACTCCTCTTTCACCCCCTCACATTCCTCCGCTAAGTGTCCCCACGTATCCTTCCCCTGTCCACACAATACACACCTTCCATATTCTTCCCCCATCCATACTTTTCTTCCTCTCTCCTCCGATCCACACCTCGCCCTTGCCACAATCACCCTATCCTCTCTACTCCATTCCTTCTCTATCAAATACTTCGGCACCCTCCCATACACCTGCCACCTCCCATACATATCATTATACTGACTTCTGTCAATACACCTTTGCCTTTCCTGCCCTTCCACCTCCTTCCCTTTCCCCCTCACCCACTCATCCATCTTCACCCCATTTCCTAACCATTCCATTACCTTCGCCTCCGACAGCCCTACCCTCTCATACATTTTCCTCCTCTCCCCCCTCCATCTACCCTCACCCCCACCCACACTCGTCACCCATACATCCTTCACCAATCTCTCTTCATCCAGTTCCCACAATCTCATCTCGTACCTCACCACCCTCACCATTGCCTCCCACTCTAGCCTCTCTCTGTTGGTCTCCTGAAGCACTATGTAGCTAGGCGTGGACCTTTCCACCCCCAACATGTGCTTCAGGAAATCACATCTGCTCCCTCTCTATCACCTCGTCCCCCACACTTCTACTCCATACATTAGCACCGCTCTTACACACGCATCCCATATCTTACACCCAACCGTCACATTGTTCCCCATCCACTTACCGCACTTGCCCCACGCCTTCCTCGCCTTACCCTGCACCCACCTCACATGCTCCTCATACCCTCCCGTTCCTTTAAACCAAAACCCCAAATACTTGAAACTCTTCACCCTCTCAATAACTACCCCCTTCCACTCCAATTCTTTCACCTTCCCCTCCCTCCCTTTATTCCTAAACTTCACCCACTTTGTTTTCACTACATTCACATTCATTCCCCTTTTATCCATAAACCTCTCCACTCTCTTCAACATCTCTTTCATCCCTTCATACTCTCTTGCAACCAACACCACATCATCCGCATACGCCAGCATCCATACCTTCCTTTTACCCATCACCACTCCCCCCGCCTGCCCTTTCCTCATCACCTCTTCCAATTCACTTACGTATACATTAAATAGCATCGAGCTCAGCGGGCACCTTTGCCTCAAACCCTCCCACGTTCTAAAGCACCCCGACACCTCCTTCCCCACTTTCGCCACCACCCATGTCTCCTCATACACTCTCCTCACCCACTCCACCATCCCCTCACTCACCCCTCTCCTTCTCAAACATTCTATCAAGCTTCCCCTCGGCACCGAGTCATATGCTGCCTTCAGGTCCATAAATACCGCATACATACATCCTTTCTCTTCCATCACTCTCTCCACCATTCGCGCCAGGCTAAAGACCTGCTCCCTCGTCCCCCTCCCCCCCCTGCGTCTCTGGCAGTATCCCCTTCTCTTCCACCTCCATCCGATTCCTCACTATCATCATTGCCAGCTTATACCCAATACTTGTGATCGTTACACCCCTATAACTACTGGCCTCCTTCTCATCCCCTCCCTTATACACCGGACACATTATCCCAACCCTCCATTCTTCCGGCAAGCTCACCTCCCCCCTCCACGTCTGATTCAACAGTTCCCTAAATTTCGTCTTCCCCTTTTCCCCAATCTCCTTCCACATCTCTGCCTTGAGACCATCCCTCCCTGCCGCCTTTCCACTCTTCACTTCCTTGAACGCCCGCTCCACCTCCTCCTCCGTGAACTCTTCCCCTCTGTCTCCACCTCTGCTTTCTCCAATCTCCCCTGGTACTCCGCTTCCTTCTCTGCATTTCCTTGTCCATTCCCTCAGCGAAACCCCTACCTGCCTCCTTCTCTCCCCTCTCCTCAAAATTCTCCACATTTCCGCCTCGTTCTTACATTCCCTCAAATCCTCGCTCGCTTTTTCCACCACCTCTAGCTTCTTCTTCTCACATACCTCCTCATATCTCCTCCTTACCTCCGCCACTCTCCTTTCTCCCCCTTCGCCTCCTACACTCTCTCTCACCGCCTTCCTCAGCTCCTTTTTTCTCTGCCTGCATTCCTCATCAAACCACGCATCCGCCCGTCTTCTCTCCTCCTTTCTCTTTCTTCCACACCCCACTATTATCCGCTCCATCTCCTCTATCGTGCCGACCTCCTCCCATTTAACCCTCCCCAACTTTCTCCTCATATCCTTCATTGCTTTTAGCCCGCACTCCAGAACCTCACTTTCCTGCTCCGTTTCACTCCCGTGTCCCTCCTCTATCCACATCTCCACCCTTAACGGTAGGTGATCCGATCCCAACACCTCCTCTACCTCCATACTCCTTATCTCCCCTCTTGCTATTCCCTTCACCACTACATAGTCAATCCCTGATGCCCCTATGTACGTTTTCTTCCCCTCCCAGTCCCCCTCCGTGCACCCGTTTAACAGTTCCCACCCTTCCTCCATCACCCACTCCTTCATTCTCCTTCCCTCCCCGTTTATACATTTATCCTGCGAGCTCCTTTTCCTCATTGAACCGTCCTCCTTAAGTCCTCCCCCCGCTTCTCCTATTCTCGCGTTGAAATCCCCCCCACCATCCACCTTCCTCCTTCTCCTGCTCTTTCATCTATCTCCCTCCTTACGTCTCCCCAGTTTTTACTCACATATAACACCCCCACATTCATCTTGTATCCCCCTCGCTGGTACTTCACCCACACCAGTCCTTCACATCCCTCCATCATTTCCCCCTTACCCCCTTTCCTGTCTTCTTTCCATTCAACAATCATTCCCCCCTTCGCCCTTCCCTTCTTCGCACATTTGGTCGCCTCTTTCATCTCCCATCTAAACCCCTTTGGTAACCATTCTTTCACCTCCATCCAATCCTTCTCCACCATCCACGTCTCTATTATCCCCACTACATGGGGGTATGAAGTAAAATTTCGAGTTTAGAAAAGCCCCACGAAAATTTGCCTTGGGTCGCTGCGTGACCCTCGACCAATTTTCTAAGCGGGGCTTTTCTAAACTCGAACTTTCACTTCATGCTTGGTCTGGGAGTGGACAACACTCGTTTAAACTTTAAATTTAACTCTTTTATAAAATTGACGTACGTAATATAATAAATCATTCATTAAAATCATAGAAAAAGATGCAAAATTGTACCTTAAATTTACTTTTAGAGTTAACTTTATAGTTTGCTCGGCTCTTAATGGGTGAATATTCTATTCCTAAGAAAAACCGTATATGTTTAATATTAAAGTTACATTTAATATAATAACAAACTGTGAATAAATCGACAAAAATCTAGAAATATCGAAAATCTCGACATGTAGAAAATCTTGACGGTCCACTCCCAGACTAAGCATGAAGTAAAATTTCTAGTTTAGAAAAGCCCCACGTAGAAAATTTGTCGAGGGTCGCACAGTGACCCGAGGCAAATTTTCACCGGGCTTTTCTAAACTCGAAATTTTACTTCATGCGCCACGCGTATAAAACACTGAGTTAAAGTGAAGTTAAAAACGCACTGAAAACCAACCCAACTTCGATATTTTTTCAAAATTGGATGATTTCTTTCCTATCCATGCTGTAAACCTTCAGATATTCGTTGTTTTCTTGTAAAAAAACTTCGAATCCCTGTAGTCCTTTGGTCTCCGAAGACCATGATTGGTCCTTCGAGCTGTAGCCTTTGTAAAATGGTAATAAACTTAGTAATCTAGAGTGATCCTTTAATTTGAAACTATTAAGAATGAGTGTTGTCCACTCCCAGACTAAGCATGAAGTAAAATTTCGAGTTTAGAAAAGCCCCGCGTAGAAAATTTTCACGGGGCTTTTCTAAACTTGAAATTTTACTTCATTAAAATCATTATTAAATTAGATATTTAGTCGGTAAATGAACATTTTTGTTAATAGAAAATGATGGTATAAAATGTTACTGGTTGCAAATAATAGATTCAAATTTATTTTTAAAGGATTTCCGTGATTCCGTGATTCAAAAATGAGGATTCGAATCTTTGATTCGAATCATATTTTTCACTTACGAATCTTTTATTCGAGTATTCGTGATTCGAATCATAGGTGATTCGGATTCGTGATTCGAATCCTGTTTTTGAGGATTCATCCCAGCTCTGATAATAAGGCTGGGGATTTTTAAAATTTAATTATTCATTCAAAAACATATTTAAGTATTTGAATTATTCGTATTCGAATCCAAGCCTAGATGCCAAGCACATTAAATAAGTGGAAGATATTCATATTCCAAAATTAGCAAAGTTGATTAAAATTTAATTAATAAAGCAAATTTGTAAAAAGAAATAACCATATGCTAAACATAATTGATTCCTACAGAGTAATTTTAATGCTCGGTAGGCTAAAAATCCCATTTCCTCTATGGCCAACTGTGAATCAAAACATTGCTTATCACCTGATTCGATAATTACCGAATACTTTCGTTGCAGTATTTTCAATTGGGCAAAATTGTATAACACTTGTCCGAAAACGATTCCCTGATACTCGGCCAAAACCAGGGCCTTTTTGTAATAAAATTCCGACTTAACCAAATCACCATCCTGCATTAATTTATAAGCAGTTTCATTTTCCACTTCAGCCTCCAAGTTTGATTTTGCACTTGAACTAATATTTTTGAAATCGTTCAGTGCTTTTCTGCAATTAAGCATCAAAATTATTACAATAAATGATTACTATTCGCAATATCCTTACTCATGCCAGAAATTCCAGACGAATAGGAAACTACTTAGTTCCCGGGCCATCGTATCCATCATTTTCGAAACAATTTTGAAGCTGTAAAATAAGTGTAGGTTTGATTTATCTAATTTAGACCGTTTTTCAGTAATTTACTTTCAAATATTCTATATCGTTTTCCTTTTCTACTAACTGTGCGTTAATTACAACTTATGTTTGTTGTTCTTATTTTGTTTATTATTTGTAATATCATTAATAATTCTTTAGTAAAAAAGCAGATTTCGTCAATAAACTAGTAATAATAAACTTCCTGTGCGATAGATTTCGTGGAATGTATAAAAATAAATTGCTGATAAATATATTTGTCGTATCTAATTGAAATAAGATAATTATTGATAAAATAGTTTCCTAATCTTTACAATAATTTATTCAAAGTTTAAAATATTTCTCTATTGACCAATGTAACCAATTAAGTGATATTCCTAAAAATGATGCCATTTCGATATTATAACTTACTTTTGATACAATAAACAAGTTGCTCCTAAAGACTTTTGGTTTTATGTACCGGGTGGGCAAATAAGCGAGGTAAGCGGCTGTATCTCAGAAACTAATGATCGTAGAGAGTTACGGTAAAAAATTTTATAGGTAAAGTGGGCAAGGGAAAATGCTGGAAATTATTTTCAAGTTTCCAAGATGGCTGCCAGTGGGCGTTTCCACCATCTTGAATTACATAAAGTTACGATTCTCGCGATTTTCCCCAATGAATGTAACAAAAAAAAAAAAAAAAGTATTTGCGTTTTAATGCTAACCTAAAGTGGAACATTTTTTGTAAAAACAAATTTTCTCTATCTTTCGAAATAAAGTGGTGGGGGGTATTTGAATGTTGTTTTAAATAAATGACTGTAACTTCGAAACGGCTTAATAGATTTAGATAAATTTGGTATCATGGAAAAGAGCATTTCTTGTAATTATGACAGTTGTGACCTACACGGCCGGCGATAGAGGGCGTTATTCGATATTATAACCAAAATATTGGATTTTCTCAAAAAGTTTAAATGCTATGATATGACTTTTTTTAGACTAGAAAATAGACAAATGACCAACCAATAAGCCTGCGCAAACCGCATCTTAATATCTGTATTATTTAGATTATTATTATTATTATTAGATATTAAGATGCGGTTTGCGCAGGCTTATTGGTTGGTCATTTGTCTATTTTTTAGTCTAAAAAAAATCATATCATCGCATTTAAATTTTTTGAGAAAATCCAATATTTTGGTTATAATATCGAATAACGCCCTCTATCGGCGGCCGTGTAGGTCACAACTGTCATAATTACGAGAAACCTAAAAGCCCGAGAAATGCTCTTTTCAATGATACCAAATTTATCCGAATTCATTAAGCCGTTTCGAAGTTACAGGCATTTATTTAAAACAACATTCAAACACCCTATACCACTTTATTTCGAAAGATAGAGAAAAATTGTTTTTACAAAAAATTTTCCACTTTAAGTTAACATTAAAACGCAAATACATTTTTGTTATATTCATTGGGGAAAATCGCGAGAAACGTAACTTTATGTAATTCAAGATGGTGAAAACGCCCACCGGCAGCCATCTTGGAAACTTGAACATAATTTCCAGCATTTTACCTTGCCCACTTTACCTATACAATTTTTTACTGTAACTCTTTACGATCATTCGTTTCTGAGATACAGCCGCTTGCCTCGCTTATTTGCCCAGCCGGTACACATATATTTTCTCATTTTTGCTTAGGTGAAAGAAACACGTTCACCTAAGCAAAAATGTTTAATGTTGCTACAATGTTGAGGTAACGTTATTTGTTTATTTTTTGCTCAGTGGGTGTATTGGTTTATAGTGCCTGCCGAATTTTATTAGAACGAATACTAAAAATTATGAACGCGGAGCGCGTTTTGTTTGTTTAGATAGCGCTGGGCGAATGAATGGATATTGAATTACACTAGACAAGTAAACTGAATAAATAAATATTCACGATTTTAATTTCAATCGATATACTGTTTTTGCTTGTCTCATTTCCAATACTTATTTTTATTATATTATTATGAATTCCAATCAATATAAATATACAGAGAGTTTTATGTAACACCGAACATTTTCATAACGAGAATTTTTCTTTGAAGTATCCATATGCATACGTTGTAGATTTTTCGATGCTTGGTTTATTAAAAGAATTTAATTTGAAGCTTTAAGCGAGTGTTTTCCACTCCCAGGCTAAGCATGAAGTAAAATTTCGAGTTTAGATAAACCTGAAAATTTGGTTTGTTAGCGTAGCGCGAAGCGCGGAGCGGCCAAACCAAATTTTCAGGCTTTTCTAAACTCGAAATTTTCCTTCATGCGCCACCGGTACAAAACACTGACATATTACGAAGTTTAAAACACATCGCTGAACTTTTTTTACAATCAGTGATTTGTACCGGTGGCGCATGAAGTAAAGTTTCGAGTTTAGAAAAGCCTGAAAATTTGGTTTGGCCGCTCTGCACTTCGCGACCAAACCAAATTTTCAGGCTTTTCTAAACTCGAAATGTTACTTCATGCTTAGCCTGGGAGTGGAAAACACTCGCTTAAAGCTGCAAATTAGATTCTTTTAATAAACCGAGCAGACAGTGATAAGTGCATAGGAAAGGAAGGGGGGAAACATAGAGGAGGACAAAAGGACAAAGAGGAAGGGTGGTGTGGAGACGACAGAGAAGGGGAGGAGATGAAAGAAAGGAAGATAGCAATTGGTGTATGGAACGTAGCAGGAATAAAATCGAAGATAAAGGAGGACACATGGAAAAGGGACATGGAGGAGTGGATGGTGGGGAAAGACATAGTAGGGATGATAGAGACGTGGATAGTTAAAGAAGAATGGGAGGAAGTAAAAAGATGATTGCCAGTGAACTTTAGATGGGAGATGAAGGAAGCAAAGAAAAGTGCAGCAAGAGGAAGGACGAAAGGGGGGATGATTGTGGGTTGGAGGGAGAGCAGGATAGGAGGCAAGGTAGAAACAAGGGAAGGAGGCGAGGGGCTGATGTGGATGAGATGGCGGGAGCAGGAGAACAAATGAATGTGGGGATAGTCTATGTGAATAAAAACTGGAATGAGGTGAGAAAAGAGATTGACGATAGAACAGGGGAAGCAGGACGGTGGGTGATCATGGGGGATTTTAATGCGAGGATGGGAGAATTGGGAGGAGGGTTTGGGGAGGACGGCATGGAAATAGAAAGGAGATCGCAAGATAAATGTATAAAGGTACAATGGGAGGAGATAAGTTCAATGGAGGAGATGGAGAAGACCATAATAGGATCCGAAAGAAAGATGAAGGGAACAAGGAGGAAGGGGCAAGAGTGGTATGATGAAGAATGTAAACGAGCGAAGAGGGAGGTGAGGAAGGCGGTGAGAGAGTGTGTGGGAGGCGAAGGGGGAGAAAGGAGAGTGGCGGAGGAAAGGAGGAGATATGAGGAGGTATGTGAGAAGAAGAAGCTAGAGGTGGTGGAAAAAGCGAGCGAGGATTTGAGGGAATGTAAGAACGAGGCGGAAATGTGGAGAATTTTGAGGAGAGGGGAGAGAAGGAGGCAGGTAGGGGTTTCGCCGAGGGAATGGACAAGGAAATACAGAGAAGGAAGCGGAGTACCAGGGGAGATTGGAGAAAGCAGAGGTGGAGACAGAGGGGAAGAGTTCACGGAGGAGGAGGTGGAGCGGGCGTTTAAGGAAGTGAAGAGTGGAAAGGCGGCAGGGAGGGATGGTCTCAAGGCAGAGATGTGGAAGGAGATTGGGGAAAAGGGGAAGAAAAAGAGCTGTTGAATCAGATGTGGAGGGGGGAGGTGAGCTTTCCGGAAGAGTGGAGGGTTGGGATGATGTGCCCGGTGTATAAAGGAGGGGATGAGAAGGAGGCCAGTAGCTATAGGGGGGTAACGATAACGAGCACTGGATATAAGATGGCGATGATGGTTGTGAGGAATCGCATGGAGGTGGAGGTGGAGGAAAAGGGGATGCTGCCGGAGACGCAGGGGGCGTTTAGAAGGAGGAGGAGGACGAGGGAGCAGGTTTTTACCCTGGCGCAAATGGTGGAGAGAGTGATGGAAGAGAAAGGATGTGTGTATGCGGTATTTATGGATCTGAAGGCAGCGTATGACTCGGTACCGAGGGGGAGTTTGATAGAGTGCTTGAGAAGGAGAGGAGTGAGTGAGGGGATGGTGGAGTGGGTGAGGAGAGTGTATGAGGAGACATGGGTGGTGGCGAAAGTGGGGAAGGAGGTGTCGGGGTGTTTTAGAACGTAGGAGGGTTTGAGGCAGGGGTGCCCGCTGAGCCCGATGCTCTTTAATGTATATGTGAGTGAATTGGAAGAGGTGATGAGGAAAGGGCAGGCGGGGGGAGTGGTGATGGGTAAAAGGAAGGTATGGATGCTGGCGTATGCGGATGATGTGGTGTTGGTTGCAAGAGAGTATGAAGGGATGAAAGAGATGTTGAAGAGAGTGGAGAGGTTTATGGATAAAAGGGGAATGAATGTGAATGTAATGAAAACGAAGTGGGTGAAGTTTAGAAATAAAGGGAGGGAGGGGAAGGTGAAAGAATTGGAGTGGAAGGGGGTAGTTATTGAGAGGGTGAAGAGTTTCAAGTATTTGGGGTTTTGGTTTAAAGGAACGGGAGGGTATGAGGAGCATGTGAGGTGGGTGCAGGGTAAGGCGAGGAAGGCGTGGGGAATGGTGTGGGGCAAGTGAGGAAAGTGGATGGGGAACAATGTGACGGTTGCGTGTAAGATATGGGATGCGTGTGTAAGAACGGTGCTAATGTATGGAGTAGAAGTGTGGGGGACGAGAGGGTACGAGGTGATAGAGAGGGAGCAGATGTGGTTCCTGAAGCACATGTTGGGGGTGGAAAGGTCCACGCCTGGCTACATAGTGCTTCAGGAGACCAACAGAGAGAGGCTAGAGTGGGAGGCAATGGTGAGGGTGGTGAGGTACGAGCTGAGATTGTGGGAACTGGATAAGGAGAGATTGGTGAAGGATGTATGGGTGACGAGTGTGGGTGGGGGTGAGGGTAGATGGAGGGGGGAGAGGAGGAAAATGTATGAGAGGGTAGGGCTGTCGGAGGCGAAGGTAATGGAATGGCTAGGAAATGGGGTGATGATGGATGACTGGGTGAGGGGGAAAGGGAAGGAGGTGGAAGGGCAGGAAAGGCAAGGGTGTATTGGCAGAAGTCAGTATAATGATATGTATGGGATGTGGCAGGGTGTATGGGAGTAAGAGAGGATAGGGTGATTGTGGCAAGGGCGAGGTGTGGATCGGAGGAGAGAGGAAGGAAAGTATGGATGGGGGAAGAATATGGAAGGTGTGTGTTGTGTGGATAGGGGAACGATACGTGGGGACACTTGGCGGAGGAATGTGAGGGGGTGAAAGAGGAGTGGCTGGGAGCGAAAGGGAATAGAAGGGTAGTGGAGTGGATGAGGGAGAATGGGAGCGGGGTAAGGACTTTGGAAAAGCTGGGGAGGGAGAGGGAAAAGAGAAGGGAGGGTAAGAGGGATACGGGAGTATAATAAGATAATCAGATGTAAATGTAAATGTAAATGTAATGTAAAGTGTGGAGATATGCCAATAAAGATCTTTTTTTTTTTTTTAATAAACCGAGCATCGGAACATGTGCAACATATGCATATGGATACTTCAAAGAAAAATTCTTGTTATGAAAATGTTCGGTTTTATATAAAACTCTCTGTATATTACATATTATTTATGCGTATACAAATTAAGAAAATATAATTGATGTATATTAATACCGACTTCATTCGGATTCCAGTTCAAAGGCACAAATTCAATATTTGTGTTGAATCGAATTAAATTAAAAGGTACACTTAACCGAGGCCGTAGCCAGAGAGGGGGAATATGGGGTTCAACACACCCCCTCCCGAAATTTTTAAAATGTTAAATTTTTGTATACAAAAATACAAACATACAACATACAAAAATTCAACATTTTGAAAATTTCGGGAGGGGTGGGTTGAACCCCATATTCCCCCCTCTAAACCTAAACACAATAAGACTGCAATTACAATTTCTCATTTATTTTGTATAAAATTTAAAACCGTGTCCAGTTAGTCTACAATTATTAGACCATTCAACATTTGAAAAGAATGCGTATGTGAATAATGAACATAAAATATTATTTGAACACTTCTTCTTTCTTACACTTAATGATTTGCTAATACGTTTGTTATAGTTTCTTCAGATTTCCTCTTTTCGTTTCAACGATATGTTCATAGTTCATACAACCATTCGGCTAATGTGTAGAACAGGGTACGTACTCCATTTTTGATACGTTTTCATGGTTTCCATACACCCACTCCAGTGGTTCTTAACAGATTATTTATCTGTGTGATGGTGTGTATGTGTGTATGTTCTTTAAGATCAAAAATCAAACATCAAAAATGAATCGTCAAAAATTAAAATTCGAATATTTGTAACTTTGATAATCGACACTTTTGAGCGTCGCGAATGGTCTCGTTGTGCCGGGTGTATGTTCGTACATCAGAATTGACCTATCCGGGGGGCCCATTCGGGCTCTGGAACGCAAGCCCAGTATAAAAGAAATTTTGGGATTGATTTTTTAACCACTCACTAAAAATCCAATCTGAATTTTAGCTTTGAATTTGATAAAAAAAATAAGCTTACAAAAGAATACGAATACACAACTTACATTTTAAGGTTATTTATAAAAAAAAAATAATGTATTCTATTGCAAACGTTTCTACTAATCTAACCTAAGTATGTAAAGTCGCTAACATGCGCAAAGATACTGCTGCTTCGTTTCCCTCACCTGATAAGTGTTAGCGTTGCAAAGAGATGAGTAGTTTATTCTATTAAAAACCGTTTTCTTAATCTAACCTAACCTAGAAGTACATGGAATAGGCACAGTGCCCAAAGAGACAGAAGCAATTTGTTCTATTGCAAACCTTTCTCCATCTTTCGCAAAGAGACTTGCGCAATGTATTCTATAGCAAACCTTTCTCCTAACCTAACCTAAAAGTATGTGGAACAAGCATCGGGAGCAAAATGGCTTGCGCAATTTATTCTATTGTAAACCTTTCTACTAACCGAACCTAACCAAACCTTTGCTAGCGTGTGTAAAGATACTTAAGCAATGTATTCAATTTGAAACCTTCCACTTACGCCACAAACTAGTAGAAATGGCTTAACCACGGTTAAGTATCTGTGGTGCAAGTGGGTATTGGATAAAACACATATGCTCTTACCCACACAGAACATTACATTGTTTACTTTTACACACAACGGCACTCGGCGGCGCAGTGAAAATTTATATTCCGATTTATAGATATTTTTTTTATTCGGCAATTGATCGCGATCAAATTTGTACTAACGTGTCGGGCGTACGATTTTACGTCGGTTTTAGCCCATCTGAGGGTTTGATTCGGTGTAACGTGTGCCGAGCGTACAAAGTTTGGAAATTTTTGACAATTTGTCAGGTTTGGTCGGCCATTGTAAAAATTGTATTTATTTAAATTACACACACAATCACACACACATATATCCACATGTTGAGAACCACTGGATTGGGTGCTGCTGCTCATGCGCGAACATGTCAAAATCGACCATGTACCCTATTCTACACATTAGCCAACCATTCTCCTCTAATTTCTGGACGATCACAGTAATTGTTGATTGATACTAAATAAGCCAGAAATACTTAGCACGCGAAGAATGTCCAGCAAAAGTTCATTTTATGAGCGGATATTTTTCTTTTGTGGTATGAACACTTTTGTTGAATTCAAATGTTGTTTTGTGTCTTAATAAATTTAGATGACACACTGACTATTCATAGCAAGTACTATTTTGAGGATTCTATTCGAATATTTCTTCTCAATTTTAAGCTATATTTCAAATAAATCACTAAAGAGAAAACAAAAAAAAAAAGAAAAGATTTAATGTTATCCAGCTCATATTAGTTCAATAATAAAGATACAAACTAAAATTGAAATTTTTGCTTTGCTTTTGTTTTATTTTTCAAATTATTTTTTATAGCGTTGTTTATTTCATCCGATATTTTTTACATTTTTTGCCTCTCGAAATCCTTTTTAATGTAATTTCTAGCAAGATGCATTCTTTATAAAATGCACTTAGGCAAGGGAGCACGTGATTTATCCAAAGTTGGTTATCTTTTTCAATTTTTTTAATAAATCTACATATATAATGAAAAACATATACAGATAGTTTTATGTAACACCGAACATTTTCATAACGAGAATTTTTCTTTGAAGTATCCATATGCATACGTTGTACATTTTCTGATGCTCGGTTTATTAAAAGAATTCAATTTGAAGCTTTAAGCGAGTGTTTTCCACTCCCAGGCTAAGCATGAAGTAAAATTTCGAGTTTAGAAAAGCCTGAAAATTTGGTTTGGTCGCGTAGCGCGAAGCACTGATTCAATGTAAAGTTTAGAGGTGTGTTTTAAACTTCGTAATATGTCAGTGTTTTGTACCGGTGGCGCATGAAGTAAAATTTCGAGTTTAGAAAAGCCTGAAAATTTGGTTTGGCCGCTCCGCGCTTCGCGACCTAACCAAATTTTCGGGCTTTTCTAAACTCGAAATTTTACTTCATGCTTAGCCTGGGAGTGGAAAACACTCTCTTAAAGCTTCAAATCAAATTCTTTTAATAAACCGAGCATCGAAAAATGTGCAACGTATGCATATGGATACTTAAAAAAAAAATTCTCGTTATGTAAAGTTTAGAGGTGTGTTCGGTGTTACATAAAACTCTCTGTATACATATACAGGGTGTCTCAGACTACCCGTACCAGCCTTTTATTTCGACAACGCTTGGTCGAATGTGACTGGGACAAAAAATTTTATTACCAAAGTGAACCCAAGGAATCCACTAATGAATTTATTTTTTACCGGAATAATCCGGAAGTACCCGGAATAATCCGGAAGTACCCGGAACCGGAAGTAACTTTAAAATTTCAAATGGCAACATAGGTCGAGTATGGTATTAATTGATAGGTCTTTTTAAAAGAAACAACTTTTATTAAAATGTTTTTTTCATATTTTGCATATTTACAAAAATAAACTAAAAAAACTAAATTGAAAATTAGTTATCTATTCAACACTCAATTTTCTCAAGTATGCTTTGCTTTTTTGTTATGTCAAAATAATTGATGTTCGTGAATATTTGAAGTAAAATAAATTATTATTATCAAAGTATTGAATGTGTCAACATGGTTTTTACAAACCTCGAAGGTTTTGATATGCTGATGATATTAGGTGAAAATGCGGACCAATTATTTGGTTTCCTAAAATACCACACGTGTTGATTATCAACTTCTCTTAACCAATGATGGTTTTCATTACTCCGGTAGTGAGCATTCTGTAAATTAACAACTCCGTTCCTTTTGAATGTCGCCTCATCTGTCCATAAAATTTTGTAATGGAAATTATAATTTTTATGAGACATCTATTCACAAAAATTCAACCTATCTTGAAAATCCCGCTCTTCAAGTTTCTGGTGTAAAGAGATATGGTGTAGATCGAATTTGATTGTTTTTAAAACTCTCCAAGCAGTAGAGCGACTTATTCAAGCATCGATTTCAATTCTTCTAGTCGAGATGTTCGGGTCCAGAGCAATTGTTGCAAGAATATCTGGTACTCTTTCATCTTGTACACGTTTTCTGATACTTCGACCGTTGTTGTGGCTGGGCTGTAGCTTACTGGGCTTGAGTGCATGTGTTGGACACTGGGTTTTTTTTCGACGTTTTTCACCAATTGGTGAGAACTTTTTTTAATGGAACTGTCTGCGTTTGTGTGTGACAATGAAGAATCTAATATATGTTTTTGTCTAAAACTTACCGTTTAGTCACAATTTGTGTTTTAGGTTAATGTTTTTATGAGATGTCCTTTTTGCCTTTTCTTGCAATTTTATGCCACATTTCCACTGTAAAGTGAAAACACAGCATAACTTCCTTATAAATTGCTACATATCTGCACCAATTTTGATCTTTTACTTGTATTTTAACGTGAATACACTACACAAATTTAATGTTAACATCGTAAACATATAAACGGTGACATTTGAGATTTGTTTATCCAAAATTCAATTGTCACCGCTGGTATCGCCATGATTAGGTGTGTAAAAACTAGGTGGCGCTCAAATGCTTTTATTAATCAAATTATATAACAAGTAATAATAATATTTTCTAATTATTTGATATAGAATAAAGCAATTACACTACATTTGAATGAATTCAGTAATTTATTCATAAGTGAAATTAGTTCATCTGACTTGGCGGCCGATAAAGTAGATAGCGACCTTATCGACCGGCGGGAGTCAATTGTTTTGAGATATTTATTGTAAAACAATTTTTATTGTGGTTTGTAATTTCTGTACATAATTTTACTGTAGTCAGTTTGTTATTTAGTGTATTTGTGTCGTTTTTCGTGTCTTTTAGATTAACGGTAAGTGTTTGATTTGAAATGTTAATAACAGCAGTAACAGTTATACATCCTAACTCGGGTCTCCCAATCCAGAAACTCTGGCGGGCCGCATTATACCGTATTTAATACTTGATCTTAGGCCCCATAGAACACTTTAGCGATTCCATGCACTTCTAGGTTTGGTTAGGTTGGCAGAAAAATTTGCATAGAATTAAATACATAAGTGTCATTGCTCACTTTATTGATTCTATACACTTTTAGGTTAGTAGAAAGGTTCATGATAGATAAATTGTTTAAGTCTCTTTCTAAACATTAGCGATTCCATATATATTTAGGTTAGATTATTATATAGGTGTATGATAGAATTAATTGCCTACGTTGCACGTTTGCACACGTCAGCAATTGCACATACTATTTGGTCAGGTTAGGTTAACAGAAAGGTTTATGATATAATTAAACATGTGTCTTATTGCACACATTATACCTAATGAGTGTTTTAAGTGCAGCTAACTCAATTTCGACAAAAAATCGACTTAACTGGTTTTTGCGGTAAGCCACAGATTTACACATTCATCATAGTCGAATGAACAATATTTGGGAGCAGCTACACATTTAGAAACATATTATAGAAGCTTTAGAAAGTGATTATTCTAAAGATAATTTCAATGGGCGTCCAAAAAAACTCTACTTCACCAATGGTATTAAATTTTAACCACGTCACCAGTTAAGGGTTGTCTCTTGAAAGTTGAGAATAAAGTGGTTGGGTTAGTAGCAAGGTTTGCATTTGTATAATTTGCTTATGTCTCTTTACGCACATTGCCTATTTCATTTACTTCTAAATTAGGTTATGTTGGCATAAAAGTTTGTAACGTTATAAAACTCGAAAAAAGTGAATGAACACTGAAACTGTAATCCAAACACAACTAGAACAAATGTGCAGCAACAATGCGTTAATCCGAAAACACTTTAAGAACTATAAGATAATAAATTAATAATGAACTATCATAAATAACGTTTCTGTCAAATGACATTTTATTTGTTCCGCCGCGATGTTGTGCAAATTTACATATATTTTACTGCATTTATATTAAAATTGTGTATTCATATATACATTAACCCATTAAGCGCCATTGGTGCATAAACGCAACATTATACATTTTTTGTTAATCAAATTACTAAATGAGCTAATTTTATTTATTATATTAATTGACCTGACTTCAAAATGTATGGAGAAAAATGTAAGTATGTATTTCTAATTTCACAATATTTCAGTGTTTTGTACGCGTGGCGCATGAAGTAAAATTTCGAGTTTAGAAAAGCCCCGTGAAAATTTGTCTCGGGTCGCTGCGCGACCCTCGACAAATTTTCTACACGGGGCTTTTCTAAACTCGAAATTTTACTTAATGCTTAGTCTGGGAGTGGAAACACTTGTTCTAAACTTCATATCGCACGTTTTTATAAAAAAACCGATTAATGCCTGAAAATTTACGGAGTATATATACATTTTGCATATTTAAAAGAAACATTTTACATACTGTGATTTTTTTCTTTTAAATATGCAAAATGTATACACTGTAAACTTTCAGTCATTAATCGATTTCGAAGTTTAGAACGAGTGTTTCCACTCCCAGACTAAGCACTCCACCCAGGAGTAAGCATGAAGTAAAATTTCGAGTTTAGAAAAGCCCCGCATAGAAAATTTGTAGAGGGTCGCGCAGCGACCCTCGACAAATTTTCACGGGGCTTTTCTAAACTCGAAATTTTACTTCATGCGCCACGCGTATAAAACACTGAAATATTGGGAAGTTAGAAACGCGCTTATGTATTTTTTTTAATGAGTAATAATCCAAAAAGTTAATAATAAGTTATTCATAGAAATCATAAAGAGAATTGCAGAATTTTGCCAAAAATCAACTTTAAAAGTCAACTCTATAATTGCTCGGCCTTTAATGGGTTAAACATAATACATTTATTTTAACTAATCAACTGTAAAATTATAGCGCATGTACATAAAGAACATACATTGATGAAATAAACCAAATAAATAATACACTAGCGCCACCTGTTCTATTTTTCATGAAATTATATCAATCTGAGGCATTAGTCGGTATTACACATATTTCATATAAATAGTTGTCAACAAACGTCACTTTTATAGTGTAAAATTAAATCAGTGTATTCGCTTAAAATTTAAGACAAAGTAATAAATTGCAAATAATACTTAAGAACTTGTGTCTAAGTTGTAATGTGGGTCTATTTTATTCAGGAAAAAAATCGACTTCACATTCGTTATTTTCTCATAAAAATACATATATTTAAAAAAAAAAAGTTCAAAAATTGTACTGTCCTGCACATGCACCTTGACCGCTTACTGTCTTAACTCATTCTGCAAGGCGCCGAAAAACATTTTTAGACTGGCTCGTTGAGGGTATCGCTCAACATAAATTCGCTCAGCAGCACGATAGTTTTGGCCGCATTCACCTAATATCATCAGCATATCAAAACCTTCAAGGTTTGTAAAAACCATGTTGACACATTCAATACTTTGATAATAATAATTTATGTTACTTCAAATATTCACGAACATAAATTATTTTGACATATCAAAAAAGCAAAGCCTACTTGAGGAAATTGAGTGTTGCATGGATAACTAGTTTTTAATTTAGTTTTTTTTTGTAAATATGCAAAATATTAAAAAAATATTTTAATAAAAGTTGTTTCTTTTAAAAAGACCTATCAATTAATACCATACTCGACCTATGTTGCCATTTGAAATTTTAAAGTTACTTCCGGTTCCGAGTACTTCCGGATTATTCCGGTAAAAAATAAATTCATTAGTGGATTCCTTGGGTTCACTTTGGTAATAAATTTTTTTGTCCCAGTCACATTCGACCAAGCGTTGTCGAAATAAAAGGCTGGTACGGGTGGTCTGAGACACCCTGTATAATGAAATAACAAATATTTCTTTCCCAAATATTTAACTGCCCCTGCAGTTACCGTTACCGTTTTGTATTCATAGCAACCTGGTAAACACGACCTACTATCCTGGAAACGCATAAGTACATAAAAATGGCAGATCGTGCAAACATGGTATTTACTAATGATAAAATAAAAATGTGAAAAATATTTAAGTTGGAGCTAATGAATTATTTGGGGTTTCCAATGTTATCTGTGCGATAAGTTAATCTATAATCCAGTAGTAATCAAAGCACAAAAGTTATAGAGAGTGTGACAATATAAATATATGATACGATATAATAATAATTATTATTACATGAAGAGGTGTGTACACTACATAACGAAGTAGATGCCTACACCTTTAATGATTTAAATTCGATATTTCATATTATTATTTAAAATATTGTAGACAAACAGTTAAATTCTAGCAACATAAAATATAAACTCAAGTTATTTGCAACTGCATAGGTAACTTAAATGATTACTATCAAAAATCAAACCTATTCAAAACACGAATCCAGAACCGCAATTATATTTACACAATGTATTGGGAAATATTTCAACGTCTTCCTTTGTTGTGTATCAATAACATAATGAATAAAAAGTCCGCGTCAGAAAAAATGCATTCGCAATTCAAGGTCGGGAGCCGGGAGCCAGGAACCTGCGTCGCGACTAATATCGTACACGAATTCTACGTATCAAATCTTATTTCTTTTCACGTTTTTAGAAATCATAGTATATTTTTAAAATATCACGAATAAGACACGATGCTGCCCCCTATTTATTAAAAACATAATCAAATTTTACATTGCTCTTATGGAGATTTCTAAGCAACGATTAGTTTTATTTACCATTTATTTTCGATCAATCTATTTAATACAACATGTTTATATTAATTACCTCAATAAATTAAAGCAATATGAAGAAGAAATAATATTTCTAATGGAAGTATTTCACGGATTTATGTAATCATTTGACAGTGTTCCATTATTTAATTTATATTTAATCTAAGAACCATTTTTTTTGGAAAAAAAATACTGTCAATTTATTCGCAAAGCTTCAATGTACAATATGTATAAGTTTCAAAGATCTATTTTCATTACTGTGGAAGATTAATCGTTGTTCGTTCTTATGTCCAAATTACAAGTAAATTTCCGACCTTAATTGGTCACACAAATAAACTCCATAGTGATAAAAATATGTCCACATTTGTCCCCTGATTAAATGGAATGGAGGTATCACTCTTAGAATCACAAATGACTTTAAAAATGATGACAATATTATTAATAGATATAAGCAAAGAGAATATTAGTATCCTCTTTGATATAAGCTAAAAATTATAATACTGAGGATAATGATAACACTGGACGACAGTAATTTTGTTAAATGAAGAATTGCTGTTGATTCTTGCATATTTTGCTAAGGTAAAGGCTAATAACTAGAAAAGTTGCCTATCGGGCTCAGTTTTTCTGTAATTTTACTTAATTAGTTCAAAAAATGAAATATTGTATTTAACCCTATTGATAGAAAACAAAATATCTTGTTTGATATTATTCTGTATTTGTTTGCGAAATTATAATAAGGTGCTAGGTTTGAATGAGGTTGAAAAAGTTGAATGGAAGTCCTTTAAAAAAGTAACAGGATTTGTTTGTAATATAAAAGCTGAGATATACAAAAGACTAGTTTCAGGAGAGCTAGTCACAGCACCCATGCAATTTGCACTAAAATTACGTCATTTTACTTCATACGGTTTTGTAAATTCTTAGTAAAATGATGTCATTTCAGTGCGAGTTCTCACCAATGACAAATTGCTTCAGTACTGTGAATAGCCCCCCCTTAAAACTCCATAATACATATACAGCTCTGGGATGCAACAAGTCTCTAAAGATACATTTTTTGGATTCACACTTGGTGACATAAGCGACAAACACGGTGAGCGTTTTTACTAAGATATTTCAATAATAGAAAAGCGTTATCAGAGAAAATAGAATCCAAATATGCTATTCCTCAAAGTACAGTAGATATTCATTAAAAACTGCATTTTGATTTAGATTTATCTATGAAAGTAAATTAAAATAAACACACTCTATACAGGATGAGCATTTTTTTTAAGTCATATTACAATTCTTTGCAAATTTGAAATCGGTTCAATAAACAACGTAAGATATATCTTATCCATCAATTTAACAGACAAAAAGTTACATTTTCTTGACCAGTGTAATCAAAGCTTAATAGAATCTTAAAACTATCTACTAATCAGTGACGGCTCGTCAGGGACGGCAGGGTCGGCCGGGCCGTACCGTTAAATTTGATTGAACAAAAATTATAAATATTGCGCATTTTTTATAATAAATATATAACAGGCTAATAGTTGGTAAGTGCGGGATTTTATTTTCATCTAATATATGTTTACTAGGCAACTTAGTATCAGCAAAATCGGCCAGACGTAGATTTTCAGAATATGACGATTAATGCAAGCACTACCTCGTCACAAGTGTCAGTGCAGTTTCTGTCGTTACATTTCCCCTGCAGCGTGAACGTACGTCCGCAAATGGTTTAGTCAAGTACTGCAAATTAGCCGGGGCCGTACTCGACGTTCTTCCACACAATGCACCGATGCCTATGTGTCGATGTACACTTTAAATTCGGTTACATTACAGATCACAGATTTTTATACTAGAACTAGTGGATTTATTTATCAATGTATTTCTTATATATATATATATATATATATATATATATATATATATATATATATATACATCTTTATTCAGACAATTACAGTAGTATAGTATAATACATATATATATTATTACACTATGGGGTTAGTCTGTCTGGGCTATCGACCAGAGGTCTTTCTGCCCTGTCTTGAAATGATTTTATTTGAAAAATTTTATCGTATGCTAGGCTTGTGAACTGTCGTGATGAAGGGTACAAATGAATTGATGTATTGTGAGAGGAGGATGTTTATATTTGGGATGGATATTTAGGTTTCTAGGAATACAGAATTTGTTTAGGAGATCTAGGTTATGGGTGTTTACAGCGAATTTTTCGCTGAGGGTTAATGTGCGTTGGGAAATTGGTGTTACTTGGGTAGTTTTGTAGAGGATGATGTTTGAGGGATTATGAAGAGGATTTATTGGGTGCCTGAGTTTGGTGAGGATTCGTAGTGCTGACTTGGATATGGTGTGAAATTGAAGGACGGATATGAAGGAATAAAATTGCACCATAGTCTAACAAGGGCCGGCATATCGATTCGTAAATCCTAACTGCTGTTTTTGTGGAAATTCCTTGTTGATTATAAGTTAAAGATCTGAAATGCCTAGCCCTTGTTTTCAGTGGGAGGAAGGAAAGTTTTGAATCAAATTCTATGCCTAGGTATTTGCAGGAGTAGGATGTATTTCTTATTATTTTCATATTATTTAATATTTAAAATTAAATAGATAATTAGTCAATACAAATTGGTCATTAAGGCCAACAATTGACCGGTATTAAAAAACAGTTAAAACATATTCATCGAAATCCGAATATATCTCACATTTTTAAATATCGTCAAACAACAGATGTAATTTAAAAATGCAAACGATAATTAAATAGTTACCTAAATGTAATTTACAAAATATTACCTAGGAATTTTAGGTAGATTATCTGAAATATATTAGTGTATAATTATAAATAACCATATTGTGTATATAACATGTTTAAACATTTTATTGTAACTCCGGAAACATTCTTTCTCTATTTTTGAAAGTTGGGCGAAAATATTTAATTTAAAGTATCGTTCCAGCGAAGGTGTATGGTTCGGTACGGCAGGCCGTTTAGTCTCAGTGCGTGTGCCCCAGAGCTGGGCAGGATTCGAATCATTCAGGATTCAAATCCTTTTAGAGGATTCAAAAGAGGTATTCGAATACTTTCGTTAAACTGGATTCGTGATCCGGATTCGTTACATTTTTTAAGAGGATTCGTATTCGAATCAAAATGTGGGTGATTCGAATCCTTTCAAAAGGATTCGAATATTTATAAAAGGATTCGAATACTTACAAAAGGTTTTGAATAGTCTAAAATAATTCGAATTAATTGTGAGGATTAACTTAAAAATGTTCTTTTGTGTGTTTTTAAATTTCTCGTTAAATCACTGTTTTATGAAGTAAAATTTTGAGTTTAGAAAAGCCCAGAAAATGTTCACAGGGCTTTTCTAAACTCGAAATTTTACTTCATGCTTAGCCTGGGAGTGGAAACGCTCGTTCGAAACTTCAAACTGAATGCTTTAATAAGAACATTAAATGACTGAAAATGTTTTTAAAGATAATAATCTAGTTTTTTAAATTTTGTTTAATATTATTTGAAGTAAAACTGACATGAAATGTTAAAATTTTCCGGCATTTTTCTGATTCAAGATTTTTTTCCGTTACCTTTTAATATAACTTTCTTCTTTGGGAAACCCCCATTTTGTTAAATTGTTTTCATTGTTTTTGTCAATATTAAAGTCAATTTTATAAATTTGTACGTGTTTTGTAATTTGTTTGTTGATTTTGACAAATTTAATAATACCATATAGCTTTTTTGTTAGTGTTTTAGTCAATTTGAATAAAATACCATGACTTTTCTCTGACTTTCCCGATTTTAATTTTTTTCAGGCATTCGTCGATTTTATAACAGAGTTCAATTTGAAGTTTAGAAAAGCCCGGTGAAAATTTGTCGAGGGTCGCGCAGCGACCCGAGACTAATTTTCGGGCTTTTCTGAACTCGAAATTTTACTTCATGCGCCACGCGTACCAAACACTGATTTGAAGTGAAGTTGAAAAACACACAAATACGTCTTTAATAAGAGTAACAGGGAATCAGATATTTAGTTTGTTATCAACGATGTTCAGTGTTATTAATAATTAGGTTTTGAATATTTTTGTTAAAACAACTGGTAACAATATTTATATATTAATGGTTGCAAAATATTTATATATTAATGGTTGCAAAAAAATAATAAAATCAAATTAATTTTTAAAGGATTTGTATTCGTGATTCGAAAAAACAGAATTCGAATCTTTGATTCGAATCATATTTATCTCTTACGAATCCTTTATTCGAGTATTCGTGATTCGAATCATATTAGGTAATTCGGATTCGTGATTCTAATTCTTTTTCCCAGCTCTGGCGTGCTCCAAAATACATTCGGCCGACCCACTTCTTTAGATCACGAGCCGTCACTGCTACTAACCTTTATTATAATAATACTGAAAAAATGCTTACCCGTAAATTGTAATGTAATAAATTAGTTTAAATAAATCCAATAATTAATTAGAACTGATATTAAATTAATATTTTCTTAATCGAATAAAATAAACTGAAAAACAAATGCGTTCAAAATAAAAACAACACCAACAACACAACCTAAAAATATTACAGGGATGGCAATACTAAACAACTGTTAAAACGATAAAATTGCCCGGCACGTATAAACAAAAATACATCGAATTAATCATTAAATTTAAAATCCACCCATTGAGAATTTTAAATTTAGTGTTAACTTCAATCATACACATTTTCTGAATGAATGACTTATTCTTCGAACGCTAAATTAAGAATATTTGATTAAATTGACGTTATAAATAAAAATTAAATTTCAGTTGGCGTATGAAATTGTCAAATACATATAATTATAAATGCTTCTAATCTACCTCGATATCTCTAAACAAATTTATTAGGAATTACGTACACATTTTGTTAATTAAATTATCTAACGCAAAATTCTGTAATTTGTAAAGTACGTTTAAAAAAAGTACATATGCGCCATTTCGAATGCAGCCTAAAACGTACTTTACAAATTACAAATTGTTTGGGAAAACCGTACGTCAGGCGCTCACCACTTAGGACGTAGAAAATCATTCTCACTCTTGTAATTTTGAGTTAACATTGCAAGATAGCATAGTAGGCCTTAAAAAAACCTTTAGGTAAACATGCATATTATGCATAAGCTGTAAATTTTCTGACATTCGTTCTTTTATAAAAGAATTAAATTTGAAGCTTTAAACGAGTGTTGTCCACTCCCAGACTACCCACTGAGCAAATCCATTTAAGTAATGTTTCATCAACATTAAAACAACGTTTAATACAATGTTGATATAACGTTATTTGTTTCTTTTTTGCTCAGTGGGTAAGAATGAAGTAAACTTTCGAGTTTAGAAAAGACCCATGAAAATTTGTCGAAAGTCGCGCAGCGACCCAAGATACATTTTCTAGGTTTTTCTAAACTCGAAATTTTACTTTATGCGCCCCGCGTATACAACACAGATTTTAAGCGATGTTCGAATATACATAAATAAATATTTTAGTGTTTTATGCGCGTGGCGCATGAAGTAAAATTTCGAGTTTCGAAAAGCCCAGAAAATTTTCCCGGGTCTTTTCTAAAATATAAAATCGCGACTAATATCGTACACGAATTCTACATATCAAATCTAATTTCTTTTCACATGTTTTTAGAAATCATAGTATATTTTTAAAATATCACGAAAAAAGGCACGATGCTGCCCCCTATTTATTGAAAGCATAATTAAATTTTACATTGCTCTTATGGAGATTTCTAAGCAACGATTAGTTTTATTTACCATTTATTTTCGATCAATCTATTTAATACAACATGTTTAGATAAATTACCTCAATAAATTAAAGCAATATGAAGAAGAAATAATGTTTCCAATGGAAGCATTTCAAGGATTTATGTGATCTTTTGACAGTGTTCCATTATTTAATTTATATTTAATTTAAGAACCATTTAAAAAAAAAATAGTGTAAATTTATTCGCAAAGCTTTAATGTACAATTTGTATAATTTTCAAAGATCTATTTTCATGATTGTGGAAGATTAATCGTTGTTCGTTCTTATGGCCAAATAACATGTAAATTTCCAACCTTTACAGTTGGCGATCAATTTCAATTTTTTTTTGAATTTTAGGTTATTAAGTGTAAATAATGAGTAATAATATGAATAACATCTATAAATTAATTGTTTAACTTTTCATTGCATAAAAAATGTTTAGTACGCGAGATTTGAACTCGGGAGTTTGCGTGCGTGATCAAATGGCTCTACCCAGTCGGCCATGGTCAGGTCACAAAAACAGTTTGAGGGCCACTGGAACCTGCGCCAGTTGGGATGAGCAATGACATGGAGGCATAATTGTGCATTTACGCCAAATATTGAATTTTATTGCTAATTTTAATTAAGTTTAACAATGTCGAAAACAGTCACATTTGTGACCGGCAACAAGAAGAAACTCGAAGAAGTAGTTAAAATCCTGGGCTCAAACTTCCCTTACCAATTAGTGAACAAAGCCATCGACCTACCTGAACTGCAAGGTGAAATAGACGAAATCAGCATCAAGAAATGTTTAGAAGCAAGCAAGCACGTGAATGGCCCTGTAATCGTCGAAGACACTGCTCTCTGCTTTAATGGACTGAACGGATTACCCGGGCCCTTCATCAAGTGGTTTTTGGAGGCAGTTGGCCCCGAGGGGCTGCACAAAATGTTGCATGGTTTTGATGATAAATCAGCAGAGGCTGTGTGCACCTTGGCTTTCCATTCTGGTGTAGAGGGCGAGGACGTGAAGTTGTTTCAAGGCAGGACTAAAGGGGAGATTGTGTTTCCAAGGGGGCCAAGGGATTTCGGTTGGGATCCCTGCTTTCAGCCGGAGGGGTATGATGTTACTTATGCCGAGATGCCGAAAGAGGAGAAGAATAAGATTTCACATAGGTTTAGAGCCGTGAAGGCGTTGCAAGATTACTTTGTTAAAGAGACTTGAATTTATATGAAAGTATGTATTTTACTTTAAATATAATGTTTTATTTATAAAGGTGTTTTCATATATCAATATAATCTTCGATTCAATATTTTTTTAAAATGTTGAATGACAATTATATTTAATTATAGCCATATTCAATAGATTTTAGATCTGATCCTGGCAAATGCTAATTTAATTTATTATTTTATTCATATATTATTGTAATTTTTATCATATATTCCGACTGATTCTGTAAGTTAAATGTAAAATTTAAGGTATACTCTGTTTTTTTTTAATATGACCAAACCTAGGGTGTATTTACTGCAAACAGTTGCAGTCCTGCTTTAACACTAGGGTATTTTAAATATTAAATTTTGATATGTTGGTAAATGATTATCAATGAGCCCGTTCATCAGAGACAACAGTTAGGAGTTTACTGTCAACTGTTGGGGATTCTCTGATGACCAGATTGTTAATTGTAAACGTGTTTGGGATTTTTGCAATCGTACCGACTGGAGTACTATTCATTCGATACCAACATACATCACAAACAAATCGAAACATGTTGAATGTTGAATATTTTGTTGAACGGGCCCGATGTCTTTCTTTAAATTCTGTTTTATTATTGTGACAAATAAATCATAATTTGTCAAATAAATTGTCACGATGCAGAGAGTTTCAAAAAGAGAACGCTACAATTTGCAACTTTACAACACATAGAGGGATTTTATCTTTTAAGTATACTTTAATATATTCCATACAAACATTTGTAAAATTAATAAACATGTGATCAAAATTAAGCAGTATATTTTGAACTTCATTTTAAATCAGTGTTTTATACGCGTGGTGCATGAAGTAAAATTTCGAGTTTAGAAAAGCCTGATTTGGGTTGGTCGCTACGCAACCAAGCCAAATTTTCAGGCTTTTCTAAACTCGAAATTTTACTTCATGCTTCATCTGGGATTGGTAACACTGAGTAGAGTCTTTGAATTGAAAGATTTTAACAAGATCACGAATGTCTGAAAATTTACATTCAAAAATCGTAACATGTATATCTAGAATTCCTTGTATTTAGAACTTTTTCAAAATTTGAACATATAAATGTCCAGATAATAAAGAAGGCAGATATTCCTGAGCAAGGAGCATTTACCTGGTCCTCAGAGACACTATTAAATTGGTAGTAGATACAAATAATTTGAGGTGGTGATAATTACATTTGTAATCGTAATCTTTGTGAGTTAATTGAATTGTCATATTACTGTCAGATTACCCTTCACATAACCTACAAATTAAAAGTTGATTTACAACATAACATGTGATTAATCTTGCCCTAACCTAAAACACATAACCTGCATCACACCACTAAATTCTTGAAATGTCAAATTTGATTGGTCATATTAAAAATAAAAAACAGATTATATACAGATAGTTTTATGTAACACCGAAGATACTAAAATGTACTCAATGTTAATTTTCCTATGTTCGATGTGTACTGGGACGCATCAAAGCATTGAGTGCGATGTGATTGGCTACGATTTCTAATTGTAATATAGTCAACCCAGTTTACACTCTTCCCTTCAAAACTAAATGAAATCTGTCAGTTATCGTAAGCAAGTGATATTTGCTGTTCTAGCACTTGAAGCAGACGTAGACGAAGAACGGAGAGTTAAACATATCAATAATGTATACAAAGAAGGAAATGATTATTCTGGTAAACGTATACCATGGAGGAAACAGTTCAAGAAATTCCCATGATTTATTTTCTGAAAAATGTTCTGGTCAATCAGTTTCATCAGACTACCATTTATTTCAACCATTTCGAACCTTCTAGAACAGTTTGTTTAGATAAATTTCACAAGCGAGGAGTTAGAAGTCCGTCGATATTATCAGAAAAGATGAAATTAAACAATTTCTGTTATGTCGAAGAGTGTCTCATAATATCCTTACTATTGCAAAATCATTTAATATTTAAAAATCCTTTGTACGTAGGAGTTCTACAAGAATTTAAGTTTAGGTCTTACAAATTCCAACATTACTAGTTGTTGTATACCAAAATTAAGCGATAACAGTTTTGTAAAATTGTATTTAATATGTTAAATTAAACAACGAAATGTTGTGAAAAATTGTGTTTTCTGATGAAGCGTTAATATCTTCTTACCTTCTTTAACTAGTATTTTATTTATTAAAAATATAACAATAGTTGATAACCGTTCCGTTGTACTAAAATATTCATAATACAACATATTGTGGTTGGCATAATAATTGACAAATTTAATTTATTTTTGACGTGACTATATTAAATCTAGAAATCGTAGCCAATCACATCGCACTTAATGCTTTGATGCGTCCCAGTACACATTGAAAATAGGAAAATTAACATAAGGTTCTTTTAGTATGTTCGGTGTTACATAAGACTCTCTGTATGTTCATCTCTATCCTTACATTCTAAGGCTGAGATATTTGTAAATTGTAGTATTTGAATATTTATTCAAAAACATCTTCAAATATTTGAATTATTTAAATAATTTTAAATTGTTAAATAAAACAAAGTCGTTGAACTGTGATTCAAAGTTTTTAAATAGTTAATTTTCGTTACTATGTTTCCCCAAATATTTTACTCCAAAAAAAATGACAAAAAATAAAGCCTCATTTTATTTTAATCTTGTGACGGATTAACAATAACTAAATATGTTTTTGAACTCCACATTATATCAGTGTATTACACGCCTGGCGCATGCAGTAAATATTTCAAGTTTAGAAAAGCCCGAAAATTTGAATTGGTCGCTATGCTTTATTTCGTGACCAATCCAAACTTTCAAACTTTTCTAAGCCTAAAATATTTACTTCATGCCTAATTAAGGCATGGAAAACACTTGAGAAAACTACTAACTACTTAGCATAGATGTCTATTACATAGACTAATTAACAGCCGATTTCATAATCAAGTTAAAGGCACTTTAAATATTTAATGTCGACTTCAACGTAATAATGCAAATTTAAAGTTAAAGTCGGCTTTTTAACACTTTAAATAGATAAAGGTGGCTTTAAAACTAACCTAATCATGTTTTCAAATGTTAAACAGAATGTATGCATGATCGATAGAGCTGCAAAGCCAGGGAAATTCATGCAGAAGGAGAAGATAGGAATTCATTAAATGATGAAGAAGATATTGTAATTAAAAGGAAAGAAATGTATAGAATGAGAGCAAATTGTTTTGATATATTCAACGACACGGATTTTTTTTTTCAAAATTCCGATAATCAAAAGCAATGGTAATAATGCTGTTCTACCAAATTAAAGATAAGATCACTTGAATCGTGCAGGTTAATTCATATTTATTAATTATATTTGATTCAACAAATACTTGATTGCACATTAATTAAAATATGGCCTGTTGGTAGAATTTTTATCTTTTCCCATATTGAGAATGTATTTGTTTATTATTGCACTCATTTATGTTCTTTTCACTTTCAATGTGGTCAATTAAAAGTAATTACTCTTCTCTTCTAACATTATCTCTACTCCTTATACTTATTATTAGTTGAGACATTTTCAATGACATAATTAGAAGACATATCAAGGCCGATTCACAATCAAACTGGGAACGGGAACGGGAAGCAAATTGAATCATAGGGTTTACATGATAGCATTCACAATGCCCGAGAACGGGAAGCGCCCGGGAACCAGAACGAGAAGCGTTCTCGGGCGCTTTTATTTTTAAGAATCGACAGAATCGAAGATTTTGGAGTGGGGGTAGAGATCGGTTACGTCACAAATGCGCGCTGAATTTAAATGTGGTTACTTCATGGTAAACTTTAGGTAAACATGCATTAGCTATCAATTTTCTGACATTCGTTGTTTTTTAAAAGAGTTCAATTTAAAGCTTTAAATGAGTGTTGTCCACTCCCAGACTAAGCATGAAGTAACATTTCGAGTTTAGAAAAGCCCCGTGAAGGTTTTCAGGGCTTTTCTAAACTTAAAATTTTATTTCATGCTTCACGCATATAAAACAGATTTTAAGCGGAGTTCGAATATACATAAATTTCACAATATTTTAGTGTTTTATACGCGTGGCGCATGAAGTAAAATTTCGAGTTTAGAAAAGCTCCAAAAATTTGTCTCGGGTCGCTGCGCGACCCTCGACAAATTTTCACGGGGCTTTTCTTAACTCGAAGTTTTACTTCATGCTTAGTCTGGGAGTGGAAAACACTTGTTTTAGGCTTAAAATTGAACTCTTGATTGAAAGCGTATGCATATGTATACTTAATAAAAAAAATCCTTTAGACTAGCGATTCTCAATCTTTGTTGGTGACGGAACCCTTTTGGAAAGCGAAATACTTGACGAAACCCTACAATAAAACAATAGTTTTAAAAAGTGTATTCTTTATTAATAAGCATAATAAAAGTACCATGTAACAGTTACTTGTTACTTACTTACATAAGACGTATAATAATATAAGATATTAAAAAAGAAAACAAATTTAACTAATGGTAGTTATAAAACTGTTTTTTATTTTGTATCAATTGGTTGACATCAGGTTTGATAGAGGACAGTTGAAGTCTCATATCAGGTTCGGCGTCCAGTCTATTGCGGTATTTTGTTTTCATGGCTGCATAGGTTAAGAATCTTGTTTCGCACAAATATGTTGTTGGGAACGGGAGAAGAATATTCAGAGCCATTTTGGCAAGCATTGGATATTCATCACGGATTCTGCACCAAAAATCGTTGAGAGGCGTCGTTTTGAACAGTGACTCCATACTTGTGTCTGATGACATTTCTAAAAGATTCATATACAAAGAGTTTTATGTAACACCGAACATTTTCATAACGAGAATTTTTATTTGAAGTATCCATATACATACGTTGCACATTTTTCGATGCTTGGTCTATTAAAAGAATTTAATTTGAAGCTTTAAGCAAGTGTTTTCCACTCCCAGGCTAAGCATGAAGTAAAATTTCGAGTTTAGAAGAGCCTGAAAATTTGGTTTGGTCGCGTAGCGCGAAGCGCGGAGCGGCCAAACCAAATTTTCAGGCTTTTCTAAACTCGAAATTTTACTTCATGCGCACCGGTACGAAACACTGACATATTATGAAGTTTAAAACATACCGCTAAACTTTACATTAAATCAGTGTTTTGTACCAGTGGCGCATGAAGTGAAATTTCGAGTTTAGAAAAGCCTGAAAATTTGGTTTGGCCGCTCCGCGCTACGCGACCAAACCAAATTTTCAGGCTTTTCTAAACTCAAAATTTTACTTCATGCTTAGCCTGGGAGTGAAAAACACTCGCTTAATGCTTAAAATTAGATTCTTTTAATAAACCGACCATCGAAAAATTTACAACGTATGTATATGGATACTTCAAAGAAAAGTTCTCGTTATGATAATGTTCGGTGTTACATACAACTCTCTGTATTTCGTTTGACATACTTTCGGGCTTTTGTAAGTTGGGTAAAAAAGGATTATGAATCCATGAATACAGTTTCATTTTTGTATTTTGTTGTTTGGGATAATACTTCTCAAAAGATGCGCACATCGAAGTGAGATATTGGACCAATTCTTCAAATACATCATCTTGAAACATTTCTGAGTCGTTGTCGCTAACAAACTCACTGAGTGACGTTAAGCTTTCTATTTCTCTCTTTCCAACGCAAATAATCCAAAAATCTAATTTTCTTTTGAAGGCAGTTATTTTTGTTGCACTGTTGTCTGTTTACCTTGCAATAATAAATTTAATTCGTTCAGTTTTTGAAAGATATCCGCCATAAAAGGCAGTCGAAACAACCAAGTTATATCATACAAACGGTCTTTCAAATTAAAAGAAGTATCTGAAAGAAACATTTGTAACTCGGCTCTAAGTTCAAATAGCCTTGTTAAAGTTTTACCCCGAGACAGCCATCGCATTTCTGTATGGAGCAGCAGTGTTTTATGTTTGCTGTCATAATCTTAACACAATAATGAGAACAATCGGGATTGTAGTGGTCGTGATTTGATAAAATTAAATATTTTTACCGCTTCATCCATAACTAATTTTAGATTTGACGGGATTTGCTTCATCGCCAGTGCTCGTCTATGCAGGATACAATGGCTGGAACTACAATTAGGCGCTTTATTTTTTATTCGTGACACTACTCTTGCTGTCATACCCGTCATCGCCTTGGCCCCATCTGTACAAATGTCAATGTAATCGTTCCAACTGAGATTATTTTCCTCAAAAAATATATTTATTTTATTAAAAATTTCTTCTCCGGGAGTGTTTGTGAGCAGCGGTGAACACATAAGCATGTCTTCTTCAAAAGAACTTCCATATGGATATCTCACGATAACCAGCAAGATAGCCAGACCAGCGACATCAGTCGACTCATCTATTTACAAGACGAATCGTGTTTTTTGTAGACGTGTAACTAGTTCTTGTTTGACGTAGCTTGCCAGATCATGAATTCGCCGTGAAACAGTATCGTTTGATTGCGGCACAGTAGAAAGATGCTATGCAGATTTTTCATCGAGCATACATTTTGTTATGTGTGACACACATGGTTTTATTAAATTCTCAGCGATAGTGTGCGCTTCACCTGCTTGTGCAATGCGATAGCTAACTAAATATGATACCTCCGTGACCTTTTGATTGATAGTTTGGGTTACATGCATGATAGTTTTTTGACTTTCCAATAACTGTTCTTTTTTACGTACAAAAAGAAGAATACAGCAGTGG
The DNA here is from genome assembly GCA_932526585.2 of Philonthus cognatus. NCBI lineage: Eukaryota > Metazoa > Arthropoda > Insecta > Coleoptera > Staphylinidae > Philonthus > Philonthus cognatus. The sequence goes on from OW052241.1 coordinate 75,362,093, forward strand.
AACAATAAACAGTTTGTTTCTAGCAGGTAGGTACTTATCGCTGTGAACGCTAATCGTCGACTGACTAAGTATCGAGTCGCGATCGTCGCTGTTATAGTCCTATCCTCGATCTCGAACATTCTCAAAAATACTCGAGTCGGCGCCTTTGATAACTAAAAAGCCGAAATAAAAATAGAAATACAAAAAATGCGGTGTAGATATTCTCGACTTTACGTTTTGAAGTTAGAGCCGAAAGTCGCTTGTTTACAATTATAGCGTCTAATCTCAGAGGCGGCTTTTATCAAAGCGACTACGCGCTTACAAGTAGAAATCGGCGGTGGCGGCTTAGTAAAATTGTACGAGGCGACTAAGTTCGGCTGCGCCTCGTAAATCGTGATATGCGGCGTCAGAACGGTCGACCAGAGAGAGGTGTTTTGATTTTTTTTCTAAATTCTTGCAGAACCCCTACAGGGGTACCGCGAAACCCTAGGGTTCCGCGGAACACACTTAGAGTATGACCCAATCAACGTCAACATATCTTTTTAAATTTAATTACACGTAACACAAATATTATTTTAATTACACCTAACATTAACAAACTCTTATTTTAATAACACTTATTTTCAACACAAAATATTAAAAAATCTATCAATGAAAGTACAGCGAACCCGGAAAGAGAGGTTATGATAGACTCAAAAACGTAACCAAATACAACGTCATTGTTCTCTCTCGCACGAACTATGGAATGCGGGGAAAGGGGTAGGGGAAAACACGGAAAGATCCAATTCTGTCATACCTTGTAACACATACAGGGTGTCAATTTGAAAACAAGCCAGCCACAACATCTTTGGAACCGTAACAGTTAGAGAAAATTTTCCATAACCGTTCCTAGGGTATGGAGGGGGAATCATTTTGACACACATAACAATCTTCTGCAACCAACCCCTTAGGCTGTAGCCACCCTTGCCCATTTTTTTAAATGGCATGACCCCACTTGTGATATATCATTACAAAGGTCTTTCAAAATGCTAATCAGTGGTACCAACTAAAATTTTTATTGTTACATAAAATGTAAAAAAAAATTAATTATTAAATTATAGTATGCTCAAAATGATTTTTTTTTATATTGCGGACAGGTGTAATTTATTCAGTTAATACATATATTCCATTGAACCAAGTTTTGTTATTATTTTAATATTTTTTATAGAGTTGTCCATATTTTAATAAAGCAATAGATAACTCTGATAAATATTGGGTATTATTGTGATTATCTGTGCTTTTTCATTTGTAATTTGTAAAAATAAACTGTTATAATACCTAATTTGACAACAATTTTAAAATCAAATAAATTGATTTAATTTTTATTTTGCATTTTTTTTAAAAATGTTAGTTGGTACCACTGATTAGCATTTTGAAAGACCTTTCCAATGATATATCACAAGTAGGGTCGTGCCATTAAAAAAAATGGGCAAGGGTGGCTACAGCCTAAGGGGTTGGTTGCAGAAGATTGTTATGTGTGTCAAAATGGTCCTCCCTCCATATCCTAGAAACGGTTTTGAAAAATTTTCTCTAACTGTTACGGTTCCAAAGATATTCTGGATGGCTTGTTTTCAAATTGACTTCCTGTATATGTTCATATGTGTTACGCCCATTGACGTACCTTGGTATTTACCGAGCAAGCGCTATCGCCATTATACAAATCGAACGCCGTTAAAGTGTTAGAGGTTATGTTATTGTTTACAATCCTGCAGAGTGTTTTATCTTGAAGTTTTTAAAATGGATTAAATTATTAATAAGGACATGTTAATGACAAACAAAATAAATGTTGTATGGATGAGCAAATGAAGGAAAATTCCTGGATTTTCATTGGAAAAAAATTACGCAACAGATCATCACTAAAAGAATTCATAATTTGGATAATATTTATTTTAGATTAATTAATTTGGATAAAATAATAAAATAAGCAGGTTACGTTAATATAAACAAACACTGCAAACTTCAGAATAAAACATCAAAAGTCCCTAAATTGACATAAATGTCGCTGCCCCTTCCCGTCTGTTTCCGTTTTGTTGTGAAGCTGGGCTTCTCGTTCTAGATCCCGTTTTGGTTGTGAATCGGCCTATACTTAAATTAACGTTTATGCAACATTAAATTATAAAAATAACTATAAAACAGCGTTACCAACCTATATTAGTTACGAAACTCATAAAGTAGATCCCGTTAAACAGACTAAAAATCAAGAGAAAAACCAACCAAATGTTAGAAATCAAAACCGAAGAGGATATGCGCAAGCGGCTCAGAGCATTAATACTGCTAAGGAGGGGAGCCCAGCAGAGCACTTAATGTCCACTCGCCAAGGCGGCAACAACAACGAGGTAGATAGAACTGAGACGCCCCCGTCTACGGAGGAGCCTTTTAAAGAAGTCAGGCGCAGGAAGAAAAGGACGTCAATCGTCGGCTCAAAAGATACCAAGACAATTGCAGTGGTAGAAAAAAGAGCTTGGTTTCCTGTAGCCCGTTACCCACTTGAAATAACGTCGGACACACTTCACGACTTATTAATATTAATTTAATATTAAAAATATAATTTGTGAAAAAATAATACCAAAATATGAAAACCCAACGTTTACTAGTTTTAAAGTAGTGGTTCCCTTCTCACACAAGGAGTTTTTAGAGAATCCTGATTCATGGGAAAGAGGGATCGAGGTGTCAAGATTTAATTTTTTTCTAGATGTAGAAACTCAACAAAAAACGGATTAGCATTTATTAATAATTTAGAATCACAGTATGGCTTTAGATTGTTGCACTGCACAGTTCGTTGTTTGAGTACTAGCACAAATGAAATACAAAATCTTATTGACGATATACACAATCTAAGTGTTTTATGTATATCTGAGCATTGGCAAACTGAGGATGAATTATTAACACACAACATCTCAAATAACTTTAATTTAGTATCGTATTTTTGCATATCAAAGAACAAATATGGCGGTGTAGCAATCTACTGCAGAAATGATTTAAAAACATGCACGTTAATTAATATTAATAAATTAACTGTCCAGAAGCATATTGAATGTGTCGGTATACAACTAGAAGCCTCAAATTTTAAAATAAATGTCGTTTGTATATACAGACCTCCTTCAGGAGACATATCTTTATTCTTTAAAAAATGGACATTATATTAAACGAATTAACAACAAATAATACACCATTTTCTATAGCAGGCGATCTTAATATTAATATGTTAAGTATGTCAAATGAATCTGCACAATTACAAAATTTTGTAGAATCATTTAATTCAACCCTAACCATTACTGAGGCTACAAGAGTGCATCACACTGGCTCGATGTTTTGTCTCGATAATATAATTACAAATATCAATTGTGAAGACTATATAACTCAGACATTAAAAGTATATACATCTGACCATAGAGCTCAGCTTATTAACTCAAAATTGGTTTTACGCAAGCAACTTACTCATAAAAAAATGAGGATATTTTCCGAAACGGCACAACTAGAGTTTATAAATGACTTCGATGGGGAGAATTTTGGAAATATATATAATGTCTCTGATGTAAATGGAAAATATTCCTTATTTCTAAACACATTTATTAGGTATTTAAATAAGCATTTCCCAGTTAAATATGTCAAAATAAACCAAACAAAAACACAACATACGAAAAATGCAGAAATTGCTCAGCTCAAAACTAACATTAATAAGCTCGAAACTATATCAGCATACCTACCCGAATACAAGCCTCTTTTAAAACAAACAAGATTAGACTATATACAACTTTTACAAACTGAAAAAAACCGTCAATATGAAAAACAAATTAAAGATTCATCAAACCAATCAAAAACATCCTGGAAAATAATATCAAGCATAGTATCAAAAGGAAACAAAAGTAGAAATACATTACCACAAAATAATAACCCAAGCTCACAGGCAAATAAATTTAATTACTTTTTTAGAGATATTGCGTCAACATTAATCTTGAAGAATAATTCAAATAGAAACTACATTTGTGAAATATCTTATAACGAATACTCTTTCAAAATAAGTTCGATTACATCATTAGACATTGTCAAGTTAATTTACAAGATGGATAATAAAAAAAGTTGTGGTGTAGATGAAATACCTGTTACAATAGTAAAAAATGCATTTCAAAAATTGTAGAACCTTTGAAACACATTTTTAACAGTTCACTCGCTATAGGTATATTTCCAGATAAATTAAAAATTTCACTGGTGACGCCAATCTATAAAAAAGGGGATCGTGACCTATATGAAAACTATAGGCCTGTTAACGTGCTTAACACCTTTTCAAAAATCTTTAAATCATTGGTTGCGAAACAAATAATTGCTTTTTTTAGAAGTAATAAATTATACAATAGTAATCAACACGGTTTCACAAAAGGTAAAAGTGTTGACACAGCACTCTACGATTTCCTAAATCAAATTTACGCAGCTCTAGATAACGGAAAACTGGCTTGTGGGGCGTTCCTGGATCTTTTTAGGGCGTTTGACACAATAGATTATTCTGTACTACTTCGAAAATTAGATCATTATAGCATTCGTGGAACTACACATAAGTGGCTAGAATCATATCTACGGGACAGAAAACAAATAGTAAAAATTAAAAGCATACCACAAGAAGTTAAGTCAAACATTCTAGAGACAAATATGGGAATACCACAAGGCAGTACCCTTGGCCCGTTATTATTCATAATTTATATGAATGATATAAATGCCATTGTTGAGGGCAGTCAAATAGTTAGTTACGCTGACGACACTAATGTTTTGCTAGTAGCTGCTACATTTCCGGAGATAACTCACATAGGAAGTGCTGTTATTCAAAACATGGAGGGTTGGTTCAGTAAAAATGGTCTCATATTAAATCAAGATAAAACCAAATTTATGTTTTTCAAAACAAGTAATAATGTCTCAACTCCACCAAATATCATATTAAATAATAGTAACAATCCATTTAGCACCTCCATAAAATTTCTAAGAATTACATTAGACGAAACGTTGAGTTATAAACAACACATAAGTAATGTATGCAGCAAATTGAATAAAGCTTGCTATGGGCTCAGCATTTTTTGAAAAAACACCAACCTATCGATAACTAAAACATTTTATTATGCCTACTTCTATTCGAATCTAAAATATGGCATGTTATTTTGGGGTAGTAGTACCTTATTTAAACCAATATTCATTATTCAAAAGAGAGCCTTACGAATAATACAAACTCAAATATGGCGGCAGTTGTAGAGGAATTTTTAAAAATGTAAATATCTAACTTGTTATGCTATATATATATATGAGTGTAAAGAGTTCTTATGGAAGAATAGAATACTATTTGTACATAATAAACTACAGGGGCCGTATAATACGAGACATGGCATCGAGTACAGTCTTCCAAAACATAAGCTTAAATTTTTTCAAAAAAGGACGCAATATTCTTGTTTGAAGCTATTTAACAATCTACCTAAACATATAAAAACCGCACAATCATATGCAGAAATCAAAAAGTTGACGTTAATATACTTAATAGAGTTAGAGCCGTACAACATGGATGAATTCCTCAATAAATAACAGAATTAAATTTTTTTGTCATAGAATATATATTCTTTTGTTGTTATGTTGACTTGTTTTCATGTGTTCCGATGTACAAGTATTGTTACAATGTATTAATTTGAACCCAATGAAAATAAATGTATTATTATTTTTATTATTATTATTAAAGTCGACTTTTACTAAAGTCAGATCGGGAATTAATTATGAAATGCATTAATATTTAAAGCTGACTTTTACTTAAAGTCGACTTTTGTTAAAGTCACTTTAACTTAATTGGTATAAAACCGGCCGTTAGACTCAGCAGGTATGAACATTTAGGTTAGCTTTTATATTGTGAAGTTAGGTTGGATAGCATTTGCTTAGATTAAACAATAATTATAATGAGTAGGTTAGATAACAATTTAGATAAGGCCTGTCAGAATGTACTTAAGTTAGGTTAGTAAATATAGTTTAGACAACTTTAAAATGTCATTTTTAAAAATGATAAGTTGAAATTGTATGATGTATAACGAAGTAGACTAGCCTCCACCGTCAACAAATTACATCTTACTTCAAAGCATAAAAATGTAAGAGATTGTTTTTCATTTAATTTACTTTTAAAATAATCAGACACCATTTCCTGCTTCAGTTTAAACAATACAAGAATCACCGAAAACCATAATTCAATGTTTCCGTATATGGTAACGATGATGGCCCGTATTCATATCTCGCATTTAGAGCGTATTTGTGCGAGAGGTGTCAATTTGATTCTGTACACAGCCAACTTTTGTGGCGTGGCTCTGTGCTACGTCAAGCCTTCGTCATTTGGCCAATGTGAATACCCTCTTATGGAGCAAATACACTTGTACACTTTTATGGCGCAACTTGCTGTTTCGTAGTTTTTCACAAACAATAAATTGTCAAACTGTTCACTGTGGAGGCTTCTACTTCGTTATACATCATTATTTACACAAATAAGACAATTAACTTTGTTTGTATAACTGAGGATTTTTATTGTGACTATAGTTTCGACAACTTTAACTTGTCATTATCAAACATAAACATAAATAAATTGTCAATTTACAAATCGATTTGAGTGACTTTAATTTAACATTTTGAATACTGAACTCAAATTTAATTTTAATATTTGTTCTCTAGTTTCACAAACGGAGTTCTGCTCGTTCATAGACGAGGCATTTTACGATTCAAGAAATGGGCGCAAACACCTTTTTTGAACAGTTACACGATGATGAGCTTCGGGATAGATTTTTTTGCAGGACGGTGCTACTGCTCATTGGTCGTTTGCTTTAATAAACTTTACAAGAGAGTTTTTTGCTAATCGAGTAATTAGTCGCAATACAAACATTCCGTGGCCCACCCGAAGTTGTGATCTTACACTATGTGGCTTATTTTTTTACCAGTGTACAATTTGGAGGATTTGCAAGAGAGTATTATCAAAAAATGTAGAGAAATAAGCAATAATTCAGCGATGTTGGTAAATGTTAATCGAAATATGGAACGCAGAGTTTTAAATTGCATTGAAATGGAGGTACAACATTTCCGCCATTTGTTGTAATTTCCAATTATATTGGTCTTGCTTATTTATATTAATTTCCCAATCCCCTTTATAAACAAAAACAAACAAAAAAAACAACTTACCTTAAAACATAAGCTTCTTCGTGAGTGCGCATTGAAATACCGTATAACATTTTTTTTTATAAAACTTTGTTAGCTTAACATTAACAGGAGCGACAGAAAAATTCCCGTACGACTTACTTTACAATGTTTTAAACATTTCACAACCAACTCGTTGGTGTTTTTAACTGAACACCTGATATAATAAGCATTTGTTGTAATTAATATCGTAGTACTTTATAATGTCCATTCATAAATTATATTTGTTTCTACTTTCATGTTGTTTGGGTATAATAAATTGTATGGCACATATAAATTGTCATTTTATTGTGTTTTTCTGCAGCCGTCCCGAAAATAAAACTTTCGGTATGATTTATTAAATCGAAAGTACCACTTTACACAAATCGTGCCGAAAGTATTTTCGGGACGATTTTTTTCACTTTCGGAACGATTTCTCTACTCTCGGGACGATTTTGAGTATCTATGTAAGCCAATGATTTACTAACTAATGGACCGAGCGTACAGAGAGAAGCGCGGCACCAACAAACCTAGACAAAGAGGGGGCGATGTTCGGGTAAAACTGCGTTTTTTAAGTGTATTTTAGTATAATTTGAAAAATAATCCTGTGTCAATGAAAAATATTTAATTTCTTCTTCACCACGATGGCGAATTCGTGTATGGTGTATGATTCAAGTTAAATATTATCTTTAATTTGGTACTACAACATTATTACCGTTGTTTTTGATAATATACATCCTGATGTATACTTTGTACATTTTCAGAAATCCGTTGTTTTTGTAAAGCGTTAAGTTTGAAACTTCTAACAAGTGTCTCTACCAGTGACGGCTTGTCAGGGACGGCAGGGTCGGCCGGGCCGTACCGTTAAATTTGATTGAACATATATTATAAATTTTTATTTTCTCAGAAATAAATATTGTGCATTTTTTACAATTAATATATAACAGGCTAATATAATATTCTTCTTCACCACGATGGCGAAATCGTGTATGGTGTATGATTCAAGTTAAATTTTATCTTTAATTTGGTACTACAACATTATTACCGTTGCTTTTGATAATATACATCCTGATGTATACTTTGTACATTTTCAGAAATCCGTTGTTTTTGTAAAGCGTTAAGTTTGAAACTTCTAACAAGTGTCTCTACCAGTGACGGCTCGTCAGGGACGGCAGGGTCGGCCGGTCCGTACCGTTAAATTTGATTGAACATATATTATAAATTTTTATTTTCTCAGAAATAAATATTGTGCGTTTTTTACAATTAATATATAACAGGCTAATAAATAATAATATTAATAAGCATTATTTTCATTTAATAAATGTTTCGGCCAAAAGTAAATTTTCTGAATATGAAGATTAACGCAAGCACTACGTCGTCACGAGTGTCGCTGCAGTTTCTGTTGTTACCAGTGCTGCAGATTTTGGGGATTTTATCCCAAAATGGGCATATTTAAAGATTTAAATCTATTTAAAGATGTGAGTTTTTTGAGGGGGGTTTTATATATTTTGGGGTGAAATGGGAAATTTTACCCCCAAAATTCATCAGTTTATTATTTTATCGCTATTGTTCTTATTTTTTTGTTAAATTTACAGATACATCATCTATGTTGTAATTTTATTATTATGAAATGAGACAAAAATTATACTAAAATCTCAATTGCTTCTTCAAATCTAAATTAAATATTGTGAAAATTAAGTTTGTTAAAATTTGCTTTCTTAGACTTATTATAATGCTGATTACTTTCGTCAGTTTCAGTTAACTTTCCAAATTTGAATTTTTCTTTATTCTTTATTTAATCTGAATAACAGAAAAGCATGGACAAAATAAATCTTTATGTTATTTTGTAATGTATTATTATTATAGATGAAGTATGTTTTTAAACTTCATTTTAAATCAGTGTTTTATATGCGTGGCGCATGAAGTAAAATTTCGAGTTTAGAAAAGCCTGAAAATTTGGCTTGGTCGCGTAGCGCTACGCGCTACGCGACCAAACCAAATTTTCAGGCTTTTCTAAACTCGAAATTTTACTTCATGCTTTACCTGGGAGTGGAAACCCTCGTTAGACGATTAATCAGAAACCTATTTTGCAATTTCCTTTATTGTAAAATTTAACACACAAAATAAATTAACTGTTTACATTTAGAACAAACACAAATTTGTGTGCATTAAAAAATCAAGTTTTATACAATCAACATACAATTCACAAAATTTACTTAGAATTGATTACACCTGCATTTGCTTTACTGAAAATAAAATTATGTCAACGTATTTTTACAAAATATTAAGCCAAAGTTGAAATTATGCAATAAAATTTCCAATTTTGGGAAGACTTTTTTTGAAAAAAATTGCTAAAATTTAAAAAGTCGTTCACTTTTGTAATGTCTCGTCGCCAATATAAGGTCTTAATGCGGAATAGGGGAGTTTATTTAAAATGGTTAATAAAACACAACCGATTAATAGCAATGACAATTTAATACTGATTCTGTTTAATACATTAATGCACCTGCGCACCCCAACTTGGCGGATGCGAATCTTAGTACATAAAACAGCGGGAAAATGTATTTAAACACTACATTCCTTCCGACTTAACTAAAAAATATATTTCAAAAATAACAATGTTCTTTTAGAAATTAACTTGTAATCTCTCAGGCGGTTGACGACGTCGTTGTGGACGTTGTGGTGTCGCCAAAGCCGGTTCACAATGGACTGATTTGGATTCAGCAACAGCTTCAGCGTTATTAACATTATCTTTCTTGGATTCCTCAGAATTAATTTTAGCTATTGCTGTATCCATGTCAGTTGTACATACATTTTCATCATTCAAAATTAAATTAGAGTCCTTATAAATAATGTCTTTTAAGGGGAATATAACAGGGGTCTGAAATTTAATGTTAGGTTTATTTAAAAACTAAAGGTCCTAGAAAGTTGAAATTTTGACAGCGTATATTAAGCCCAATTATCTAGTAAAATATCGAAGTACTTTTTTTTTAAACAATTTGCTTTCAGAGGTATGAAAAAAATAATGTTAAATTTTTCAAAATTAAAAAAAATATTCCCATATCTTAGTAGTTTATACTATAAGGAATATAATGTGAACATTTCATAAGGATGCGATAGCTCATGCCCGAGTCAGGTTAAAATAAAAATTTTGAAAAATAAGACCGTAAAATACCGCCGCCTTGCGGATCTTCTCTTAGTTGAACGCGTTGTACACTCATCTGCACAATTATTGGAGGGGAGCAGCATGCGGCCAGCGTTTATCCCAGGGCCGGTGAACGCTGTGCGGCTTCGCGTTTGTTTTTCTTTTCTTTTTTCAATCATAGTTAACAAAAACGGCTCGCGTCGTTAGCATTTATTCTCGTAAAATTAATATTTCGCAATTATAATCGATATTTTATTGTACTAGTGTTTTATTTTCATGCTTTCTGACTACTAATGGAATAAGTATTTTTTTATACTGCATGTTCACTAATATAGAAAACACGAAATGTTTCACTAATTTAAATAAAGATGTGTAATATACCTTTAATATTTCCTTATTATTTGACAGTGTCGGTATTATTAAATTATTTTTAAAGTTTTTTAAGCTGATTAATAAGCCAGAAGCAATCGAATAACAATCAGTCTAGTTCAAATCATTATTTCGTCTTAAATCTTTCGTTATTAAAGCAGTTGTTAAATGCCATTAAACTTCTCGCAATAAAACTATTAAAGTAAATTGTAAAGTTTCTAGCAATCGGACCTATTTGAACCAACTGCGACTTCATCAACGAATCAATGATATCAAAACTATAAGAATAGTAAGAATAACACCAATATGACGTTGTCGTAGATTAATGTTACAAATCAACTATTTTTTACTGAGCACAGGTAATATTTGTTTGACGAATGTTTAAAAAAATGTAGGGTTTAACTGCGTGCATATTCATTGTTAATTATTTTAGAAAAAATAGAACTATAATAATAATAAGGTAGTTATTATAATGCATTTCAAATAATAAGCTACTTGCTCAACATTGCACCGAGCCCAATATATTTTTTTCAAATTTGGCTGATTTATGATGAGTCATATTTTGATAGTAAGTAAATAAGGAATAAATGAATTGAAATTGAATGTTATTGCAATCCTCTATTTATACGGCTCAGTCAACTTAGCCCCCCGAAGTTCGACTTTTTAAAAAATAACTGTTGCGCTAGGCTGTTCTAAACTCGAAATTTTACTTCATGCGCCACGCGTATAAAACGCTGATTTCAAGTAAGGTTCAAATATACACAAATTTCACAAAATTTTAGTGTTCTATACGCGTGGCGCATGAAGTAAAATTTCGAGTTTAGAAAAGCCCAGAAAATTTGTCTCGGGTCGCTGCGCGACCCTCGACAAATTTTCACGGGGCTTTTCTAAACTCGAAATTTTACTTCATGCTTAGTCTGGGAGTGGAACACACTCGCTTAAAGCTTCAAATTGAATTCCTGTAAAAACAACATATATCTAAAAATTTAAACAAAATAAAGTGAATCTGGAATACGTCTACTTTAAAGAAAAACTCCCTGTATATCGTAGAATCAGGATATTGAGATAGATTGTGTTAGAATGAAAATAAAGTCAATTGAATAGCAACGAAAGGAGCTTAATCACAATTTTGTAGCATCGAAAAGATACCCATGTTTTGATTAGGTACATACATAACCCGATGTGTACTAGGTAAATTTTCAGGCATTCATTGTTTTTGAAAAGCGTTCAGTTTGAAACTCCCAACGAGTGTTTTCCACCGAGTAATAATGATTTAAGTTATCATAAAAAAAACAACCGTGAGGTACGCCACTGTCTTGCTAGCACTAGCCATCTCTTGAATAACTTTCTCATTTATCACTTGGTGAAACATTTTGAAATAATAATAAAGGATAAATTAAAAACACTTGGTTTGTTTCACTATTTGTTTCTATTTACTTGACTAGTTTCGCTTTTTACGGCATTATCAAGAGTGAATCAAGAGTGAATCAAGAGTGAACTTTGATAATGCCGTAAAAAGCGAAACTAGTCGAGTAAATAGAAACAAATAGTGAAACAAAGCAAGTGATTTTAATTTATCCTTTAATATCACTAGCTATGTCGTTGTTAGTGTTTATAGACTTCAGTATAGCAATTACAATGCCAAAAAAAAAAATTGAAATCGTACGGTTAGTTTCAGAGTTATAACGATTTCAATTATCAAAAACAATCGTCAGTTACGCCACTGTCTTACTAGTGCAAGCTATCTCGTTGCCAGTGTTTATAAATATTAGTATAGTAATTACAATGCCAAAAGAGTTTCTTAAATCGTACGGTAAGTTCTTGCGTAATAACGATTTAAATTAGCTAGGAGTGAAAACACAATTGTCAGTTACTAGGCATCATGTTTCTAATAGCCAGTGTCTATGAGCATAAATAAAGTAATTACAACGCCGAACTATTTGTTGAAAGCGGTATATTATATGCCAAACATCATTTTGTATTAAAATTCAGGAAGTAAATGGTAATACGCATACAGGATCTGAAAGCTCTTGCATCAAAATTTGGACGTGAACTTTTTTTTACCTGATATTTTTGAGAGAATATTTTTGTCATATTCTGTTGGCGCTAGCTCTAAGTTATATTTTCCACCCAATTTGATTAAAAACATCTCATTTTAGGGGGCCAGGGTTAAAAATGTTTTATCATTTTTTGGGGCTGTGGGAGTGGCGTTGGCTTTTAAATTGGTAGCGCTAGCTCTGAGAAATCCGAATAGTGTAAAAAACTTAAAAAATCAAAACTCGGGGGGGCTAGCATCAACCTAGCCCCCCGAAAGTTCAAATCCTTGTAGTTTTCTTGTCTAAATGGCGCTAGCTCTAATTTTTGTGGCGCTAGCTAAGGCCGGTCTAGCGCAATCGCTTTTTTCAAAAATTCGAACTTCGGGGGGCTAAGTTGACTGAGCCTATTTATACACATCATCATTTTGTAAACCCTGTACTAAACATAAAAAAAAACAGGGCAGCTTTCCGTTTAATTTTTTTCAATCTATTATTTATTTGTTGCATTCATAAAAACTAGAATATTTGACCGAATATGAATTGAAATTCTCCCCAAAATTGGGGGTATTTACCCAATTGGGCAGAGGCCAAATTAATACACATTATTTTCATGGCAATAGCAGTTAGGGAAGATAATATTCCCATTTAAAAAATATGATTCAAAATCCTATGTTTTTTTTTTCATATATGTGCGGCATATAAATATTCACAATGAGCTTATGAACATGAATTATTTTATTATTATATTTTTAAGAAATAATCTATAATTTAATAAAATAAAACACATAGTTTGTTCGGCTGTCGAAACTGGAGTCTTAAAAGTAAAAATAATGTGTTATAATGACAAGAATAAGAATCATCAGTTTTGTAAATACCGAAAAATAACACAGGATCCGATAACGCTTTCTAACGAATTGAAAACAATACATAGCTTGTATGTATTATCAGCGTGTTTAAATAATACGAATCGACACTTTCGTTCGATCCGTCTTTTTTATACGCTTTGTTTTTTTCGTCTATTCCACGCGACGCGAGACCCCATCCGCTCATGCCAAGGAGCAATGCACAAATGCACAGCGAACTGACTGCCGCTTTTCTCTCTGACTGTATTCTCCCCACTTGTGCTGTAAATTTGGCATCGGATGAGCTACTCTAAACTATGTGGGTCTTTCCAACATGATCGGCGTGTTACACTGCGATAATCCCCTTAAGTTGTCGAGCTTATTTTCGCGAACACTTTCACTTTCACTAAAATCACTTTCATTTGATAAAATTTGATTCACGTGACGTTTCCAAAGTAAGTCGCTATTTCCAATCTTAACATAATATATTACAGCTCCTAATTTTTTTGCAAAAATACCACTGATCCACCTTGTTTCTGTTTGGCGATAGTCTTTTACTATTACCCTTTGTCCTATCTGGAAATCCACCTTCCGTTGCCCCTTAAAATTTCGACTATTACGAACTTGCGCCTTTACTGAATTACTTTTTATTTCAGTTAAAGTTTTATTTTGGCGATAATTATTTTCATTCGGTTTTATAAAATCTAATCTCGTTCGTAATGGTCGACCTAGCATAATTCGGGCTGGTGTTTCTCCAGTGGAACAGTGTTGGGTATTTCTGTACGTTATTAAAAATTTATTTATTGAACATTTGAAATCACTAACATTTTTGTTGTTTACATTATTAGATTCCTTGAGTAAAAATTGTTTAATCGACTTTACACTATTTTCGGCAAAACCATTTGATGGTGCATGATACGGTGGTGACGTTAAACATTTTATTTTGTTCATTTGTAAAAAATGTCTAAGCTCGTGTGACAAAAATTTTCTTCCGTTATCAGATACTAGCAGTTTTGGAATACCAAATCTGGCAAATGTTTCTCTAAGTTTGTCTATAGTATTCTGTGTTGTGATATTGTCCATAAGAAAAGCTTTTGTCCATTTTGAAAATGCATCGACAATTACTAATACATGCCTTCCGTGAAATGGGCCTAAAAAATCTAAATGGATACGCTCCCAGACGTTATTTGCAATGGGCCATCCCTGTAAAGATACTTTATTTGGTGTTTCTCGGAATTCTTGGCAAATTTCACAACTTTTACACATATTCTCGATGTCAACATTTAATGATGGCCACCATACATAAGAACGAGCAAGTGACTTAGTTTTAACTATCCCTTGGTGGGCATTGTGTAATTCGGTTAGAACCATGTTACGTAAAACAGTCGGAACAATGATCCTTAATCCCCAAAATAATACATCATCATCAATGGTGATTTCATTTCTTCTAACATAATTTTTTTTTTAATCCGTATCTGACTTGCACGTTTGCGGCCAACCTTGAAGTAAAAAGTTTTTAATCTTAGTAATAGTCGGGTCTTTATTAAATTCATTTTTAATTTGCTCATATTCAATAGCCATTTCTGAATCACGTAAATAATTAATATAATTTGTATTATTAATTGCATCGTTTTCGTTGTGTATATTTTCAATTGGCATGCGCGACAAAAAGTCTGCGTGATTCTTTTTTGAAGTTACATATTTGATATTGAAAATAAATCCGCTAATGAATAATGCGTACCTCTGCAATCTATTTGTTGCTAATACAGGAATTCCCTTTTTGGATCCGAATATTTAGACCAGTGGCTAATGATCGGTATATAAGTTAAATTCTCGACCATATACAAACTGATAAAATTTCTTAACACCATATACGATAGCAAGAGCCTCTTTTTCAATCTGAGAATATTTTTTTTCTGCGTCTCCTAGCGTACGTGATGCAAAAGCAATAGGTTTTTCGATGCCTGACCTTGAGACCTGAAATAATATAGCACCAAGGCCAAAGTTAGATGCATCAACTGTCAGATTTAACTGCAGTTTTACATCATAATGCGATAAAAAAAGTATTTGACATTAAACATTTTTTTACTGTGTTAAATGACTTTTGACAACTATTTGTCCAATTCCAGACTTTGTCCTTTTTTATTAAGTCATATAATATAGTCGGGCATTAGTGGAATAAATCTGTGATAATAGTTTATTGTTCCTAGAAATGATCTTAATTGTGTGGTATTCGTTGGAACGGGCATATTTTTGATTGCTTCAATTCTTTCGGGCGATTTATGTAATCCGTCTTTGTCAATCAGAAATGCTAAATATGATAATGAATTTTGAAAGAATGAGCATTTATTTGTGTTAATAGTTAATCCATTTCTCTCAAAATATTCAAAACTTGGTGCAATCTGTTAATATGCTCCTGTTTGCTTGATGCAGTAATCAGAATGTCGTCCAAGAATACGCACACTCCCTCTAAATGACTTAACAACCGGTCCGTAATGCATTGGAATTGAGCTGGGGCACAATTTATCCCCAACGGCAGTCTGTTGTAGACAAAAGTCCCGAGATGTGTTGTAATTGCTGTTAAATTGCGGGATTTGTCATCCAACAAAACTTGTTGGTAAGCATTAGATAAATCGATTTTTGAAAATTGCTGACCCCCTTGTACTCTAGAGAACAAATCGTCTATTCTAGGTAAAGGATATCGCTCAATTTCCACGTGAGGGTTTAACGTGACTTTGTAGTCTCCGCATATGCGGACTGTGTTGTCTTTTTTTATAATAGGTACTATAGGTGTACCCCATTCCGCGTACTTAACCGGTGATATAATTCCTTCTTGCTTTAATCTATTCAGTTCTGCCTCAACTTTACCTTTTATAGCATATGGTAATGCCCTTGGTTTATGAAATTTAGGACTTGAATTTTCTTTTAATTTAATTTTTAGTTTAATATTTTTAAGTGTCCCTAAATGCTCTGAGAAAACTAATCTATTTATTATATTATCACTTTCCTTAATAAAATGTATTTCCCGGAATCCTAAATTGATTTTTTCGAGAAAATCGCGGCCTAACAGGGGTGGGCCACCGCCTTTTATTACGTAAATATTTAATATTTTTGTGCAATTGTTAAATGTTAAATTCACAGATGCATTTCCAATTGGAGAAATTTTTCCACCTGTATAATTTACTAAATTCATTTTAGTTTCTGATAACGGAATATTTTTAAAACGTTTGTCCCAAAATTGTTCGGAAACTACGCTGGCTGCAGCACCAGAATCAAGCTCCATTTGACAAGCACGATTATTTATTAAAACATTTACTAAAATAGGCTTGCCATTCTTAGTGTTTAATGAAAATAGTGAGTCAAGTCGATTTTTCTCTTGATTTTCAATGAAATTAACATTTTTGTTTCTACACATATTACTCAAGTGACCTTTTTGTTTACATACATTCGGAGAGCTGTTGATAGTTATCAAACTTACAATCAACGGCTAGTGATTTTAATCTGGCGCACCATTCCATTACTGTTTCTTCACTAGACTTTTCCGCGGCGTAAAATTTCAACCTTTCTGCAAAAATTGCTTTTTTATGAGAATAAAATCCATCTAATATCTCATTTATTTTAGCAACTGTTACATTTTCTGGTAGGGACGGTATTGCGAGATTTTCCAATAGTTTGTATGCATCTTGAGTTAACGCATTTAGTAAAATCGCTCTCTGGATTTCATCTTCTTTAATCGCGTTCGCGGTGAAGAATTGATTAATGCGGCCTTTAAAAATTTTCCAATCGTGAAGTTTCGGGTCAAATTCCACTTGGATTCCTATTGTCGTTCTGGACGCCATTTTCTTCACCACACTCACGTGTCCGAGTTCTCTCGAGAAAAAAACCACCAACTCACTGTCTATCCGGGTATCTTATTACGATTTCAACCACGAACTGCGTGCTTTACCTCGTCGCCAATGTAATGTCTCGTCGCCAATATAGGTCTTAATGCGGAATAGGGGAGTTTATTTAAAATGGTTAATGAAACACAACCGATTAATAGCAATGACAATTTAATACTGATTCTCAGGCCCCGTCAACTCCATATAATTTCGTAATTTCATAAATTTAGTTCGGTGCATCACCCGCTTCGAGGGCGCTAATGTCGAAATTTCAAATTTCCCGCAATTTCGTAGTTTTCGGGAAGTGGGGAACATATGTCAATCAACATCTGATGGCCCAAGTGGGCACAAGAATGCTGATTAGACGAAATTATCTGGAGAAAAATAAACAAAACCGTAAGTATTGGAAATATTTTCTAGTTTTAAGTTATTTGCTGTTTTATATTCGTTCAATCAAGACAGTGTGATAAATTTATAATTATGACCCGTTATTGTGCGATTGTCTTGCAACAATTGCGAAAAAAATATTCGTATGCATAGATTTACTCGGAAAAATGGGGTAAGCCTTAATTTGTTATATCATTTCATTTAAATATGTAAATTTACTTTATTATTAAAGTGTACCTGTTATTTTAAACCAGTTTAAATTCAGTGATCAAAATAAACTTTCAAAGCTTAGTTAACTAGTAATTCCCATTATTAAAATAACTTGTAAAATTAATTCATATTGTCTGATTTGATTTCTATAGCAAATATTGCAAGCAACTTCGAATATTTCATATATTATATATGAATTGATGATTTCTACAGTAGATTGATAAATCAATTAACTCACGTTGACTAAAAATCAACAGTTATAAATAACACTTTTTCAAACTTTAGCTTGTACTTGTATTTAAAAAAAATATACAATAAGTGGTACATTTAGGGATTATCTGCAGCTCATATGACAAATTGGTTATCTCACTAAAACTTAAAACTAAAATAAATTGGTTATAATAATAATATTTACACATTGCTGGGCAGTTGAAATAACTTCTTGGTTAACAATTTCTTCAAAATATTTAATCTTCTTAAATGATTGTTAATTATATTTAGTTAATATAATTATTAGGTATAATAAGAATGCTTAGAAATGTTTACAATAATACTAATTAAGCTTTGCATAAGATTAATTCAAACATAAATATATACAGATTTTATTCTATTTACTTTACTAAATTTTCTTTAAACAAAACAATAAGAATCTTAAATGACAACATCTAAGTCTTCATTTTTTGTATAGGTCTACGAGAAGTGGCTAGAAGGCGTAGGCCGGGAGGACCTGAATCAAAAATTGAAGAAAGAAGTGGTGCAAAGATATTTTGTTTGTGACAAGCACTTTCCTGAGAGCACAAAATGTCAGACCAGCAAGACTAATTTAAAACTGAGGAGAGTCCCTACATTATTTCTCGATGAACCGATTGGTAAGTTAAATTAATAAATTTTTTTAATGGAAATGGAAAACATGAAACAGTACTTGTTTTTACTCAAAATTTTGACTATTTGATACTACAATCTTGTAAATAAGATTCCAAAAAATGTGATTTGAAATTGTGATAATTATCTGTAAACGAATCTATTTGAGTTCAATAAATTTTAATTTAAAAAAATACATAAATACATATATCTTAGTATATTATTTGTTTATAGCACTCACGGATTGGTCTAATGTGGGTGAACTGGACGATTCTGCTATAGATGATCTGCAATGCAGTTTCTCACAAGTGGATCAGCCGAGGGAGAATGATTTTATTGGGACCCGTGTTATGGAACATTCTAACATTCAGCCAGTGGCGAGTTCCAGCACTAGCTGTCACCTTTCCAATACATCTGGCTCCAGCAAAGTTTCGCTCCAAAATAATTCATTTTGTCACAAAGTACGTTCCCGGAGCAAAAAGGAATGTCTTAAAGTACATTTGTTGAAAACTTTAAATGTGACAAGAAAAAGAAAGTTGTCAGAAAATTGCATGCTCAAACGCTTCTATCAAGAAGCGTCTTGAGTGTGCATCTGAAGCACATAAAACTGGAGAAATGTTACGGTCGTATATGATTTGAATTGATTTTCCAGTTTAAAATTTTGTAAAGAAAACAGATATATCTAATTGCATGACACGATGTTGCAATGTTGTGAGCCCTAAGTATGCCATTGTTTCCTCGGA
This sequence comes from Philonthus cognatus, assembly GCA_932526585.2. Taxonomy (NCBI): domain Eukaryota; kingdom Metazoa; phylum Arthropoda; class Insecta; order Coleoptera; family Staphylinidae; genus Philonthus; species Philonthus cognatus. The sequence continues at coordinate 75,381,758 of OW052241.1, forward strand.
TGTTAAGTGTATATTATATTGGGTTAATAATGTTTTGCATTGATTTATTTTGTTACTATTATGTACTGTAATATTAAAGTGAGTGGGTCGAATAAGAGATCTTCACTATGATCTATTGTGACCCATACTTGTCCTCTACCCATTTAACAACAAAAAGGTATTTCACAATTTTTCTCTAGATTTGGTTTACGTTTTTTCTATATTTAATTTTGGATTTTATTTATAACAATTTATCTTTTAATCCTGTAATGTGTATATAATCTTTAGTATAAGTTGTTGAAGAAGAATATTTGTAGAGAGGATATGTGGTTAATTAATTTGTAATTAGTTATAAACATTACATGTATTGAATATTTGCAATATACATTTCATACTTTAATTATGCATTTATAATTTCTAGCATCGCGTGGCAATTCAAAGGCCGCGTGGTGCTGCCCGTACCGCACCTCCCTCCTCCCATTTCAATACCCCACGCACCGCGCATCCCATAGGCAATATACCGCCCGCACCCCGCGCTAGATGACGTTTTCGAATGCAGCGCCCTCACAGCGGGTGATGCACCAAACTAAAATTACGAATCGTGAGGCCCTCTAGAAGTCGTCGATCTAAATTAAGGGGATTATCGCAGTGTAACACGCCGATCGTGTTGGAAAGACCCACATAGTTTAGAGTAGCTCATCCGATGCCAAATTTACAGCACAAGTGGGGAGAATACAGTCAGAGAGAAAAGCGGCAGTCAGTTCGCTGTGCATTTGTGCATTGCTCCTTGGCATGAACGGATGGGGTCTCGCGTCGCGTGGAATAGACGAAAAAAACAAAGCGTATAAAAAAGACGGATCGAACGAAAGTGTCGATTCGTATTATTTAAACACGCTGATAATACATACAAGCTATGTATTGTTTTCAATTCGTTAGAAAGCGTTATCGGATCCTGTGTTATTTTTCGGTATTTACAAAACTGATGATTCTTATTCTTGTCATTATAACACATTATTTTTACTTTTAAGACTCCAGTTTCGACAGCCGAACAAACTATGTGTTTTATTTTATTAAATTATAGATTATTTCTTAAAAATATAATAATAAAATAATTCATGTTCATAAGCTCATTGTGAATATTTATATGCCGCACATATATGAAAAAAAAACAGGATTTTCAATCATATTTTTTAAATGGGAATATTATCTTCCCTAACTCTATTGCCATGAAAATAATGTGTATTAATTTGGCCTCTGCCCAATTGGGTAAATACCCCCAATTTTGGGGAGAATTTCAATTCATATTCGGTCAAATATTCTAGTTTTTATGAATGCAACAAATAAATAATAGATTGAAAAAAATTAAACGGAAAGCTGCCCTGTTTTTTTTTATGTTTAGTACAGGGTTTACAAAATGATGATGTGTATAAATAGGCTCAGTCAACTTAGCCCCCCGAAGTTCGACTTTTTGAAAAAAGCGATTGCGCTAGACCGGCCTTAGCTAGCGCCACAAAAATTAGAGCTAGCGCCATTTAGACAAGAAAACTACAAGGATTTGAACTTTCGGGGGGCTAGGTTGATGCTAGCCCCCCCGAGTTTGGATTTTTTAAGTTTTTTACACTATTCGGATTCCTCAGAGCTAGCGCTACCAATTTAAAAGCCAACGCCACTCCCACAGCCCCAAAAAATGATAAAACATTTTTAACCCTGGCCCCCTAAAATGAGATGTTTTTAATCAAATTGGGTGGAAAATATAACTTAGAGCTAGCGCCAACAGAATATGACAAAAATATTCTCTCAAAAATATCAGGTAAAAAAAAGTTCACGTCCAAATTTTGATGCAAGAGCTTTCAGATCCTGTATGCGTATTACCATTTACTTCCTGAATTTTAATACAAAATGATGTTTGGCATATAATATACCGCTTTCAACAAATAGTTCGGCGTTGTAATTACTTTATTTATGCTCATAGACACTGGCTATTAGAAACATGATGCCTAGTAACTGACAATTGTGTTTTCACTCCTAGCTAATTTAAATCGTTATTACGCAAGAACTTACCGTACGATTTAAGAAACTCTTTTGGCATTGTAATTACTATACTAATATTTATAAACACTGGCAACGAGATAGCTTGCACTAGTAAGACAGTGGCGTAACTGACGATTGTTTTTGATAATTGAAATCGTTATAACTCGGAAACTAACCGTACGATTTCAATTTTTTTTTTGGCATTGTAATTGCTATACTGAAGTCTATAAACACTAACAACGACATAGCTAGTGATATTAAAGGATAAATTAAAATCACTTGCTTTGTTTCACTATTTGTTTCTATTTACTCGACTAGTTTCGCTTTTTACGGCATTATCAAAGTTCACTCTTGATTCACTCTTGATTCACTCTTGATAATGCCGTAAAAAGCGAAACTAGTCAAGTAAATAGAAACAAATAGTGAAACAAACCAAGTGTTTTTAATTTATCCTTTATTATTATTTCAAAATGTTTTACCAAGTGATAAATGAGAAAGTTATTCAAGAGATGGCTAGTGCTAGCAAGACAGTGGCGTACCTCACGGTTGTTTTTTTTATGATAACTTAAATCATTATTACTCGGTGGAAAACACTCGTTGGGAGTTTCAAACTGAACGCTTTTCAAAAACAATGAATGCCTGAAAATTTACCTAGTACACATCGGGTTATGTATGTACCTAATCAAAACATGGGTATCTTTTCGATGCTACAAAATTGTGATTAAGCTCCTTTCGTTGCTATTCAATTGACTTTATTTTCATTCTAACACAATCTATCTCAATATCCTGATTCTACGATATACAGGGAGTTTTTCTTTAAAGTAGACGTATTCCAGATTCACTTTATTTTGTTTAAATTTTTAGATATATGTTGTTTTTACAGGAATTCAATTTGAAGCTTTAAGCGAGTGTGTTCCACTCCCAGACTAAGCATGAAGTAAAATTTCGAGTTTAGAAAAGCCCCGTGAAAATTTGTCGAGGGTCGCGCAGCGACCCGAGACAAATTTTCTGGGCTTTTCTAAACTCGAAATTTTACTTCATGCGCCACGCGTATAGAACACTAAAATTTTGTGAAATTTGTGTATATTTGAACCTTACTTGAAATCAGCGTTTTATACGCGTGGCGCATGAAGTAAAATTTCGAGTTTAGAACAGCCTAGCGCAACAGTTATTTTTTAAAAAGTCGAACTTCGGGGGGCTAAGTTGACTGAGCCGTATAAATAGAGGATTGCAATAACATTCAATTTCAATTCATTTATTCCTTATTTACTTACTATCAAAATATGACTCATCATAAATCAGCCAAATTTGAAAAAAATATATTGGGCTCGGTGCAATGTTGAGCAAGTAGCTTATTATTTGAAATGCATTATAATAACTACCTTATTATTATTATAGTTCTATTTTTTCTAAAATAATTAACAATGAATATGCACGCAGTTAAACCCTACATTTTTTTAAACATTCGTCAAACAAATATTACCTGTGCTCAGTAAAAAATAGTTGATTTGTAACATTAATCTACGACAACGTCATATTGGTGTTATTCTTACTATTCTTATAGTTTTGATATCATTGATTCGTTGATGAAGTCGCAGTTGGTTCAAATAGGTCCGATTGCTAGAAACTTTACAATTTACTTTAATAGTTTTATTGCGAGAAGTTTAATGGCATTTAACAACTGCTTTAATAACGAAAGATTTAAGACGAAATAATGATTTGAACTAGACTGATTGTTATTCGATTGCTTCTGGCTTATTAATCAGCTTAAAAAACTTTAAAAATAATTTAATAATACCGACACTGTCAAATAATAAGGAAATATTAAAGGTATATTACACATCTTTATTTAAATTAGTGAAACATTTCGTGTTTTCTATATTAGTGAACATGCAGTATAAAAAAATACTTATTCCATTAGTAGTCAGAAAGCATGAAAATAAAACACTAGTACAATAAAATATCGATTATAATTGCGAAATATTAATTTTACGAGAATAAATGCTAACGACGCGAGCCGTTTTTGTTAACTATGATTGAAAAAAGAAAAGAAAAACAAACGCGAAGCCGCACAGTGTTCACCGGCCGTGGGATAAACGCTGGCCGCATGCTGCTCCCCCCTCCAATAATTGTGCAGATGAGTGTACAACGCGTTCAACTAAGAGAAGATCCGCAAGGCGGCGGTATTTTACGGTCTTATTTTTCAAAATTTTTATTTTAACCTGACTCGGGCATGAGCTATCGCATCCTTATGAAATGTTCACATTATATTCCTTATAGTATAAACTACTAAGATATGGGAATATTTTTTTTAATTTTGAAAAATTTAACATTATTTTTTTCATACCTCTGAAAGCAAATTGTTTAAAAAAAAAGTACTTCGATATTTTACTAGATAATTGGGCTTAATATACGCTGTCAAAATTTCAACTTTCTAGGACCTTTAGTTTTTAAATAAACCTAACATTAAATTTCAGACCACTGTTATATTCCCCTTAATCTATGCTGATTCTGTTTAATACATTAATGCACCTGCGCACCCCAACTTGGCGGATGCGAATCTTAGTACATAAAACAGCGGGAAAATGTATTTAAACACTACAACTTTAAAAGAATCTTTATTTTGAGGGAGTTGTAAAAAAAAACGGATTATCAAATTAACCTAAAATGCAAACAATCTACTCAGAAATGTATAAACTTTGATTGGTTATAATAGAAATTTAAATATCTCTACTGGATTTATTAAAATATAAAATCAAAGTTGAAATTTCGTAAAAAAAAACATAATAATGAAAAATTAAAGTTTTATGCAATTAACATGACATTTATAGAATTTACTTGGAATGTATTTCGCTTATAGAAAGAAAATTAAATCATCTTAACGTCCTAAAATATTCAGCCAAAGTTGAAATTATGCAATAAAATTCCCAATTTTGGGAGACTTTTCTTTGAAAAAAATTGCTAAAAATGTAAAATTATATACCATCAACGTGAAATTCACAGAATTTACTTAAAACTGATTGCACTTTCATCTTGTAGAAAGAAAATTAAATGATACCACCACATTTTCTTAAAATATTTAGCGAAAGTTAAAATTATGCAATAATATCAACGATTTTTGAAGAGTGTTTTCTTTGAAACAATTGTAAAAAAAATAACAGATTATCAAATTAACTTAATATTCTAAGAAATTACACAGAAATGAACAAACTTTGATTGGTTATAATTAAAAAATATCTTTACTATAGTCTGTTTAAAAACTAGAAGGAGTAAGTGCCAAAGCCCAATTTACACTATAAAAAGTTACCAGCAATATCCCTAGATAAATTTGGCGGCAATTTTAAATAATTTCATAATTGCTCTTTAAATAAAATCAAATATCCATTTTGTACTTCTTAATTGTGGTTCAGTATTTTCTTTTCCATCGTACGATATCGTCAGTTCACATAAAATGCTTATACGGCATCTCGCCATATATCTGTGAAATAAAACATATTTACATTATGTTCATAATATAATATGGAATATATATAATAATGTGTCTCTATCAGAGCTGGGGACGCATCCTCGTAAAAAGGATTCGAATCACGAATGTAAATCATCTAATATGATTCGAATCACGAATACTCGAATAAAGGATTCGTAAGAGATAAATATGATTCGATTCGAAGATTCCAATCCTTTTCTTTCGAATCACGAATACAAATCCTTTAAGAATAAATTTGATTTTATTATTTTTTTGCAACCATTAATATATAAATATAGTTACTAGTTGTTTTAACAAAAATATTCAAAACCTAATTATTTATTATTATCACTGAATATCGTTGATAATAGACTAAATATCTGACTCCCTGTTACTCTGGTTAAAAATGTATTTGTGTGTTTCTGAACTCCACTTCAAATCAGTGTTTTGTACGCGTGGCGCATGAAGTAAAATTTCGAGTTTAGAAAAGCCCGAAAATTTGTCTCAGGTCGCTGCGCGACCTTCGACCAATTTTCACGGGGCTTTTCTAAACTCGAAATTTTACTTCATGCTTAGCCTGGGAGTGGAAACACTCGTTCAAAACTTCAAATTGAACTCTATTATAAAATCGACTAATGACGTAAATAAAAAATTCACTGAATATCATTAAAACCGGGAAAGTCAGAGAAAAGTCATGGAATTATATTAAAATTAACCAAAACACAAACAAAAAAACCATATGATATTATTAAATTTGTCAAAATCAGCAGGCAAATTACAAAACACGTAAACATTTATAAAATTAACCTAAATATTGGCAAAAACAATGAAAACTATTAAACAGAATGTGGGTTTTCCACAGAAGAAAGTTATATTAAAAGGCCAGGGAAAAAATTTTAGCCAGGGAAATGTCAGAAAAATTTAACATTTCAGATTGTGGCTATCATGTCAGTTTTCCTTCAAATAATATTAAACAAAATTTTGAAAACTAGATTATTATCTTTAAAAACATTTTCAATCATGTAATATTCTTATCAAAGCATTCACTTTAAAGTTTCGAACGAGCGTTTCCACTCCCAGACTAAGCATGAAGTAAAATTTCGAGTTTAGAAAAGCCCCGTGAAAATTTGTCGAGGGTCGCGCAGCGACCCGAGACAAATTTTCTGGGCTTTTCTAAACTCGAAATTTTACATCATGCGCCCCGCGCATAAAACAGTTATTTAACGAGAAATTTAAAAACACACAAAAAAACATTTTTCATGTTATTCCTCACAATTAATTCGATTTATTTTTGACAATTCAAATCCTTTTGTAAGTATTCGAATCCTTTTACAAGGATTCAAATCCTTTTATAAGGATTAGAATCACCCACACTTAGACTCGAATACGAATCCTCCTAAAAAAATGTAACGAATCCGGATCACGAATCCAGTTGAACTAAAGTATTCGAATCCTGCCCAGCTCTGGTCTCTATCTTACTTAAAATTGATTTGTTTCATAAAACTATACAAGGTAGAACGACTCATCTTTGGCATGCCTGCATGATCGTTTATTTCTTTTAAAACTTTATTCAAAGTCGGCAGTTCATTTTTATAGAAGAAACTATGCACGGATCTCTTCACTGCGTCATCAAAACTTGTAATTATGTCCTCCAAGCTGTTTAGGGCTACAAATCTCTCCGGATTTCTTATATTCGCTAATGGTACGATAGACAGTGGAATTTACAACTCCTAAAAATTAAACATTTTATTATTTGATTCATATTTTTATGCTATTTGATATCTTACCTACTGCAAAAACAATGTCTGATACAACAGCAGTTATTTTTATATGTGGATCATCTGTTATCATCTGCTTATACATATTTATTATGCACTGTTTTTCAGACAGATATAAATGACTCAAATCCAACTTCTTACGCTTTTTTGGAGGTGAAGGTGATACTAAACTAAACTAACTTTTAACTATGCTAAAGGAACACCGCACAAAAGGTTATTACGAAACAGACAAAGTTGCAACTCGTTAACGCTTCGAATTAAGGTTATGTCAGCTGTTGCGTCTAATATTGACGTAATTAGCATAGTGTAAAATGAGCGCGCTCTCGGCCAATCAGAGTTGTAGGTTTTGGCGCGTGAAATTTAACACGCTCCTCCTAGTTATTAAACAGATTATAGATATTCCAAAAATCAAATCAAAGTTAAAATTTGATTAAATTCCATTCATTTCGAATAATTCCTAATCATTTTGAACTTTTGCATTTTTGTTTCTGATTGATCGTCTAACGTGGGTTTTCACTCCCAGGTTAAGCATGAAGTAAAATTTCGAGTTTAGAAAAGCCTGAAAATTTGGTTTGGACGCGTAGCGCGAAGCGCGGAGCGGCCAAACCAAATTTTCAGGCTTTTCTAAACTCGAAATTTTACTTCATGCGTCACGCGTACTAGAGACTGGCCTAAACTGAAATCTTCAATCAATTAGTAAGAGTGAAATAAATTTAGTATGTTATTTATCAACTGTTTAAATCACGGACAAAGACAGATCACCACCCTCTTTTATATTTGGGTTAGAATTTTTGTTTTACGCCCTAAAACAATTATACTTTTTTTTACTACTTGTGTAACAGAAAAACCAACAGTGTTGAATATTTACGGTTGGGCTTTATTTGTATAAAAATTCAATATCTAAATTTAGACCAGAATTATCTTTTCACAGCCTAAAATAAAAACGACGTTTACCTTTATATTAAAAATTATTTAGAAAGAAATTAAAAACATTGCGCATTTTCTTCCATTAAAAATTACTTAGAAAGAAATTGAATACACTGCGTTTTTTGTTTCATTAAAAATAAAATGAAATGAAACTTTCTATTTTCCCTTCTTAATTTTTTACCAATAATACGTATTTGATGGTTGAAACAAAACAAAATATTTTTTAAACCGCCAATTTTTATATTATCGACAACTTTTATTAAAAATATTATTAAGTAAAGAGGGGACGTAAGGAATTTAAAAGCAGATAAATTTAGTTTAATTTTGGAAGGAAAAGCATTTGTTTTTGTGTTTTTTTTTCTCTTTTTGTTAATTTGTGTTTATTGGTTGGTATTTTATATATTTTTGTTCATTTTGTACACTGCATTGTAAGTTAATTCTTGATGCCAAATAAAGGTTGTTTATATACCGGGTGTGGCACTTAATACGCCTCGGACCATAGCTCCTTTACGATCAAAGCTATCGAAAAAATCTAAGAGCAAAGTGGTGCATAATTACCGTCGCTATGTTTCAAAAATATTTCTAATCATCAGTGGCGTGCTGTACTCCAGTGGCGTACCAAACTTATGTTTTTTTTAAATTGGAATGCCCTATTTTTTATTGCAGATTTGGAAAGTGCTCGAAGAGTACTTATTTTTTTATCTAACATGTTATACCCTTCACTTTAGCGGTTTCGCTGTTATAACCCCTTCTTTCAAAATTGCGCCCCATTTTTGAGATTGTTTTGTAGAGAAACTAATTGACGCCGGCGCCTAAATTTTGAATTGAGGTACAGGTTAAGACCTCGTATACCTTCACATAATTTTTTTTTTGGGTAATTTATGGAAAAAAAAATTTTGATTGAACTTAGCAGGTTGTCATTTTTTTTGGAAAATTTCAAATGGCACCCCCCTAAAAAAATTACGGTGTTGTACAGCCAAAACTCTAAATTTTTCATTGGTACAAAAAAAATTACACATTGCATAACAAAATTTCGGAGAAAAATGGAATTTCATCGCAAATGTCGGGAAACGTTTTCCGTTCCCAAGAGTGCCATGAGAAAACAAAAGATTGGTAATTGTCAAAGTAAATTATTAGACGCCAGTAGCAGCCATAAGTCATTTTTGATAAACGTTCTAAAAATGTTCCGAACTCAAGAGGAAATGGTTGACATGATATTTATTCTTGGAGAATGTAACAAGAATTGTTTCTTGGCGTCACGAGTGTACGCTGCGAGATATCCGCACAGGGCACATCCAAATGAACGTGCGTTTCAAAAAGTGTTGGAGATATTTACTACTACAGGAAGTGTGAAACGGCCAAGGAGAATTAGAATGAAGACAGTTTTTACCGAAAATAATGAACTGCAGGTTCTGGAGGCAGTTATTGAAGATCCTCATACCAGTATCCGTGATATTAGTAGGAATCACGATATTTCAACGCGATCCGTACATCGTGTTCTTCAAAAGTACAAATTCCGTCCATTTAAGATTTAACTGCACCAAGAATTGCAACCTCAAGATTTTCATGCGAGGCAAGATTTCTGCTTGTGGGCTATCAACAAAATTGAGCAGGAGGAATCATTTCTTATGCGCGTATTATTTTCTGATGAAGCGACGTTCCATAGAAATGGGCATGTCAATCGCCACAACTACCATTATTACGCCGATGAAAACCCACACGCCATGCGAATGATAAACCACCAGCAAAGATGGTCGCTGAATGTTTGGGGAGGCATACTTGGAGAACACCTTTTGGGTCCTTATTTCATCGAGGGGCACCTGAACGGCAACAGTTATTTGAGGTTCCTTCGCGACGACTTGGATGATCTCTTGGAAAATGTCCCTCTAGCCGCTCTACGACAGATAGTTTTCCAGCACGATGGAGCTCCTGCAAATAATAGCCGTGTCGTTCGGGAATTTCTCGATGAAACGTTTCCGGACTCCTGGATTGGTAGTGGGGGTCCTGTGAGGTGGCCGCCAAGATCACCAGACCTCACTCCCCTTGACTTCTTCCTTTGGGGCCATATCAAAGACGAGGTTTACAGGACGGTACCAACTACTGTCGAGGATATGAGGGAGAGCATCCGCGCGGCTTTCCGCGGTATATCACCAGAAGTCCTTAGGGCAGTGTCTAGAGCCTGTGAGTCGAAGTTGCGGTTATGCCTCCAGCAGGAAGGTCGTCATTTCGAACATTTGGTTTAAGTTGTTAAATTTTCTTTATCTGCATTTTTCATATCATGTTGAATAAATAGGTACATACTATTACGTTGACCGTATTTGTGTTTTTGTTTTCTCATGGCACTCTTGGGAACGGAAAACGTTTCCCGACATTTGCGATGAAATTCCTTTTTTCTCCGAAATTTTGTTATGCAATGTGTAATTTTTTTTATACCAATGAAAAATTTAGAGTTTTGGCTGTACAACGCCGTAATTTTTTTAGGGGGGTGCCATTTGAAATTTTCGAAAAAAATGACAACATGCGAAGTTCAATCAAAAATTATTTTTTTTCCATAAATTACCCGAAAAAAAATTATGTGAAGGTTTACGAGGTCTTAACCTGTACCTCAATTCAAAATTTAGGCGCCGGCGTCAATTAGTTTCTCTACAAAACAATCTCAAAAATTGGGCGCAATTTTGAAAGAAGGGGTTATAACAGCGAAACCGCTAAAGTGAAGGGTATAACATGTTAGATAAAAAAATAAGTACTCTTCGAGCACTTTCCAAATCTGCAATAAAAAATAGGGCATTCCATTTAAAAAAAACATAAGTTTGGTACGCCACTGGAGTACGGCACGCCACTGATGATTAGAAATATTTTTAAAACATAGCGACGGTAATTATGCACCACTTTGCTCTTAGATTTTTTTCGATAGCTTTTATCGTAAAGGAGCTATGGTCCGAGGCGTCTTAAGTGCCACACTCGGTATATTAAAAATATTTTTTTATATGATCATTTTAAAGAATAATAAAAAAAAATGCTAAGAGTAAACTACCAGTTCCGGTTTCCGCATTTTCACCAAAAGCTTCTCCCATCCTAGGATTGTAATAAAAAGCTTAAGACTATAGTGTCATCTTAACATCTTGATTGGTTTAGGCTGTACAATGGTGACGGACACACTTTTTTTAAATAATGGTCTTAATTAACTCGGGGGAACTCAAAATCCACTATCATTTTTGATTTAAAATTTTTCGCGAAAGCAATACTTTCTCTTTGTGTTACTTTACATATGGGGAAAAGTAAAAAAAAAACAGTTTCGAAATATATTGTTTTAAATTGAATTAAATTTTATTTATATAAATTAAATTCTAAATTTATGGGGGTAAAGTATTGCTAAAAGGCGTATTTTCTGTTAGGGTTTGGGGTAAACATTCTCCCTGCAGCGTGGACGTACGTTCAAATGATTTAGTCGAGTACGGTACATTTGCCGGAACCGTATTTCCACACAGTGCATCGACAGTATATAAATAATATTTAATAACTACCAAAAAATTAAGTTGACTACCTGCAGCTTACCTTCATTTGGCTTTCACTTCACTTTCTTAGATCACGAGCCGTCACTGGTCTCTACTCCCTGATTAAGCATGAAGTAAAATTTCGAGTACAGAAAAGCTTGAAAATTTGGTTTGGTCGCGTAGCGAAGCAATGCGACTAAACCAAAATTTGAAAAAATTCATATTGAACTTTTTCAAAAACAACGAATGGCTAAATTTTACAGTGTATGCATTGAGAGATGTATACTCAAAAGAAATATTTTCTGTATTCTCTTGCGATAAGAGCGGACGCCCATGCGTCATAAACAAAACCAAGATATTGTTTATCAGTTTATTTTATTTTAAAAATACTCAGGCAGCTTTTCCTACATGTTTATAAGCCAACGTAAATAGCACAAGAATCACTGACAACCCATAATTTAATAATTCCGTACTTGCTATAGGCATATGTTCGTGAAACTCCAAACCCATTTCCATTGCAAAGAAAACTGCAGTCCCGGCCATTGCGTATGGATTCTGCTTAATATAACTTAAGTAGACGGCTGAACATTCGTTTAAAGTGTAGGCCGTCTCCATAACTTGATCTACCTCAAATCCCAACATACCGTTGCCCACAATCCTCAGCACCAACAACGAAACAGGATGTGCGTATGCGATGTATCTTTCTTCTCCATATGCCAGCCATAAATAACCCACCAGACAAGGGTAAGTGAAGGTTTCTATGTACTCGGCACATGTTTTATAAGTTTCCATATTGCTGTTCCGTGGTTCACCTGTATGTAATTGGGATTATTAAATAGGTCCGGTTTGAGGTTTTCAATTGCGATACTAACTTGCATGGTATAGGGCTAGCACAGATGTCATTCCGGTTACCGCATAAGCAACTAAATCCAGTGGATCCGCGTGAATTTCTGTCTGAAACCTGCAGTAAAGTGCAGTGCCTCCCAACACTGCATAAGAAATCAATTCCGAAGAACCCATTTCTTTGCCGAGTAGAATTTTGCATTAAATTTTACGAAACAAATGTTTGTGACTTTAGCATAGCTGCTAGGTTACAACAATTCAACATAACATCAATTTAAATAACGTCATTTTCGTTTAAATTTTCGTACGTCAAGAAAACATCAAAAATGAAACTCTCGGAAGGACTTTCTCATGCCGTATTAGCGGGAACGTCGATTTACTGTATCAACCAATCACCCAATACCCAACATCCACTGGATTTGGTCGCTTACGGAAGTGCAGCATTATCGTCTCTGTTTGCAGTTCTTGAAGACCGTTAGTATACTTTCATTACAATGTATTGATTACTAAATTTAGAGAGTAGTTTTTGATACCTCCCAGAAAGTCTGTCATGATTTTACGATATAATAATATGGAAAGCAAATAATTGATAATCAAAGACAAATACATTGACATCTCTACGATGCGACGTCCAATGCTTCAACTTGTGGATTAATTGGCCAGTATTCGAATAGAGCAGTAATCGAATACATTTGTATTTTGAGTAAAAAGTGGTACATGAGCACTTCAATATAAATGTACTTGAGTTTACTCAAACATTTTGAGTACTCAGTGACAGAGCTGGACAGGATTCGTATTAGATATGGGAAGTTCGAATCTTTTAGGTGATTCGAATCAACCAAATCATTTCTTAAAAGTGATTCGTTCTTTATGAATCGTTCGTAAACGAATCACTTATAAAAAAAAATAATGATAATAATAATAATATAGTTCGACCCGAGACAAATTTTCTGGGCTTTTCTAAACTCGAAATTTTACTTCATGCATGATGCATATAAAACACTAAAATACTGTGAAAGTTATGTATATTTTAACCTTACTTGAAATCAGTGTATTATACGCGTGGCGCATGAAGTAAAATTTCGAGTTTAGAAAAGCCCAGAAAATTTGTCTCGGGTCGCTGCGCGACCCTCGACAAATTTTCACGGGGCTTTTCTAAACTCGAAATTTTACTTCATGCTTAGTCTGGGAGTGGAAAACATTCGTTTTGGAAAACGTATACTCTAAATATATTATGTATTAGTCACTTCTATTAATATATGTTGAAAATAAATAGAGAAAAAACGCGCCATAAACTGTTAGCAAAATAATTAAGTACTTATTTTCAAAGCTATTATACTCGCTTATTAATTTTTATACTTTATTTCTTACATTGTAATTTATTCGTATATTTACGAATAAATTAAAAAATAAATACTTATTTTAGTTATTTAATATTAATTATAACATCAAATGTATAAAAGTCTTATGTTAACATAATTGAAATTCGTTTAATAAAGAAACCGAAACATCTAATGATATCTGGTTCATTAGATGTTTCGGTTTCTTAAACGAATTTCAATTATGTTAACAACGAAAAACTTTTCAATAGTTCAGATCTTGGTGAGACTAAAGAATTTTTAAATAGATTTTAATACTATTTGCTTGTTTGGCATATATTTGCACATTTAAAACTTATTTATAAACATTTTTAGGCTATATCTTTTCAAAATTTTATAAATTTAATGCTTACATATTCCTAATGTATTAAATTAATATATACAGTAGAACCTCGCTATACCGGGCCTCGAGATACCGTGATTCGGATATATCGGGGCAATTTTTCAGGTTTCTTTTTTTTTAAAGATGTTAATTTTAACAATTGACTGCGTACCGCCCTGATTAGGTAAAACGTTCCGGCGTCATTATTGTATTATATAGTATGTCTTGTTACTTGTATAAATTCTGGTCAAAATATATTATCTCCGAACAACAACCAAGAAATTCAAAACCCAACCCCTTCCGAAAATAATATTGAAATTGTCACTACTACATCATTAGAAGAACAAAACAGAAGAGTAACACGAAGCCAAACAAGAAATTCACGCATCAAGTAGTACGTAAAAGTCAAACAAGTGGTTGCTAGAGCAATGGAATTTTGATAGTTATTCCTGACGATGATGACTGCGACGTCATCGAAACGTCGAATTAAAAATATAATGGACCAGAGCCAAGAAAATACGCGGGACCAAACCCGGAGAAACAGTGATACATGTTACGCCCGCGAAAATCTACGTTTTAACATATATATATATATATATATATATATATATATATATATATATATATATGTTTCTATTTGTTTTTATTTTGGGTTTTACGTCATCTATTTCCGCTGCTAAGGCCAATCATGACGCCGGAGATTAGGTCTACAGCTATCCGGGAATTTTGCCGAACCCGGTGGGAGTTCCAACCCACCGGTAGGGATCTTTAACGTGCACGCAAGTACACGGGTCCTACATGCATTTAACGTCATATCCGAGAAGACGGAGTGTTTGGCATTTTTATCCTAACCTATATAAATGCAGGCCGGTATTTGAACTGCGGTCCGTGGCGTGGCAGTACAACACTCTAACCACTACACCACCAAGCTGCCCTATATATATGTTAAAACGTAGATTTTCGCGGGCGTAACATGTATCACTGTTTCTTCGGGTTTGGTCCCGCGTATTTTCTTGGCTCTGGTCTATTTTATTTTTAATTCGACGTTTCGATGACGTCGCAGTCATCATCGTCAGGAATAACTATCAAAATTCCATTGCTCTAGCAACCACTTGTTTGACTTTTACGTACTACTTGATGCGTGAATTCTTGTTTGGCTTCGTGTTACTCTTCTGTTTTGTTCTTCTAATGATGTAGTAGTGACAATTTCAATATTATTTTCGGAAGGGGTTGGATTTTGAATATATATATTATATTATTATATATATTATCTCCAAACAACAACCAAGATATTCAAAATCCAACCCCTTCCGAAAATAATATATATATATATATATATATATATATATATGCGCGTGTGTGTATGTGACTATTATACAAATTACATATATTCGGATATACCGTGTTTTCCTTATATCGTGCTAGGTATAGCCAAAAGCCATCCCGGTATAACGAGATTCTACTGTAGTTTAAAAAATGGTGATGTGTCCATCATAGTACTTTCCCCCGTAAATTGCGTATTAAATCACTTTTAAAATATTTGTAGCATTATTATTTTCAAAATGTCTTCAACTTTTTGATAACTACAACTTTTATTTGAAACATTTTTCAATTTTATCAACACATACACTGAGACAAACCAATGACTAGATAAAAGAACATTATTTATTAATTATATCAAAAACTAAGAGTGCTATAACAAAAAGTGAAGATATAAAAAATATTTAATATTTTATTACCTACAACTTTTATTTGAAACATTTTTCAATTGTATCAACACATACACTGACACAAATCAATGACTAGATAAAAATCACTATTTATTAATTATATCAAAAACTAAGAGTGCTATGACAAAAAGTGAATTTACAAAAAATCTTTAGTTTTTTATTTCCTACAACTTTTATTTGAAACATTTTTCAATTGTATCGACACATACACTGTCACACACCAATAACTAGATAAAACACACAACTTTTGAAATATCTCAAAAACTAAGAGTGCTATGACAAAAAGTAAATGAACAATACATCTTCATTTTGTTATTATCTACAACTTTTATTTGAAAGAATTTTTTGTTTGATGAAGATTTATTAAAAAAATCTGAAAAAACTGAAAAACGTTAAGAGTAAAGTACCACTTCCGGTTTTCCGATTTTCACCAAAAGCTTTTCAGTTCTTCCGATTGTAACAAAAAGCTTAAGTTTCAAGTTTCATCTCGATATCTTTAGCGGTTTTTGCGGTACAGCGCACACAGACAGACAGACAGACAGACAGACAGACATTTTTCAAAAATGGTCTTATTCGACTCAGGGGACCTCAAAACGGATATTTCCGCTAAAATTTTTGATTCGAAAATTTTCACGAAAACAATACTTTCCCTTTGTATTACATACGGGGGAAAGTGAAAAAAATCAAACGAAAGTTGTAGATAATGAAAAAAACACACAACTTTCACCTAAGCACTGTTCACCTTAACTCTTTTGTTTATGATCAGTATACGAGCGGAGATATAGGGTGGGGCAGAAAAACCTATCCGATTTCAAAACGTTATAAAATTAAAACCACTCAACTTGACAAAAACAAATTTTTATTAACATATCGCAAATTTTATGCCATTTTTAAATTTAAGTTTTGAAAAGCACATCACTCAAATGTCGTCCTTGGGAGCGGATACACTGATTTAGGCGCTCGCGGTAGCTTTCCATGACTTTCACCGTCATTTCCACAGGAATTTCTTCAATTGCCCGAGCAATTTCTCTTCGTAAAGCAAGAGGGGTCCTTGGTCGATGCTGGAATACCTTCGATTTGAGGTAACCCCAAAGGAAGAAGTCACATGGAGTGAGATCCGGTGAGCGCGGCGGCCAGCCAATATCACCTCTCAGAGAAATGAGGCGTCCGGGAAACACTTCCCTGAGAATGTCCATTGATCGTCGCGATGTGTGGGCGGTTGCACCATCCTGTTGAATCCACACATTTTCCACGCCATTTTCTTCCATTTTGGGTTGAAGAAAATTTTCCAGCATGAAACAATAGCACTCGCTGTTGACCGTTACGGTTTGCCCATTTTCTTCAAAAAAGTAAGGCCCCCAGACGCCTAGGCGGGAAAGAGCACACCACACAGTCACTTTTGGGCTATGGAGGGGTTTCTGATGGATTTCCCGAGGATTTTCGTCTCTCCAATATCGAAAATTCTGCCTGTTTACGGCGCCACAAAGGTGAAAATGGGCTTCGTCCGTGAAGAGCACAACATCGTCTATTGGGAGTTCTCGGAGATCGCGACACAGGTTCATACGGGTTTCAAAATCCCTTTCAATTAATTCTTGTGCAACAACAATTTTGTAGGGATGCATTTTGAGGTCTCGGTGCAAAATTCGCCGAATACTGCGGTTGGAAATCGCCAAAGCGAGCGAATGTTTTCGTGCCGAACGACGCGGGGAATGTTCAATCGCGGCTCTCACATTGGCCACGTTTTCAGGTCCTGTTGCTGTCCTGGGACGTCCAGGCAACTTCTTTTTCAATGCTGAACCCGTCTGTCGAAAATTTGACACCCACACTTTAATCGTAGCGTGATGTGGAACAGGATCATGACGCCCGAGTCCGAAATGAATTCGAAAAGCACGTTGTGTAGCAATTATCGAACCGCCGTTTTCAATAAACCGCTCAATAACAAAAGCACGATGTTCACCAGACCAAGGCATGTTGACTAATGACAAATCCCATAAAACCGGCTTTCTAACGGTTTTTACCCCACTACTCTACCTGTTCCCACTTCTGAGAAAAAGGGATTTGAAATCGGATAGCTTTTTCTGCCCCTCCCTGTATTTATTTGATCTCAAATTGCTGCTTTATTAGTTACATAATCAAAACAAGTTTCAAACAAAAGATAATAAAAAAAATGCAACACAAAACTTTTGGTTAATTACCTTTCATCTCAGTTATTTAGTTTATGAACTAGTAACTAAAACATCTAGCGGAGATCAACAACTCACCGACTATGGTTTTCCATTTCTCAATCAAAAAATGTTTTAAACAAAAGTTGTAGCCAACGACCTTAACACTTTTCACCTCAGCTTTTTTGTTTTTGTTCAATAAACCGAGAAAGATTTGTTGATAATAAATACACAGCTTTATGATAATTCGAAAATTTACGAACGAGTGTCTTCCACTCCCAGACTAAGCATGAAGTAAAATTTCGAGTTTAGAAAAGCCCCGTGAAAATTTGTCTCGGGTCGCGCAGCGACCCGAGACAAATTTTCTGGGCTTTTCTAAACTCGAAATTTTACTTCATGCGCCACGCGTACAAATCACTGAATTCAAATGAAGTTTAAAATATACTCCTTGGAAATGATTCATACAAGATTGATCAAAGAGTATTCTCTTGCAAATGTTTGACCATTTGGACATGAACAATTTTATTAATGACATGCTGAATATTTCCCAATATTTAATAGTTTTGACAGTATTTTGCCACGTTCAACTGTTTTCACTTTAATCATTTTCTGATGACAGTAAATCACTAGATTGTTACTGAAAACTTCCAACAAACACCAGAATTTAGCCACGTCTGAATCACAAACAAATTGTCTGAATCCGAAAGTGGAAAACACCAGATTTGATGACAAAATCACTGATTTGGCAACCCTGACGATATCCTTAGTAAGCTAAAAAAAAAAGGAGAGAATGTAACAGTGTATGCGAGGGGGATAATTGATGACAGCACATTTAGCGCGCGTGAAAACAGCGGGCTAAATGCGCTTCCCCAACAGAACGTTCTATATATTTCGCCCTTTCGGTCATAGAGAACGTGCTGCCGAATTTTCACCAACTCACAACAATAATGTACAAAGCGGAGTTGAAGTTGCGCGCGGATTCGAGCGAACGAATTACTCATCCGATTCGGGCGGATTCAGACCGCATGTATTAATCCGAATCGGGAATACGATTTCGCTCGCCCAAAATCGTTCGGTCAGTCGTCTCGAGTAAATGAATCATTAACGAATCAATTCTTCTTGAAATACGGAATCAGTTCATTCAAATCACCATACAGAATCGTGCTTTTCGAACGAATCATTCACTTTTCGAACGAATCATTCGTATCATTCAGGAATCGAACACTTTTAAAAAATGATTTAGAGTATTCTTTAAATTGTAAATTAGATTGGCACTACTGACTGTTTACACATAGTTTAGAACTCAATGCAGTGACTTAATAAACACAGTAGCGACAACCCCCTGTCATCCGCCATGATGAGGCTATATTAATCAAGAGAATAAGTTATAATACAAATACAAATCTGATATTCAGTTGTGACAGCGAGTGTTGTCATCTTTTACTTGAAGCGTCATCCATGGGCGGGAGCTATTTCCTTAATTTTGATATAGGAACATACGATAGTTAATACCTCAAATTAACGTGTTTAGGTTGATTCTATTTACCTTTGCGAATTTTCAAGATACGATTTTGGGGTAAGTGAAATAAAGCACAACCTTTAGACGGAATTGCCGTGACCAACTTTAGACCTTATAGCTACGCCGCTGTTTGTCCGCCATTTGTCACTTTTAAATTGCTTTTAAATTAGATAGATTTTAACATAAGGAAACACAAAACAAACTTTAGAGAATACTTTGCCGACGATTAACGTTTATTGATTACATTGAGGTAAATAAACCAAATCATTCTCTCATCTTAATTAATGTGCAATCAAGGATTTGATGAATTGGCTAAATATAATTAATAAATATAATTTAATCGGTTTCTTTTGGTATCTTTTTGGTACAACAATTTTACTGTCAGAAAAAGAGGTCATGACGTGTATTTTTTCAAACTCTTCAGATTACTGAGATACCCTATGAAAACATCGAATTTGGGCCACCCTGTATAGTTTCTGAGATACAGCCAATGGCCACGCTTATACAAACGCCCGGTATACCGGGTGATTTATTTAACCTGGAATATCGTATATCTCGAAAAATACAAATCGTACAGAAAAAATAGCAGGACCAAAGTTTAATATTTTCGTGTGAGGAATCCGTTAGAAAAATCTGGCGAAGTAAGATCTAGCGATCTGGCACTTCAATTAATCTCGGACCAGCTCTTCCGATCCAGCGTTCGTAGAAATTACGATTAAATATTTTGCGTGCTATAAGGAATAGTGTGCTGGACAACCATCATGTTGAAACCACATATTCTGTCAGACATCTAAAGTCACGTCTTTAAGCAACTGTGGCAGTTCATTGTTGAAGAAATCTCGGTACATTTCACATTTTGCAATTTTGAAATATTGAAATCATTTCTTCATTTTTAAAGATATTGACATACGTTAAATACTTTCTTAAGGTACTTTTTGAAGTAGAATTTGTTGACCATATCAGATTTTGTTTAAAATGTAACTTTTATGAGATATGACGTAAAGTTATATTATTTTAAATACAAATCATAGTTTGCCATGACTTCAGTCGATTGCAGTTTTTGTAATGTTTTCAAAAATATGGTCACCGTATTCTGCTTAGAAAAGTGCATAATACTGATTTTACCGCATGTCAATATCTTTTTAAATAAAGAAGTTATTTAATTCATAAAAATGGTACTTTACGTGAAAATACCATCGAAAATGCTGCACCCTGCACATGCTTTTTGTCATAGCTTCATTAGTTTTCTTGAAAATGGTAAATATGATATTTTTGAAACATCGTTTAACCTCTTTTTGAGCTAAAAAGGTGGTCATAGGACCAAATACAAATTCCCCACTCCTCTCAAAATTATAGAGAAACAACAACAAATATTTCATTGAGCTAGATTAATTTTGACGGGAAATATAAATATTTTTTTAGTTTTTCCTATTTTCAAAAAATAACAGTTTGTAATGGTGGGAAATACGTGAATGGGAGAGAGATAGACCGATGCAGGTTTCAATGTTAAATTTTGATTTAAGGGATACCTCTTTCGATTTTGGTAAAAAAATATTTCCTTTAATGCCACCAAAAACGTCCTTATTTTTTTCTGCGGTGCGTATGCTATTTTTTACTTCTTTAGGCCAACTCCCGGAGAGTATTTTTTTAAGCGACAAAGTTGAAAAAAATCAATTTACCAGTAGCGGACATTTTATTGTACTAATTACCTTTTATAAGTAATTGGAATAATGAATTTGATAATCCTATATTATTTCGATTTACGGTCGATACCTGTGTTGGCCACAGTATATTTTTTCATTTCATGTTTTATCGTCTAAAATTTCCCCCTATTCCACTGGTCCTTAAATTCTTTAATGCAATTTTAAACTATAAGAGTAAGTTGTTCAGTCGTGGCTTATACCAAGTTTAGCTTAAGCTTAATTTAAATTACATGTAACCTAATGCAATTAAAACCATGCATAACGTAAGCCATGATTGAATAACTGTCTGTGAATTATAAAGAAAAATAACAACTTTTAGGGATGAAGTAATTCCCTATAGTTGTGAAGGTAGATTTAAAGTTCACTGATTATTATTTTTTTATAGAGACCGACAATGATGCAGTAGAAACAATCAGCAATGGGCTCGATTTCGCTGTAGCTACCGCATATCCATTACTAGTAGGAAAACTATGGTTAAACTACGGATACGAATTATACATAGGATACTGCCATCCTATCGTAACGACGTTGGTAAAATTGTTGGGAGAAGAATATTTGGATATGCACGACAGCGACTCCTTGATCCTAACTTCCACTCTCAACGAAATTTCCTGCGCTTACTTGGGCTACTTAAAAAATAACCAGGATGCATACATTGGAACCGCGATTTTCCTTGCCACTTACCTCACGGCGAAAAAAGTGGATTGGGATGATCGTGCTACGGTGATGAATTGCGGATTAGCGGCGACGTTCTTTTTCATGATGAGAGCCAATCAAAATGCCAAATAAAATACTTCTGAGAATTTAAATTTAATAAGTATTATTTACCAAAAAAAGAAAGGTTCTAAAATTTAATTGCAATTTTTATTGTAACCTACTAAGTTCAAATATATCAATTTTTAAATATGCCGCACTTCGGGTGCCCCTTTTCAAGAATTTGGTGGCTCGAGGTCATCCTCCAATGTTGTAAACGGGCTTATTCCTATTCTGGATATTTAGTTAAAACACTTGGTTTGTTACACTAATTAATAAGTTAGTGAAACAAACCAAGTGTTTTAATTAAATACCCAGAATTAGATTCAAAAATGTTTCACCACGGGTTAA
Organism: Philonthus cognatus; assembly: GCA_932526585.2. Lineage (NCBI taxonomy): Eukaryota > Metazoa > Arthropoda > Insecta > Coleoptera > Staphylinidae > Philonthus > Philonthus cognatus. The sequence continues at coordinate 75,404,195 of OW052241.1, forward strand.
GTGAGAAATTAATTAAACATATTATTCCTATTTTTGATACGGAAGCGCTGGAGCAACAGAAGGGGCCTTCAACGGAATCTAAATATAGTGCGTTAGTGATTTTGACCATTAAACACAGGCTTGTTTCGCGAGGGATATTTATAAAAAAATAAACATGGCATATTTAAATAGGAGTATTACTAACTTTCAGGTTAGTCTTCGACAATAAAAATTGCACTTTTAATCCCATTATTCGTATCATATGACGCGCAATTTTTTTAAAAAGTCAAGGGTAACTAGATATTTTGAAAAATGTAAAAAGTGTCGATTTTTTCAAATCAAGTTATCTCAGTTATTAAGAAACTTACAAACAAATTGTGAAGAGCAAAGTTTTAGATAAAATATAACAATTGGTATGATTATCATCGATAATATTCGAGTGAAACCAGCGACGGCTCGCAGCCTAACTTCAGGGTAGGCCATAGCGCCAAGGCACATAAAATTTGAGGTTGGGATCGCGCTTTATATATAAAGGAATTGCACAACAAAGTCACCTTTCAATAACGAATACATATTACCTTAGGTCTCTGGCCTACCCTGAAGTTAGACTGCTAGTCGTCGCTGAGTAAAACCGAGTTCAATGTGCTGCTCCGGTTTCATGAATGAATATTATCGATTATTAATCATATCACGAATTTTACTATAGGGGGAGTTTTTCTTTTAAATATACGAATTCCAAATTTAGCCTATTTTCTGTAAATTTTTAGATATTCCTTGTTTTTTTTAAAGTTCAATTTGAAGCAAATGAGTGTTTTCCACTGTTACCGGCGATTCTTTCAATCGTTGGCAACAAAAATTAAATTTCTAATTTTAATTTTTTTGTATATAAAATGAGTTTATCCCCAGCAATTACCCGATGACCGATCAGAGATTATCTCGGGTAATTTAGATGACTAGAGGCCGAACACCTGGAGTGCACTCCGAGCAGACCTTCTAGAGCAGTGGTGGGGAAACTTTTTTTAAGACGGGCCATTTGTAATAACCAGACAATCGTAGCGGGCCAAAGAATAATGCTTAATCGTAGGTAGGTAGTTTTTATGCGGGTCGTCACATTACGAAGTAAGAACGCGTTCAAACATTCTCACGACGGCACTCTTAAACAAGCCGGATTAAACCTTTCCGCGGGCCGTAGTTTCCCCATCACTGTTCTAGATCATAGGCGTCCAAACTTTTTGCTGCGAGGGCCAGTTTGGTATTTAAATTCATTAGCCTTAACCTTATTACAAGTAAAGCAGCATTGAATTTTATTTTTTATAGTAAATTACAGATATAACAATACTAAACAAACATGTCTAAATTATATTATTATAAAATTATTTCATGCAATTTTGAATGGGAATGGTGGAACTGGGTTTTTTCCTGGAGAGTTTCTTCAAAGTTGGGATTCAAATCGGAAACACCAATTATTAGCAATGATTGAAAATGATCATCCGATAAATTTGCCCTATATTTAGATTTCAGATACTTCATCCTGGAAAAAGTTGGTTCGCACATATAGGTAGTGCCATACAACGAAATAAATTTACCAGCCAATTGCTTTAAATTTGGAAACTCTTTTGCGTCCAAAAATTTGTAAAAATCGACCAAGTTTCCTTCCTTGTATTTGTTCTTGATTTGATCGCTAGCTTGAAGATCAATTATTTCCATTTGAAACTTACTTGAAACGTCGCCAAAGTTGCAGTCGTAAGGATTTTGAAACAGCCGAATTTCCCTTGAATTTATGTCAAGATCAGAAAAACGCTTTTGAAATTCTAGTTTTAAATTCGCGATTGCTTTTACTGCAAATATGGTGGGAAATCTTTCGTCAGTTTCTGTACTAAATTTTTCGCAGCACGTAAAATGGGAGAAATTACATTTATACATATGACTTTCGAGCAATATCAGCTTGGCTCTGAATACTTTGATTTGCTCGAATAAATCACAAATTAAGTTGTTTTTACCTTGGAGCTTTAAATTCAAGTTATTTACGTGTGTCACGACATCTGCAAAAATTGCCAACTTCCAGAGCCACTCTGCACCCGATAAAAGCGGTTCAGGGTGATTCTTTTCTGCAAGAAAAATTTTAATTTCCTTTCTGAGCTTGAAGAATTGCAATAACACTTTTCCACAGCTAAGCCATCGAACTGCTGTATAATACGACAAGTCAACAGACTCAGATTCAATTTCTTCGAAGAAAGATCGAAATTGGCGATGATTGAGTGCACATGATCGAATAAAGTTTACGACAGAAACAATTGGTTTCAAAACGCAGCTCATGTCGACATGTTTTACACATAGGGCTTGTTGGTGGATTATACAGTGCAGAAAAATTGGTACTGTTGCTCCTGCGCTTTCACAAGCTTTTCTTATTAGCCCAACCACCCCAATATTTGCACCAGACATGTTTCTTCCTCCGTCAATTGTCACACCTTGGAGTCGATTCCAGTCCAAGTTATATTTGGTCAACGTCTGTTGTAGTTCCAAAATATCTGCTCCTGTTGTAGTGCCATGCAAGCTGTTAACCGATGCTAATTCTTGGGTGACATTAAGATCGTCGTCAACTCCACGAACAAATACTAAGAGTTGTGAGGTGTCACTAACGTCGGTCGATTCATCCATCGCGATAGAATAGTGAGTGAAACGCTGTGCTCTCCCAGAAATCTGGTGGAGTATATTATTGCCAATATCGTCAATTCGACGAGCAACAGTATTGCGGGAAAGACTTATCGTTTTGAAAAGTTTCACCTTTTCCGGACATAATACCCCAACAGCTTCCATCATACACTCTTTAACGATGTTTCCATCCATAAAGGGTTTCCCTTTTTTCGCCAACAAATAAGCAACTTTCATGCTAACTAAAATTTATTTAGGAAGGCAAACTCGGAAAATGAATCATTGACTGATTCTTTTTCCGAGTTTGCCTTCCTAAATAAATTTTGCTGAGAAGACAAACTACGACTCATTTTTTCAAATTTTTCAGTACGCTGCTTGTCCTTAAATTGTGAGTAAGCTGAAGCATGTTTTGTTTCATAATGTCGACGTAAATTGTATTCCTTCATTACAGCAACAGTGTCATTGCAAATTACACATATAGCTTTGCCATTCTTTGACTGCGATTGCACAAAGAAATATTTGAATCCCCATTCTTCTTTAAAAACGCGGCACTCGTCATCTACTTTTCTTCTTTTTGTTTCCATGTTCAACTTTAAAAAATAATATTAACATAATAATTAAGTTATAATATATTAAATATAAATCTAAACATACCAATTTACAATATATCAACTTTAAAGAATGTAAATAAGCTCCGCGGCCGACGAATTTTTGGTTTGTCGTGGACAATCTCGTAGCTTTGCAGGCACTGCAGTTAAGTGCAGTCGTACAGTCAGAGTACAAAATCATTCATGTAGTCGAGCGGCCGAGTCGTGCTCATTCTAACCGAACGCGCTCTTCATCTGCGCGAGATCTAATAGCGACGCGCCACGCTACATTTATATTTTACGAAATTTTTCAAAATCCTTGGCGGGCCGGATAAAATAGCCTGCCGGGCCGGGTTTGGCCCGCGGGCCGTAGTTTGGACACCTCTGTTCTAGAGGGAGGATTGGTGACCAGCGGCAGTCCGTTTTTCGGAAAAGGGATTTGTGTAATCATTTGCATTGTCCTTTCCGAAGAACGGATTAGATGAGAAAATTCTCGAGATTCGTCGAATCCGGTAATTGCGACGGATTCGGCGAATTTCGGCCGGATGGTCACGTCCATTAAGAAAACTACCCCTCTCCACCCTCGTTTTCGGCATTTAAATAATGGAGGACGGCACTTCTGCATCAGTGGAAAACCTGTAACAAAAGCAACAACAAGTCTAAGTAAAATGCAGTCAGTATTTTTTTGACAACTTCGTGTTGCGTTTTTTTTGACCAATTGTCTTTGATTAGTGGAAGTGCACTAATCAGAAGAACCGGAATTGCTCCTAGTACCGCCTGTCGTGCCGCCTTTCCGGAACCCGCTGGACTTTTTCCGATACCGCTCGACTCCCGACGACGCCTTCCGGACTTTTCTGACGCCGCCGGTCCTTATCTCTGCTCTCCGGACTCCATCGATGCCTTCCGGATACATCCGGACTTTTCTGAAGCCGTCCGGACCTTATCGTCGTATACCGGACTTTGCCGTTTTCGTCCGGATTTTGCTGCCGCCACTCACCACCTCTGACGACCAGCCTGCCACGGTCCACGCCTACTAGGCCCACGTATTAGTTATTTGTTGCTGTGTTTTTTTTGTGCTGTGGTTCTTTTTGCTGTGTTTTTTTGTGTAAATAAATTTGTTGTTTTTGGATCGGTGTTTTAAGGACTAGTTGCTCGTGCTCTCTACCCCCCTATGACACCACTCCCAGATTAAGCATGAAGTAAAATTTCGAGCTTAGAAAAGCCCCGTGAACATTTTCTGGGCTTTTCTAAACTCGAAATTTTACTTCATGTGCCACGCGTATAAAATACTAAAATATTGTGAAATTTATGTAAATTCGAACTTCACTTGAAATCTGTGTTTTATACGCGTGGCGCATGAAGTAAAATTTCGAGTTTAGAAAATCCCAGAAAATTTAATTCGAACAACGAATTTGGGAAAATTTACACCTTGGGAATATGTTTACCTAAAGGAAAAATTCACTATATTTCTGTCTTAGAAACCTCACCCCATCAACCGGTTGACATTTTTAATTATCGACTGTCAGATTTGACAAATAATTTTTGTAGCAACGACCAAAACAAGGTAATAGAATTCTATCACCGCTGCGATAACATGTATCTATGGAAATAAGCGGTTCTGATTTGAGGGAATGTAGTCATGTGACGCTTGAGTTATATCCCCAGCCGTAATATAACGAATGGTATGATTATTATCGATTATATTTTGGAGTTGAAACCGAGCTGATTCAACGAGTTGAATGTACTGCTTCGGTTGCAACGACAAAATATCATCGATAATTAATCATATCATGAGTTATATGTAGTGAGAGAATATAACGAATAAAATATTGCGAGTCCGTCAACATTATCGGCACTTGTGATATTGTTGTTTCCCTATTGATTGCGAATTTTTTAACCGCACAAAAGTTCGTAAACTGCCTTCACTGATTCTTTGTATATGACGGTGTTTTTTGGAGTCGCACTTTCCCCTTCTCTATTAATATCTCTGCACGAAACTTTACCTTAGCGATTTCTGTCCATTTTGACGTTTCGAATGACAGGACAACTTATCACCGCTTCTTTTGTTTTTATCATCGCGGTGATAGACATGTACCTACGGCTTTCCTTGCATCTCATTGGTTGAAAATTCGTTCTAGTAGGCTATGAGTTGTATTCTCAAAAAATTATATTGGGCTCCTAAATACGCAATTTTGCTCAAATTGAACCGACTTCTTCTTCAAATAACCGATCGTCGTCGAATACATATATACCGTGTGTCCCACGAAAAAGGGCCCAAGCTGTAGCGCCTTTATTTTTGAATCAAAATGAAAAAAAAAAGTATGATAAAATGGGGTGTTGATTGCTACAATCTGCCTGTAAAAGATTTCTTCTAAGGGCGGCCATCTTGTCATATTGACGTCATCTGAATTTTTTTAAATGGCATTAAAAAATGTGTTTTAATACGTTTTTATAGAAATTTTTTAAGCTTTTTCAGGATGACACAAAAAACAAAACAAAGAAATGTTCGCAGTTTGAACCCTTAATTTTTTTTGAGAAATGTAAGATAGTAATTAGTAAATATTTATTAGTTTTAATTAGTTTTGCAGTTTAAATATCATTGCGCATTATTTTAAGTCATTTACTGTATTAATAATTAAAAAAAAAATCCATGGCCAACTTTTGTTGGCTTTGTTTTTTGCATTTTCCTTAAAGAAAATGTAATGCAAACCACTGAAATGATTACATCGTTTCAAAGCTCAGACAAATCTCTATAAAAAAGTATTAGAACTATTTTGTTGGTGAAATTTAAAAAAATGGCGGATAACGTCATTACGACAAGATGGCCGACCTTGTTATGTTTTGTTTTGTTATGGGGTCGGTGGGTCGTGTGGCCTCTGGGTCTTCCGAAATGACCTCGACCTGGAAGATCTTTTGTAATTATCCCTGACCTACTTAAGTCCCTCAATGTCTAGACCTCTAGACTACAATAACTTGAAGGTTTATGTGTACCATGTAATCAGTCTTTAAAGTGACCGATAACAGCTAGTTGAAGGGACGGGGCAGAGCATTTACAAAGTAGGTGCTCTGCTGTTTCTTGTACCTCGTTGCAGAATGGCATCAGTTGTCTGGCCCATCTTAGTAAGGTAGTATTTCAGAGGACAGTGTCCAGTCAGAAATTCGGTCATGAACCTTAGGTTCCCTTGCTTAGCCTGAGAAACTGTTTGGCTCTTACGGCAGAGAACGCGATAAACCTTTTCGCCTGCCTCAAGCCAAGTGTGTTTCTCAGGTGAGAACTTTTGGCAGCATCTTCCCACTCGTAGATCATTCCCTTGATGCGTACTTTAGTTATTCCACTATAGGGTGCTGGTCCAACAAATGGAGTTTTGGAGCTTTCGTTGGCAAGGCTGTCGGTAATTTCATTACCTTATCTTTGCGTGGCTTTAGGGATAGTTTGCACTCGCAGACAGATTTAGACTTACATGTAGATGATTTTATTGCCTTCAATGCAGCCTGACTGTCTGAGCATATGCATATCCTTTTTTTTTGTTGTAGCCGCTTTCTATACATACTTAGGCGCATGTGTTCACTGCCTCGATTTCTGCCTAGAATATCGATGGGAACCGTCCCAAGGTCCTAGATGACTCGAATCGAGGGCCAGTGATGCGATTCCAACTCAATTTTCAGTTTTAGATCCGTCAGTAATTGAATTTCGCTGCAACATTATGACGGCCTTGGATAGCCACTTCAATCGTATCGAAGTCGTAGACAGTTGACATCTTTGGGCATGTATACCGTTCTTTCGCACAGTACTGAGGATTTTTAAGTGCTCACTAAAATGTCTATATTTTGGAGTATCTATCTGGATTATTCGTAAGGCGTCTAAAGCAGCTTCCATTTTCGCGTGCAGATGCAGAGGTGCTGAGCTGAGCTTTGCATAGCCTCCATTGCTCCAGTAGGGCAAGTGCTCATAACTCCTGTGATGCCAAACATGCCAGCCTTTGAACCTTGATGAGCTTTGTTTGGGTTGTACTCTCAGTTCTCTTTGTCCACTAGACAACGGAACCATAAGTGATTATTGATCTTTTCACCGTTATAAAAAGCCGATATATCATCTTGGAGTGTAAACCCCATCTTCTGCCAAATAGTCTACGGCAAGCCCATGTTGCCCTTACTGCTTTGGCGGTGATGTTATCTACATGGGTTTTCCAGTTTAGCCTCTGGTCAAAAGTGAGACCGATATATTTAACTGTGTTGGAAAACCCAATAAGTGTTTCATTCATGGTTGGCGCCTTAAGATTTAACTTTCTTCGCCCTGTAAATAGAACAATTACAGTCTTTTTTGGGTTAATGTACGCACCATGTACTTGCTTTTCGAAGGGCTATTTGCATGCGGTTAGATACCGCGTTGTCATGCTTTCCCCTTACTATGATGACGATGTCGTTAGCATAGCCTTGTATGTCAAATCCGTCGTTGGATAACACTGACATTAGTTCATCGACAACTAGTGATCACAGCTGGGGTGATAGAACCCCGACTTGTGGGCACCCCTTTACTGCGAACACAGTTGCCGACTCATCACCAATGGACAGTATGATCCTACGACCTCTGATCATAGCTTGGATCCATGTGTGGCCGTACCTATGGATTCATAGGAGGTGTCAAAAGCACCTTCGATATCCAAGAATGCACATAGAGCCACTTCTTTGCTTGCGATGCTCTTCTCCATTACACCTTTTGGTGTATGAAGGGCATTTGTTGTTTATTTGCTGTTTGATAGGCAAATTGGTGTTTTTGAAGGGGAAAGGACTGGGTTGCTATTTCTCTGATATTTCTATCAATAATTTTCTCTATCGATTTTAGGAGAAAAGAGGTGACACTTATGGGGCGATATGACTTAGGCTCGTTAGTTTGGAGTTCACTAGCCTTTGGTATAAATACCACCGCCACCTCCCTTCATTGCTTGGGGATATACCCAAGAGAGTAGCTAGCTCTGAATATTTGAGTGAGATGTAGCAGTAATTCCTTCCCTCCCTTTTATAGGAGGGCCGGAAAAATGCCATCTACACCCGCAGATTAGAACGGCTTGAAACAGTTGATCGCCCATGTTATTATGCTTGCTTTAAAGATTATTTTTGCCAGTTCTGTCTTTGCTTTTTTTTGCCAACGGCAGGTAAGTCTTCACTATTTATTTCATGGAACCCAGGAAAGTGAGCTTCTAGGAGTACTCTTAGACTTTCTTTTAGGGTTCCAGTATATTCGCCGTTGGACTTTTTAGTAGTCCAATGCAGTTCGTGTGATTCTTTACAAGTACTTTTTGGAGGCGCTGTGCGGTAGATCATCTATCCCCTCGTAGAAAGTCCTCCAAGTTTTCCTTTTGGATTTTCTGAGTTCTTTATTATACTCCATAAGGGCCTTTCTATACTCCTCCCACTGTCTGGAGACTTCAGCCCTATTGAAAGTACGCCTAGTTTTGGCTACTAGGCTAGCGAGTTCATTGCTCCTCCGGGACACCTCTCTAAAGACAGCCCTTTGCTTTAATGGACAACTACTTTCGTGAGCGATGTTTATTAAATTTTGTAATTGTCTCTATGCTACTTCTAACGGCTCGATTGTTTCGATAGGATTCAGTGACCTCGCAAGTTCCGACGTAAGGAGCTCTTGGTAGGCCTCCCAGTCGGTATTTTTGGGATTTCAGAAGATATTGATGTAGTTGCTACCACTATCAATGTCAAACCGTATATGTTGATAGTCTGATAGTGAGACGTAATCTGAGACGTACTAGTTTGTTATGAACTATCTAATTGCTGTGACAAAAGAAGTTTATTACCTTTATTGATTATATCTAAGTTTTCACTTAAAACATAGTCCAACAGGAACTCACCTCTTGTGCTGGTATCCGTAGTGCCCCATACAATGTGGTGCGCATTGGCGTCGCAGCCCAGAATGAAGTGCTTCTTGTACCAGGTAATGAGGCGTTTGACCTCTCCTGGTGGTGGAGATGTGGAGTCACCGGCAAGTAGGGCGAGGTTATATGGTAATTGTTCTCTTGCCCGTCCCCTTTGTGACTCGGATTTGTGCCGTAACTAGATCTCTGGTAATGATTTCTGGAACAGGAATGTAATTAGTGCCAGCATTGAAAGCAAAGTGGCCCTAACGTTATCATGTAAAGTATTATAAATTAACTTACAGTTTGTGGATTGGAGTCCCATAATTTCCCCTCTCCTGGTCCAGGGCTATTGAATAAGCCCTATCTCTAACTGCTCCTTGATAAACCTCCTTAAAAGTACGCTTGAAGCCGCTTTCAATGGTTTATCTGACCGCTAGTTTAGTAGATGATCGGGTCACTTCTGTGGCTGCATTGTCTGACGGGAGTGCAGAAGCCGGTGATTGGGGCTTCTCATCTGTCTCTTTCTCTAGCTCCATGTTTTCGGGAGTGTCCACCTTGGATTCTTCTCCAGACTCTTCTGATAGGGCAGCTTTATCCACCCCTGTGGTCGATTTCGGCCTAAGTTGGATGTGGCCGAACTTATAGCTCACCCTTTAAGCAGCTCTTTGAGGCTTGTGAACGACGTGTTGTCTACTGCTAGGGCGAGTTCTACTCTGGGGCCATTCGATGTTCTCCTTAGCATCCTCTAGTGTGTAGCTTTAAGTATCTGCCGTATCCTTTCATTGGGATACCCAGCGCTTGTTGGGAAGTAGCCGATTACTACCTTTGTATTCGGAACATCTTTTTCTTACACATACTTCAGCTCAGCTCCATCCCATGGTTTCAGTGTTGGCACTGTGGACTTTAGCAATTCTGCTGTGGCCTTATCTACACATATCAACACAAGCCGTTCTGGCCTGTTGTTGGAGCTTCGGACCTTCGCCTTCAGCGGATTTACGGGGAGGCCTTGATTTAGTAGCCAGTACTCGTTTATTGGCTGCATCAGAAGAGAAAGCAGCAAAGGAGGAAGTACGAGGCTTGAAACCTGCCCTCTCAGCTTTTGCGGTGTGCTTGTTGGAGGGTCCTTTCTTCTCCTTCACCCTCTTAGCTAAAGCTTTTGTCTCCGGGGTACTGCCATCGGGCCTAGGCCTTTTTTGCGGCCCGCTTCGGTGGAGTTGGAAGGTATAAGGGGGCTTACGGCTTGCGCTCGGGCGTCGTCTGCGGTAATCTCTTGTTTTAGAAGAAATCTATATCTCTTCTTTGCTGCCCCATTTAACTTGGGATATTGGAATCTCTTAGTTGAGGTGTGATCCTCTGTGTTCTGGCCAGGCCTCTCAGCCTGCTCCAGATCTTTTGGGATGTCGGTTACATCGATTGTTGTGGGAGGTGACGTAGTATCTCCTATTTTTGTTATTTGTTTTTGTACTCATATTGGTTCCCACGAGTAGCTAGGGAAGTAACAGGTCACCCGTGCAAAGCCCCGTATGTCACGAGAAGGCTACGTGTAATCAGAGAGCGCCATCTCCTTGCAGGTTAAAACCGGTAAAGACTAGTATTCTATCTAGCCACGCATCTCATCGGCCCAGTCCTCTACCTGAAGATTTATGTTTTTATTCTGGTGTCCTCCTCTTGATTCAGGCGGTTAAGCCAACGCCCCCTTCAATCTGTGCCCGCTAGACATGACACCGACAGCAGAGATTGAATGGTATTATGAGGGCACACTGCTAGGCAGTGTGTAGACGGCATCGTAAATCTCAGTGCAATCCCTTAGCCACGACACGACAGCCGGGATGAGGCGAGTTGGTCCGCGGCGATAGCCTTCAGTACCACCATGCAGGGTTTTAGACTTGGAACGATACCTGTAGCAACCACTAGCGACTTCAACTGGGTGGTACCCAGTCGACATGGCCGACCTCCTATCGACCACCTGGGGACGCGCTTGATAGCTCTCCACGCCGCAGGATGGCCGACCTTAGAAAATATCTCTTACAGGCAAATTGTAGCAACCAACACCCGATTTTATAATATAATTTTACTTTCCCCCACATGCAAAACAAAGAGAAAGTATTGTTTTCGCGAAAACTTTCAAATGAAAAATGTTAGTTGGTATATCCATTTTAAGGTCCCCCGAGTTGGTTACGACCATTTTTGAATAATGTTTGTCTGTCCTTCTGTTGCCACGATAAACTCTAAACCGGTTGAGCTCTTACGATGACATTATAAACTTACGCTTCTTATTATAATAGTAGCATCCGATCAACTTTGGTTCTTTTGGTAAACCGGTTCAATTGAGTGGTTCAGGAGCGGATTGTCCATCTCTACTTGCCTAGCAATGCATTACTATTAAAAAAATATTTCTTTTTCCTCCTTTGTGCGTAATTATTTTTTTTGTTGGGAGATGAAGAAGGGCAAAACAGTGTCCGTGTCCTAAATTTTATTTTTGGACATGATAGATACCTTCCTTAGCAATGCAGTACCATTAGAAAAATACAATATTTTCTCTCCCCTTTGTGCGTAATAATTATTTTTGTTGGGGGATGAAGAACGGCGAAACAGTGTCCGTGTACTAAACTTTATTTTTTCACATGATAGATACCTTCCCTAGCAATGCATTACCATTAAAAAAATAAAATATTGTCTCTCCTCTTTGTGCGTAAATACTTTTTTTATTGGGGGATGAAGAAGAGCGAAACAGTGTGAGTGTCCTAAATTTTATTTTTGCACATGATGGATACCTTCTTTAGAAATGCATTACCACAATTTTTTCTCTCCCCTTTGTGCGTAATTATATTTTTTTGTTGGGAGATGAACAAGGGTGAAACAGTGTCCGTGTCTTGAATTTTATTATTTGTAAATTCTATTTCTGCACATGATGGATACCTTCTTTAGCAATGCATTACTATTAAAAAAAAATAAACATTTTCTTTCTTCTTTATCCGTAATATTTTTTTTCTGTTAAGGGATAAGGGAGGGTGAAACAGTATCCGTGTTCTAAATTTTCTTTTGTACATGATAGATGCATTCCTTAGCACTGCATTGCCATTAGAAAATTTAAAAAATTGTTCCTGCCTTTGCCCGTAATTATTTGTTTTTCCCGCTGTCGGATGAAGAAGGATGAAACAGTGTCCGTGTTCAACATTTTATTTTTACATATGATAATACATTTGTTTTGAATATACTAGAGTTGAAAAATTTGAAAATTTATTATCCCTCTATTAAAAATTGTATAAATAAATTAAAAATAAAATATGGTGGTTGTAGGGGCGCTTTCCTATTTTTTTTTTCTGATTTGCTTTGATACTGTTTGTAGAAATATAATGACAACAAAATAGTTTAATAAAAGGGATCCCTTCATCGACATCAAAACAGACAAAGCAATAAGGCTGCCTTTTGGCAGTGGGAAAAACCTGGGGGCTGAAACCGCGCACGACGATGTGTTTATACACAGCCATCATAAGGCCCATGCTAACATACGGCGCTTTAGTTTGGTGGCCCAGGACCAAACAGCTAACTACGAGGCAGCGACTCTCGCAAGTGCAGCGGGTAGTCTGTCTAAGCATAACAGGCGCCATGTACACTACTCCAACGATGGCGATGGAGGTTATGCTATGCCTTCTGCCACTTAATACTCACGTGGAGAGGGAGGCCGTGGTGACCATACTTCACCTTCAAGGCAGTGGGACCTGGAACAGTAACCGCTGTGGGGAAGTCAGAGGACACCTCTGGAGTAGTGTCTGCAAAGAGATACCTCTTTTAGAGGCTGACACTGACTACTGTAGACCAACACTCATTCGGAATGCACCCTACACGGTTACCATTCAACCCACTAAACAAATGAGAGAGTCGGCCATAAGTATCTACACAGGGATTGGAGTCTTCTCCAGAACCCTGAAAATCTAAACAAAGGTCCCGATGGAAAAGCATGCCACCGTCACACAATTAGAGGCGATGAGTATAACACTTGCGGCTGAGAACATCATAAACCGCAAAGTGTCAAATAAAGCCATACTGATCCTAACAGATAGCAGGCAAACGCTATTGTCTCTGAAGAAATCACATATAACTTTAGAGACATTAGAGTGCTACAGACTGGCAGCAATGTATACCAACAATGAAGTCTGCTGGGTGAAGGGGCACGACTTGAACACAGGTAACACCGGAGCCGCTAGTGAGCCTTGCGCCTCTGTCCCTGTGCAATATGGTACAAACCAACGCACTGGAGAAATTCAGGAAGCGTTGAAATGACATCAAGGGCTGGAAGCTCTCTAAAGAAATACTATTGTATCCCAACGAGAGATCAGCGAAACAGTACCTGCAGCTGACCAGGGGGAACCTTAGGCGCATAACTGCCGCCCTGACTGGTCACTGCGGGCTAAACGCACACCTATACAGGATGGGGATAGTTGACTATCCATCCTGCAGAGGGTGTAACATGGAACTGCCGGACACATTTTCAGCGATTGCCCGGCACTCTCGTCAACTAGAGGCTCCTTACTGGGTGAAAGATGGCCTACAATGGCCTACATAAGGGATCTACCCACCTCGGCTTTGCTAGACTACCTAAACCAGGTAGGCTGGTTGATCTGAGGCTGGGTAATCGACGGGAGGAAGCACAATGGGCCTAATGGGGCCTAAGTGCAGTGCAGAAATGCGCACTCCCCAAAGAACCAGAACCAGGGATCTATTTTATCCATCAACAAAATCGCATAAATATAATTAATATTTTATGGGTGATGGAGGGTGAACGCATAATGCTTGTATATTTTTATCAACATTTAGATGTGTATTTCATGCTAGTACCTAAAAACTTCAAAGTTTGTGGTTATTTTAGAAAGTAACTCATTTTAAAATCTATTGCTGAAATCTATTGCTAACTTTACATTCGTAATTATATTAGATTGGGATCTATTTTGCTTTACGATGCACACGACATTAAAACACTTCAAACTGATTAAAACATACGATTTATTATGGTTTCAAAAAGAGGACCACAACAAAAATGAGCTGATTAAATTATGCAAACTTATTGGCTGCCGAAAAAGCGAAATAAAACTAAACATTGAGATCTAAGCCGACATTTCTTTACGAAGTGGCGGTTTGCGTCTATTTTCACATCGTACATTTGAACAGTGTTATTGCTGTGTTAAAAAAAGAAAAATATTGCCTCTCCCCACTCATCAAAATATTCGCTTATATTTCGGCTGTGTAAACCGAAAAGTTTGTTGTGGTCGTTCTACTTTTGAGATAAAGTATCATAGACGCAAGTTGGCATTTGGCATACAAACGTCAGCTGTTATTTTGTCTCACTGATTACTCTTTTATCTATCTGTGTCTATCTCATTGTTTATCTCGCTCGGTATGCGACGTTTGCGCCTCTACTAGATTGGAATGGAACTATAGACAGTTGCGCTTAAAACCCCAATGGAGTGGTCGGGGTTAAGTGACATCTACCAATATTCCAGTAGTAATGGGCACGTTTATACCATAAAAAAATCGTTGATGCGATTTTCAGAAGCACTATCATACGGCATTTTGGCTGGGACATCGATATACTGCTGCAGCCAAACCTCCCTAACATCTTACCCTTGTGACAGCATCGCTTACGTCATTGTCGGAGCAAGTGCCACCCTCAATTTATTACATGCACGTATGTAACCATTGGGTAACCCAAAAAATACCTTACGCTAATTCATAAACCTTGCAGACTTAAATAATGACTACTTGGACAGCCTAAAAACATTCTGTGAATTCAGCGAGACCTTCTTCGCCTACCCACTCCTAGTCAGTCATCTATGGTTCACATATGGAGAACCTGATATTGCTGTGTATGCTCACCCCCCTTCTGTACTGGGTCTGCATTTAATTGGTACGGAAATTTTGCGTTTTGAGCATGCACCAGTGGTAGTACTTGGTTATACCGCTAACCAGGTTTCCTGTCTTTACTTGGCTAATATTTATAATAACTACTACGCGTTAGCTGGTACCGCGATGTTTCTCTTGACGGAATTACTAATTTTGTTCAAGGGTGTTGCACCTATTCCTCCTGCTGAAGGGGTGAACTACGGTTTGGCTTTGATGCAACTTTTTTTCTTTTATGCTTTTAAAAATTACGACGAGAACTGCTGAAATTCTAAATAAATCCATTGGGAAACAATATTTAACTATTATTTGTATGTATGTTTTATTTTTAAGAGTCTTTTCCACCATTTGGCCTTGAAGAAATTAATTCAGCGCTCCCTGGCGGATTATTTCGACTGAATTTTACATTTTAATTTGAATATCACAATATAATTCATTTAAAACCGGTTGGGTACGCATTTATTTTTATTCTCGGTAAAATTATACTTTTAAATCTTGTTTAGGATATCTTGAACAAGTTTCTCAATCATATAAATATGATTTAAAAAGGAAAACACTTGGTTAAATTTCACTAATATATATTATTGAAATTTAACCAAGTATCTTCCTTTTTAAATCACTTGTTTAGGAGCTCATTAAAAAAATGGCTAAATAAGTATAATTTTTTATCATATCAAATTAAAAAAAAATTATTCCAAATAAAAAAAAAATATTATTATTTTTTGCTGGTCTTACAAAAGTCTCTTTAAGTAATTTAGATGTAAACCGATTTTGAATTATCGAAATTCAATCGACTCAGATTTAAATAAGTTTTAAATTAATGCACCTCGCATTGGTATAAATTCAAAATTGTGTTCTTGGTGGACTTTCAAAGTTTTCCTTTTCCCGTCAGTTTTCTGGCCATTGAAAAAGTAAAGGTTATAGAAATAAATTTGCCACAAAAACGTCTAGTCTTGTATCTACCATCATAAAAAAAATCAATGAAAGTTATCGAAAATTAGATTTTCAGTAAATAAAAACATTACATTTTTTCAAAAAAATTAAATCATAGATAAGTGTATCTACTTATAATGAAAACAACTTCACCTACACATTTTTTCCTCGGATATTTTTTTCATGAAGTATTTCTATTTTTAAAATAATCAAAATAGTATATAAAATTACGAAAATGTTTTACGTGTAAAATGCAAACAATGTGTCTTAATTTATAAGAAAACCTAAGACAATAAATATCCATTGATATTCAATCTATATTTATTGTTTTAAGTTGTCTTATTAATTAAGACACATTGCTTGCATTTTACACAAAAAAACATTTTTGTAATTTTATATATTATGTTTAAAGTGTGCAAACTATAAGAAGCGTAAGATTATTTTCTCAAATTCAAATATTGAATTGGAATAGTATTAAAACCTACAAACCAGGGTTGTTAAAAAACACGTTTTTTCATTTTATTTAAAACAAACAGTTTTTTTTACAAAACATGTTTCTTTCATTGAAACAGCGTTTGAAACATTAACAATTAAAAACATGTTTAGAACATTTTTAAAACACGTTTAAAACATGTTTAAAACAGAAGATACAGGGCATTTTTCTTTTGAGTATACTTATTCCGATAATTACAGCGTTTTTTTTTCTAATTTGAGTGAATTTGTTGTTTCAAAGCGGTTAATATAAGGCTTTTAACGGGTGTTTTTCACGCCCAGACTAAGCATGAAGTAAAATTTCGAGTTAAGAAAAGCCTAAGAATTTGGATTGGCCGCGTAGCGAAGCCTCATTTTCAGGCTTTTCTAAACTCGAAATTTTACTTCATGCTTAGTCTGGGAGTGGAAAACCCTCGTTTAACGATTCAAATTAAAATTTAAAAAATGCATATGTATACCTGAAAGAAAAATTTCCTGTATTTAAAAATCACATTTATGCACACACAATTGTGATATTTTATTGTAATATATAAAATGTTATGTTTATTTATGTAATTTGAAATATCTTCAACAATTTAGCTAAAATTTAAAAAAGTAAACAAAAAAATCTTAATGAAGTAGTATAAAATATAATTTAGCAAATTTAACATAATAAAAAAAACGTTTTAGGAAATTTAACAAATTGAAGATTTAAAACATGTTTAAAACAAAACCGTTTAAAACACGACGGCTGTTTTTAAACATGTTTAAAAAACTGTTTTAAATCAAGGTGTTTTAAACATAACAACTCTGCTACAAACATCAACTTTTAACAGAGTCGTTTTAAGGTTTTGTGGGGCCCCGGGTTGTTGTAAATTATGTTAAATTGGCTCTTGGGCCCCTTGGATCACGGGGCCTTAGGCACCAGCCCAGCGAGCCCGTGCTTAAAGACGCTTCTGACTTATCTCAAGAGCAATTTTTAATTTTGAAAAACATTTTATAATTCAAATGTAAACTTGTTCAATTCTCAATTGACGACTTTTTCAATATTCAGTATGTTTTTTTCGTGGGCCATAGGATTTTACATGCTAAAATAACTGAGAAAAATTATCAAAATTACTAAAATGTCCGATTGGTTAGTGAAGGAAAGCATTTCGAACAATTTCTCTGATGTTTTTTTGATTGTTTGTTATTGTTCTATTTCAATTGCTTGCTAACATATTATTAAATCATTTCATTTTTTAATGAAATAAAACATGTTTGTGTTATTCTAATTAAGCGCATCACGTCGAACAATAATTGATTTATTACTAACAATAAAAATTTGCATCAAAATTGGATTTTATTTAAGTTGTTTGCGTTTTTAAAATTATGTCCGATATAAACAGTTAAAGTTAAACTTTTTGAATCGCGATTTAAAAAAAAAACATTCAACTCGAGTACTAATAATAAAAGTTCATTATTCATCTGCCTGATGAAGCCACTGTATGGCGAAACAAATGTTGCAGTGTCATTCAATAAACAGTAAAATCTTAAAATAGTGTGTTATTTACTAAAAGTAATAATAAAAGCATAAAACAAATGTAACGTATCTTTTCGAATCAGAACTAACTTCTAAGTTCTTATGACGTTTAACGTGGATATATCGTATGTTATATATGTAGCCAACTTAAATTAAAAAAAAAAAGATAAAATCATGGCACTCTAGAGTTTTTTTATTTTATTGAACATACGATATTATTATTATTAATTAATTAAAAAACACTATTTTCACTTTAGCGAATGTTCCAAATTTATTGATTTAATTTATATATTTTAACAACGACATAGCAACTTATTGATTTCAGAGATGGATAAATAAATTGAGTTAATTATTTCTGGTTTTAATGTCGATTTAATAATAATCTGAAGAAGTGAAGATTATTATTAAATCAATCGCTACTTCTTGCAGTAATAACAAAACATTCACGTCTAATTAAGACAATAAATGAATAAGCATTAAAGTATGTACGAAAATAATAAGAGGTTTCAACAAAATTGTCTTTTTTTCATGTTTTTTTGGAGAAAACAAAATGAATATTTGAAAGATTTTTTCTATATTATCACTATTTAACAATAATAAACAATATCTTTCCAAACTTAATAATAATAATAATAATCATTATTTACAGACAACATACAAAAATAAAATAATTCATAATTAATAAGAATAAAATGATAGTAGCTCTCTGCAAATTGGCTATCGACCGGTGGTCTTTCAGCCTGTCTTTGTCAATTAATTGTTTATGTATTAAAGTGTCATGATCACTAATGTCAGTTTAACTGTCTTTGTCTAAAAGTGAAAGTATGTCATTTCGTCTGTGTCAACCGGCAGTTCTTCAATGGCATGATCATTATTGTCAATGAAGAATGTGGATGAAATAAATTCATAAATCGTGATGTCTGGGAATTTGTATTGTGGGGTTGTGTTATGATTTCGGCGGATACATAAGTGGTTTATGATGTATGAAGAGAATCTTAGAGAATTTGTGGGCGAGGTGTTGGAGGCGTTCTTCGATCGAGATGAGGTTGTATTTTTGGTATAGGAGTGTATTAGAAGGATTATGAAGAGGATTTAAAGGGCGTCTGATTTTAGTGAGCACTTTGAGGGCTGATCTTTCAGCTACTTGGAGATTGTGTAGGACAGCTGGGCGAGGATTGAAGAGAAGGATGACGGCATAGTCGAGAAGAGGTCGGCATATCATTTTATAAATATGAACCGCCGTTTTTGTTGTGATTCCATGGTTTTTATAAGTTAACATTCTGAAATGCCGAGCTCTCGCCCCGAATTTTGCCTTCAGGTTTTGGGAATGGGGCTTGAAGCTGAGTTTTGTGTCAAATATAATACCAAGGTACTTACAGGTGTTAGACGGGGAAATGTAATTATTGTTTAATAATATTTTAAATGGAGATTGGAGAGGAAGGTGGTATGGAATAAAGAGTTGGGATTTATTAGGATTTATGGTTATTCTCCATTTTGCAAATCATAATTGGATGCTGTCTATCAGTTCCTGCAGAGTGCCCATGGCCTTAATGATTGTAGGAGCGTGGGATACTAGGGCGGTGTCATCGGCATATAGCAAAGGGTAGGCAGTTTTATTTAGGTAATTTGGATTGGGATTATACAAATCATGAACAAATATATTGTCGAGGAGAGGTGATAAAGGAGAGCCTTGGGGTAAACCATGCTCTGGTATAAAGGTATTGGAAAGCGATGTACGGATTTTAACTTGAAGGGATCTATTTGAGAGAAAATTGTTTAGGAGGTTGATGACATGTAGAGGGATATTTAGTGAGCGACATTTAAACAACAAACCTCGATGCCAAACCGAATCAAAGGCTTTTTGTATGTCGAGAAATACTACGGCGGATTTATGGCCCTCGAGGTGTGTTGTTTGAATGTTTGAGGTAAGGATTGATGGAGGGAGGGATGTAGAGCGATGCTCAAGAAATCCAAATTGGTGAGGAGGAATGTGATCAGAAATCTGTTGCAATATTTTGTGTTTGATTATAAACTCGAAAAGTATTCCAATAACTGGAAGCAGGGTGATGGGACGATAGCCAGAAACAGGTAGTAAATCGTTGTTTTGTTTTCGAATACATGTTATTATTCCCCTCTTCCATTCACAAGGAACCTCCTGAGTACTATAAACATGATTATACATTTGAATAATGTATTCGTGTATGTGATCAGGTAAGGATTTCAGGATCAGTCTTGGGATGTTATCGTAACCGTGTGCTGTGTTTTTTCCCTTCGAAAGGAATTCGTGGTATTCATCTTCTTTTATGTCATCTCCAAGAGGAGAAGGGATAGGATTGTTTTTAAAGGATTTATACCATGAATTTATAAATTGGAAATAGTCAGTATCGAAATTGTCGCTGTCGGTCATTGTATAACTATCCTTGAAATATTTTGAAAAAATTTCGGATATTTGTGAGTTATCTGTTGTTATTCTATTTGATGCTGGGTCTTGAATTTTGTGAATGTAGTCGTTTTTTCTATATTTTGAGAGTTTTTTTAATTTCTTTGCCAGTATTATTTTCCCTTAAGGTAATTGATATCATTACAAGCTGTGATCCATGTGTCAATTTTGTATTCGTTAATGAGTTTGTGAATATCTTTGTTTAGGCTATTGAATTTTTGTTTGGGAGTCATGTCGTCGGTCTGTTATAAGTCCCTGTACAATTGTCGTTTGAATTTAATTAGTCTTAATATACAGCGAGTTTCACGTAACACCGAACATTTTCATCCAATACAATTTGACACCTTTAGTTTTAAAATAATATGTAAATTGGGTTGCCTATATGACCATTACATATTGTAGCCAATCAATCGCAATTAATGCCTCAACTTGTACATACAGGGAGTTCTCCTTTCAAGCACACATGTCCCAATTACAGCCTATATGCCGTAAATCTTTAGATAATCGTTTTTTTTTTAAGTGTTCAATTTTAAACTTGAAATGAGTGTGTTCCACTGCCAGACTAAGCATGAAGTAAAATTTCGAGTTTAGAGAAGCCTGAAAATTTGGTTTGGTCGCGTAGCGCGAAGCGCGGAGCGGCCAAACCAAATTTTCAGGCTTTTCTAAACTCGAAATTTTACTTCATGCGCCACCGGCACAAAACACTGACATTACAAAGTTTAAAACACACCGCTAAATTTTACATTGAATCAGTGTTTTGTACCGGTGGCGCATGAAGTAAAATTTCGAGTTTAGATAAGCCTGAAAATTTGGTTTGGCCGCTCCGCGCTTCGCGCTACGCTACCAAATCAAATTTTCAGGCTTCTCTAAACTCGAAATTTTACTTCATGCTTAGCCTGGGAGTGGAAAACACTGGTTTAAAGCTTCAAATTACATTCTTTTAATAAACCGAGCGTCGGCAAATGTACAACGTATGCTAATGTACAGGGTGGTCTAATTTCGATGTTGCTTATGGGCATCTCGGTAAATATAAGAGTTAGAAAAAAACCGATGGCGCAGTCGCGATCTCTTTTTTGAGACTAGGATAATGCCGAAAACAAATATGCACCATCTTGTTTTTTTCAGAAGTTATGGGACAAAATCGGGTTTTCTTGACGTTTAACTTTAATTAATATCTTGCGTAATTTGTAAGATAGACAAAAACTATAAATACCTTCTTAAGACACTTTTTTGAGTAGAATCCAGTGGCGTGGGCATTGTTTTGTTTTATGCACACGTTTTTTAGTTATGGCCAAATTATTATTTTTTTTAAATGTAAATCATAGTTGGCTTTGACTCAGTTGATAAGAGTGTTTTTCACTGATTTCAAAAATATATACTTTTGTGAATTTATCTTAAATAGAAATTGTTTTTGTTGAGAACTAAATATGTCGTTGTTGGTCTTTTTTATTGTAAAAAACATAGTTACCTAACTTAATTTTTGACAGTCAAAACAAACGTCATTGTTTCATATTACTTATTAGGTAAATATCTCACGATGGCCTACAGAAATTATGAAAAGTGCGATATGTTTGAATGTTTCATCGAATCATTTAAGATTCCAAGTGCGGCCGCACAACTATATTATCAAAGATATCCTGAACGTCGCCAACCCGCGGAAACAATATTTACCAGACTACGAAGTAATTTAATTAATTATGGATCTTTTAAAAGGCCTAGAACCTAAAAATATAACATACCAGGCCAAGAAGAGGAGGAAATCAATGTTATCGCCTGTGTTAGGGCAAATCCCAATACATCTTCTCGTGAAATTCAGCAGGATGTCGGAGTGTCTCGTTGTAAGACTTTAAAAATATTAAGGAAGCATAAATTTAAACCATATAGAGGCAGATCTGTTCATTATTTACGGCCGGGAGACTATGAAAGGAGGCTCGACTTTTGCAACTGGTATGTAAATCGATTAAATAATGACAGAAATTTCTTTCGCTCGATAATATGGACGGATGAAGCCCGTATTACCAGTGATGGCATTTTTAACCGCCATAATCAGCATTCGTGGGCTAATACAAATCCCCGTCAAATAATACCTCGACAAAGGCAGGGGAGATTTGGATTTGATGTATGGTGTGCATTATTAGGAGATCGAGTTTTGGGGTATCGTATTTATAGAAATCATTTGAATACAGATCAATATCTAGACATTTTAGAGGAACATATTGAACAATATATAGACAATGTTCCATTGCAACAGCAATGAGTTCTGTTCATCCAACAAGATGGAGCACCGGCTCATAATGCGTGTAGGACCAGATTGCTTCTGAATGCAAATTTTGGGGGCAATTGGTTGGGAACATTTGGACCGGTTAGGTGGCCTGCTAGATCTCCAGATCTGACACCGTTAGATTTTTTTTTATGGGGATACCTGAAGGACAAAATTTACAAGCAGCCTATAATTAATTTAGACATATTGGAGCAAAATTTTCATGATGCCATAGGAAATATTCGCAATATTCAAATTTATAACGCCATTCAAGCTGTAAGAGGTAGATGCCAAAGATGCATTGAAAATAATGGCCAGTAGTTTGAACATTTAAAATAAGTTTTTTTTCTTTCTAAATAAATAAAAATCGTAATAAATTTAAAAAAATAAAATTATGTTCTGCCTAATAAAGTATTCATTATTCAAAAAAGAATTTTTGTTATTATTATTTAAAAAACCTCTAGTTTATAATGTTTATCATAATTAAAATTGCGCATGCAAATGATCAAAAATGGCTTTTGTCTTCCGTATTATATTATTCAGCAGATTAGATTAAAAGCTAGTTTCTACTCTATAGTAACACTGTTTTTAAGATAAATTCACAAAAGTAAACAGGGTGAGTTTTTTTCATGTGCTCTATGGGGATCTCGTCAACTATAAGAGATAGAGCAACGGTTAAGTAGACAAAGTAATGCAGTTTTACGAGCTAATTAGGAAAACGTTTGCAAAATTTTCAAAAAAGTCAAGGGTAACTAGATAATTAAAAAAATGTGAATTGTCGATTTTTTTAAATTGATTTTTCTCAGTTATTAAAAGAGATAGAAAAAACAATAGATGGCCAAGTTTTAGATAATTTTACACAAAATAATAAAATTTTATGAGATTTTATCTATCGACATTCGTTTTTGAGATATAACACAAATTTACGTTTTTTTAAATGAAAACCATAATTGGTTATGCCATTATTATAAAGGGATTTTTTTTCACTTGGCATACTTATTTGCAAATATAACTAGGCTGTTAAATATATCCTATTTTATTTACAACAAAAAATTGTTAGCCATGAAATAATGACTCAAATAAAAAAACAATTACGATTGTTCGTAACAGTTAATTTTATTGTTGTATTTTTGTCAATTAATTTAGTGTTAGAAACACCTGTCTTTAACGCACATTTGTTCGTACCTATTTTAATTTCTTGCTACACATAAATTTAAAAAAAATTTATTTGAAATTTAACAAACTCCCAGCCGTAATTGTTTTATAATAATAATTTTTCATGGGCAACAATTTTTTTGTTGTAAATATAATATTGAACATTGTTATTTACTTAGTCATTTTTATAAATATGTATGTCAAATGACATATCAGTTTAGAGAGAAAAAAAAATCCCCTTTTAATAATGACATCGCCAACTATGGTTTCCATTTAAAAAAAAAATTGGCCATAACTCGAAAATGTGTGCATAAAATAAAAAAAATTCCTACGCCACTGGATTCTACTCAGAAAAGTGTCATAATAAGGTATTTATAATTTATGTCTAACTTATAAATTACGCAAGATATTAATTAAAGTTAAAAATCAAGAAAACCCGATTTTGCCTCATAACTTCTAAAAAAAACAGGATAGTGCATTTTTGTTGTTGGCATTATCCTAGTCTCAAAAAAAGAGATCGCGACTGCGCCATCGGTTTTTTTCTAACTCTTATATTTACCGAGATACCCATAAGCAACATCGAAATTAGACCACCCTGTATACTTACGAAAAATTCTCATATTCGGTGTTACATAAAACTCTCTGTATATTTTGGGAGAGGGTATTTATAGGTGTTTTTTGTATAGGTTAGGGTATGATTTTCAATAGATTGTGATAAATTAGTTAGAAATAAGGATATAGAGTTTGAATTTATTGTCTGGTGGGTATTGATGATATCAGTTATGTCTTTTGTCACTTTATTTATGTCATAGTTTTGATGTCGGAATATAATACTTGGAGGTGATGGTAGAGGGGGTTCTTGTTTAAAGGAGAATTGTATCGATAGATGATCGGATCCTAGATCTGGGATTAGATTGACATTATGAACAAGATGCTCAGTGTTGCTCGCGCATAAAAATATATCAAGGGTTGAGGACTGGTTATGTGACATAATGAACGTGGGAGGAGTGTTGATACGATTAAAATTTGAATTTGACTTAAAAGAAGATAAAGATAAAGAAGAAGAAAGTTTGGTTTTTGTTTTATTTAAGTTAAAGTCTTCAATTACGATAACATGGTCATATAAGGACGCTTTTTTTAGGACGGTGTCTTCAATGTAAGAGGAATGGTGGATATATACAAGGAAAATATGTAGTTGAAAGGACGGAACGTCAACAGTGCAGTGTAGGCATTCATTCATATTGTGATTCATTTTGGGTGGGTTAGCTTTTCCCAATTTTATTTCAGGCTTTGCTGCTACTATTGATCCTCCCCGTTGATTAAGGTTAGGTACAGAAGATGATATTTGTATATAAGACCAATTTTGAAAGAAAAAATGTTTGTTGGTGTTGTTTTCTACCATTAGGTTAATATGGTCTGGATTCTGAGAGAGGTAATAAGAGAGGTGGGATTTGTTAGGAAAGGAGTTTATGTTTGTGTACAAGAAATTTATATTATTATACATTTTGAACAATTTGTGAATAATCTCTACGAATGCCAGAGGATTGGATGACAAGAGGAATAACATTGGGAGAATCCAAATCAAACATCACGGTAAACATTTTATTACCTAAGAAGTTTATGTGGGTATCGATGCGAAATGAGTCGATGAATCTTGTTTCCAATTTTGTTATCAGTGCTTCTCTGTCCGTCGTTGTTGGTGAATTCATTTTGGTGGTGTAAACGTCAATAATGTAATCATGCATAGTCATGGGGGTATGAATACGCGAGTTTTTCGCCAAGTTTTGTTTTGATTGATAATTTTGATGTTTGGGATCCCTGGGATTGGTTTAAGTGGTCTTCTGGGGCATTTTGTTGACCATGCTCCATGATCAGTCCCTCCGCATGTCCTGCATTTCATTAGAAGAGTGGAAGCACAGGTATTCGTGTGGTGAGTGTCTCCGCACTTAGAGCAGATGATCTGTTCTGTACAGTTTGGAGTTGTGTGGTCGAATTTGTTGCATTTTCCGCACGGCACTGGAATTGGAGTCGGTGATTTGCTTTTAATTACTGTGTAAACTTTGCACATAAATCTAAATTGATTTTTGAGCAGTCTAGTAAAGGCCTCTTGCGATGGTGTTATTATTCTGATCATATGCGTGATGTAATTGTCCTTTTCTGCAATAATTCGCTTGCAATATCGATGTATTATGCCACCAGTGTTTAGCTGAGCGCTTATTGTGGTGTCCTGTATTTCAGGCTCAACGCCTTTAATAATACAGCAATACGATGGTGGTTGAATCTCGCGCTGTCCTGACGTTGTCGAGTTGCCCGCACCGGTCGCGCTCGCGCTCGCGCTGCCACGGCCATCCGCTGATAGTGCGCGATACTCACTGACAGTTTTTTCTGATTTTAAAATATCTAGATTGGATTCGATGAGCTGTTTTTCGTTGTTTGATTTTAAAATGAATCCGTATTGCGTTTTAATAATTAATGCTTTAACATCAAATTGGCGATTAAATCAAACTTGTACCAGTTTAATTCTTGAGAGATCGTTAACAGTTGTAAATGTGTACGTGTGTTTATATTGTTGTTCTTCTTCTTCTTCTTCTTTGCGTAATTAATGGCCTTAGCTATTAAAGCTCTGTTGACCAGTCACAGTAATTATGAAATAATAATTAAAATTGTTTTAAATTTATTGGAGTGTCGATTGTATGAATGAATAAATGAGTGGATGAAGGGATGAGTAATGAAATCTTAAATCTAGGTCTTAAGCGTAGGTTAAAATCTGGACAGAGTTAAACAGCCATTGCTGCGCCCCCTGCCCTCCCCAAGGGATAGGAAATAGGAAATACACGTGGATTTTTAAAGGAAAAGGTTCAATGGAAGGGAATTTGGGAAAAGGATTATTGAAAAGGATGTGATTGAAAGGATGATTGAGGATATGGTGGACCACGTGGAGGCCGCACGTTTTAATTGTGCAGCGGGACGGACTGCTCGGGGTCAGCTCTCGAACCACACTCTTATATTGTTGTTGGATAGAACGAATTTGTGATTGTGTATATTGTGGTTGAATTGGTAAGTTGTTTTGCTGCTGTTGTGTATGTTGATTGTGGTTGAGGGTTGTAATTGATGTTGATGTTCTTATTGTGTGATGTTTGTTGTGGTTGGGGATGTGATTGTGATTGTGGTTGTGATTGCCTTGGTTGATGGTGAATGTGTTGTTAGGTATTTTGGGGAGTTTGCGTGGAATTTAAATGTTTAAGGGCTCGTTGTAGTTGTTTGTTAGTCGTTTTGGGTAAGTTTAAATTACCTGTTGCTACTTTTTGCCGGTTTTCCGGTGCAGTATTTTGCTGGGCGGCGTCTTTTTTTTTTAAGTTACTTGGGTATAGCCATCAGTCTCCCAATGACTACTTTCTCATTCATCAGCTATAGTAAATAATTATCATCCTCATACGCGTGGAATTTTCAGTATCGAAGTTGATAGTTGAGAATTTGATGTGAGAATTACATTTTTTTTGCACTTGGCATTAAACGCAGTTGTTCGCTTGCACACGTCCGTTCTCGGGGGATTCTCGCTCGCGAGTGCCAAACTTAGTATTTAACAAGAAATCTCGAAAAAACTGAACAACGCGTAAAGTACCACTTTCGGTTTCCTCATGTTCGCCAAAACGTTTTCAAATTATAAGATTGTAATAAAATTATCAGAAAAGACGCCAACTTTAAGGCGAAAACAAAATTTTCGATTTTTTTTTAAATTCCAGAGTGGCCTAAACTTTAAAGTTTCATCTGAATATCTTTAGCGGTCCCACTAAGCAAGAACAAACAAATATCGTTATATCAACATTGTAGCAACATTAAACCTTGTTTTAATGTTGTTGAAACATTACTTAAATGCATTTGCTCAGTGGGGTACAGCGCACACAGACAAAGAGAATTTTCAAAAATGGTCGTAATCGACTTAAGGGACTTGAAACAATCATGATTTGAATATGTTCACGAAAATAATACTTTCCCTTTGAAAGTAAAAAACAACAGAACTTACTAATACATTCTTAAATAACGAAACGACGTGTTATAATAATAATAGTATGTCAAGTGATGAAGCAGTTTAAAGAGAAAAATAATCTCTTTTTAATGATAACATAGCAAACTATGGTTTTTATTAAAAAAATGTAAGTTTATGTTATATCCCACTGAGCAAAGAAACGTTTCATGACACGTGGCATCGATGTTACCGCGCAACACGAAACGTTGCGTTTTAAGTTGCATGAATGTTGAAAAACGTTGAATAAACGCTGAATGTGCGCCTGCAGGAACGTTGCATGCTAATGTTCAAAGAAAAATGTTGCTGCATCGTTTACAAAGCAACGCCTATGCAACACGAGCGATTACTGTTATTTGTATGCAACCCAACATAGGAATGTATGTATGTATGTATGTGTTGAGTTTAGGTTTGTTTTCACAAACTTCTACTCATGTACTGATGCGTGAGGTTTGTTATTAATTACTCAGGAAATTGTCAAAATAGAGATTATTTCTTTATTCTAATGCAAAGAATGTAAACTAACGTTTTACATGCAAAATTCTCTATCTGTCTAAAATATTTATTTTTTGGTTGCCCTGGATTTTTCATCCGCCTCACTGATGCCTGGAGCTCCTTGTTTGCCACGCTCTCGCCTGTACATTGCTCGAGGGTACGCCACATATGTATGTTAAGTTGCATACGATGAATGCATAGAATCAGTATTATATACAACCCGATGTGCAGCAATTAACTGAACCTAATAGGAAGGTTTCTCTCGTAATCCCAATGCAGAATTTATTTCTGGGTTTAAATGGGTCTAAAAATACAAATATATATTGGTAACAAGAAAACAGGGGAGACAGTATGATGGAACCTAAGTACCTAGTACCCTTCAACTCTGAAAACATTAAAGTATTGTTAACAAGTGCATGAACGTCAATTGAAATCAGCGGCTCATACGCGTGGCGCATGAAGTTAAATTTCGAGTTTAGAAATGCCCAGAAAATTTTTCTTGGGTCGCTGCCCGACCCTCGACAAATTTTCACGGGGCTTTTCTAAACTCGAAATTTTACTTCATGCTTAGTCTGGGAGTGGAAAACACTCCTTTAAAGCTTTCAGTTGAACTCTCTTAAAAAAAAACAACGGATATCTGAAGATTTACAGCATATAATTGGGACATGTTTACTTGAATGAAAAACTCTCTGTATGTTCAGTGTCCATGAAATGTGTAAACCACGATGCTGCATTACAGCAACAGTTTCAACAATTATAGAATGTTAAAAATGCAATGTTACCATATATTCAATGCTTACAACACAATGTTGCATGAAAGTCAAATTGTAATGATTATATAACGTTGTGTTACTTTGCCGTAATATTTTGGAAACGTTATAAAGCAATGTTAAATTTTAGTATCATGTTTAACATTTCGGTAATGTATATAAATCAATATTGCACGAAAAACGTTTATACAATGTTTGTAACGTTGCTAAAACGTTGTTGTAATAATTTGAATACAATGTTTTATTTTAGTATCATGTTCAATATTCGTGAAATATTTAAAATGTTTCCGTGTTTAGTGGGATCTCAAAAACTAATGTGGATAGAAAAAATCTGATACCATTTTATTATTCAGTGTAAAGTTATCTAAAACCTTGCCCTTTACAGTTTTTTCTATCTCTTCTAATAACTTAGAAATATTCAATTGAAAAAATCTCTTTTTTAATAATAACATAGCCAACTATGGTTTTCATTTAAAAAAAAAAGTTTATGTTATATCTCGAAATATAATGAGGATAGAAAAAATACCATTTTATTATTTAGTGTTAACTATCTAAAACCCTGTCCTTTACAGTTTTGTTTTTCTCTTCTAATAACACAAATATTGAATTGAAAAAATCGACTTTTCTCTCTTCTAATAACTGAGAAATATTGAGTTGAAAAAATAGCCACTTTCCACATTTTTCGAAATAACTAGTTACCCTTGATTTTGTTCAAAAGTTTGCAAATGTATTTTTTTCAGCTCATAAAACTACACTTCTTTGCCCATTTAACTGTTTCTCTATCTCTTATAGTTTCCGAGATCCCTATGGAGAACATAACAAAAAATCCCACGTATGTATTTTATTAACAGTTTCATCAAAACTGAATATTCGATAGATATGGGATATCCCATAAATAATGTAAATATTTTTTTGTATTTTTAAATATTAAGTTAAACAACGTTTTTTTTATTCCAGTCACATATTTAGAATACTATTGACCTCGTAAGGCTTACTAAAGAAATATCCTACAATATTTTATTGTTTTATTTACCTTTTATTTTTAATACAGAGAGTTTTAAGTAACATCGAACATGGCAGAAAATGTTCACTATAAATTTTCCTATGTTCGATTTGTTCTGGGACGCATCAAAGCATTGAGTGCGATGTGATTGGCTACGAGTTTCAATGGTAATATAGTCAACCCAATTTACATTCTTCTGGGTGCAATTTCATTGGTTACAATTTTTAGAAGTTCTAATGCAAATTAGGACTAATGTAAATAGGGTACATGTAACGTCAAAATAAAATATGCCAGTTATCAAATCTTGTGCGTTTATGGTAAGTGCAGTGTGTGGGAATATGGAACATACCAAAGCAAGACATCAGCATTTTAAGACACTCAAGATTAATACTGTCCTGAAACATACAGGGAGTTTTTCTTTTAGGCATACGTATTTCAAATTCAGCCTATTTTCTGTAAATCCTTTGATATTCCTTGTTTTTTAAGCTCGATTTATAGCTTTAAACGAGTGTTTTCCACTCCCAGACTAAGCATGAAGTAAAATTTCGAGTTTAGAAAAGCCCCGTAAAAATTTGTCGAGGGTCGCGCAGCGACCCGAGACAAATTTTCTGGGCTTTTCTAAACTCGAAATTTTACTTCATGCGCCACGCGTATAAAACACTAAAATATTGAGAAATGTATGTATATTCGAATGTCACTTGAAATCTGTGTTTTATACGCGTGGCGCATGAAGTGAATTTCGAGTTTAGAAAAGCCCAGAAAATTTGTCTCGGGTCGCTGCGCGACCCTCGACATATTTTCACGTGGCTTTTCTAAACTCGAAATTTTACTTCATGCTTAGTCTGGGAGTGGAAAACACTCGTTTAAAGAATCAAATTGAACTCTTTCAAAAAACAACAAATGTCTGAAAATTTACAGCTTATGCATGTTTACTTAAAAAAAAATCACTGTAACTTTGTATCAATTTATTGTAAGTTACGCAGTCAATAAAGCAATAAATTCACCTACATTATTTTCATTAACTATTATGTTAGCAAATAAACGAAAATTGCCAAATAAAGCAGCGCACCTAACACCCCAGTATTGTTGTGCTGGCAGCAGTACTAGGTGCGGTACTTGCAAACCTGCCTCGCCACGCTCTTCAAATTTGGAATATTTATATTTAAAGTTGCCGAAAGGCCGTTTTGTTAGCACAATGGGTCTAATGAGGCCTAAGTGCAGTGCAGAAATGCGCACTCCCCAAAGGACCAGGCAGTTTTTGGACGGCATTTTTGCTGGTACACCCAAAGCAACGTACTTGGGGTGGTCCTGATCAAATGGTTTATACAATACGCTGAATCGAAGTTCTTAATAATCTCCAGTGAAATTGAAGCAATGTATAAACTTATCTTGAAATATTAGCAAACGCATGTAACAGGAATCTGTTTTTCTATTATTTTTGCGATTAAGCTAAATCTGTTCTCTTTCTCATTTTTCTTTTCTGTTTAATATTAACAATCCATTAGTGATGTAGGCGATTATTGAATGACACATTTTATTTTGACGTTAAATGTAAGTTGCGTTAGAACTACTAAAAACTAAAATTGCGTTAGAATTACTAAAATCAGCCAATGAAATCGCACTCAATGCTTTGATGCATCCCAGAACACATCGAACATGGGAAAATGTACATTGAATATTTTCTGGCATGTTCGGTGTTACATAAAACTCTCTGTATGTTTTGGGGTTATCTACTCAAAATTTATTAACGAATCTCGTTACGTAAACCATTTCACTAATTTTCTGTGCACCCACAAAAAAAAATGTAGGGAAACACACACTAAAAAAAAAGAATATTTTAATTGCGTGAATCTTACTTACTTACTCTTCCTTTTTTACTTTCATATTTACCCTCATATGTTTTCATGCATTCGGACAAATGACTCCCTGTGCTCAGATAAAGAGCGAGTTTTTCGAAAGCTCTGTGGTAATAAAGGACGCTGTTGTAATGGCATTTAGTTGCGGTTCCCATTCGTAGATGGCGCTATGGTTTAAAATTCGAAATAAAAACTTTAATTTATCGAAAAATATTGAATATGCTGCTAAACTATGATATGATGATTATATTATTAAAATATATTTATTGTTAAATAAATAATCTGATTCCCGGTATTATAAACGATTAATAAATCATTAGATAACTGAGTAAATTTATTTACCTAGTAAACTAATGGGCAAATAAAATTGCGTATTATAAAGCAAACCTACCAAATAAATAGCAATTCTAGAAATAAATAATTTAATTAGTAGATTACAGACCGAAATTATACATTTTCATTGTGGCGATAGCTGGAACCACCAATTTTTAAAATTGAACAGTCAATATTTCAAATTGAATTGTTAATCGAATTGGAAATGTAGTATAATTCCTTATAATTATGGATAATAACAACGTAATAGGACAGAATTGCACATAACAAGAAAAATAAAGCTTATTAGAAATTATAAAAGACTTAAACGAGTGTTTTTCACTCCCAGACTAATCATGAAGTAAAATTTCGAGTTTAGAAAAGCCTAAAAATTTGGTTTGGTCGTGTAGCGCGAAGCGCGGAGCGGCCAAACCAAATTTTCAGGCTTTTCTAAACTCGAAATTTTACTTCATGCGCTACGCGTATCAGACACTGATTTCAAGTGAAGTTCACTTGTTCACAATATTTTAGTGTTTTCAGTGTTTAATACGCGTGGCGCATGAAGTAAAATTTCGAGTTTAGAAAAGCCTTAAAATTTGGTTTGGCCGCTCCGCGCTTCGCGCTACGCGACCAAACCAAATTTTCAGGCTTTTCTAAACTCGAAATTTTACTTCATGCTTAGCCTGGGAGTGGAAAACACTCGTTTAAGTCTTTTATAATTTCTATTAAGCTTTATTTTTCTAGTTCTGTGTAATTCTGTCCTATTTCATGGTTATTCTCCATAAATATAAGGAATTATACTACATTACCAAATTTTCAGGCTTTTCTAAACTCGAGATTTTACTTCATGCTTAATCTGGGAGTCGAAAACACTCGTTTAAAGCTTCAAATGGAACTAACTTAAAAAAGCGTATACATAAGTATAAAAAATCCCTGGTTATGACAACTAATTACTTCTGACTTGAAAAACTCTAGGTCTTCTACGCCTTAGATTTTCTTGTGGTTTAAATTAATCACTGCCAGGGAAGATACTATTAGCGAACTTAAATCTAACATGGATGGCATGGTAGACATGATAACCGTAGTAAAATTAAGTATAAATGAAATTGCCAATTCTTGGTTGCAGAATACTTCAAACATTAAAAGTGCGATTCTTTTCGCAATCTACAACAAGTTAGTCTTACAAAGACTATATCAAACACTCATTGAAACAACTACTTCCCGGGCTAATACCCCGACGGACATTGAATTATACAACAAGTGTTTGCTGTTACATACAGTAACCTACTGCAAATGTAACAATTTGGGTCAAATTATTCAGGCCATCTATAGACGCGTTTCGAGATTTATCTCTCATCAGTATAGCTTTGCCATTCCCTCTAAACAATTTGACACCTTAGACTGGCGGTCACGTTACCGTTCAAACATAAGTATAAATGAAATTGCCAATTCTTGGTTGCAGAATACTTCAAACATTAAAAGTGCGATTCTTTTCGCAATCTACAACAAGTTAGTCTTACAAAGACTATATCAAAGACTCATTGAAACAACTACTTCCCGGGCTAATACCCCGACGGACATTGAATTATACAACAAGTGTTTGCTGTTACATACAGTAACCTACTGCAAATGTAACAATTTGGGTCAAATTATTCAGGCCATCTATAGACGCGTTTCGAGATTTATCTCTCATCAGTATAGCTTTGCCATTCCCTCTAAACAATTTGACACCTTAGACTGGCGGTCACGTTACCGTTCAAACATAAGTATAAATGAAATTGCCAAATCTTGGTTGCAGAATACTTCAAACATTAAAAGTGCGATTCTTTTCGCAATCTACAACAAGTTAGATTGCGAAAAGAATCGCACTTTTAATGTTTGAAGTATTCTGCAACCAAGCAGTAGGTTACTGTATGTAACAGCAAACACTTGTTGTATAATTCAATGTCCGTCGGGGTATTAGCCCGGGAAGTAGTTGTTTCAATGAGTGTTTGATATAGTCTTTGTAAGACTAACTTGTTGTAGATTGCGAAAAGAATCGCACTTTTAATGTTCGTAGTAAAATTAATAAATACAAGTAGTAGAATCTAAAGTAATAATAATAATATACTACAGGCCTAATCTCCGGCGTCATGATTGGCCTTAGCAGCGGAAATAGATGACGTAAATCCCCAAAATAAAAAAAAATAAAAAAAAATAATATACTACACTTTTGACTTTTCAGTGTCAAATTTTTTAGAGAATAAAATTTACTTGGTAGAAAATCAAACAAATAATTTACTGAGGAGTTTTATTAGCCAAATAAAGTTATTTTCTGTCTATAATACCGAAACCTTTGAAATAAATTAGTTTATTTCTAAAGTAAATTTTATTTAGGGAATAAAACGTTTTATAATACCAGGCATAATTTGTATATATATTAGGTTTGTTAGTTTGTACTGCACTAAGTTGAACTGAGTTCAAGTTTGTGACGTCACCAGTTCAGGTCAGTTCATGTCAGTGTACATGAACTGAACTGAAAACAAACACTTTTGGTGCAAAATATAAAAAAAAAATATTTATGCAATTCACCACAAGACAATTTAAGGAAACACTAGAATAATATGTTGCTACTGTATTTTATAAACAAATAAAACTAAGCAAACTGAATAAATTCGTGTTTCATAATTTAATTTAAAAAAAATGTGGGGTTGTTGAGTGACGATTTCATAATGTTTACTCGTTAATTCACTCCCACCCTCTCCTTTTTCTAATCTGCACTAATTACACCTACTCTGGACCAGGGGCAAAAAGTGCAGGTTCGGTGCAAGTGAACTGACGCAAACGAACACAATGTTCAACTTAGTGCATGTAACGAACGGTTTCAGTGCAAATAGTGTAAAAAGTGCTGCACTAGTTCATGTAACGAACAAATCTATTATTGCATTCATCATTGTTATTCACAGTGCCGTAACCATAGAGAAAAAATATAAAGAGAGATCGATTCTGTACAAAGAAAGAGAAACGGGTGACTATAGCGACCTCAATAATAGGTGCCGTTTATTCGCGAACTACGGGCGCGCGCGCGATTTTTGAATTATTAAAATATATCTGTATTTTTTAAATTCAAGTTAAAATAACTTTTAAAAAATAAAATTGAATCTGCATTACATACATTTAATTTTGACACTTAACATTTTATTTTAACTGATTATTATTGACAAATAATTAAGGAAAACTTACAAACTTACCAAAAAGAATTCATAATCATATTTAGTTCAATTGTGAAACTGGTAAAATTAACCAATAAAAGTCGTATGTATCTATAAAACTTTACTGACACAAAAAATACAAGGGTAATCTTTTAATGTTTATGTAAAACATGACTGCAAGCTGCTTCATATAAAATCTAAGATACCTTCTTAACCCATTAAGCGCCATTGATGCATACACGCAACATTATTCATTGTTTTGTTGATTAGATAATTAAATTACTAAAAAAATTAACTTAATGTATTATATTATTCGACCTGATTTAAAAATGTATGAAAACAATTTTAATATTTTGTTATTTAAATATTTCGATTATTACTCATTTAAAAAAAAGAAACGTCGGTGTATTTCTAACTTAACAATATTTCAGTGTTTTATAGGAGTGGCGCATGAAGTAAAATTTCGAGTTTAGAAAAGCCTGGAAATTTGCTTTGGCCGAAAACCAAATTTTCAGGCTCTTCTAAACTCGAAATTTTACCAATTTGATTTTCCTGCATTTCAATATAATTTGATTTTTCCGCTTTGAAATAAAATTTAAATGTTCGTTCTTGTCGTAGCGCCTCCTGCCGGCAGTAATATGCACATAACTGCATTTTAAATTTTCCGCGTTCACAAAAATTCTGGGGTCCCTAGATAAAAATTCGACTGATCGCCAGCGCCCTTCCAGTGAGTAAAGTACTAATCCACTGGTGGCAACCTGTCACTCGGAGAGTCGCACATCTATTCTTGTCTAGGGTTAGAAACGGAAATAAATAAATGTAAATAAACATGGCCGAATAATCGACTTGCGCCCAGGGTTGCCAGATGTCTAATGCTTTTCCCGCCGTCGGAGAGCTACAAATCCGTCCAATTCCGCCCAATGAAGAAAAGTTAACACATGAAAGCGATAAATTTGAACTTTTGTTTAAAAAATAGATTATTTTCAACACTGTTGTTATATTTTGTGCATATATAAATTAAATTAAAATAATGTTTAGTTTAATTAAAATACGCACATTTAAAATATCACATTCACTGAAATAGTTTTCCTTTATTGGACGAGCTCGTTATTAATTTAAAAAAATTCCGCAAAATCAAATTTTATCCTGCGAGATGAACTTTTCCCGCTCAAACGGCGGAATTCCGCCCAATCTGGCAACCTTGCTTGCGCCTTGTTCGACGAAAAGCGGCTAACTTCATACTAATTTTAATTCCATAACTGACTTTACGGAAAAGTGCCCTGTTGTTTAATGGGTCGATTCCAAGGTCACACATCTAATGTAATAGCACTGGCCGTAACTTAAATTGGACGTTTTTTTAAGAGCGTTTCTACAGAACGTATTGTTTAAGTAACAGAAATGTGTTCGGGCTTAAATAAAAGCTCGTTTTATTCCAAATCCTCTAACACAGTAATTAATAATGCGTACATGTATAATACATATTAATAGGTAACTATTTATATGTATTATACATACCAAATAACTGTGAATGTCAAAATCCCGAAAGTAATTTCGGGATTTTGATCTTTACCCTTGACTTTTTTGAAAATTTTGCAAAGGTATTTTTATTCAGCTCTTATAGTTTCCGAGATCCCCATAGAGAACATGCAAAAAGAATTCACCCTGTATGTATTTTATTAGCAGTTTCATCAAAACTGAATGTTCCATAGATATGGTTCATCTCATAAATAATGTAAATAATTTTTTGTATTTTTTTAAATAATGATAAACTATGTTTTTTTTTTATTCCAGCCACATATTTAAAAGACTATCGATCTCGTGAGGCTTACTGAAGAAATATCTTACAATATTTTATTGTTTTATTGACCTTTTATTTTTAATTTGGTTTAGGGTTATCTACACAAAATTAATTTACGAATCTCGTTACGTAAACCATTTCACAAATTTTCTGGGCCCCCTTAAAAAGAAAGAAAATAATATAGAAAAACACATACCAAAAAGAAAGGATATTTTAATTGCGTGAATCTTCTCTCCCTTTTTACTTTCATTTTTACCCTCATATGTTTTCATGCTTTCAGACAAATGACTCCCAGTGCTCGGAACAATGGCGAGCTTTTTAAAAGCTCTATGGTAATAAAGGACGGTGTTGTAAAGGCCTTTAATTGCGGTTCCCATTCCTAGATGGCGCAATGGTTTAAAAGTAGAAATAAAAACTTTAATTTATCGAAAAATATTAAATATGTTGCTAAACTAATGCCTGGGATATTACAGGCAAAGTTTTTTATGGGTGGTTGTTTCGGGGAGTGGTTTTTCGGGGGTGGTATTTCGAAGGGTTGGTATTTCAGAGAGTGATTTTTATGGAGGGTTTTTTTTTTCGGGGATGAATTTCGGAATGGCTTTCTCTAAGGATGATTTTTAGGGGCATTGTTCCTTTCGGGAGATGTTTCTTCGGAAGTGGGGCTGATTTTCCAGGAATAATTTTAGATAGGGTAGTTTTTCATTACGTGTTTTTTTAAAGGTTTTTTAAGGTGTAGTTTTTTGAGGAAGTGATTTCTAGGGTTTGTTTTTAAGCCCGTGCTTTCATAAGCATTTTTTCTGGGGGTGATGTTTGTTAGTAGTGAAGATTAGTTTTTATATAATTATTATTTAATGATTCATTTAATGAAATACAAAACAACCGTCAAATCAGTAATTATTAATATTACTACAGGGTCCGGCAGCGTTACCTGACGGTTTTAAAATAGCACAACTCAATCAATTTTCAAGATATTCTATTAAAATGTTAGTCTTCACTCCTTGTAAAGTTGCTCGAGGAATCGCACGAATTTCTCGCTGAATATTATCACGCAGTTGAGCTAAATTTCAAGGCTTGTCAAGGTACACTTTTCTCTTTAGGTAACCCCACAAATAAAAGTTTACCCGACTTCAGCTGGGCATCGAAAACGGAGGTCGTCATTTACCTGATGCTATTTTCGCAACTTGAGTTTTTTTTAAAGTTTTTGTTTACGTTATAAACCTTCCAATCTTCCTGTTTACAAACCATTTTTGCTTAATAAAATATCTTGAAAATCGATTGAGTTGTGCTATTTTAAAAACCGTCAGCTAACGATGCCGGACCCTATATATAATGATAAGTAGTCCTATCTACCGAGATAATAAGCGATACATTTGTTTATAATAATGGTCTAATCTACAGAGATAGTAATTAATTATTTTAGTATACTAATTAGTAATTTGCCCGACGAAATAATCGCTTAAATTAGTATATACTATTTTACCCGACTAAATAATCGCTTAAATTAGTACCTACTAATTTACCCGATCAAATAATCGTTTAAATTAGTATATACTATTTCACCCGATCATATAATCGCTTAAATTAGTATATACTAATTTACCCGATCAAATAATCGCTTAAATTAGTATTACTATTTTACCAGATCAAATAATCGCTTCAATTAGTAATTACTTATTTACCCGATCAAATAATCGATTATATTGATATATTTCAATAATCGACTAATTACTAATTAGTATATCGATTATTCCCATCACTAATTTTTACCATTAAAACCCCCCGATTTTTTTTTCTGTCTATGGCCTCGAGTAGCGTAACTTGAATTGAACGTTTTTAAGAAAGTTGAATCTAAACAAATGTTCATCTTTCAGTGTTTCTACAGAACGGAATGTTTAAGTCACAGAAATGTGTTGAGGCTTAAATTAAAGCTCGTTTTATTCTAAATCCGCAAACTCACAGTAATTAATGATGTAGAAAAAATTAATGCGTATATGTATAATACACATTAGGTATTTTTTAATTATCTTTGCATAAATCTGGTTTGTAAAATGTCCATTCAGTTTTAATGTTTTTAAAAAAATAATGATTCGCGATTAAATAAACTATAATTCCTTACCCAAGAAATCCCACCTTGTCTCCCGTTTCCTACTTAACAATAGAATCCATGTCAGCATGTTTGTCGAAACCAAAACCAACAACCCTTTCCCACTGAAAGATTGGCCTACATACAACTCCCTTCAACCCCCCCTTTTCAAAATCAACGAGGAGGATCAATGGTCGCAGTAAGGCCCGAGATAAATTTAGGAAAAGCTAATCTGTACCATTGAGCATCCTTCCTTAATACTTCACATTTTTCATGTTTATGTATACTATTCCTCACCCATTGAAGATACCATTTTCACCAAAGCCTCTTTCTACGATCATGCTATTGTAATCGGCGATTTCAATGTCAACAAATAAAAGAATAAACAATTCTCTAACTTTATATCTAATTGTCCGCATCCATACAGATCCCACTATTATCATATCAAATAATCAATCCTCGAGCCCTGATATTTTCCTGTGTTCTAGCAACATTCGACACCTCATTCACGACCTAGAACTAATACCCGATCTAGGATCAGACCACATGTCTATTAAGTTCTCCCTTGCTTTAACCCCTCCCATTCCTACGCCTCCAAAAATATAATTACTCCTCAATCCGTTTCCCTATTATTTGAAACTCTCCCCCTCTCAATTAAACAAAATACTCCTATCTACTCCAAGAAACCCTACAAGTACCCACTTCCTAAATATATCCTACAATTAATTAAATACAAACGACAGTTATAGAAGGACATTAGATTGAGAGACGAAAGTAATTCAAAATCTAAATTTAATAGACTTAATAAAGACATAAACCGTCTTATCCAAGAATATAAAAGAACCTTTGGATAAAAACCTGAAATGACATCAATGAACAACACGGAAAAACATTTTGGGACGAAATTAAAAAAATAAGTAAATACCGCAAGACAGACTACCTACAACAAATACAGGACCCGACAACACAAGCGACCATTACAAATGACTTGTTAATAGCCGACACATTCGCAGCCAATTTAAAAAAGACATTCATGGTGACAGATAACGATACATACGACAAGACATTCCGTGAAACAGTCAACATATGGTATAATTCCTTTAAACATAATACCCAGTCCCGTATCACCCACGATGAGATAAAAGATACTACGAATTACTACATAAAGGCAAAAATACATCGCCTGGTTACGATATCATACCTAGATTGATCCTTAAATCTCTTCCTGATAACGTACACGAATACATCATCCTTATCTTTAGTTCCATTTACTAAGACCAAATTATTCAAAGGGAACGGAAGCAGGGTGCATTCACAAACCCGGTAATGACTCAACGTTGGTATCAAGCTCGGTAAATTATGTGAATCCATTATCCAGAAAAAACACTTCCTACATCCTAGACCTTATCCCACCTTATCAATTGGGTTTTATTGAACACCGTTCAACCTCCCTGCCTTTGTTACTCATATTGAATTGCCAAACAGCACACCTCGAAGGCCAGAAATCAGCCATATTATTACTAGACGTACAAAAAACCTATGATTCGGTCTGGAATCGAAGTGTAATTCGCTAGGCGTCCCTCCCTATCAAATAAATATTTTAGACAGTTTTCTATCCAATCGATTCTTAAGTGTTAGAATCCGTAACTCCCACTCCTAATCATTCACTCCTCAACAAGGTCTGCGCCAAGGATCCCCACTTTCCCCCTTATTATGTAACATATTTGTTCACGACCTTTACAACCCCGATCCTTTCTACATAAATCCATCCGCCTATGCTCTGCTATACGGTGACGAAACCGCGCTCATAGTTCACGCCCCTACCATCCCAAAGGCTCTAAGCACTCTCCAAAGGGTGATCGATACCAATCAAACTTGGTTTGCGAAATGGAGAATTTCTATCAACCCAAACAAAACACAACTCCTTATTCCTTATCATCGCCATCTAAATTCCCCACACCACATATTGATTAACAATTATCCCATCTTCCCATCTCCTAAATGCAAATACCTAGGCATTACACTTGACCCAAACTTTACCTTCATCACACATACCCAAAACGTTAAAGCAAGCATCAAGAGCAGGGCGCGACATTTCAGATCATTGAAGTATAAAAAAACGGATTTCTACGAAAAAGCAGTAGAAATATATACAATGATATGTCGCCCCCTGCTTGAATATGCTGCTATCCTATTCCATAATCCTCGCCCAAATGTGTTAAAAAAACCTCGAAGTTGCGGAACGTTCAGCCCTGAGAGTGCTTACAAAAATCAGGCATTCCAATAATCCCTTGCATAACCCCTCCAATACACTCCTGTATGAAATGGGCAACATTCCCCCTATCAACCAACGCCTAGAACAGCTGTCCTTAAAGTTTGCCACTAATCCCAATATAACCAATATTCTTAACCACCTTTGTATCCCTCGCAATCCAAACATATACCCTAAATTTAAATTTGCTACCACAACAATGTTTCAATTCATCTCATTACATCAGCCGGACGCAGACAATGACGTTAGCTATCATAACGTATAGAACATGTAAAATACAGAGACAGAGACTAGACAAAGACGGGCGAACGACCAATTACGGTCGATAGCCAATTTCTGGATTTAAAAAATCGACAATTTTGTATAATGTTAATGTACTGTAAAATTAATGTTATGTAATTATAATTCAGAAATAAAGATATTTATACATGTATAACCTATAATTTTTATTGTAGTACTTTTTCGATGTTTAAAAAATCATTTTAGTACAATCGTTACAATAACATTAATGCCCGGTATTATAACACGTTTTATTACCTAAATAAAATTTACGTTAGGAATAAATTATTTTATTCCAAAGATTTCAATATTATAACACTAATGCCCGGTATTATAAACGATTAATAAATCATTAGATAACTATTTGTGGAGTAAATTTATTTACCTAGTAAACTAATAGGCATATAAAATTGCGTATTATAAAGCAAACCTACCAAATAAATAGCAATTCTGGAAATAAATAATTTAATTAGTAGATTACAGACCGAAATTATACATTTTCATTGTGGTCATAGCTGGAACCACCAATTTGTTAAATTGAATTGTCAATATTTCAAATTAAATTGTCAATCAAATTGGAAATTTAGTATTATTCCTTATAATTATGGAGAATAACCGTGGAATAGGACAGAATTACACAGAACAAGAAAACGAAAGCTTATTAGAAATTAGAAAAGACTTAGCGAGTGTTTCCACTCCCAGGCTAAGCATGAAGTAAAATTTCGAGTATAGAAAATCCTGAAAATTTGGTTTGGTCGCGTAGCGCGAAGCGCGGAGCGGCCAAACCAAATTTTCAAGCTTTTCTATACTCGAAATTTTACTTCATGCGCCACGCGTGCAAGACACTGATTTCAAGTGAAGTTCACTTGTTCACAATATTTCAGTGCTTTCAGTGTTAAATACGCGTGGCGCATAAAGTAAAATTTCGAGTTTAGAGAAGCCTGAAAATTTGGTTTGGTCGCTCCGCGCTACGCGACCTTACCAAATTTTCAGGCTTCTCTAAACTCGAAATTTTACTTCATGCTTAGTCTGGGAGTGGAAAACACTCGTTTAAAACTTTAAATGGAACTAATTTTAAAAAAGCGTATGCATAAATATAAAAATCCCTGATTATGTCTGATTTGAAAAATTCTAGGTGTTCGACTCCTTAGAATATCTTGTGGTTTGAATTAATCACTGTCAGGGAAGATACTATGAGCGAACTTAAATCTGACGCGGATGATATGGTAGACATAATAACCGTAATGAAATTAATAAATATACTGCCTTTCAAAAAAATCAGAACACCAAGTATTTATTGCACGATTTTAATAACATTTACACAATTTGATCATGTAAACGAACTGTATCGATGATCAAAAATCAACTTGAAAAACAAGAAAACAAATGAATAAAAATGAATAATGTGTTGGGCCTCCACGATTTCCCAAACACTCATTAACACGTCGAGGCATGCTAGAAATCAGGCTGTCAATATCGACTTGGGGTATTTCATTCCAAACTTCGATAATTTGACCTCTAAGTTCCATTACAGTGTTAGCGGGGCGCTGTAAGTTACTTATTCTAACACCTATCATATCCCAAACATGTTCTATTGGCGATAGATCTGGAGAACGAGATGGCCAAGGTAACAAATTGATTTCAGCACTATCAAAAAACTGTCTTGTAATGGCCGCTGTGTGAGGTCGAGCATTATCTTGCTGAAAAATGGGGTTCTGCAAGCCATTTACATAGGGCACTAACTCTGGCCGTAAAATGTTGTCAATATACCGAATCGCGTTAAGACTTGCT
The DNA here is from genome assembly GCA_932526585.2 of Philonthus cognatus. Classification (NCBI taxonomy): domain Eukaryota; kingdom Metazoa; phylum Arthropoda; class Insecta; order Coleoptera; family Staphylinidae; genus Philonthus; species Philonthus cognatus. The sequence goes on from OW052241.1 coordinate 75,447,836, forward strand.
TCTAAAAAAACTAGAGGAGACCGACTACCATATGCTATCGCCCCCCAAACCATAACTCCCTGTGTAAGAGCCGTATGTCTTTCAACAGCAAATTGTAAAATTCTGCGTTCACCGCGTCGACGTCTCACTCTTCTGCGACCATCATGAGCCCATAAACAGAACCGAGACTCATCGCTGAAGATAATGTTATTCCATTCATGGGTCCAATGTTGTCTTTCCCTGCACCAACTAGTCTTGCTCTGCGATGCTGCGGAGTAAGAGGTAGACACAATTGTGGACGGTAGGATCTTATACCAAAACTGCGGATTCTTCTGTAAACAGTAGCCATGGATACTCTTTGGCCATTTAGAGCCAACCAGTCATTTCCCAATGCCCGCGACGTTGTAAATCTGTCCCTTAAAGTTGTAAGACGAAGAGCTCGATCTTCACGCTCATTGGTGCTTCTTGGACGTCCTGATCCAAGTCTACGTCGATTCTCCCCAGCTTCGGACCATCTAGACCAGCAGCGTACGATCACCGATACACTACGGCCTACCCTTTCAGCAATAGCACGAACCGAAAAACCCGCTTCTCGCATTCCAATAATGCGACCCCTTTCAAATTCACTTAGATGATGATATGTGCACGCCGACGAACACGGGGCATCTTTTTATGTTTTACAAACTGAAACGTCAAACTACTCAGAGGCTACTTGGATATTAGAAGCAATTACATTAAAAAATCAGCAGCTCTTCATAATGGTGAAATCAAGGAAAAATACCATTAAATAGTAACCAAAACAATTGATTTTTTGATCATCGATGCAGTTTATTTACATGATCAAATTCTGTAAATTTCATTAAAATCGTCCAATAAATACTTTGTGTTCTGATTTTTTTGAAAGGCAGTATACAAGTAGTAGAATCTAAAGAATTTATAATAATATAATACACTTTTGACTTTTAACTGTCAAATTATTTAGAGAATCAAAATTACTGGGTAGAAAAACAAACAAATAGTTTACTGGGGAGATTTATCAGCCAAATACAGTTATTTTGTGTTTATAATATTTTTTGGAATAAATTAATTCCGTAAGTAAATTTTAGTTAGGGAATGAAACGTTTTATGATACCGGGCATAAAATAACGTTATTTTACTAATAAATCTCCTCAGTAAATGATTGCCTTGTTTTTCTGCCAAGTAAATTGTATTCTCTAAATAATTTTACAGTTAAAAGTCAAACGTGCAGTATATTATTATATTTACTTCAGATTCTACTACTTGTATTATTTATTAATTTTATTACGCTTATCATGTCTACCATATCATCTATGTCAGATGTAAGTTTGCTTATAGTATCTTCCCTAATAGTGATTAATTTGAACCACGAGAAATTCGAAGGCGTCGAAGACGTAGAGTTTTTTAAGTTAGAAGCAACCATTTTAATGTTATGTTTACATATGCATACGCCTTTTTTTAAATTAGTTCAATTTGAATCTTTAAACCGGTGTTTTCCAATTACAGATTAAGCATGAAGTAAAATTTAGAGTTTAGAAAAGCCTGAAAATTTGGTTTGGTCGCGTAGCGAAGCGGAGCGACCAAACATAATTTTCAGGCTTTTCTAAACTCGAAATTTTACTTCATGCGCCACCCGTATACAACACTGTTATAGAGTGAAGTTAAAAGTATACTGCTTTAGGCTACTGATTTATAAGTATATTAAAAACTTCACTTGAAATTAGCGTTTTATACGTGCGGCGCATGAAGTACAATTTCGGTTTGGTCGCTTCGCGCTACGCGACCAAACCAAATTTTCAGGCTTCTCTAAACTCGAAATTTTACTTCATACCTAACCTGGGAGTGGAAAACACTCGTTTAAGTCTTTTATCATTTCTAATAAGCTTGTTTTTCTTGTTCTGTGTAATTCTCTCCTATTTCACGGTTATTTTCCATAACTATAAGGGATTATACTAAATTTTCAATTTGATTGACAATTCAATTTGAAAGATTGACAATTCAGTTTTAAAAACTGGTAGTTCGACCTATCACCACAATGAAAATGTATAATTTTGGTAGATAATCTACTAACTAATTTATTTATTTCTAGAATTGCTATTTATTTGTTAGGTTTGCTTTATAATACGTAACTTTATGCAATAATATGCAATAATATATTACGTTACGAGAGTGGTATGCAGCATATTACATATGAGCGGATATGTTGCACACGAGCCGCGCAGCGGCGAGTGCAGTATTCCGCGAGTATGTAATTGCCATACCACTCGAAAAACGTACGATATTTTACCTACGCCCTAACAAAATAAATAATGAGCATGAAAGAACAACTTATTTATACAATAATTTTTGATAGTAACATGACATTGATGAAAACTAAATTACTATTTGATCAATATACATCAAAGAAATGTTATTTGGTTGTGCGTTAATCAATCAGCTGTTAGCATGTAATAAACTTGTTAAAGCTATTAGATGCATGTGCAGGTAATGTCAATCATACGCGTCAAGATGACAGTGTGGTATGATGCGGTTACTAGATAGGAGGGCGTAGGTAAATAAATTTACCTGCAACCACATAAGAAAACAGTGTTTTCTTAACCACCTTACTGATCTAGAAAACACTGTCATAATCACGCGTTTGTTGTAACAAAAAAATGACAAACTTCAGTTTTGAAAAGTCATCGTACAAGTGCGACACGTTATTCAGGTAATGTCTGATTCAAGCGACTGTGAATGAACGCCTCCGAAGAACAGCTGCACAAACTCCTGAAATTGCAAGCAACAGAGAAAACTATGAAAACGAACACATGGAAACAGCTATTGAGCCTGCGGTAATTTGTGATAAACAACCTTACATTTCACAAGCACCTGAAGTCAGAAGCAATGCAGAAAGCAATGAAAACCAACATATTGCAGTTAATACACAAAACTCAATGCGAAATGGTAGCTTTTCTTTTAATAACTGTTCTGTAGTTATAAATAATCATTATCATTATAATAACTAGTTTGCACAAAATAATATGAAAATAGATAAAAATAAAACTTTTTGCCAGTTGCTACTTAAATCTACATTACTATATTTGGTGTTCGCATGAAAACTATATAGGTGGTTGCAGGTAAAACTATGTACAATACGCGTGTGGTAGGCATATTACGTGCTCGTGGAGTTAACACACTCGCCGCTGCGCGGCTCGTGTTTAACTCTACACTCGCACGTAATATGCTGTTTACCACACTTGTAATGTAATATACTATTACTCCACAAATAGTTATCTAATGATTTATTAAGGTCCAGTTGTTGAATCATGGCTTAAGCTGTAGTTTTTGTAAACTGCTGCTTTAGATAAGCTGGGCTTTGTTTCGTAATGTGTTCCTGAATCACATGTTAAGCCCAGTTTATTTAAGCGTAGCTTAAGTTATGTTAGTACTAAATATACTCTGTTCCAATTTGATACATGTACTAACGGACGTGTGTCGTAGATAATATAATTATGTATGTATTTGTTTACATAATAGTAAACGAATCGGTGATAAAATAAAACTATTAAATAATACATAAAACGCACATAATGTTCTGCATCACCTAAGGCGCATGTCCGTGATAGTCTCGTGTATGGTGTTGTAATAAACGTCATCAGACACAATTTTTATGACAACTATTATGACAGTTATTCATCTCTCGCTTGTTAGCGTATTTTGTCATATAAGTGATTTTTGTTTCTAATCTAAATATAGTATGTTCAATAAAAAAAAAACTCTAGAGTGCCATGGAAAATATTGTATGTTGGCAACTCTGAAATTTTACATTATAATTATTATGCCTGACGTTTTATATGTCAATTCCCAAAGCGTGTAGCCAACTTAAATTTTAAAAAAGATTAAATCATGGCACACTAGAGGTTTTTTTTTAATTGAACATACGATTTGTACAATCATTCAAGTAAAATAATAATAGACATTAATTTAAGGAGATATAGATAATACTATTGCTACATCATTAGCCCTTCTCGAAAGGCAGAAAAAGGTAAATACACGTACAATTAGTAAGTATTTAATCTAAAATGAATGTGAGCAAAAGGATGCAAAACGATAAAGAAATCTAACTAACTTGTTTGGCTGTGTCAACTATCCTACCGGCTCAAGAACGATAAATCGACACCCATTGAACTATAGCAATAATCTGGGCCGATTCAGTAAGGGCCGATTTAGTAAGGAAAACGTTAAAATTAACATGATCGCTAGCCATCAAATATTATATTACAAGTGAGTTTTGTATGCCTAACAAATCCACAAATCTATGTGAAGTCGAAGAATGAGATATATCTTAAATTTAACATTTTTGCCGACAAAATCGGCCTAAATGTCCACAACATATTAAAAACGTCAACTATTTTTGATGTTATGAATTGAAGCTTTGGACGTTAACCGGTGGTGGTCGGCAGCTTACGAAAACTCCAGTTTAAAACACTGCTTAGCAATAAGTCGTGATTGAAAAACACTGAAATGTATTTAAGCCAGGTTTAAATCTAAACTCGGCCTAAGCCACGATTTAACAACTGGGCCTAAGTATAAATAATATAATTGTTTGGTGTTGTAGGCGTTCACTTTGTGGTACATCTTAAATACACTTGTAAATAAAACACTTTTTACTTTGTTTAACCACTGGATGTTACATTTAATTGTGTGACTAGTTTCGACTATCTAGTAGTCATTCTCAAATGACTACTAGATAGTCGAAACTAGTCACACAATTAAATGTAACATCCAGTGGTTAAACAAAGTAAAAAGTGTTTTATTTACAAATAATATAATTATATATTATATATTTTTAAAATTTAACAAATTGTATAAATTAGTCAAATATTAAACGAAAGTTTAAGCTATAAAATAATGATACATTTTAATAATACATACAGAGAATTTTTGTTTTAAGTATACATATCCCAAAATACAGGGTGTTGATTCGATCAGGTATACATAGGGATTAAACTTATAAAACTACATTTACGCATTTTCCTGCTTCCAGAGTAATTTTTAAGGAAAAGTAGAAGAGCAAACAAAAATTAAGAAAAATAACCTACGTCTTTTAGATGAAATTCAACGCTGTTTAATATTTTGACCGATTTTTTGAAAATTGGAAAATTAAAAAAAATAGCCTCAAGCCGGGTAGCAGAACACAATATGGGCGTTTTCAGCGCGTAATTACGGCCATTCAAAGGTCTAATGTTCAATACTCGATAAAAATAGTAAATGAGCTCCAATTTTAAATAAATAGTGACCTAAATATGTAGGCATTTCTTCTTAGTTTTTGTATACTCTTGTACTTTTCCTTTAAAATTTTCCTGCTTCCAGAAAAATAGATAAATGTAGTTTTACATGTTAAACCCCCACGAATACCTGATCGTATCGATATCCGGTATACGCTGTAATTCTTTAAGCATTCTATGTTTTTGAAAATTGTTTAATTTTAAAATTCTAACGAGTGTTTCCATTCCTTGGTTAAGCATGAAATAACAATTTGAGTTTAGAAAAGACTGAACATTCGGTTTATACGCCACGGGTATTAAACACTGGTTTAAAGTGATATTAACTATATAGTGGAATTCGGGAGAGATGTTCTATGACTCATTGATGTGGAATGTGTGATTTAAATTTTTTAGAGAATATGTTGACAATTGTATTTGCAACGATTTTTCCTAGTTGTGTCAAATTTTGACGTTACATGACAATGTCATACTGTTTAGGCTGCAAGCATATTAGTTTTCTTTCTATTTCTTCAAATTGAACTTTATATTATAAACAATTAATGCATGAAAAGTTACAACGTATGCATCGGGACTTATAAGAAAAATTCTTTGTATTTGTAGTAGTCATAACATTTATTGACTTGTACCATAGAATAAGACCATTACATACTATTTACTTTATGCTTGTACAATAGAATTTAAGACATAATATATAAAATTACGAAAAAACTATTCGTGAAAATGCAAACAGTGTCTTAATTAATAAGACAATTTAAGACGATAAATATTCATTGAAACAACTACTTCCCGTGCAAATACACCTCCGGATATTGAATTATACAATGAAATATTTAAAATATTATTTAATTTGATTTGTTACAACGCTCTATTAAAGTATATGTAACGTTTAGGTCAAATTCTCTTCAAACCAACTAACAATACAATTTAAAATGAAAGGAGAGATAGCAACAAATTAGAAGTGAAAGGACTTGGATTAAAACTAATGTCTTAGGCCATCACGAATAGTATTTTCGTAATTTTATATATTATGTTTAAAGTGTGCAAACTATAAGAAGCGTAAGCTTATTTTCTCGAATTCAAATAGTTTTGAATTTGAATTTATCTTGTTAGAATTTAAGACTCTGTAAACCATAATCTATAATTTAAAAAACTCTATTCTAAACAAAAATATTTTCCCTTAAGCCTGGCATTCATACATTTATCTTTCATCCTTGAAGACAATTAACATATTTTTCATTGGTATCTATAAAATCCCCAAAATATTTCCCAAACACCCTCATTGTTTGTTTTACGGCGGATTTACCGACTGTAAACAGTAAATACCAGAAAAACACAATCAAGCATAATCCCATTTATTGCCACTGTAAAAGATAATAAACCGGCCGTTTCGACAAAAGCGGATTATACCTTAATTTACTTTTAGTGCTTTCGGGGAAACGCTTAATTCGGTCACTTTATTGTTACACCCGTGTTACGTACAAAAAGGAGGACAGGTAGAAAAATGTCCTTTTGAGTAAGGACGAACAAAATCGACCCAGATTTGAAAAGCTTTTGGATCTAAATTCTGGAAATAATGTCAAGTTCGTGCACTTGAATTGAATAAATACAGCTTTATAAGATTATGTCATGTTATTTTAATTTCGTATTAAGTTGACTTTCTGAACGTGAGTAACAGTTATTTACAAAACTAGTGCGGGAAAACAAGTTTCCCGAGTGAACGCATTTTTGAAGCACGAGCGACGAAGGAACGAGTGCCTTCAAATGCGTAAACTCGGGAAAATTGTTCACGCACGTCATTCTTTGAAGTGTTTCACTAGATTGTAACCATTTACTGTTTGCAGATGATCCTAAAATCCTTTCTAACATCGATTTACTTTCTTTTTTTCTACATTTACAAAATATTTCAAGTTTAGAAATGCCCCGCCTAGAAAATTTGCCGAGGGTCGCGCAGCGAACCGAGACAAATTTTCACGAGGCTTTTCTAAACTCAAAATTTTACTTCATGCGCCACGCGTATAAAACACACACATATTGCGAAGTTCATAATATGCTACTAAAGCAGTATGCAACAGACGTATATTTTGACCGTCAATTTAAAACCAGTGCTACTTTTTAACAGTTAATGCAGATTTGTGTGGTGGCAAATATTAACAATATAGAATTACATATTTTCTTGTGAAAACATTTACACTTGTTTTTGTAGGCAATAACATGATAAACCACAATATTTTAAAATAAAATTGTTTTTCAGAAGACAATTACATTTTTGTATCCCCTTTATAAGCATATTTGTCAGATAGATACCTAATAAACTTATTAAAAATGCTTTAATTTTAAATTTCATAAAAATACATTTTACACATTTTTTTAAAATTTCAAACTCCAATAACTCTTTTTTGTTTACTTGTGGCATATCTCGTTATTACAATAATGCCGGGTATTATAAAACGTTTTATTCAGTAAATAAAATTTACTTTAGGAATAAATTAATTTATTCCAAAGATTTCGGCATTATAAACACAAAATAACTTTATTTGGCTAATAAATCTCCCCAGTAAATTATTTGTTTGTTTTTCAACCAAGTAAATTTTATTCTCTCAATAATTTGACAATTAAAAGTCAAAATTCTACTACTTGTATTTAATAATTTCATTACGGTTATCATGTCTACCATATAATCCGTGTCAGATTTAAGTTCGCTCATGGTATCTTTCCTGATAGTGATTAATTCGAACCACAAGACATTCTAAGGAGTCGAAGACCTAAAGTTTTTCAAATCAGACATAACCAAGGATTTTTATACTTATGCATACGCTTTTTTTAAATTAGTTCCATTTAAAGTTTTAAACGAGTGTTTTTCACTCCCAGACTAAGCATGAAGTAAAATTTCGAGTTTAGAAAAGCCTGAAAATTTGGTTTGGTCGCGTAGCGCGAAGCGCGGAGCGACCAAACCAAATTTTCAGGCTTTTCTAAACTCGAAATTTTACTTCATGTGCCACACGTATTTAACACTGAAAACACTGAAATATTGTGAACAAGTGAACTTCACTTGAAATCAGTGTCTTGTACGCGTGGCGCATGAAGTAAAATTTCGAGTTTAGAAAAGCCTGAAAATTTGGTTTGGCCGCTCCGCGCTTCGCGCTACGCGACCAAACCAAATGTTCAGGCTTTTCTAAACTCGAAATTTTACTTCATGCTTAGCATGGGAGTGGAAAACACTCGTTTAAGTCTTTTATAATTTCTAACAAGCTTTCGTTTTCTTGTTCTGTGTAATTCTGTCCTATTCCACGGTTAATCTCCATAATTATAAGGAATTATACTAAATTTCCAATTTGATTGACAATTTAATTTGAAATATTGACAATTCAATTTAACAAATTGGTGGTTCCAGCTATGACCACAGTGAAAATGTATAATTTCGGTCTGTAATCTACTAATTAAATTATTTATTTCTAGAATTGCTATTTATTTGGTACGTTTGCTTTATAATTCGCAATTTTATTTGCCTATTAGTTTACTAGGAAAATAAATTTATTCCACAAATAGTTATATAATGATTTATTAATCGTCCATAATACCGGGCATGTCATTCAATTATATTCTTGTGTTTTTATTATTAAATTATCCTGTTTGAAATTTTTTATATTTTACATTTATGTATTTGCTTTTACTTACTAGATGTTATTTTAAGTTTATACTTGTTACTCTGTAATTGGGTTTTTTCCCTGTTGGGTAATATAGGTAATTATTTTTATTAAAAAAGAAGAATTCTCTAAATATGCGTTCTAAATGAAATTAATTAATTAATTAAATTGACGAAATTTATATTATTGTGCGATAATGATTAAAATGCACTAAATAAGTAAAATTGATTGAATATTTTATAAGGTAATGAAATTATAGAAAATTCACAAAAAAAATAAAAATTACAGATATTGGTTTAAATAGGAATATTAAACTGAAATCTTTGAAAATTGATGAAATACTTAAAATAAGTAACTACGAAATCAATCAAAATCATGAGTCACAGAAATATTAAAGTTCAGTTGATTATTGGAAAATTATTGAAAATAGAAAATATCAACAAAGTAGACAAACAAGTATGAATTATCTATTGCATTTTTGTGACTCTGTCTATTTACTTTTTTGCTATACTTTTGTATAATTATACTGACTAAATTTGACTTATCGATGGAAGTATCATTACTCCTATTTGGAAATGAATTAATTGCATTGGATAGAATTGGAATTCATGAAAATCACCATATACCTCCTATAAAAATTGATTGAAATCTTAAACATTCACGAAAATCAAACATAAAACTTTAGAAAAATTTTAGTTACGAGGGTTGCCTTTTATATTTCGGGATTAGAGAACAAAAATAAATATTAATCATTGAAAATCGCTTTATTGTTTTTCAAAATAATCCCCATTAAGATCTATACACTTTTGCATGCGTTTGAACCAATTGTCGAAGCACTTTTGCCACTCTGATTGAGGTATCTCCAAAACGCATTCTGAAAGCATCAACCGCTTCTTCAGGTGTCGAAAAACGTTGACCTCTCATTATATTTTTTACGGATGGAAAAAAAAGAAGTCATTCGGTGCCAAGTCAGGACTATATGGCGGATGACTCATCAAATCGATGTTTTGCGTGCTCAAAAATGCAGTTGTTTGAGCCGATGTGTGAGAGCTCGCATTGTCGTGGTGAAGAGTGATCCGTTTTCGGCGGTTGGTTTTCCTGATTTCTTGGATGACAACTGGCAAACAAATGGTTGTGTACCACTCAGAATTGACTGTTCTGCGTTGTTCTAGTGGTACGGTTGCGACATGTCCAGTTTTTCCGAAAAAACAGGCGACCATTTGCTTGGAAGTGCTTCGTGCGCGAACAACTTTTGTTGGATTTGGCTCATCTTGAAACACCCATACGGTCGACTGCGGTTTACTTTCGGGCTCATACGCGTATATCCATGATTCATCACCTGTCACGATGTCATAGACGTGTTTCGACACGAGCCTTTTTTTGAGCGATTGACAAATTGTGTGGGATCCAACGCGAACAAATTTTTTTGACAGTCAAATGTTCATGCAATATTGAATGTATGCTGGTCCCACTAATGCCTAAGGTTGTCTCAATCTCACGATAGGTCACATGACGATCTTGCAATATTTGTTTGCGCACAGCATCAATGGTTTCCGGAACAACAACTGATTTTGGACGACCTCCACGAAATTCGTCTTGGAGTGAACTACGACCTCGGTTGAATTTACCATACCATCGATAAACACTGGTCCTTGATGGAGCTTCATCGCCAAAAATTGAATTAAGTTCATCCATGCACTGTTGTTGAGTTAATCCACGTCGAAAGTTTTAAAAAATAATCGCACGAAAATGTTCACGATTTAATTCCATTCTTTGGCCGAGATAAATCTTTTAAGTTAGTGTAAACGACACAAATAACGCTCATATGTCAAAACGTTCTGAGTACGTATAACCTCAAAAATGTCAAACTTTACGATAGAGCTCTCAGTTGCCAGATTGCAACACTAGGGTTGCCCAATCCCGAAATATAAAAGGCAACCCTCGACTAACACAGGGAGGTTTTCTTTTCAATATACATATTCTAATTAGAGCGTATATGCTGTAAATCTTCAGATATTTGTTGTTATTTTTAAAGAGTTCAATTTGAAGCTTTAAAAAAGTGTTTTCCTTTGCCAGATTAGGAATGAAGAAAAATTTCGAGTTTAGATTAGCCTGAAAATTTAGTTTGGTCGCGAAGCATATGCGCTGTAATTTGAATAAGTATATTTTAAACAAAAACTCCCTGTATTAATAATTGAAATCCTGCTAAAGTGTTGTGTTTGATTTTTTAATTTTTAGTAGAGTAATATAAATTATGGTGATTTTCATGAAATCCAATTCTATACAATCCAATTTATTTATTTCCAAATAGATGTAATGATGCTTTCATGAGTGAGTCTGGTTTAGTCGATATAATTATACAGTAAAAAGACAGGCTCACAAAAATACAACAAAGACAAATAGTTACTATTTTAAAAATTTTATTTTTTTATGTCTATGGTATATTGTTGATTTCTTGAATTTTCAATAATTTTTCAATGATAAATTGATTTGTCAATGTAACTTGATACTATTAAAATAAAGATTTATTTTATTCAATCATTTTTCTGACCCATGATTTTTTATCCTTTTCGTAAGATAACTTATTCTAAGTTTTTTATCAATTTTCGAAGATTTTTATAAGTTTTCGTGAATTCTCAAGGATTTCATTAACTTATGAAATGTTCAATCAATTTCAATTATTTAGCCCATTTTAATAAATATTGGACAATTATACAAATATCAATATAATATAATTCACGAATAGTTTTTTTTCGTAATTTTATATATTAAATTATACAAATATCTTTAATTTAATTAGTTAATTAATTTGATAAATAGTGCACTATTCAGGGAATTTTTCATTTAGGTATACATGTCACGTTTTATTTGCTAAAAATTTAAAGACATTTGTTGTTTTTGTAAATACTTTTAATTTAAAGCTTCTAACGAGTGTTTCCAACCCTAGATTTCGAGTTTAGAAAAGCCTGAAAATTTTGATTGGTTGCGTAGCGAAGCGAAGCAACCAATTTAAATTAGGCTTTTCTAAACTAGAAACTTTACTTGATGCACCACGCGTATAAATACTGAAGTATTGTGAAAAATATACTACTTAAGTTTGATCTCGTGTTGATTAATTTGGCAAATGTTTATACGGAATATACAGAGAGTTTTATGTAACACCGAACATTTTCACATATACATACGTTGCACATTTTCCGATGCTCGGTTTATTAAAAGAATCTAATTTAAAGCTTTAAACGAGTGTTTTCCACTCCCAGATTAAGCATGAAGAAAAATTTCGAATTTAGAAAAGCCTGTAAATTTGGTTCGATCGCGTAGCGCAAAGCGCGGAGCGACCAAACCAAATTTTCAGGCTTTTCTAAACTCGAAATTTTACATCATGCGCCACCGGTAAAAAACACTGATTCAATGTAAAGTTTAGCGGTGTGTTTTAAACTTCGTAATATGTCAGTGTTTTGTACCAGTGGCGCATGAAGTGAAATTTCGAGTTTAGAAAACCAAATTTTCAGGCTTTTTTAAACTCGAAATTTTACTTCATGCTTAGCCTGGGAGTGGAAAACACTCGCTTAAAGCTTCAAATTAAATTCTCTAATAAAGCAAGCATAGCAAAATGTGCAACGTATGCATATGGATACTTCAAAGAAAAATTCTCGTTATGAAAATGTTCGGTATTACATAAAACTCTCTGTATGTATGTAAAAGTATACTTATATGAGAAAAAATAATATATGGTTCTTAATATTTACAACTATATAAATTCAATGAATGTTACCGATTTTATTTACACAGTGGGGTAGTCAGGATTTATACATGGGGGGGGGGGGGGGGTCTAACTGAAGCGCAGAAAGAAAAAACAGTTTAGACAGAAAATAATATAATTTGCATAAACATAAAATATTTCTATAGAAACTACATAAAAAACAACTATAATATAATTTCGTGTTAAATCAGGGCGTGTGCAGATGCTTACTAACGCATAATTTTTACTTTCCCCCGTATGTAATACCAAGGGAAAGTATTGTTTTCGTGAAAATTTTCGAATAAAAAATTTTAGCGGAAATATCCGTTTTGAGGTCCCCTGAGTCGAATAAGACCATTTTTGAAAAATGTCTGTCTGTCTGTGTGTGTATCTGTGTGCGCTGTACCGCAAAAACCGCTAAAGATATCGAGATGAAACTTGAAACTTAAGCTTTTTGTTACAATCGGAAGAACTGAAAAGCTTTTGGTGAAAATCGGAAAACCGGAAGTGGTACTTTACTCTTAGCGTTTTTCAGTTTTTTCAATAAATGTTCATCAAACAAAAAATTCTTTCAAATAAAAGTTGTAGATAATAACAAAATGAAGATGTATTGTTCACTTACTTTTTGTCATAGCACTCTTAGTTTTTGAGATATTTCAAAAGTTGTGTGTTTTATCTAGTTATTGACGTGTGACAGTGTATGTGTTCATACAATTGAAAAATGTTTCAAATAAAAGTTGTAGAAAATTAAAAACTAAAGATTTTTTGTAGATTCACTTTTCGTCATAGCACTCTTAGTTTTTGAGATATTCAATAAATAGTGTTTTTTATCTAGTCATTGGTTTGTGTCAGTATGTGTTGATCCAATTGAAAAATGTTTCAAATAAAAGTTGTAGTTATCAAAAAGTTGAAGACATTTTGAAAATAATAATGCTACAAATATTTTAAAAGTGATTTAATACGCAATTTACGGGGGAAAGTACTATGATGGACACATCACCATTTTTAAACACGCGGCGATTTTAAAAAGATAAAATAAAATTGATAGCAGCGACTAGGGGGTAAGGGGTTCTAACCCCCCGTAACCCCTTTCTTGCTACTTCACTGGATTCACATCACTTTGGTTATTTTCAACAAATTGCCTAACAGTTGATAATTTTTCTTAAGTCTAAACATTGAATCTTTCTACAATCCTAAGTTTTATGAACATTTCTCGAAATAGTTGACATATCTAGGTACCCTATGTGTTTGTACAAGATTAAAAAACGTACGATAATTATGAAGTTAACAGAGATTGCTAAGAAATTACGAACATAATAAAAAAACTAATTCGTGTAATGAAAAGTATACATATCCCAATATATACACTGCCAAGGTAATTGGTTTTGAAAATCTTTGAATTTTAAACTTTTTCTCTTTTCACTTTCTCTTTTCTAAACTAGAAATTAGTAATGCTCTGTATATTAAAATATATGAATTTATTTTAACATTTAATTATTTTACCACTATTTCGCACATTTCCTATAAGACAAAATGCGTTGCAAGATTTTATATTGAAAGAAAAGTATTGGAAAACATAACTGTGTTTCATAAACAAAGTGATAAGTTATTTATGAGGAATATATTTTGTTAAATATTGCGACTAATGATTAATCAAATATTGCGGCTAATGATAAAACATATTATTCTCTAGTAATAACCAAAGTTAAAATCTATTTTAACTGTAACTTTAATTGTAAACTTAATTTAAAGTAAAACCAACAAGCACAAATCTGCGCATTTTACCGCGTCGATAATTAGCGTTAAAATGCGCAGATCACGCAATTCTACTACCGTCCGCCGCGGATAATCACCGCACACATATAAACGCCGCGCCATCAGTCGAAAGACAAGAGTTTTTACTCTTCACCTATTTCTGAAAACTGTTCACGATCTTACCATTAATTAAAACGGATGGTAAATTTTAAACTTATAAAAATGATGAATTAGTGTGTTATCGTTACTCCACTATAAAGTTGAAAGTGTATTTAATTATAACTTCTTTATAACAACAATTAAATCAATTTAAAATAAACTCTTGATGATTAATTGGTTTACTATACATGGTGTCTGTGCAAGTAAACACAGTTATTACTTTTGTAGTTCCTCCCTCAGTACAAGACCGGGAAGTTTACTAGCTTACTATACATGGTGTCTGTAAAAGTAATTGTTACTTTATTTTCTCCTTGTTACTTTTCTCCTTTATATGTTTTTTAACTTTCCCATTTGTTCAGCCGGGGTTTTAACAAATTTACTATACATGGTGTCTGTGCAAGTAAAGTATGTTTCTACCTTGCTTGAACAAAACTAGATCTTTGATGAAATTAAATAATATTAACCATACGTAAAATAACTCATTAACAGTAATTAAAATAATTACCCCTAATCACACATTAGCGCTCTTCGGCTAAATTTACATGCCGTATTGATGGTTACGCGTCTTGCGTTTTGTAAATGTTAACATTTGTAAACTGTGTGTAAATTATTTAATATGTTTTTGTAAAATAAATGTTAAATTGTAATTATAATTACTGTGCTTACTTTCACTAATACTGATCCCCCTTGAAATTGGTAATAATTGTGCAATTCACTGACATTAAATTAAGATCTTTCCCAGGCTAAAATCCAGTCATAAAAATAATATTGTTTGAAATACAGTCCAATTACTTTACCACTCTGCGCCGGTTAATTTTCTAATCGGATTACGAACATATTTTGAACTTTACTTAAAATCAGAGTTTTATACGCGTGGCGTATTAAGTAAAATTTCTAGTTTAGAAAAGCCTAACAATTTGGATTTTGGATCCAAATTTTCAGGCTTTTCTAAACTCAAACATTTACTTTATGCTTAATTTAGGAGTGAAAACACTTTTTTTAAACTTTAAATTGAACGCTCTTACCGTTTATATCGTTAAAATAGAAGGATTGTTAAAGTTTAGAAACGATCGACGAAAATCATCAAACCTTTCACAAAATCAAAAACAATAATTTTAATCAATACCTTACTCATGAATTCTGTTGCATTAATGCTTACAACAGTCCTAGAAATGTTTTAATTAACAACATTAATATGTATTGTAAATTAATTGATGTTTTTGGTGTCAATTTACAACGCTTCAAAAGAATATGTAAAAATGTGCTTGAAAGTAGTGCTTAGGGGATGTATGCATCTTTATATATTAATATATATTTTTCTTTTTAGTTTTAATAGTTATTCATATTGTAATGTATGCTTTTTTTGTTTTGCTATTATTTTATTTTGTTCAAAAATCTGTTTAGTATCGTTATTTGTATTTGTTATTAAGATGTAATGGCCTACCGTTATAATAACTAAATAAATAATAAATTTTGAGGTTTTCATATAAACAAACGATTTATTTCAACTTTCATGTAAATTTTGTAGGATTGTAAGATTTTTATTCAAAATTCATGAATTTCGCCAATTTCACGTTATTTGAAATTATTAGAAATAACGAAATCTCCATAAAATACATTATAAAATAAAAGCTCTTGGATATTTTGTGTAATAAAAATAATTTTTGGCAATTTTCCATAAACTTCATAAATTTTGACTATTATTTGTGAATTTTCAAAATATTTAACACTTGAATCATTTCCGTCTATTTGTATTTTAGTTTGTGTTCTTCAGCAATTTTGTTAAAACTATTTTCATAATACTAATGATAATAATATTGACTCATTTGATCAACCTTTTGACTATACTGACTACATCTGCATTATTTTTAACATCGTTGTTAGCGGAAGCAGGTAAAGTACCAATTTTTGTTTAGCACTATTAACTAAAATTATATATACACAAACATCTTAATTTCGCATTAAAAATTACAGCTTGGTAATTGTAACAATTATATTTCATGTATTTCAAATATTAAAAGTGCGATTCCTTTCGCAATCGACAACAAGTTAGTCTTACAAAGACTATATCAAACACTCATTGAAACAACTACTACCCGGGCTAATACCCCGACGGACATTGAATTATACAACAAGTGTTTGCTGTTACATACAGTAACCTACTGCAAATGTAACAATTTGGGTCAAATTATTCAGGCCATCTATAGACGCGTTTCGAGATTTATCTCTCATCAGTATAGCTTTGCCATTCCCTCTAAACAATTTGACACCTTAGACTGGCATGGCGGTCACGTTACCGTTCAAATATAAGTATAAATGAAATTGCCAATTCTTGGTTGCAGAAAACTTCAAACATTAAAAGTGCGACTCCTTTCGCAATCTACAACAATTTAGTCTTACAAAGACTATATCAAACACTCATTGAAACAACTACTTCCCTGGCTAATACCCCGACGGACATTGAATTATACATTATTTATACTTTCATGTATTTGATTCGTAGGCTATCGTCAGTCTTTCAGCCAGTGTTTCTTAAAGTTGTCATTGTCTTGTCTGGTTGGTTAGTTATGATTCAGTTATAATTTAGTTATAATTTTTTTTAAATTTGAAAGTTTCACTATTTATAGACAGTCGTGAACATGTTTTCTTTGTAACATTTTTATGGCCGTTATAATGTTTAGTTTGAATTTGTATCTAAATTACTATTTTTGTTTTACGTTAATCTATAAAGACAGTTGACGTAAGTCGATATTTGAATTATACTTCCAGTTAATGTAAGCCGGCGTTAGCCGACATTTAGTCGACAGAATGACATAGGTATGATGTCCTAACTTATAAGAGTGACACCTACCCTTAATAACCTTGACGATGTAAGATACAACCAAAGTTAACCTAATTTTTGATACATTTTCCGTTTAATACCAATTTCAACACTTAATGTTATGCTACATACAGAGAGTTTTATGTAACACCGAACATTTTTATAACATTTTTGTTTTTAAATGTGCATATGCATACGTTGTACATTTTCTGGCCCTAATAATTTAATTTGAAGCTTTAAACGAGTGTTTTCCACTCCCAGGCTAAGCATGAAGTAAAATTTCGAGTATAGAAAAGCCTGAAAATTTGGATTTGCCGGGCGGAGCGAAGCGAGCCCGGCAAATCCAAATTTTCAGGCTTTTCTAAACTCGAAATTTTACTTCATGCGCCACCGGTACAAGACACTGATTCAATGTAAAGTTTAGAGGTGTGTTTTAAACTTTGCAATATGTTAGTGTTTTGTACCGGTGGCGCATGAAGTAAAATTTCGAGTTTAGAAAAGCCTGAAAATTTGGTTTGGTCGCTCCGCGCTTCGCGCTACGCAACCAAACCAAATTTTCAGGCTTTTCTAAACTCGAAATTTTACTTCATGCTTAGTCTGGGAGTGGAACGCACTCATTTTAAGTTTCACATTGAACTCTTTTTAAGAAACAACGATTATCTAAATATTTACGGCATATGCGCTGTAATTGGGACATGAATACTTGAAAGTAAAACTTTGCGTAGATACAAGTTGAGTCATTAATTGCGATTGATTGTCTACAATTTGTAATGGCCATATAGGCAACCCAATTTACACATAACCTAAAAATAAAACGTGTCTAATCGTATTAAATGACAATGTTCGGTGTTACATAAAACTCTGTGTATAATAATAAGCACTTTATTTTTCAGAAATTGTAAACAAATATACAAATTAGTGAAAAATGTTGTATCATATGTGATAGAGTGATAATTAAAATATGTTCACGACTGTCAACAATTTTAAAATATTACAAAATTATAGCTATCAATTAATGTATTATTTATCATTGATCACTTGGTAAAACATTATCATAATATTTTTTAACCTTGAATTTACATAAAACGACTTGATTTAAATAACATTTTTTAACGAAATGAATTAATTGTATATAAAGTTAAATACTGTTTCAATTTTAAATTAAATTAAACTACTTGATTTAAGAAGTAAATAATTATAAGCATAAGTTTTACTTCAAATAATATCAAACTAAACAGGATTATTCAATAATGAATAATTAATAATGTCCAACTTTAATATTGCTACTAGCTAAAATCAATGACTTTTTCTTACATGTATTTATATTTATTGTACGTTTATATTTTTGTATTAGCGTAGTTTCCATTGACCTGTGTTTAGCATTAATTAATATTATTATTATTAAAATTATAAGAATTAGATTTTTTATACAAGGTTAATTATAAAAGCGTTCAATTTGAAACTTCTAATGAGTATTTCCACTCCCAGATTAAGCATGAAGTAAAATTTCGAGTTTAGAAAAGTCTGAAAATTTGGATGCCATGGCGCGCGAGCGAGGCGAGTCGCGCCCCGGCAAATACAAATTTTCAGGCTTTTCTAAACTCGAAACTTTACTTCATGCGCCACGCGCATAAAACACTGATTTAAAGTAAAGTTTAAAATATACCCTTCTAATAATTTGTCACTTTGTTTATAAAACAAAGTGATGTTTTCCAGTACTATTTTTGTTTTCTTTTGTTTGATCAATTTATTTTATAATTTCTGAAAAATGCGGAAGAATGTCTTGTTTGACGAATAAAGCACTAGTAACCTTTCCTCACACGTTTATTTGAATTACTAAATGTAGATACATTTCGGACACAAAGTGACCATTATCAATGGATTAACACTGTTTTCTATTTTTCATAATTTAGTTCCAACATTTAGCTCCTCTAGCTTTATCGGCTCAATTTTCTTGTTGTTTTTTACATAAAAAACAAAGAAATTAATATTTTCTTATAAACTGTTCATTTCTTTTTATTTTTTTAATATTTTGCAAGCGTCAAAATAAACCACAATGTTCTTATATTTTCAATACTTTCGATTAACGTGGAGCATCTGCTATTGCAATTTTATAAATTTGACATTTTTATGATACTTAGCATGTTAGGACTTCATTTCTTGAATTAATTTCTCATCTGGCACTTGGTGAAACATATTAGAATATGTAAAGTTTAATTTGTGAAACAATACAAGTGTTTTTAATTTAAATAACTTTACATATGTTAGGACTTGTCTAAACTAATGCAGAAAACACATGATTTGTCTGGACAACCCCCTTATAAGAAGAGGATGGGCCCCCTTCAAGACGCGTGAGCCCCCCCTATGACAAATTTCTGGATGCACGCTTGTTCGCGAACATATTCAGGAAAATGATTAAATTTTGCTGTATTATCAAATCTTGCAGACTTTTCATAAGTTTTATAAATTTTAAGAATTGCAATAATTAAATAAATAAATTTATATTTGTTTCGTAATTTTTTGTTTTTAAATTTTTTACGTTTTACGTCCCCTATTTGGCTACGCCCCTTATTATTATTATATTTTGCCCTCCCTGAAAAAGATTCTGCGGGCGCCCATGAACAGAAATATCAAATTACAAAATCCATTCAAAAATTTGATTAACATTCTCAATTTATGTTCATATACGAAAATTCCCTTTAATTATCGTTATAATATAATCATAATTTAGCGTATCGCACCCCAAATATCACCCCATTGGTGCTCCGTGAAGGGTGAGCTGCCACCGCGTCCAATGGGAGTGATTCCAGCCAGAGGGGGTCCTCTGAATAAACACACACATACTCACATATTCGTTGACAACTGGGCATTCTGTTGATGTCATAATATGAGATTGTGCTGTGTCAATTTGCATGACAATGTCGGCACCAGACGTGCCCTTTTCGATACGGTGCGCTCTCTGCGTGACGCCTCTCTCTTCACATCAATCCAGTATATTTCAATTGTGTGTATCGTTTTCAGTGTTATGTATATTCATCGGATTATAATAGCTTCCTTGATATGAATTTATTTATTTATTTATGCCTCCTGTAAGGGCTACTTACGCAATAATGGTATTTCAAAAGTTACTCGTATATTTGAACGTCTGCTCACCCGTTGTGATCTCGTAAACTCGTCGGCATACAAAGATGGTTAAATTAGAGAAAAGATCATACTTTTAGCATAAAATAAAATGATAATCTGTTTGTTTTAAATTACCAATCAAATTTGACATTTCAAGAATTTAGTGGTGTGATGCAGGTTGTGTGTTTTAGGTTAGGACAAGATTAATCACATGTGATGTCGTAAATCAACTTTTAATTTGTAGGTTATGTGAAAGGAAATCTGACATTAATATGACAACTCAATTAACTCATAAAGATTACGATTTCAAATGTATTTACCTATCACCACCTCAAATTATTTGTATCTACTACCAATTTTATAAAGTGTCTCTGAGAATCAGGTGGCATAGGAGGATCAAGTAATATTCCTTTCTCAGGAATATCTGTCTTCTTTATTATCTGCCCATTTATATGTTCAAATTTTAAAAAAGTTTTAAATACAAGGAATTTTTCTTTTAGGTATACATGTTACTATTATTCAATGTAAATTTCCAGACATTCGTAATTTTCATTAAAAACTTTCAATTTAAAAACTCTAACGAGTGTTTTCCACTCCCAGACAAAGCATGAAGTAAAATTTCGAGTTTAGAAAAGCCTGAAAATTTGGCTTGGTCGCGTAGCGCAGCGGAGCGACCAAGCCAAATGAGGCTTGTCTAAACTCGAAATTTTACTTCATGCGCCATGCGTGTAAAACATTGATTTAAAGTGAAGTTCAGAATATACTTCGACTTAGTTTTGATCACATGTTCATTAGTTTTACAAATGTTTATATGGAGTATGTGAAAGTATACTTGAAAGAAAAAATCCCTGTATGTGTTGTAAAGTTGCAAGTTGTAGCGTTTTCTTTTTAGAAAATCTCTGCATATTGGCAATTTATTTGACAAATTATGATTAATTTGTCACATTTACCAACATCTCAAAATTTGATGTTTAAAATACCCTACTGTTAAGCAGGCCTGCAACTGTTCGCAGTAAATACACCCTAACTTTGGTCATATTAAAAAAAAGCAGAGTTTACGTTAAAACATGTTATAGCAGAGTCATTCGTTTTCAAAATATGACGAACAAGTAAAAACTGAGCAAAAGTAATTTTTGTCATAACTTTGTTAATTTGCTAATGTAACGTAAATAACATCCTAGAAATTCAATAAGATTGATAAATTGTATCCAGCTTGTTACATTTTTAAGATATGGCATTAACAATAGTAATCTACATAAGTTCAAAGTTGACAAGTATTAAATATAGTTTTTTTTATTATTTAAACATGAATATTTTATAACAAAATCAACTGCCTCTATTATGACATACGGGGAATTTTTCTTTTAAGTATACATATCCTGCTGCGTATGCATTTTAGGTCATTCGTTGTTTCTTTTAATGAGTTCAATTTGAAGTTTCGAACAAGTGTATCCACTTCTTAATTGAGCATGAAGTAAAATTTCGAGTTTACAAAAGCCTAAAAAATTGGTTTGGTCGCGTAGCTAGCAGAGCGGTCAAATTTAAAATATTCTTGTTTAGCGGTATATTTTTAAGCATGATTTAGCAGTACTTTTTTAATATTGATTTAGCAGTAGGTACATTTTTAATTTAACAATATTTTAGTGTTTAATACGCGTGGGATATGAAGTAAAATTTCAAATTTACGAAAGCCTAAAAACTTTCAGGCTTATCAAAACTCCAAATTTTTTCTTCATGCTTAACCCTTTGAGCCCGGGAATTTTTCTGGTGCCCAAAAGATTGTTTTGTACACTGCATATTATTTATTACTATCTCAGATATACAGAGAGTTTTTGTTTGAAGAATACATAACTCAATATACTGTATACTAGAGCTGGGACGAATCCTCGTGAAAAGGATTCCAATCACGAATCCGAATCACCTTATATAATTCGAATCACGAATACTCGAATAAAGGATTCTTAAGAGATACATATGATTCGAAGCAAAGATTCGAATCCTGTTTTTTCGAATCACGAATACAAATCCTTTGAGAATAAATTTGATTTTATTATTTTTTTACAACCATTAACTTATAAATATCGTTATCAGTTTTTTTAACAAAAATATTCAAAACCTAATTATTTATTATTAACACTGAACATCGTTGACAACAGACTAAATATCTGTGTTACTCTGATTAAAGATGTATTTGTGTGTTTTTGAACTTCAGTTCAAATTAATGTCTTGTACTCGTGACGCATGAAGTAAAATTTCGAGTTTAGAAAAGCCCCGTGAAAATTTGTCTCGGGTCGCTGCGCGACACTCGACAAATTTTCTACGCGGGGCTTTTCTAAACTCGAAATTTTACTTCATGCTTAGTCGACGAATGCCTGAAAATTACGTAAATAGAAAATTCACTGACTATCATTAAAACCGGGAAAGTCGGAGAAAAGTCATAATATTTTTAGTCAAAATCAGCAGGCATCATAAAAATTACAAAACACGTAAACATTTATAAAACCAACTTTTGACAAAAACAATGAAAATAATTTAACAAACTGGGGGTTTCCCACAGAAGAAAGTTATATTAGAAGGTCCGGGAAATGTCGGATAACTTTAACATTTCAGATTGTGGATACCATGTCAGTTTTACTTCAAATTATGTTTAACAACATTTTAAAAACCAGATTATTATTATTTGAAACTTCTAAGAGCGAGTGTTGTCCACTCCCAGACTAAGCATGAAGTAAAATTTCGAGTTTAGAAAAGTACCGCGTAGAAAAGTAGTGTCGGACAAATTTTCACGGGGCTTTTCTAAATCCGAAATTTTACTTCATGCGCCAATTTTTTATGTTAATCCTCACAATTAATTCAAATTATTTTGGACGATTCAAATCCTTTTGTAAGTATCAACAATAAATCGCCTGGTTGCAAATTTTCGACAACATGGTACAGTAAGACACCTTCCATGTACCGGAAGACCACGTACGGTCCACACGGAAGAAAATATCCAACGTGTTGTGGATAGTGTGCAGGACAGTCCAGAAACATCAACAAGAAGACGTTCGGCACAACTGGGGCTATCGCGGAGGTCCGTTCAGAGGATTTTGGCCATATTGCACATGTTCTCGTATAAGGTTCAGCTTGAGCAAGAATTGAAGCCGATAGACTACCAACAACGGCTTGATTATGCCATTTCATTCCGGCAAAAAGCAGAAGAAAATCGCGATTTCAATAACAATTTGATAATGAGCGATGAAGCCCATTTCCAATTAAATGGTTTCGTAAACAAGCAAAATTGCGGGATATGGGCTACGGAGAATCCAAGAACATTTCATCAGCGACAATTACACCCACATAAGTGTACTTTTTGGTGCGGTGTATCATATGAAAGGATCATTGGTCCAATTTTTTTGAAAATGCACATAGCGCCTCAGTTACGGTTATTTGTGCTGAATATCGAACGATGCTGGACAATTTTTTGAGGCCAGCTGTAGAAAACCATCCACAGTTGTGGTTCCAACAAGATGGAGCCACAGCCCACACTGCAAGGGACACAATGGCTCTGTTACGGGACCTCTTTGGCGAATGCATTATTTCGCGCAGAAGCGATTTCAATTGGCCCCCACGTTCACCGGATTTAACAGCTCCAGACTGTTTTCTTTGGGGTTATTTGAAAGAAACGGTATATGTAAATAAGCCAGCGACCATACCAGAGCTAAAACAAAACATTCGCAATGAAATTCAAGCCATAACACCGGAAATTTTACGAAAAGTGATGGAAAATGTACTAGAAAGAGCACGAATGTGCGAAGCCGAAAATGGCCACCACTTGCGGGATATAATTTTTCATACTTAAGCCAAATATATTCCCTACTAATATACTGTATAACAAAAAAATAATAATAATAATTAACCATTAAATAAAAAAGTTATTAAACATTCAAACCATATTGGATTCGAATACGAATCCTCTTAAAAAAATGTAACGAATCGGGATCACGAATCCAGTTTATCTAAAGTATTCGAATGCCTCTTTTGAATCCTCTAAAGAGATTCGATTCCAGGATTCGAATCCTGAATGATTCGAATCCGGCCCAGCTCTGCTGTATACGCTGTAAATCTTCAGATATTCGTTTTTTTGCAAATATTTTAAATTGAACTTTTAAACGAGTGTTTTACACTCCCAGATTAAGCATGAACTAAAATTTCAAGTATATAACAGCCATAAAATTTAATTTAGTCGCTCCGCGCTTCGCGCTACGCGACCAAACCAAATATTCAGGCTTTTCTAAACTCGAAATATTACTTCATTTTGGGTCAACATTCCAGGGGTGAAAGTGTTAAACAAAGAGTGCAATCACTTGTTGAAAAGAAGGAAATAAAAATATTCACATGGGCTTTAAAGAAAATTAACAAGTTTTTTAAAAATAAGTAATTATGGCGCATATTTTATAATATTCTGAAGAAATGAAAAAACTAAATTCCATGAGTTTACTCAAAAGTAATTGAATGTTATCTTACATAATATATGTAACAATAATATTTATTTTGACTATTTTTTTCTTAAAAAAGAGAAAGGTTGAAAGTGTTTTATTTTAGGTTATTATCATCTTCACGTAACTCACCCAAATTCATGCATTCAAGTTCAATTTTAATCCTAATTTCTTTTCATAGAGTGATCATTCTCTAAATTTCGCAAACGTTTATTAAAACCTAAAAAATAAACGTGGAAATCACTGAGTTAACATAGAACTTTCTTTTATAAATAATTTAAATATATCGACAAACTTTTCTAAGAAAATGATGAAAAGCCGAAATAAACAGAAAATTAGGATAATACATGTGCACTATAATAATGTCAAATTTATGTATATTCTAACTTCACTTAAAATCTGTCTTTTATACGCGTGGCGCATGAAGTAAAATTTCGAGTTTAGAAAAGCCCCGTGAAAATTTGTCTCGGGTCGCGCAGCGACCCGAGACAAATTTTCACGGGGCTTTTCTAAACTCGAAATTTTACTTCATGCTTAGTCTGGGAGTGGAAAACACTCGTTTAAAACTTCAAATTGAACTCTTTTAAAAATCAACGAATGTCAGATCATTTACAACTAAAATAATTAAGAAAAAGTAATGTGATTTTATGAAAAAAATGACATACCATGGAATTGATACAACAAATGCGGATATTCCCTGTTTTTTTTAAAGTTTAATTTAAAGCTTTAAACAAGTGTTTTCTACTTCCAGACTAAGCATGAATTAAAATTTCGAGTTTAGAAAAGCCCCGTGAAAATTTGTCGAGGGTCGCGCAGCGACCCGAGTCATATTTTCTGGGCTTTTCTAAACTCGAAATTTTACTTCATATATATATATAGATATATATATATATATATATATATATATATATATATATATATATATATATATATATATATATATATATATATATGAAGTATATTTTTGATAGTATATATTTGATATATATATATATATATATATATATATATAACCATCCGTTTCTATATATATATATATATATATATATATATGTTGGCCAGCCCTGCTATATATGAAGTATATCATGAAGTAAATATTTCGACTTTAGAAAACCCTGGAAATTTGTAGGGTTTATTAAAGTCGAAATATTTACTTCATGCTTAAACAGGGAGTGGAAAAACACCATTTCATAAAATATTGAAACTGTTAAAAACCACGCTCTGATAATTTTATTAAAATTTGCAGTTCCATTATTTTTAGAAGCGTTTTAAAATATAATATTGATTTTTTGTAATTTGTTTTTAAATAGCAGTAAATTATTTTATGGATTTCTACAAAATCGTCGATTTGTTTCATAAGAATTTGTACGAATTTTGATGTTTTGTGATTTTATTGTGATTTCTTAATTAAATTTTGCTTCAAAATCCAACGGCTTTTTTTATTACAAAAACTTTCGGGTGCCATCGAAAGTTGATATTTTTTAATAAAAAAATCGTTGGATTTTGAGGCAAGATTTAATTTAGAAATCACAATAAAGTCACAAAACATCAAAATTCGTACAAATTCTTATGTAACAAATCGACGATTTTGTAGCGGCCTCAAGTGGAAAACGTTTTTACTATGAAAATTCTTTCTTCAATGGTAAAATATATTCATTTTGCAAATTAAGTTTGACAACTTATAACAATAGACAAATTTAAAGTAATTTATATAATTAATTTTATTACATGTTGAATATGCTATGTTTTGGATTGAATATGCTTACCCAGTATACATAATAGAAATGAAAATTAAATAGTAGAATAACAATTAAAGAAAAAAAAATCCTATCAGGAATACATAACAAGATTAAATATAAAGAAAGATTTATTTTGTTTTTGTTTCGCTCTGTATCAAATAACTGGCAAAAATTATGATTGAGTTTATTCTTTTATAAACACTTAATTTAATAGAAATTAAAATATCAAAGCTTTACATTTAAAAAAAAATAAGTTAACATCCTATTAGGCAAATACATTGTTTTTTTTACAAATAAATTACAAAGTGTAGAAAACTCAATAATAATAAATGCTAGATAATGTAAGAACTATTAACTACTTCGAATTGTAAATGATGGCACGAAAGGAAGAATAATCTATGATACAGGACAATACAACAATAATTTTCGATCCACTCCAGAAAGTCTACCTCTCCCTATTCTCATACACCTCTCTCAAAAAGCAATCAATAATAAAACGATACCCCATACACAGCATATACAGTTACAAAAAGCGTAAATAGCATTTTTTTCTCCTCTCCGAAATTCAAACGCCTGAAGCAGATGGATCCGGACAAAAAGATTACGAGAGATAAATCCTATAAAACATTTAAAGCGAGCTACTTCACTTTCATAAGAGATTTATTCCGCCCCTGATAATTGAACAGCACAAGGCTCAAGAGGAGGGGGGAGGAATTACATGAAAGGGTGCGTTCCGATTGGCCGGTCCTTTGCAAGCCCCGCCCCAGCCGGCTCGGCTGGGTAAACTCGCCTTAATCCGAGATTAAAGTGAACCAGTGCACATCCGTCTGTCGCTGTGAGCTGTTGGTGCTGCTCTTTGGAGTGTTAACGAAAAAATAATCGTGCGTGATTTTTGAAGTTGAGATTTTTTTTTGGAAATCCCTTCGGGTTTAAAACAAAAGACAAGATGCATGCGATGAATGATCCGGCTGCTGCTTTAGCAGGGATGCTGCCCTTTGATTCCATAGGGTTGTACGATCAGCCCAAACCTAGGTTTATCTTCAAGATGCCTAGGGTGGTTCCGGATCAGAAGGCGAAATTTGAGTCTGATGAGCTGTTTAGGAGGCTGAGTAGGGAAAGTGAGGTAGGTTTTGATTTTAATTGCATATTTCTTTCTATATCCGCATTCGAATTCTCAATCATGGCATTGAGATGACTTTGTTTGTAGATCTGTAGAGGACGTTTTGTTTGTTTTTTGTCTACACTAGGATTCTAATTGTTCGCGTTTGCTCCGGGATTTATTTTTCCGAATCTTAGGTTCGCTTGGCAAAAAATGCTAATTATGATAAATGTGTTGTTTGAGAACGAGACAGATTGTTGGGAGTGACAAATATTTTTCACTCAACAAAAAATGTATTAATCAAAGCAATAAAACTACAACAGGTAGCTTAAGTAACGAATGCGCATTAAATAGAAAACTAAAAGCCCGACTTAACAATTCATTTTAGCTTAATGTGTGTTTCATTTATTTATTATATTTATTTATTACCCAACAGATAATACATATAATAAAAAGGTAACACCAGTAAAAAACATAACACAACAATTTGTACATATTAGATAAAAATATAAATACAAAAATTTGAAAAATTACACGTAGCCGCAGTTATGTAATGAAACATTCGTTAATATGTTTGATAAACTCACTAAGCGAATCACCAAAAATATCGGCGTTATATTGTACACTGTAATATGACTTGTATAATTTATATGTAATTATAACGAATAAAAATATTTGTAATTATATACAGGGAGTTTTTCTTTTAAGTATACATAGTAGAGTTATGTGCTGTACATTTTCAGATACTCTTTGTTTTTTTAAGAGTTCAATTTGAAGCTTCATACGAGTGTTTTCCACTCCCAGGTGAAGCATGAAGTAAAATTTCGAGTTTAGAAAAGCCTGTAAATTTGATTTGGTTGCGTAGCGCTACGCGACCAAACCAAATTTTCAGGCTTTTCTAAACTCGAAATTTTACTTCATGCGCCACGCGTATAAGACACTGATTTCAAGTAAAGTTAATTTGTTCACAATATTTCAGCGTTTTCAGTATTTAATACGCGTGGCCCATGAAGTAAAATTTCGAGTTTAGAAAAGCCTGAACATTTGGTTTGGTCGCTTCGCTACGCGACCAAACCAAATTTTCAGCCTTTTCTAAACTCGAAATTTTACTTCATGCTTCAACTGGGAGCGGAAAACACTCGCTTAAGGCTTCAACTTGAACTCTTTTAAAAAGGTGTATTCATATGTATACTTAAATGAAAAATTCCCTGTATATATATATAAAAAAATTAAAATTTCACAACATATTTTTTAAATTTGTTAGCTGACGTGAGATTAAATTATTCGAAGTTTGAACTAACTCGTGTTTGAAAATAACCACTAGATAGTTTAAACTATAGTCACAAGCTAAGTGGAAATACAAATAAATTGAAAAGTGCTTCATTTACAATTATAAGTTGAGTGTAACTATAAACAAAGTTGAAAGTACTTCATTTACAAGTGTACTAATTAGTACTCTATGCTCATTTCTAACTCTCTAATGGCAGGTTTTACCAACATCAATTACATTTTATTCGAAGATTAAATTTATTTTTTGATTCAACTAGACATTTTCCATGTCATCAACGTCAAACATTGTATTTTTTTGGCATGTATGTAACTATGACTATATTTTATTATATGAATACCTAATTGTCGATTTAATTGTCGTTTGTGAAACCCGGCGTAAGTTAAACTTGTTGTTAGTAATTAAAATTTATATACACTGCAAATATTAAGACACAATTACCAAATGTGTTTTTATTCAAGGTTTCAAAATTTTCGGAAACGATGTTTCTCCACTCCTTATTTTTAGCATGAAGTAAATATTTCGACTTTAGAAAACCGTGAACATTTTGATTTGCCGCGAAGCGAAGCGGACCGATAAATACAAATTTGTAGGGTTTTCTAAAGTCGAAATATTTAGTTCATACGGCGGGCGTATAAAACACAGATTTGATAAGAAGTTAAAAAATATACTTCATCTATACAGGGTGTCTGCTAAAATATTAAAGATACAAAAGAAAGTTTAGTATGAAACTATCATATGCAACGATCTACAAGAAGGATCACATTTTTTTTTCGCGGCATACCTATTTTCAAGAAAAATGTCAACATTTGTTTTTTCAAACGGAATGCCCTATATATTTTTGAGAATCATATTCTAGATAAAATTTTCTTTACAATGATGTATCACATGTACTATTTCACTTAAAAAATAATTTTCAATATTTCAAAAATGACAACCTATTAATAGCACAGTACATCAACGTTTTAGTTTTTGTTTATTTTTTAAAATGAGTAGGTACAATTACACCAATAAAAACTTATTACTTTCAAACTTGGCTGTTAAAAAAAGTTTTTTTCATTTTCATTAAAACAAACAGGTTTTTTTACAAAAGTGTTTTTTTTTTCATTAAAACAATGTTTAAAAAGTAAAACATTAAAAACGTGTTTAAAACATGTTTTAAACACGATTTAAATCACATTTATATATGTAAACATGATTAGTTAGTTTAATAATATAATTCAAAATATCTTCAACAATTTAGCTAAAATTTAAAAACGTAAACAAAAAAATCTTTATAAAGCAGTATAAAATATAGTTTCGCTTATTTATGATTATGAAAAACAAACATGTTTTAAGCAAATTAAACGTTTAAAACATTTAATAAGCAAATTTAACGTTTAAAACATGTTTAAAACAAAACTGTTTAAAACACGAAGCTTGTTTTTAAACGCGTATAAAGCACTGTTTTAAATCAAAGTGTTTTAAACATAACAACCCTGCTTTAAAATATTACAAATATTTTCTAAAAAAAAAAACAAATTTGACAGGTAATAACAATAAATAAAACAATACCATATGAATACATTAATTCCGTTATTAGGCATAATTTAAAAGCCAAGAAGTGCTTGTGATACATTATTGTAAAGAGAATTTGAATATAAATCTGATTCTTAAAAATTATAACCGTCATTCATTGCATTTAAAAACATTAATATTGACATTTATCCGGCAAATAGGTAGGCCATTAAAAAATAATGTGTTTCATCTTGTAGATAATGTTGTATATGATTAGTTTCATATTAAACTTTTTTTGTATCATTCATATTTTAGCAGATATAAGCTGGAAAATCAACCACTCTGTATAATAATAATAAATCTTTATTTATTTATTTTTAATCTTGATATGTACAAGATTAACCCGACGCTCTAAAGGGCAACAAGGGATAGCAGAAGAAGAAGATATGTACAAGATTAAAAATAAATATTTATTTTATTTTTGTTTCTTTTGTAATTATAAAAAAGCTTACGTTGCACACATAAATTGTTTTTTTTTTATTTGCTAGCTGACGTGAGATTAAATTACTTAAAGTTTGAATTGACTAACTTATGTTTGACAATGACTACTATTTAGTTACAAGCAATACAAAATTAAAAGTACTTCATTTATAATTATAAGTTAAGTGTAAATATAAACAAAGTTAAAAGTGCTTCATTTACAAATGTACTAATTAATAGTCGATATTTATAAATTTCTAAGTGAGTTCTATAAGTGGTTTTTATTATCAGCACGCTGCACAGTATACGATTTGACCGTTAAAGCGGGACAAAATGATTGAAATATGAAAATTACAAATGCATTACTAAAATTGATTCATGTATGTCAGAAAAAGATTCGTGATACAGAATTATTTCAATTTATTTTTAATTCTCGGCGATATCAAGTAGCAAAATTGAAGTAAACAACTAATTTCATTTGTTGTTTATTCATTTTATTATCAATTATTTTAAAATTGCATCGTTTGATCAAAGCTGAAGAATATTTTCTCTTGAGTGTCTTTTTCTGCTAAAGTGTATCTACAATATTATATATTATTTGTTTAAATATAATATAATATAACAAAAATATAATAGGTTAATCAATTTATAAAAAAAAAACAGATATAAACATCAGATAAAAACATTTATATATTTTGTGTCATACATCGTCATAAACTAGTACCTGTTTCCTAATGATTCTGAAGATATCTTATTTACAATAAATCTTGTTAAATTGGGCGACTTTTTGCAATTACTAAGTTATTCAACATTTTTGTTAGGTGTAAAAATTAAGTGAACCCGACTTGTTTCCTGTCAATATTTTTTAAAATACGGTTAATTAAACAAAATAAAAATATTTTAATAAAAATTGCACGTTTCATAAGAATCTATAAAATGTATAATATAGCTCCATCAACTGCAAACTAATGCCGTTTTTTTTCAAAGTTAGAAATATGTACATTTGTTCATATCAACTTATCTGATACTATTTTAAATAACTCAAATGATATTTTCTAACTTCCTATGTACCGGGCTTTCATTAATTCCCGAACCCCACGTGACCAAAAATAATAGGCAACCAAATGTACAAGGTGGTATGGCTCACACAAAAATTCCCTAGATTTAAAAATATTTATTCGCCGGCGTATTTTTATGACGACTGAAAATATTATATTTAAAATGATTAAAAAATAGGCTCATCTTCAAAAATGTAACTAATTTTTATTAATTTTTTTTCTTAAACACGAACAGAACATACAAAGTTAACAACAAATAAAGAAACAACAAATATTAAACCTAATAACTAAAAAGATTAATAGCTTAAAATTCAAAAAAAATTATAATAAGTGTTCTATATGTCCTTCTTCTTCTCTTACACATAAATTTATCCTACGCCGCATATTATCAAACACATGATGGAGTTCATTTTCGGTGATATTTTGTACCTCTTGCATAATTGCTACTTCTAAATTTTCGAGAGTATGGATCCTATTTTTGAAGATATTACTTTTTATTCGACCAAATAGATAATAATCTAAAGGTGTCAAGTCTGGACCACACACCTTTACTAATTATTCTGTTTTCATAAAATTCAGCTAAATACCGAATGGTTGCATTTGCAGTATGTGCTGTGGCCCCATCTTGCTGAAAATAGCCTAATCGAAGCTCATCGTCGTGCATTTGTCCAATAGCTTCTTCTAAAATTAACCGATACCGTTCAGCAGTGATAGTTTCTCTAAAAAATATTGGGCCAATTATCCTTCTCCTAGACATAGCTATCCAAATTCCTAGCTTTTGGCGATGCAGAGGTGTTTCCCCCAATACATGGGGATTTTCTGTCGCCCATGTCCTGTAATGTTGGCTGTTCACGTACCCAGATAAATGTATCCACGCTTCATCAGAAAAAAACGTAAGATCAAGTACGTCATCATTATTTAACTGTTCATTAAACCACTGGCAGTATCGTACTCGCTGAATAAAGTCTGGTGGATGTAATTGATGCACTACTGAGACGTTGTAAAGATGCATATTTAGTGATTTTGTGAGTGCTTTATGGCAGGTTCCAACAGAGAGTCCTATAAAGAAGCACATTATTAATTCACGGTTAATTTCTACTGGAATTTTTAAATATAAAAACCCCAAACAATAGGATTTGTTTTACCTGATTGGGCTGCCAATTTCGGTACGGATTTCTTAGGACTTCGTTCCATCCTCACTCGAATATCTTCGACAACATCATTAGTTAAGACTGTCGGTCTACCAGTGGATTTTCCTTTGCAAATGCAATGTTTGTCTTCATATCTTTTAATAAGAACTTGCTTATGATGTTTAAAAGTATTATACGCAATTACCGCATCTGGAAATTCTTCATGAAACTGCTCAATGCAAGACTGCAGAGAATAACTCCAGTTGCCGTCAATATTACGTGAAGCACTACGAAAATGTGCCATCAAAATAAACGCGTCTTGCTCCGTTGTAAATACCATTTTCGCAGTATTTGCTTATCCTAGCAAATTGACTCTGCAAAATAAATAGAAATAAAACTCAATGTTTCAGAATAATTAAACAATTTTTGCTTACCTGAAAATTCCGGGCGAATCTTGTAAGATCTCAAAGGTTGGTTTAACGATGCACCGCGCATAAACGTTGATGTCAAATTTGACTTTAGTAACGTTTGGTTACTTTTTTCAAAGCCTCCAACGTACAAATACAATAATTTACGCGGCAATTTTAAATTTAGTCACGTGGGGTTCGGGAATTAATGAAAGCCCTGTATTTATTTTATATAAGGAGTTATTTTAAGTATACTGAAATAAATATACAGAGAGTTTTATGTAACACCGAACATTTTCATAACGAACATTTTTCTTTGAAGTATCCATATGCATAAGTTACACATTTTCTGATGCTCGGTTTATTAAAAGAATTCAATTTGAAGCTTTAAGCGAGTGCTTTCCACTCCCAGGCAAAGCATGAAGTAAAATTTCGAGTTTAGAAAAGCCTGAAAATTTGGTTTGGTCGCGGAGCGCGAAGCGCGGAGCGGCCAAACCAAATTTTCAGGCTTTTCTAAACTCGAAATTTTACTTCATGCGCCACCGGTACAAAACACTGATGCAATGTAAAGTTTAGCTTTGTGTTTTAAACTTCGTAATATGTCAGTGCTTTGTACCGGTGGCGCATGAAGTAAAATTTCGAGTTTAGAAAAGCCTGAAAATTTGGTTTGGCCGCTCCGCGCTTCGCGCTACGCGACCAAACCAAATTTTCAGGCTTTTCTAAACTCGAAATTTTACTTCATGCTTAGTCTGGGAGTGGAAAACACTCGTTTAAAGCTTCAAATTAAATTCTTTTAATAAACCGAGCGTCGGCAAATGCACAACATATGTTTATGTATACTTAAAAGAAGAATTCTCGTTATGAAAATATTCGGTGTTACATAAAACTCTCTGTATGTCAATTACTGCGTTATACTGTAAATCTTCAGATATTCGTTTTTTTTTTCTAAGAGTTCAGTTTAAAGCTATAAACGAGTGTCGTCCACTTTCAGACTAAGCATGAAATAAAATTTCGAGTTTCTAAAAGCCCCGCCTAAAACATTTGTCGAGATAAATTTTCACGGGGCTTTTCTAACTTTAAAATTTTACTTCACACTGATTTCAAGTGAAGTTTAAAATATTCTTATTTAGCAGTATATTTTTAATCCTGCTTTAGCAATATTTATTTTTAATACTGATTTAACAGTGTATTTTTAATTTCACAATATTTCAGTGAATCATACTCGTGGCGCATGAAGTAAAATTTCGAGTTTAGAAAAGCCCGAGTTTGGATTTGGACGCTACGCGTCCAAATCCAAACGCTCAGGCTTTTCTAAACTCGAAATTTTACTTCATGCTTAGTTTGGGAGTGGACGACACTCGTTTAAAGCTTCAAATTGTACTCATAACCGGAAGTGATATAAAGTTTAAATATTTCACATGCGGAGAACTTATTCAACCGTATGACAAGGATTTTTTTCAAACTTATAGTGCAACGGCAACCCCATAAACTTTTAACGAACGGTTTAGCGTAGACACCCTGTACACTATTATTTCATGCTTAATCTGGGAGTAGAAATACTCGTTTAAAGCTTCAAATTGAACTATTTCAAAAAGACAACGAATATCGAGGATATTACTTAAATTAAAAATTCCCTGTATAAAAAATGTTTTATAAAAGTCAATTGATTGTAATTAGTCTAAAAGTATACACAGTGATACAAATTATGAATAATAAAACTTCAACAACATGAATTGAGCGACAAACATAATGCTAAATGTATGCAAAATTAACTTCAAGAACAAATATTTGTTTCGTTGATAATACACCTCAAATCTCTTACTGAATTAAATTATTGACTCATTTAGATATTTTTTTTGGAAAACTATCTATTTTTATATTAATCCAAAATTATTTAATTTATGATACGAAATGGAACATAAAAAACTAGTCTATGAATTTTGTCCCTCTAGATTGGTTAAATCGTATACTGTGCGCTGTAGTGGCTCTAGTACGATTCACGCTAAATTTGATCCATGAGCTCCGTGAATCATATTCACTTCACACTTTGCTTTTATTTCCAGATGAAAACATATCATGTATGATTATTTTATGTTAGATAAATTGCAATACATTTAAAAAAAAATAGCCCTGGAATCACCAATCGTTTTACCATGCGACAGTCAACTTGTTAAGCAGCTAAATATCAAGTTTATCAAGCATTTTTCAAGTACTTGAAAATGTAAATATCAAGTTGTAACCACTTATTTTTATTATTTTATTATCAATTATTTTCCAGGTACTTGAAAATGTGTAACTATCAAGTTTTGAGCCATTATTTTTTAAGTACTTGAAAAAATAACTATCACGTTCTAATTAATTATTTTTCAAGTACTTGAAAATTTAAATATCAACTTTTAAGCAATTATTTTCAAGTACATACATTGAAAATTTGGATAATTTTATTATAATAATAATAATAATATTTATTTTTAAGGTGCAAAAATTATACAAAATGAAAATTGCGTCAGTTTGAGTTACATACTATTTAGATCAGCGCTTCCCAAACTGTTTAGTATGGCGGGCCGGTATTTTTGGTCTCAGTTAATCACGGACCAACATTTGTGGGCGTAGCCATGGCTGGGCGGTAAAATAATATTGAAAATCAATAATGAAATTTTACAAAAAAATTTGGTTGATTAAACAATTAAGCGCATTATTACATTATAATTTTTGTTTATGTATGTATGTGTGTGTATGTATGTCCCCACATACATTTTATCCTAATTTTACACATATTATTTTATTTATTCCAATATATTTTAATACAATAGACATATTTTTATATACTTGATCAGATATTTAGTTTTAGTTTATAATTATATCGATAATTTTAATCATTAAGTATACTTTATATATCTCGTGTTCGACAAAGCCAAATATGTATTTACATTATTTTTGGAAATAAACATTATTATTATTATTATTATTAAGTAATTTACTAGATAAGTTAACAAATTGACACAATGTATTATTTGACCTGACTTGAAAATGTGTGAAGAATAATGTAAATATTTTGATATTTAAATATTTTGAACATTACTTATTTAAAACAAGTTTTTTAGGTGTGTTTCTAACTTCACAATATTTCATTGTTTTAGACCCGTGGCGCATGAAGTAAAATTTCGAGTTTAGAAAAGCCTGAAAATTTGGGTTGGCCGCTCCGCTTCGCAGAGTGACCTAACCAAATTTTCAGAGTTTTCTAAACTCGAAATTTTACTTTATGCTTAGTTACTTCATGCGAGTGAAAACTTTAAATTCAACGTTTTTATAAAATCTATGAATGACTCAAAATGTACAGCGTATATTTAAAAGAAAAATTCTTATTATGTAATATAATAAGTTATTTATAGAAAAAATACAACAAGAAGTGCAGAATTTTGCCTAAAATAACCTTTTAGAGTTTACACTAAGTTTTAGTGGCTGAATGGTTAAATCTATGCCAGTAAACAACAACAACAAAAAAGGCTTAGCACTATAATTATTCCACCGCTAATGGGTTAATAAAAATCAAAAAACTTAAAAAAAAAAATCAACAAACTATCGGAAAATAGACAATTTTGATAAAATCTTTAACATCTAAGACCATTAAATGATCTAAAAAAAAAAGATGAAAATAAGAAATCACGAAGAGAAGTAATGGTCATATTTGTTGAAAAAACAAACACTTGACTAGGCCTGATAAGAAAATCTGTGATTAATAGAGCTTGGCAATTAGAATTATATATTGAAATCTATTATTAGTTTATAAATGTTGACTGACAAAATTGTAATATTAACAAACTAACATTTTCGATTAAACTGTTTTTGTTACCTTTTATTAAATAATATATTCAAAAATATTTGCTTTGTAATTTTGGCATTTCATAGAAGAGATAAATATTTGATATACAATTACTTTAATAATAAAATGAATTGCATTTTGTAGGGGACAAATAAAATATCCCGCCTCAAGATGAAATTATGTCATAAAAGTAAAGAATTTTGTATAAAAACGGATTGGATTTTGGGGTGGAATTTTGTTTTAAAAATCATACGGAGTCAAACATTTTCGGAATGATTTTACTAAGAGATAACTATATTAAATATTCCAGTACAGAAAACTAAAATATCTTGCTTAAAATAGTAGATATGAGTCTTCAAACTAAAGAACTCCTTAAAAATCATTGTATTTTTCGATATGTTATCAAAAAAAAACTTCAAATTGTTATACTTTATTAAAAAATGACTATTTTTGATACATCAATTTTCTGTATTAGATTTTTTTCAAAAATCAAACTTATGAAATTCTTAAATGAGCTTATTCTTGAATCTTGGAGGCGTGGTACATTTTCAATTTGATTTAAAGAAAATACACAACTGTTTTATATCACTTTTATTTTCCTTTTGTGACTAGTTTCAATTACACGGTAATCATTGTCAAACTTGGTAAAATAGTAAATAACAGAGCTGTGACGAATCCTCGTATAAAGGATTCGAATCACGAATCCGAATCACCTAATATGATTCGAATCACGAATACTCGAATAAAGGATTCGTTAGAAATAAATATGATTCGAATCAAAGATTCGAATCCTATTTTTTCGAATCACGAATACAAATCCTTTAAGAATAAATTTGATTTTATTATTTTTTTGCAACTATTAATGTATAAATATCGTTACCAGTTGTTTTAACAAAAACATTCAAAACATAATTATTTATTATAAACACTGAACATCGTTGATAATAGACTAAATGTCTGATTCCCTGTTACTCTGATTAAAGATGTATTTGCGGGTTTTTGAACTTCACTTTAAATCAGTGTCTTGTACGCGTGGCGCACGAAGTAAAATTTCGAGTTTAGAAAAGCCCGAAAATTTGTCTCCGGTCGCTGCGCGACCTTCGACAAATTTTCACGGGGCTTTTCTAAACTCGAAATTTTACTTCATGCTTAGCCTGGGAGTGGAAACACCCGTTCAAAACTTCAAATTGAACTCTATTATAAAATCGACGAATGCCTGAAAATTACGAAAATAAAAAATTCACTGAAAATCATTAAAACCAGGAAAGTCAGAAAAGTCATGGAATTATATTCAAATTGACCAAAACTCTAACAAAAAAGCCATATGATATTATTAAATTTGTCAAAATCAGCAGGCAAATTACAAAACACGTAAAAATTTATAAAATTAACTTGAATATTGACAAAAACAATGAAAACAATTTAACAAAATCAAGGTTTCCCATAGAAGAAATGCCGGAAAAATTTAACATTTCAGATTGTGGCTACCATGTCAGTTTTACTTAAAATAATATTAAACAAAATTTTGATAACTAGATTGGTATCATTAAAAACATTTTCAGTCATTTTATGTTCTTATCAGAGCATTCAGTTTGAAGTTTCGAACGAGCGTTTCCACTCCCAGACTAAGCATGAAGTAAAATTTCGAGTTTAGAAAAGCCCCGTGAAAATTTGTCTCGAGTCGCGCAGCGACCCGAGACAAATTTTCTGGGCTTTTCTAAACTCGAAATTTTACTTCATGCGCCACGCGTATTAAACAGTGATTTAACGAGAAATTTAAAAACACAAAAATGACATTTTTTAAGTTAATTCTCACAATTAATTCGAATTATTTTTGACGATTAAAAACCTTCTGTAAATATTCGAATCCTTTTATAAATATTCGAATCTTTTTATAAGGATTCGAATCACCCACATTTGGATTCGAATACGAATCCTCTTAAAAAAATGTAACGAATCCGGATCATGAATCCAGTTGAACTTAAGTATTCGAATGCCTCTTTTGAATCCTCTAAAATTATTCGAATCCTGCCCAGCTCTGGTAAATAATATTACTACTTTACTAGCTTTTGTGTAAAAATAGATAGTAAATAATATTACTACTTTACTAGCTTTTGTGTAAAATAGTTTTATTGTATATCGAATCTTTAATTAATTTCTCAATTAACCTGTGGTGAAACATTTTAAACTATTAATTAAAGCACTTGGTATTGCTTCACTGATCAGTGAAACAATGCTAAGTGTTTTAATTAATAGTTTATTGGATAACCAGTTTCTTGTTTAACTCTAAATTTCCGATTATTTTTTATCAAATTTCTATTTCTATTCCGTAAAATAAGTATATTTTTGTTATTAAATAAACTGTTTAAAATCAAAGAAAAATCATAGAATAGGTTGCAAAATAAAAAAATGGTCAGTGTAATGAAATTAATTGCATTTGGAGACTTTTACCTCTAAACCAATGATCTCTACAAACTTGAGTGAAAACAAGTGTAGAGAATGTCTTACATTTTTGTAAACTTCGTTTTTCCCGTTAAATAAACTGAATCAAAGAACAGAGAAATAATGGCAGTTTTGAATAAAGTTTCAAATTTCTAACTTTGGCCATTAAGTGACGAATCATAGAATATCATGTACATTTCTTTCCGTTACAGTAAATTCATGCCGGCTAAGTGGCGACATCTGTTGGTCCAAAGAATTTCAGAATTTAATAAAAAAAAAACAGCAATATAACAGCATAACATTGTTAGGGATAGCATCAATTTAAAGCATAGTGCTCTATTTTCTAGAAGGGAAAAATAAATTTGAACATTGGTTGCAAAAGTCTAGCCTCACTTAAATTTACCATTGTTTATTCGTCATTCAATGCTTTGAGAAAATATAAAAATGTGGCATTATCAAATATTCTAATGCACAGGGAATCAATAGCGCATACTGATTTTAACTTTAAGCCGACGCGTTTGTTATGAAATTTGAGCAAAATATTCTTGTTTGTATGACATTTTTGAACTTTTTTTATAAAGTTGGTTACTATTTGTTAAATAAACTTTACTTCAATGAACAAATTCAACTTTCTAACTTTTGCGTAATTCTAACTTGTTATGTAAACAGTTAAAAATCACTTAATATAAGTATAATAATCTCACTTTTTCGTAAATATGGACTCAATAGACTTTCACTATCAAAACTAGGATCTCCCTGAACTTGAGTTAAACATTTTTGTTTTAAATTTCTGAGTTTTTTTTTACAAAGTTAGTTACTAATAGACTGTGAAAAATCAAAGCAAAATTATAAAACAGTTTGCTGCAATCATCAAACATTCCGAATGCAGGTAGATTTTTATCTCGGTGACGAATCTCTTGGGAGCCGTCATTAATTTCCGAAAATTGCGCCAAAGTCATTAAGGCACATTGTCGAGTTAACTGCCGTAAAAAAGATAACATCGGTTTTCGGTCGAGAGCAAAGGGATTTGATAGTTTAATACCTGTCAATGTTTTGTTTGAGCATTATCTCAATTATGTTATAAATCAATCAAAATGCAACATCCCAAAAATGTTAGTAAAAAATAGAAGAAGAGAGCCAAAAAATTCATATAATAATGTTTGGTTCTTAAAAAAGAAGTCCACTAAATCACTCAATCAGCATTCAATGTTATATCTCAGAAGTTTTTGTACAAAAAGAAACCACAAGGGGAATAAAAGATACAGGGATTTTTTCTTTTAAGTATACATATGGACACGTTTTTTTTAAGAGTTCAACTTGAAGCTTTACACTAGTGTTTTTCACTCCCAGACTAAGCATGAAGTAACATTTCTAGTTTAGAAATTTTTCTAAACTAGAAATTTTACTTCATGCGCCACGCGTATTAAACACTGAAACCACTGAAATATTGTGAACAAGTGAACTTTATTTGAAATCAGTGTTTAATACGCGTGGCGCACGAAGTAAAATTTCGACTTTAGAAAAGTCTAGAAAATTTGTCTCGGGTCGACCCTCAAAAAATTTTCACGGGGCTTTATAAACTCGAAATTTTACTTCATGCTTAGTCTGGGAGTGGAAAACACTCGTTTAAAGCTTCAAATTGAACTCTTTTAAAAAACAACGAATGTCAGAAAATTTATAGCTTATGCATGTTTACCTAAAAAAACAAAACATGAAAAGATCCAATTCTGTCATAATATGTAACACATACAGAGAGTTTTATGTAACACCGAACATTTGCATCCAATACAATTTGACACCCTTAATTTTTAAGTTGTGTGTAAATTGAGTTGCCTATATGACCATTAAAAATTGTAGCTAATCAATCGCAATTAATGCCTCAACTTGTACATACAGGGAGTTTTTCTTTCAAGTATACATGTCCCAATTACAGCGTGCATGCCGTAAATCTTAAGATACTCGTTGTTTTTAAACAGAGTTCAATTTGAAACTTGAAATGAGTGTGTTCCACTCCCAGACTAAGCATGAAGTAAAATTTCGAGTTTAGAAAAGCCTGAAAATTTGGTTTGGACGCGTAGCGCGAAGCGCGGAGTGGCCAAACCAAATTTTCAGGCTTTTCTAAACTCGAAATTTTACTTCATGCGCCACCGATACAAAACACTGACATACTACAAAGTTTAAAACACACCGCTAAACTTTACATTGCATCAGTGTTTTGTACTGGTGGCGCATGAAGTAAAATTTCGAGTTTAGAAAAGCCTGAAAATTTGGTTTGGCCGCTCCGCGCTTCGCGCTCCACGACCAAACCAAATTTTCAGGCTTTTCTAAACTCGAAATTTTACTTCATGCTTAGTCTGGGAGTGGAAAACACTCGTTTTAGGCTTCAAATCTTTTAATAAACCGAGCGTCGGAGCATGCACAACGTATGCTTATGTATACTTAAAAAATTCTCGTTATGAAAATGTTCGGTGTTACATAAAACTCTCTGTGTGTGTTCATATGTGTTACGCCCATTGAAGTACCTTGAGGTTATGATAGACTCAAAAACGCAACCAAATACAACGTCATTGTTTTCTCTCTCTCTCGAAAAAAACGAATTTTATAAGTGGCTAATGGTCCCTGCTGTACGAGTTTTTTTTTCTTGCAACTGTACCTATTACAATAATTAACCCAAACAACTGCACCGTTCCATTAAACAAACAAACCTGCGCCTTTTAAACAATCCAAGGCCACGCGAAAATATTTACAACAAACACCTGATGCACCTCAGACACCATTTCCAGAAAACACGCGATGATGCGCTTCTCAGCAGAAAAAAAATCTATAATTTACAAAACTCGATAAACACGTGCTCGAAACAAACAATACCACTCCGAATGTGTCATTACTTATCTCGGAGTGCAATATAATACATTTTGTGCATATGTGCATGCTGTAATAAATAATTGTTATGCCGCTGATTTATACAGCGCGAGATGAAAGATGGATTTCCATTCGAGATAGAAATTCCTGGAAAAAAACTCACGGTGAAAATTAAAATTATTGTACATGTGGATGTGTTTTTTTATAGCCGCGAAAAAACAATTATCTATAATTTATAACTATAATCGTGGATTACGTGCAATGAATAAATTACGTGTGTGGATGATGCGGATTGGGTTTGGTTTTGTTGTTGTTTCAAGTGTAATTGGTTTGGGATTTTTTTTGATCTAATAAAATTGTTTGGAACACACAAATCAACAGAGTTAAAGTATTTTTGTAGATATAGGGAATTTTTCGTTGCGGTAAATTCATGTCGACTGAGTGGCGACACTGTGTGACGGTAAATTAACATTTTGAGAAATTGCTAGTTCAAGAAAGAAACAAAGCTATATAAAACTGAATAACATTGACAGAGATAGAATAGTATTAAAGCAGAGGGCGCTATTTTCTGAAAGAAAAAATGAAATCGCATATTTAGTTGCATAAGTTGGCATCACCTAAATTTAGCTGCACTCAGGGGATCTCATGCTTATGGAAGAACTTTAAATCGAGTAGAAAATGAGAGACTATGGTCAGGAGTAAGACAGACCACTATCTACACCAATCACCGGTCTCGCTTCTGGATGCAGCATCCAAACGCGGTTGCCAAATTTTATATAGAGACTGCCTAACTGGATATATATAAACTGTGCTGCACTTCTATTTATTCGTCATTCAACGCAAAAACTGACGATAACCATCAACAGTTTAAAACATATGCCCACTTGCGCCACAGCTGATTAATCAGTATCAATCAGTGATTAGTAGTTCTTAAATATACAACAATTTTATTCACAAATTATTCACACATTTGCATTTAATAAAATTCATATCTAACAAATTTAAAACGTTTATATATATTCTTCAGTTTTGACTTAATACGCGGGTTAATCGGGATTAACTTCTTAGCCACAATTAAGTACCTACGATGCAAGTGGGCATCAACTCTTCTAAACTAAAACAAAAAATAATCGGCAGGGAAAATAAGGAGATTTCTTTTAAAATAAAACAAACACGATTGGTTTTAAATAAAATGTTTACGATTCGCACAACATTAAGCAAACTATTTTTAATTTTAATTATATTATATTTTAAATGGATAAGCAGACATTTTAATAAAAGTTAGTAGTTACAAATATGTACTTAATTTTTTTTATTTAAAAAAAAATATTAAACCTATGTAAAATAATGGATAGAAAACCAGCTGACGGGTAGAAAAAATAGTGTGGATGTTTTGATAGGGTCCCGGAAAATCAATCATTATTGTTAATATTGCCATGTTTTATTCAAAGAATTATGCACAATTTCTGTGGATTTTTGTTGAGTTAAATTCTCCTTACTTTTTCGAATTAGCATTATTCATCTGCGTTGCGAATCGAGGGCAATTTCGCAATCAAGCCGAGATTTTTGCAACAAATATCATCAAATTAAGTCCATACCAGGAATCGAGTAGTGCCCAAAAATTACCAACTCTCTTTCCAGGAACGGCTCCGGTAATTATTCGTTAGCAAAAAAACATAATCGGTTACGGTTAATCTTTCACTTTTTGCGCGAATTCTCGCAATTATTACATTACAGTTATATAGCAGAGCTGGGACGAATCCTCGTAAAAAGGATTCGAATCACGAATCCGTATCACCTAATATGATTCGAATCACGAATACTCGAATAAAGGATTCGTTAGAAATAAATATGATTCGAATCTAAGATTCGAATCCTTTTTTTTCGAATCACGAATACAAATCCTTTAAGAATAAATTTGATTTTATTATTTTTTTGCAACTATTAATGTATAAATATCGTTACCAGTTGTTTTAACAAAAATATTCAAAACCTAATTA
The DNA here is from genome assembly GCA_932526585.2 of Philonthus cognatus. NCBI lineage: Eukaryota > Metazoa > Arthropoda > Insecta > Coleoptera > Staphylinidae > Philonthus > Philonthus cognatus. Next base: position 75,492,647 of record OW052241.1, read on the forward strand.
TTTATTACTAACACTGATCAACAGAATAAATATCTGATTAGCTATTACTCTGATTAAAGATGTATTTGTGTGTTTTTGAACTTCACTTCAAATCAGTGTTTTGTACGCGTGGCGCATGAAGTAAAATTTCGAGTTTAGAAAAGCCCGAAAATTTTCACGGGGCTTTTCTAAACTCGAAATTTTACTTCATGCTTAGCCTGGGAGTGGAAACACCCGTTCAAAACTTCAAATTGAACTCTATTATAAAATCACGAATGCCTGAAAATTACGTAAATAAAAAATTCACTGAATATTATTAAAACCGGGAAAGTCAGAGAAAAGTCATGGAATTATATTCAAATTGACCAAAACACTAACAAAAAAGCCATATAATATTTTAAGTAAATTTGTCAAAATCAGCAGGCAAATTACAAAACACGCACAATTTTATAAAATTACTTAAATATTGACAAAAACAATGAAAGCAATTTAACAAAATGGGGGTTTCCCACAGAAGAAAGTTATATTAAAAGGTCAGGGAAAAAAATCTTGAATCAGGGAAATGCCGGAAAAATGTAACATTTCAGATTTTGGCTGCCATGTCAGTTTTACTTCAAATAATATTAAACAAAATTTTGAAAACTAGATTATTATCTTTAAAAACATTTTCAGTCACTTAATGTTTTTATCAAAGCATTCAGTTTGAAGTTTAGAACGAGCATTTCCACTCCCAGACTAAGCATGAATTAAAATTTCGAGTTTAGAAAAGCCCCGTGAAAATTTGTCGAGAGTCGCGCAGCGACCCGAGACAAATTTTCTGGGCTTTTCTAAACTCGAAATTTTACTTCATGCGCCACGCGTATAAATAAAACATTGATTTACCGAGAAATTTAACAACACACAAAAGAAATTTTTCAAGTTAATCCTCACAATTAATTCGAACTATTTTTGACAATTCAAAACCTTTTGTAAGTATTCGAATTCTTTTATAAATATTTGAATCCTTTTATAAGGATTTGAATCGCCCACTTTTGAATTCGAATACGAATCCTCTTAAAAAATGTAACGAATCCGGATCACGAATCCAGTTGAACTAAGGTATTCGAATGCCTCTTTTGAATCCTCTAAAAGGATTAAAAAGATTTGAATCCTGAATGATTCGAATCCTGCCCAGCTCTGTTATATAGTCCATTTATGTTTAAAACTGAGGATATCTCATAGATATTTTTCAGTGAACGATTGATTTTGATCTTTCGACAGAATAGTCATAAAAGGGGGTGCGGTTCGTCCCGGGTACTATCACTGAGGGGGTGACAAATTTGCAAAATGTATTTACTCTTAAAAATAATATTATTTAATACTAGTTTAATAACTTCATCTGAGATGTAACCTTTGAACCTTGGTAACTAATTATTGAAACTTTTTATTCATCAAAAACATTCTGAATCGAACGGGGCCTCGGTGGCCGAGTCCCGTGCAGTGGAATCATTTATGAATAATAATAAATTATTTCATTCTGGTCCATGGATGTAGTGTGAATGTATTGTGGCGTCCAAACGAATTAAATAAGAGTTCGAATCAATTAAAATTAATTGAAATAAGTGAATTAATAAAAATATAGTATGTTGCCTAATAGTACAAATAACTAAGGACAGGCAAAAGCCGAGTCACTGATTCACCGGTTCACTGAGTCACTGATTTACTGATTCATTAAGTCACTAATTCAATTTTTATTTTTTATTTTCTTTCAATAAGCACATTATTTTAGTTACGAAAACTTATTTCACATCAAACTAAACCTAATTTAACCGTAAATAAATACTTTTAAAGAGAATTAAATTGATTAAAATTTATATGAAACATAAAGCTTTAAGCGCATTAAGTCAAAATTTAAACATTTTCACTTTTCTGAGAAAACAACTTATTAGACTAAAAATTAAAAAATACTAAACAAATGGTTTAAAACAATTATTATGTGTTAAATAGGCAATAATTTGAGCTGTAGCAAATGTTTCTGTTTCAAAAATTGCATTATATTCCCTACAAAAAATATTTACATCCATTTTTCGGAATCTTGAGTAACGACTAAAAATCATTGGATTGGATTAACTAAACATTTTTAGTTTATCTAATCTGTTAAGAAATATAAGTAAGAGTCAGTGCGTAATGTGAAATCTTTGTTTCTTGGTAACATTTAAAAATAAAAACATAATATTTTTAAGATATTTGAAATTTTTAAGAAAACGTATTTATAAAAAAACGGCTTTATTTTGAGTTGACTTTGATTTTTGTAACTTTAAAATTGTGTTTGTAATGTGTAGGGCCGGGATGTACACAAACAATATATTGAAGGGCTTAGGTCCAGGCCGTAGCCAGAGGCGGGGGGGTGTAGGGGTTCAAACCCCCTCCGAAATTTTCAAAATTTTACATTTTTTTATGTAAAAGCGGCCCTAAACGAGTAAAGACAATATTTTTACCAGTAATACCGCCCCCCCCCCCCTACATTTTTTTGTAGCTATGGCCTTGGCTCGGGTCACTTTATTTCATTAAAAACTTCGTTTTATAATAAATAAACTTTATTCTCTGCAGGCTGGTACAACACTGCTTGTGGGTAGCAAAACTGCGCAGATGTCCTGGCGCCTCTTCTGTAGCTACAAAAACAAAACATTAATTCCCAGATACATTACACAAGCCCTAAAAGTTAATACTTTCTTTAAAACCGATGATTTCAGTAAAAAAAAAAAAAAATTTAAGCTGGACGCCTTAATATTTTTTTTATAACGAAAATAGCTTACAATTATTTGTAACGTTAATAGAAACATTTTTTTTAATAACAATGTCACTGAAAAGCACATACAATGACAATATAAGAAACAATGTGGGCTATTTATTTTGCCTAAACAAATATCTGAATAATTTTTTCCACTTTACAAATTCTTAACATTTTCTTATTGAAGTGTCTAAGTATTAGCTTCACGGGTGTCTTCCACTCCCTGATTAAGTATGAAGTAAAATTTCGAATTTAGAAAAGCCGGATAATTTGGATTTCAGGAGCGCGCGAGCGAAGTTGCACCCCGGCAAATGCAAATTTCCAGGCTTTTCTAAATTCCAAATTTTACTTCATGCGCCACGCGCATAAAACACTGATTCATTGTGAAGTTCAAAATATACGCTATATATTTTATTAAATGGTATAAACTAAATGATCAATTGTGAAAGCTTGAAAATTTATATTCTTGTCATTTCAAAATAAAGTAATGAATTGACATAATAAAATTGCCTTTTTTTCTTATTGCATATAGTATTCAACCTTTCTATTGTTTGCTCTTCGTTTTTACGGAATTACTATGTTTTCCGTTTCTTAGCAACTTATTTTTTAAATTTTTATGCTCATAATGTTTTGCATCTTTTAATGATTTATTTGTGTGTGTGGGGGGTGACAAAATATTCTCGCACCAGGTACAGTTGCGAGAGAATAAAACTAATACAGCAGGAAGCTTTAGCCACTTCTAAAATATAGTATTTTTTTCTTGTAAAACAAACTTGGCATGTACAGGTTAACTACATGTTTTTCTTGGCCAACAAGACGAAGCTTTTGTGGACATGCACTTCATAAGCAATGTCTCTAATGCTAATACCGTCTCTAAACGGGTCGTTATTATCGATTTTTACGTTTCAGTCAGTTGAGGCATGTCGTCGTTAATTAATATTGTTTGACATCTCCGCAGATTTGTCAATTTGATTGACAATTTTAAAAATCAAAGTGAATCCAGTTCACATAGCCTAATATTTTGCTGTACTAGTTTTTTTCTCTCGCAACTGTACCATCTGACCTTGTTACGCCACTGCAAATAACTCGTTTGTTTGACAGCCAAAGCAGAACATTAAAGAACTTTTTTTTACAGAACATTGAGTTTAAGATGAAAAATGTCGTTTTTATTTGTTTTTACGGAATTTAGACAACTGTTAAAGTTGCTGAGTTATCTCTCGTAGTTCGTAGTTCTGATAGTTAGAGCAAATAATTCGTTTGTTTAGATAGTTACAGCGAAACCTTAAAAATGAAAAATATGCGCAATTTAGTCGATTCATCAAAATGTTCAACACTCAACATGTTTGGATTTGTTTGTGATGTATGTAGGCATCTAATCAACGGTGCTTCGGCCGGTCTATTTTGTACGATTGCAAAAATACCAAACATGTTTACGATTAACAGTCCGGTCATCAGAGAATTCCCCAACAGTTGGCAGTAAACTCCCAACTGTTTCTGATAAACGGTCCCGATAATACTTGTAATATAGTAGTACATATATTTATTTTAAATTACATCAAATAAGGGTAAAAAATTGGATCCGGACGCTATGCCTCGCTCCGCGCTAAAATCGAAATTATCAAGCTTTTCTAAACTGGAAATTTTACTTCTTGTTTAATAATCCTCAAATTGGCGCTTTTAAAAATCAACGAATACCTAAGAAATGTACAGCAGCGTATGCATTGGGATATGTATACTGTGTATGTATGAATTGCAGGCAGTATGTTTGGTTAACATTTATGAAATGTGGCTACTGAAAGTCAATTGTGCATTTCTTGGACATTTGTACGTTCTTTAACGGTGTCTTAATCAAAATAACAGTACTAACCGCAGATTTAAAAATCAATCCAGGTAATTCCATTGATCGTTCTTTCCAACACGTGGATTTGTTTTAAATCAAAGAACCCATTAAACCCAGTTACGTAAACCTTCGCGATGCGTCAGCTACTTCAAAATGCGTACGAGCCGAATTAATATGCAACACCGTGACCTTGAACGAGGAGAGTTACAACCGTTTAGTGTTGCACCGGTGAGACTTTCTCACGATTATTTTCTCGCTCTGGCCCAAAAATGGCGAATTTTACTTGAAAGCGCAATTTCGCGAAAAATCGCCGTCATGTCACGGTTCTCCTTCACTGAAGACGCGTACAAAAGCTCTTCAGGAATACGTGATAGCAATTTATCTACTTATGTGGTCCAAAATGAATTATGTTCTTTGAAAAAAATCGCCATTATTTTATTCCTTGAAATATGTGAGAGTAATTGTAAAAGAGAAGCAATCACACTTGCAAATCAATTTATCTATTTTTCTGGATGGCAAGTTCCATGTATACAGGGTGAATCAGTTTGGTGTTCAACCCGCTTCTAACATTATAATTTTGATAATAAAGTACAACAAACTATATATATTTGTAAACGGCAGGAAATTCTCTAATCAATGGCGGCATCGAATTGACAATACGATGACAACTGTCAAGGTAGCGATAGTCAACTTTTTTTTTCTCAAATGACACCATACCTATTTTTTTGTTTAATTCGGTTAGAGAGCACTTTCCTACATCCGTATATTTATCTCAACTGTACGCTTAGATACAAAAAAACGGTTTATTTTATAAAAAAAATCATATGTCTATAGAATAGAAATATGAGAATTTACCAAAATATCCACTTTATTTATGCCTATTTTTTAAAAAACTAATTTTATTTCTTAACTGACCTACCTTAAAGAATTAAACACTTAGGTATAGAAAAGCGAATATTTTTCACAATATTCGTGAATACGAATTAGAATAATTTTATGTTTGGCCCAAAATTAATCATTTTACTTATTGAGCAATTTCTTGGTATACCGGGTGTTGACTTGGCAGACACAACATAGGAAATCCCATGTAAATTTTGAAATGTTCAAATTTTGGCTCCCCTGTTTATTTTAGAAACAAAATGTATGTACCTTTTTTCTAGAGGGGAAAATTCTGAATTCATTCGTGTTAACGTTTATCACTTTACGTTTCTCTAAGTTAAAATAATTAAAAGAAAATAATGTGATTTTATAAAAATAATGACATGCCATGGAATTGAAACAACAACGGATGTCAAAATGGCAAAAGATATCGTAGTCACTTGATTAAAGTAAATGTTTTTGAAATGATTTACACTATACAAGAAAAATGTAATTGTTTTTATAAAATCACATTACTTTTTTTTTAATTATTTTAGCTGTTAATTTTCTGACATTCGTCGATTTTTAAAAGAATTTGAAGCTTTAAACGAGTGTTTTCCACTCCTAGACTAAGCATGAAGTAAAATTTCGAGTTTTAAAGCCCCGTGAAAATTTGTCGAGGGTCGCGTAGCGATCCGAGACAAATTTTCTAGGCTTTTCTAAACTCGAAATTTTACTTCATGCGCCACGCGTATAAAACACAGATTTTAAGTGAAGTTCGAATATACATAAATTTGACAATATTATAGTGTTTTATACGCGTGGCGCATGAAGTAAAATTTCGAGTTTAGAAAAGCCCAGAAAATTTTCACGGGGCTTTTCTAAATTCGAAATTTTACTTCATGCTTAGTCTGGGAGTGGAAAACACTTGTTTAAAGCTTTAAATTGAACTTAAAAAAAAAACCAGGGAATATCCGCAATTATTGTATCAATTCCATGGTATGTCATTATTTTTATAAAATCACATTAATTTTTTTTAATTATTTTAACTTAGAAAAACGTAAAGTGTTAAGTGTAAACATTAGTAAATTTAGAATTTTTCCCTCTACAAAAAATTGACATACATTTTGTCTCTAAAATAAATAGGGAAGCAAAATTTGAACCCCTTAAAATTAACATGCGATTTCCTATGTTGCGTCCGCCAAGTCAACACCCGGTATACAGCGTGTAATTGAACTAATGTATATATAAAACGTCACGTTTCATTGAATTTCATTTTATTTAATTAAATCCCCAGTATATTAAATATTAAATTTGGCCAGATGTGGGTTTAAAATAAATCAGATAAAAATGGTTACCGCAACAACACATTTTTTTTATATTCTAGTGTAAAAATAACATCTCTTTATGAACATGCAATATTTTTATGTTGGAAATTTTGATCTAAAATTAATGAATTCCCATAGATTTACATTTTCGCAGAAAATCGCAATGACGTCACTGTTTTCCTTCGCATAGTAGTGTTATATAGCATCGCGATCGCAATCACAATCACAATAAAGTCGTTTCGTTAGAAACGCCAGGCAGTGTTTGTTTGGCGCGATGACTAAAGGAATGTCCGGAGTTAGTCAACATGTCCCCCGGCTGTGCACTACCGAGAAAACGGGATTGCCTCATCAATTTATTAGAGTACGCGGAAGTTGAACGGGATTAGAACTTGCGTGGGTTAGTTTTTTCAATATTTGATCATGATTTTTGAAAACCAATACTGTTGGTTCAAGGTCAGTATGCGTTCTAATTGTTGAGTGCGTCTATGAAATAAATGGCAATTGTTTTTATAATTGTCGCAAAACGGTAATTTGCTTGAAACACTAAAACTTGAAATAACTAACACCCGTTTTACTTTATTGTTAAACACTGAAACATGTTTCTCCTGATCAAGTCACACGGGCTACAATTTATATTGGTGAGTCAACTATTAATCTTATCTTATTTTAACAAAGCTTAACATTCCTAAATTCAATTCAAGTACTAATTTGAACATGGGCATAGCCAGAGGTAGCAGGGGTGCCCCCGCTCCCAGGCTTCAAATAACATTATAATTAATTAATTAACAGTAAGTTGTTATTGATAATGTGTGCTTAGCACTTGAAATAAGAATTAGAAAATAACATTTCGTTTTCAACTAATCAACAGAGTTTAAATAGTTATCTATTATATATTCCATATGTTTCTGGATCTCGCCCAGCTATGGAAAAGTGACAGTTTAAGTATTGTAAATGGGGCTGGTTGTGTTTTAAATCAGGGTTTTTAAATGTCACTGTCAGATGTTCGATTTTAAGGTTATAATTTCTGACTATTGTGATCTTACACTGTTGCCTGTTTTACAAATTTTCAGATATAAAAGGATAATAATATGCAGTTTTAAGATTAACAAAATTTACTACTTGGTTTTTGTACATACAAACACAGCAATAATATTGTATATAACAAATATAATGAATTCGGCTCTGCAAACTTATTTCGTCATCCATTTGTATTTCTCACTTGGGTCTTCCCGTTAACACATTTTGATCAACTCCATCCATCCACCTTAATTTTGGTCATTCTCTCTTCTGTTGGTCCTCAGTATTTTTTTGTAGAATTGCAAATTTATTCCCACCCTCTTGTGATACTGATAATTTTCATGTCAAACAATTTTTAAGCCCTCATTCCACTTTTATTATTTAGTCAAGAGAACCTGCATCTGAATCTTCTGATGTTTGTTCTGAGCCAGATTCCCCAAGCGAAATAATAAAAGGAGGAATTGTTTCAAAAGAAAGGTTCCCCATGTTGCAAGATTAACAATAAACCTCTTCAAAATTAAAAAGAGGATTACTTATGATATCATAAATTATTGCAACACTGTTAAAATAAGGATTCAGGAGTGGCAACTAATAAAAAATGTAAATGTTGATACTGCAACATAACAACACGAAAGCATGGCTAGGCGAGATCCAGAAACAAATGGAATTGTGTATAAACTATGTTTTTTTACTATGACCAAACATAGGGTGAATTTACTGCGAACAGTTGCAGTCCTGCTTTAACAGTAGGGTATTTTAAACATCAAATTTTGAGATGTTGGTAAATGATTATTAATCTGACATATAAATCATAATTTATCAAATAAATTGTCACGATGCGCGATGCAGAGATTTTCAAAAAAGAGAACGCTACAACTTGCAACTTTACAACACATACAGGGATTATTCCTTTTAAGTATACTTTCACATATTTCATATAAACATTTGTAAAATTAATGAAGATGTAAATAAAATGAGCAGTATATTTTGAACTTCACTTTAAATCAGTGTTTTACACGCATGGCGCATGAAGTAAAATTTCGAGTTTAGAAAAGGCTAAAAATTTGGTTTGGCCGCATAGCGCTTCGAGCTACGCGACCAAACCAAATTATCAGGCTTTTCTAAACTCAAAATTTTACTTCATGCTTAGTCTGGGAGTGGAAAACACTCGTTTTAAGCTTCAAATTGAACTCGTTAAAAAAAGCGTGTGCATATGTATGCCTAATAGAAAATTCCTTGTATGTATACTTATAAAAATTCCCTGTATTAACAGATTAATCCCATGACTATTTGCCAAAGCTACTGAATGCGCATTCGATTCAACTAATATTTTCGTTTGAGCTTACAGAAAATCAACATAAATGCATTATTTGTTTCTGTAAATACCTGAACTATTTAGTAGAGGTGGAAATTAAAATTATACCACTTAAACTCACTGTTAAAACGATTGTGCACATTAATTAAAATGATTTGTGGCTAGGTTTTCGCAGATTTATTTTCACGACATTGTCAAAATGTGACGTTTAACCTTAAAATTTTAAAGCTGCATACCGGAACATACGTTTTCGCATGTTCCATCTAAAAACCATAGCAGACATATTATAAGTTTTATGTCTCTTTTCAAACACACAATCTGATGACATCAAACTATTTTCGTATTACATGTATTAGTGCAGAAAGCACTACATATCAAGGAAACCATGGGACACCTCTCGTGAATTGTACCTTACATGATTTCAGTGGCGTAGCCAGGAAGAGGTTACAGGGGGTTAGAACCCGCCCATAGCTGCTATCAATTTTATTTTGTCTTTTTGAAATCGCCGCGTGTTTTGAATCATTGAAATATTGTGCGTTAGTAAGTACCTGCACACGCCCTGATATAATTATATTATTCTGTCTAAACTGTTTTTTCTTTCTGCGCTTCAGTTAGAAACCCCCACACCCATGTAAAAATCCTGGCTACGCCACCGAATGAATTATCTATTTTATGAGTTAATTGAATTGTCATATTACTGTCTGATTTCACATAACCTACACATTAAATGTTTGATTTATAACATAACATGTGATTAATCTTGGCCTAACCTAAAACGCACAACCTGCACCACACCACTAAGTTTTTGAATTGTCAAATTTGATTAGTCATAATAAAAAAAAATCTACTTGAAAATTGACACAATGCTGACGAAATTTATAAATAGAATTGGTATGTATAATCACCTCAGACCCACCAAACAAAACTGTCAAAGCTAGTATATTTTAAACTTCACAATATTTCAGTGTTTTATGCGCTTGGCGTATAAAGTAAAATTTCGAGTTTAGAAAAGCCTGAAAATTTTGATTGCTTGCTTCCCTCGCGCGCCGGACTTCAAGGTCTTCGTCAGTGTGGTCCCAAAAAGACACTGACGAGGGCCTTGAAGTCCGAAACGCGTCTGTGGGTATCCGGGCAGCAAATATTATAATTATTTTTTCAATTTTTAATGTTTTTCATTTAATTAATCATAACGTATCGTATGTTTAATTAAAGAAAAACCTCTACAGTGCCATGAAAAATATTATAGGTTGGCAACTCTCAAATTATATATAATAATTATTATGTATGACGTTTTATATGTCTATTCCCAAAGCGTGTAGCCAACTTAAATTTTAGAAAATTAAATTAAATCATAGCACTCTAGAGGTTGTTTTTTATTGAACATACGTAACATTTTTACTCTTTTTTTATTTATAAATTATTTATTTATTCATTCCCAACAATCAAAATCGTACAAATATAGGAATGTTAATTTAGACTAACTTAATAAAACAGAATATTTGCAACATTTTATGCGAGACAAGATAATTAAAGTTTAGTTTTTGTTAATTTTAGGAATTTTTAATTGATTTTTTATATCTTGACGATTTTCATGAAATATAAAGATTTTCAAAATGTTGACGGTTTTCGCAATTTCTTGGATTTTAGTTGTTATTAAAAAAGTCAATAATTATAATGAATTTTCGAGATTTTTAAAATTAACCAAAATTTACGAACATTGCTAAGAATTTGAACAGTTCTTAGCAATTTTTGTAAATTACTTAATTATTCGTTAATTTTATACTGTTTTATTGAAAACTTTCAATTTGAAGCCTCTAACGGTTGTTTTCAATCCCAGATTAAGCATGAAGTAAAATTTCCACCAAAGCAAATTTTCAGGCTTTTCTAAACTCGACATTTTACTTCATGCGCCACGCGTACACAACACTGATTAAATGTGTTAATTTTATTTTATTTGTGTTATGTTATTTTTATTCACTATTGTTTAAATTGTTAAAATTTATTAAAATTAATTCTTTATTCCGTAAAATTTCAGCTGTATTTTTGGAAATAATGAAAATAGGATAAATCTAAGAAATGACAATATTTACTGTAATGCCCGTAAATTTAACGTTCGTTAATATGTATAGTAGAATTTTAATTAAGACAATTTGTGAGATTACTATTATTTTTTTAATAAAAATCGCTCGAACATAAAATCAAGCAAAACTTTTTTTTTAAATTGAACATATTCAGCCGAGGATCAAGGCTTTCAATTGACGTAAAGCTTGATTGTTTTCAAGCTCAAATCAAGGCTTAAATTTAAAACCAAAACAACTGCTTTTTCACTGTGCATATAACTTTAATAAAAATCGCACGCTTAAATAATTTAAGACAACTTTTTTCACAAACTTATTATTAATTTAATTAAAATTGCTGACTCAAACAACTAAGTGCCACTTTATTTAAAAACTTGAAATTGTCATGAAACAAAATGCAACCGACAGCCAAAGAATGCAGTTCTGATAAATGTTTATATCAATTGTTTACACGCTTGAATTACGGCTTAAATTTCAAGTATTAAAATTTGAAATTTAACAAAAAAAATAATCGCTCAATAAAATAAATATAATTCCAAAATTAACAGAATATAACAAGAAATTTAGAAACTTTTTAAACATCTATTGTAAATTTCATGAAAATCCATAAGTAGCATTTAAAATTTTTATTTAAAAAAAATCAATACAATTCACAAAAATGTGGGGCTATTTGATTTCAAGATATTTTTAAAGAGCAAAGCTTTACCAACATCCACAAGTATTATATATTTTTGTATAAAAGCGTTCAAATTGAAGCTTCTAACGAGTGTTTCCACTCCCAGGTTAAGCATAAAGTAAAATTTCGAGTTTAGAAAAGCCTGAAAAACTGGATTTGCCGGGGCCCGCGAGCGAAGCGAGTCGCACCCTTGCAAATTCAAATTTTCAGGCTTTTCTAAATTCGAAATTTTACTTTATGCGCCACACGTATAAATCACAGATTTCAAGTCAAGTTAAAAATATAACGCATATCAAATCTATAAAAATCGAATGGTCTCAATTAATTTGATTTGAGATGTGTAGGTACATTTAAAAGATAAAAATTCCTGCATTTTGTTTACTTTCTCTTTTCGGCAATATATTAGATGACGTCTAATGAATAATTAGTGTGGTATGATGATATCGACCATACAGTATCGATATTAGGGAGTTATCGGAAACAGAAAATGTCGATATAAATATCGATTATTTTCCATAAAAATATCGATACTTCAAGTTATCGATAAATATCGAACATCCCTACATCTTACCAGCTAATAAATTTAATATAAATATAATAAAATTTAAGAAACAAATAAACAACTAAGATTAAATTTAATGAATTCTAATAATATTTATTTTGGTGTGTTTTGTGTTTTCATTTTAACTCATTATAATTTATGTTAGGCCTTAAATGTGAGTTTACTAATTCCCCCCGCTCCCACCCCTATACACGCCACTGAACTTTACTTATGCTGCTATTATACTTAATTTAAGTTATCTCTTACGTGACACATGGAATTTAACTTAGATTGGTAAAATGAAGCATCGATATTTACAAGCTTGCCGAAATGTGAAATAATAAGTGATATAAAACTAATTTACTTGTTTTTTTCTTCTTCTAATTAAAACTGTTCTATTTCTTGCAGGTTCGGTATACGGGTTACAGAGATCGGCCTTTGGAGGAGAGACAGGTCCGTTTCCAAAACGCCTGCAGGGAAGGTCACACAGAGATCGCTTTTGCGGCTACGGGGACGAACCTCCAATTGGTCTTCTCGCCACCCACGACCGGATACATGTCGGAGAGGGAATGCGACTTCGACAAAGAGCCCGGCAAGGTGAGTCCCGAGTAATAATGATGATAACGTAATTCTCGGAGGTCCTAATCACTTGAAAATGATCATAATTTCAACGCGCACTATTATTATTACGGCATAAAGACCTCAAGTGGGAGATGGTAAAAAAGTTGTCTTGTCTGGGTCTTATTAGTTCTTGGTCGGTTGTAACTGCTTCATTCAATTTTTAGTAAAAAATAAATGGCAACTACCTTGTTGCAAACGTATTCCTCTTTTGTTCATTACAATTTACAAGCCTAAAATTGAATTTACTTAGAATTAATAACTTTAGTTAAGTTGGGTCATGATTTATGACTTAATATAAAAATAGCCCCGAATTTAAATTGTATACCAAATTAAATTCCGAGTTTAATTGCTAGTTTGTATTGTATATTAAACCTTATTGTGAGAAATCATGTTTTTAATGATATATTGGAATTTGAATGAAATTCGTTAGACGGAACTGATGCGCCAGTGAACTCGAAGGGGGCATTAATGCAGACGCTCCAAAATGGCGGAAAACGACTCTCTCCGGCTCTGGCCAATGGCGTCGCGGCGTCGGTATTGATCGCGTCGACGCCATCGCTAAAAGTATTTACGGTGAAACGACGCCTTACAAAAGCTCTTTCACTTCCAACTACTCATGAAAATAGCAGTTGGACATTCATAAATTATCAATAATTCATTTTTGTAAGTCCCTGTTTTTAGATTTTATGTAATCAGTAATCCTAGACTACATAAAATATTTTAGAACAAGTGTTCAAGTTATTATAGATCAAATATTCAAAATATTTCAGAACAAGAACTTAGGGATATTTTATAATAAGAATTATAAAATATTTGGAACAAGTATTTGGAGATATTTTAGAACAGCTACAATTGTAAATTAGTTCAAGCTGTTACTTGATAATTTAAGGTCGAATAGAATTGCGTAGAAACAAAGAGGTGTAAGTTGCTAATGAAATTAGGTAAATTTCCAGCTTTAAAGTTCAAAGTGTATTATAACCAACCAAACAAAACAGTAGAGTGCTGGAGCTTCAAAAATATACTATCTATAGTTGCGAGAGAAAAAAACTAGTACAGCAAAATATATGGCTACGTGAACTGAACTCACTTTGATTTTTTAAATTGTTAATCAAGTTGACAAGTCTGCGGAAATGTCAAGCGGAATTTATTTAACGTCCACATGCCTCAACTGACTGAAACGCAAATAGCGATAATAACGACCCGTTTAGAGACGGTATTAGCATTAGCGACATTGCTAAAGAAGTGCATGTCAACAAAAGCAACGTCTTGTTGGCTTAAAAAAATGTTGTTAGCCTGTATATGACAAGTTTGTTTTACAAGAAAAACAATATGATATTTTTAAAGTAGCTTCAACTTCCTGCTATACTAGTTTTTTCTCACGCAACTGTACCTATCAATGAAAAGTATTTCTTCATATTATTTTTCTGGCTGTTTGGATTTTTCTTATACAAACTTATTCTAAAATCCTTTGTGAATCCTAGTCAAAATATTATATAGCAGTTTGTCTGAATTCGAACCATTTAGGGTTTGAATTCTGGATTCGAATCCTTTTCAAGGACTCAAAAGTGGTATTCGAATACTTCAGTGAAGAGGGATTCGTTACATTCTTGATTCATTCGGGATTCGAAACCCGGATCCTGGAACAGTTCAGTAAAAAACGATTCGTTACATTTTTTTCAAAGAATTCCTATTCGAATCCAAATGCAGGTGATTCGAATTCTTATAAAAGAAAATTGTCAAAAACAATTCGAATTCATTTCGAGAATTTGCATGAACATTTGTTTTTTGTATTTTTGAACTTCGGGTTAAATCAGTGTTTTATACGCTTGGCGGATGAAGTAAAATTTCTAGTTTAGAAAAGCCTGAAAATTTAAATTCGGACGCTACGCGCCCAAATCCAAATGTCCAGGCTTTTGTAAACTCGAAATTTTACTTCATGCTTAATCAAGGAGTCAGAAGCATCAAATTTAATGCTTTTATACAAAACAACAAATTATTAAATTTATTCAAGCAATATTTTACTTGTCATAACTGAATGTGATTCATTATCAAGTTTCATCGATCATGTTTTGTTTAATATTATTTGAAGTGAAAGTGATACGTATAATTTGTTTGTATTATAATATACAGGGTGTACAACTAGTAATGTAACCACTTGATATCTCGCTTTGTAATGAGCTTAGAAAACATTGTTTAAAAAAAAAAATTGTAGCTACTAATTTAAGCTACTAATAAATGATAATAGTTGTTAATATACAGGGTGGTTCATTTTGTAGATATAACACAAAGTCACCTTTTTTTTAAACGGAATGCCATATATATTTTGTTGGTATTTGATAACTTGTTAAAGTTGAAACCAAGGCTGTAGCCAAGGGTGGGGGGAGGATGGGGGTTCAACCCCTCCCCCGAAATTTTTACACAAGGATTAGGGGTTGTTTGAAAATTTCAGCGGCTTCTAAATAATTCAATCTGGTAACTTTTGTACAATGATGCAAAATTTTAACTTCATTCAGTTTTATTAAACTTATCAACGAACACACGGATGTCTTGTATTCATCACTATTTAATACTTTTCAGTCATAGAGACATTATAAATTTGTCAAACTTGAAAATGACACTAAATATGTCGAAACTCGAGTCGTAGAAATATTAAAATAAATTGGTATAAAACATTGAAACACGTCTCAATATTGATTAATCAATATGGATTACCACGTCGTAACGCCCAATATTATACAAATATTGAAATTTAAATTTATTTTAAAGGATTTGCATCCGTGATTCGAAAAGCATTATTCGAATATTTGATTCGAATCATATTTTTCTCTTACCATTCATTATTCGAGTATTCGTGATTCGAATCGTATTAGCTGATTCCGATTTTTGATTCAAACTTTTTTTTTGGGATTTGTCACAGCTCTGTTATATAGTTTGCTAAACTTTGAAATCAAATCAGCATTATTTGCTAAATGGTCAGCTAAGGACTGGATCTAATACCTAATATCGAAATTTGAAGCTTTGATGAAAACAGTCATAATTCATGCATTTCCTTCTTGTTTTTGTAAATATCATTATTTTCTTGTGCAATAATGATATTCTTAGAAATTGATATATGTTCGAGCACAGATGATGCCCGGCCGTTTTAATGCCTATTAACATTTCCGCCCCGAAAGAGGTATATACGTAAACGGTGCGCAATAAAAGGAATCCATCTGAGACAGCGAGTTGCGTGATGATGCCCGTGCCACGCGAGCACCATCTGGGGCCCTTTTGATCGGTTCTTCTAAAAACCACCGAAACGCGTCTCTCCTTATGTCCACGTCTAGCACGTGCCCTTTGTGTCGGTTTAATTAGCGCTTCTAACAATGGCGATCAGCCCCGAGGGCCTTCGCATTAAACTCAACCGCAAGGTTGCTCGCCTCGATTGGTTTTCTGGAAAATTATTTAGGGCAGAAGATAAATGGGAAATATTTAAGTGTACTTACAAGAAAACAAAACCCCCAAAAAACTGGTGATTTATATGATTAGAGACCACAACAAAAACAAATAACTGTATTTGGGAAGTAGACTTGTAAATCCCGCGTTGTATATTTTCCTAAATGATCTTATAGAATTGTTTGTTTCTGTGCCAGGGAAATTGATATTGACTTGATTACAATTCTCTGTAGATGATCATGGACTATCATAAACCAGAATAAAGATATCCTATTTGTTAATAACTTAAATTCTTCTACAAAAATCTACAATGACTATATCTGATCTTCATCTCAAGTGAAGTCTATTAATAATCAAAAAATAACTAATTTGGCAAGTTTCATTTTTCTGGATCAAATCTTCTTTGTGGGTGCGCCTACTAAAATCTCCGATGACTACTCAATTGGCAAGCTTTACTTATCCAAATGACGTCTTCTTTCTGGGCTCTCCTACCAAGATCTACAATTACTACAATAATTTCTAATAAGGGTTTATTCTTAAGTGAAGTCTACTAATATAATAATCTTTAATTTAGCAACTAATTTTTATAAAACATAACTTTATAAAAATAGATAATCTGATAAAGACTTCCTCAATTAATAAAGTAATTAGTCTTATATTTCGTTTTCTTGCTCTAGTTAAGTCTACTAAATTCTATGATAATTGAAGATCAGTTTTTTTAGATATTCAACTATCATAGAATTTAGTTGACCTAGCTAAGCAAGAAAACGAAATATAAGACTATTAACTTTATATGTTGATTAAGTCTTTATCAAATTAACAATTTTAATAGAGTTAAGCTTAAGACAAATTATTGCTGAAATAGTTGTCCAAATTATGTTACGATTAACCCTTTAAGAGCCATTGATGCAATAACGCAACATTATTAATTAAATTATTAAATAAGGTAATTTGATACATTGTAATATTTCACCGGACTTGGGAATATGTAAAGAAAATCGTAAATATTTTATTATTTAAATATTTTAACTATTACTCATTTTAAAAAAGTATTTTGAGGTGCATTTCTAACTTCACAATATTTCAGTGTTTTATACGGGTGGCGCATTAAGTAAAATTTCGAGTTTAGAAAAGCCTGAAAATTTGGTTTGGCTGCGACCAAAGCGACCAAACCAAATTTTCTGGCTTTTCTAAACTCGAAATTTTACTTCATGTTTAATCTAAGAGTGAAAACACTCGTTCGAAACTTCAAATTAACCGCTTTTATAGAATCGACGAATATTCATAAGAAAAAAATTCCAGTATGTTATCTAATAAGTCATTCATAGAAATCATAAAAACAAGTGCGAAATTTCAACTAAAATTAACCTTTGTGTTAACAACTCTATAATTGCTAACTGTTAATGGGTTACGTGAAATTTACTAAAATCTGTGAACATTGACAATTTGATAAAGGCTTCCTCAACTAACCTTTAAATTTATTGCTAATTTCATTGAATCCATAGCCCAATTCCAACAAAACCAGGTGAAATCCATCCTCCCCATTCGATCCGAAAAACTCTGCCCCTCGCTGGAATTTATTACCGAAAATTGGCGTAATCCTAAAACGTTTTCTAAAGGGCACGTTTAACGATCGTCCAGCTAGGTTTATTATAGAAGTCCACTCTTGGACATAAAAGAACGGGCGTGCCCTGAACACTGACCCTTCGGCTACCCTGACTAATTGCCGGTTCTGCTCTGTAAATCGTAATTATACACTAAAATGCAGATGTCAATGGAGAGGAGATTGTGCAATTCGCAATGGATGTCGTCTGTTTTGTAGAAAGGGATAATAGGGGTTGGGGGGTGTTATCCATTCGCCTTTGTCGGGATTGCGTCAATAAGTTTTAAATGCTTCGGGTCTTAATTTATTGCTTGTTGTTATAAATTTGTAGTGAAATCGGAGGATTTCGGGTTTTATTTGTAGAAAATTAATTGTTTTATTTTGCATATACCTGAATGTTTAAGAAACTTTGGACAATGTGCATGATTTACATACTTTGTGATGAAACAAAAGAATTTAGGTTTTCTTTTGAGTTGTTTCTACTTATGCTGAAAGAGTCAAAAGAATCCCTTCGTCTTGATTACAAAAATTGATGGTACTGAACTTTCAGATAAGTCTAAGTAGAAGATTATAAGGTGTTTTGTGATCCACAAAGAACATTGTATGGTATAGTACCAAAGGGTTTATATTGATTTATCTAAGAGATATACGCCTTGAACTAGCATGATGATAATAATGATAATAATAATAATTGAGTCGCGGTGGACAGGTTATAGATAATAAAAAGAAATTAGAAATATATAAAGAGATTTTTTCTTATAAGTATAACTTAACATTTATTGTAAATTACTCGAATTTTAATAGCGCGAGATTTAGTTAAAATGTATTTAACAAAGGATGTATATCTCCAACTTCACAATATGGTCAGTGTTTTATACGCGTGGCGCATGAAGTAAAATTTCGAGTTTAGAAAAGCCTGAATTTGGATTTGGACGCTACGCGTCCAAATCCAAATTCTTGAGGCTTTTCTAAACTCGAAATTTTACTTCACGCTTAGCCTGGGAGTGGAAACACTTGTTCAAAACCTAAAATTAAACACTATTTAGAAACGATGAATGCCTAACAATTAAATCGTAATATGAATACGAATAGTTGTAAGATTTGAAGGTAATCTTGTTTGGGAAATTATAAGTTGTTAAATCATCGCCAAAAGCTTCAATTTTGTTAAGAAATAAACACGCTATAAGATCCTGAAAGTGGGGTTAAAATATCTCAACTAGCTTTTCTGAAAAATCGTGTTAAAGTTGAGATTTAGTGAAAACAACGTTAACACGACTTTTCAGAAAAACTAGTTCAAACATTTTAACCCCACTTTCAAAATCCTATTGCGTGTTTATTTACAATTTTCTTATAATTTCCCAAACAAGATTAACTTAAAATCTTGTTTAAAAAATTATAAAACAATCATGAATTATTGAATCAACAGCACTAATTTATTTTTACTTCAAAATAAACAAGCTTTAAGATCCTGAAGTGGGGGTTACAATATCTCAACTGGTTTTTCTTGAAAATCCTGTCAAAGTTGTGATTTTAGTTAAAAATTACCAGATTACCTCAAAATCAAATGCAAAACCAGCCTTATGCCAATTTTTTTGATTTTGAGGTTTTGGTATCCCTAGATTTTACTCGCCTCAGGCTACAATTAAATAAATAAATTGACCTTCAAAACTTATCCTCAATCTTTCAAAATTAGGTTTTAAAAACCCAGTCAGTTGCAAAACCTGCGAACTTTTTACTTATTACAAATGTTACATTAGCAGTTCGGAAACAAAACCAGACATACTTTTGCTTGTCTCTATTCGATACAACGCTCATTAAACACCGTTATGTGTTTGAAGGAGGAGGAAAATAATGAACGTATTATTTTGCAAACAGAAGAAAAATGTTTAGAAGACCAGTAGGTCGGGCAACAACAAGGAATTGAAGAAACCACCTCTTGAAAGTCTGGAAAAATAAAAAGCCAATCGCAGAAATGGAACAGAAACATTGCAGTATTATCCTTCATTATTGCTTGTTTATTAGCTAAATGATAACAATATACTTTTTTTAAATCCTTGTATTATTATAATGTTGCCAATATTAATAATAAAAAATATTGTTGTGTAATATTGCTAAAAAATAGTCTCCAATATTATTTCTTTAAATAAAACTAATCAAATGTCCAGTTTTGCATCCGAACATATTTTAAAGATGGCCACTGCTAGAATTGCAAGACCCGACATATTTGCAGTTAGGGTGCAAAACCTGTTTTAAAACCATAATATCTAATTCATATGTTAAGCTTGATATCAAATTCTTTTGTAGGCCAATTTAGCATTTTTATGTAATTTTTGTTGTGAAAACGCATAAGAATATCTTACCCAGAAGCTGCACGATCAGTTTTTATCATTTTGCCACAAGTTTATTGAAAGATTTATGGCTGGTTTAGCATTTGAGCGGCTCAATGCATTTGGGCGGCTCCAAATGAAAAAACCTAATACAGAACAAAATCATAACAATATAGTAGCATTAAAAACAACTAATCCATCCTTGCCGTTCGATCCGAAAAACAATTAATGATCAATAATTATTTTATCTTTAGGCGAAGTATTATTATTCTTCACCTGAGAAGCCACAATGTGGCGAAATAATTGTAGCGATTTTAAGCAATACAGTTTATTTGAAATTGATTCTGGTGTTTTATTTAACTACAACAAAGTGAACATTAATATTTAACCACGAACAGCCTCAGAAATCAGACCATTAAGTGTTATATTGGTTTTGTCCAATAGATATGTTAAAGTCATGGCTTTAACTATCGCATTTGGAAAACACCAAAACTTAATATTTTGCAAAGAGCCCAAATTTACATTTTGAGACATTGAATGAAACAGAAGCAGACTCATGCCCGTTTGCACTCAATGAATGGTTGAACGAAAAAGTAACTGTCTCTGTTTAAATTAATTATAATTTTATTTTAAGTTAAAAAGCTTAAATAAATTTAAAAAACGAGAAGACTCTATAGAGTTTAAAGTCGATTAACTTAATCAGTGATTAGTTCTTTTTAATAATACAACAATTGTATTTACAAATTGTTTACACAATTGCATATTGATAAAAAAAAATCATGTTTAGGATATACAAATTTATAACATTCTTATGTTCTAGAAATTTGACTTAATCAGAGGTTTAAATCAATGATTAGTGAATGATTAAAGCTATTCGGTCAGGGTGCAAATAGACTTATATAAATCACCTTGATATGAGAACTTCTTGTGATTCTGGTAATTTCCTAAACAGAGACCAACGTGCACTGTTACCTAAAGCTTGTCACCCTTTATTTAGTAAATGATCTGACAAAACTACGAGGGTGGCATCACCTGGAAGAGCCATCTATCTATTTTCTCTAATTTTTTTATTTCATAAAAGGGGTCGTTATCGTTTAATATCATGTAATTTGTCATTTACGATCGAAAACATCGGGTGCCTTCCTAGTTAACACTTGTGTCATCTCTTCTGTCGGGTCACCCCTTTTTTTCGGCAACCCTTCGCTCCCGAACTTTATTAAAGCCCATTAATATACAAACTGTCGTGCACGCTCTATCAAAACGAATTTCGCCTGGCTCGGAATTTCAATACGGCCCCAGATAAGCACGGCAAAAATTGCGGTTTTCGTGACGGGATACGCATTTGGCGGTTTTCCGCTTCCTACACGTGTTTTCAAAATGTATCAAGTGTGTAATATCTATTGAAAAGAAAACAAAAAAACTGCGACAAATACGTAAATTGATATTTGTTTTACATAAAAATTAAGTAAATTTGACAATAATTATGTGCTACCTACACAAATAAATAAATGCAGACTTCAGGCTAAGATAGAGTTAAATAGGTACAACATCATCAAAGCCGTGGCAATTTATGTAATAATTGTCTTATTCTGCAAACCAATAAAAATTACCTACTCTTCTCCAAATTGCAGAATATCTCAACTTAAAGACTCTTCTGCACAATTAGAGTTTTTCAGATTCCTGAAAGCTAAAGCAATTTTGAATTTTTCAACATAAATAAAACCTACAAAGCTTATTGACATTTTCTCACAATCTTTGAAATGTTATTCTTTTTTGTAGTTTCTACAATCAAACAAAATCTGTAATAAATTACATAAACAAAATTGCGCACCTAATTTTACTCCTTTATAACTTCTCCAAATTGCAGAATTTCTTAACTTAAAGACTCTTCTGCACAATTAGAGTTTTCCAGATTCCTGAAAGCTAAAGCAATTTTGAAGAGTTTTCTTTGCGATTCTACAAAACATTGGAGATTACTCATCTACAATTTGTAGAATTTTCCAAATTATTCTTTTACACAATTAGAGGTTTCTAAAGTTTTCCAGCTTCCTGAAAGCTGATGCAATGTTAAAGAGTTTTTTTTTGTGATTCCAAATAACATTGGGATATCACATTTCTACAATTTGTAGAATATCCCAACTTCCTAAAACCCAAAAAGTGAAATATTTTAAATTTTACTTTAATTAAATTAATTATAACACGTTGACTGTCAAGTACGAGATACTTTATGATCTTTCAAGTATACTTTTCATATTGTAAAATTAATTAACATAAGATTAAACAAAAGCAGTATATTTTGAACTTCACTTTAAGTTAGTGGTTTATACGCGTGGGGCATGAAGTAACATTTCTAGTTTAGAAACACGTGTTTTATTTTAGATAATTTTAAATTTAGGATTTTTTTTTAAGGATCTGAAAGTTAATGAAAAATGTGACATAATATTTTAATATTTTGATTACTTGAAATTTGCATTAATAAATCAACAATGCGCGTTGATTTATTGATTATTATTTCATAAAACTTAAGTATACTTTCCCTAACCAAAATCGATAATTATTTTGGTAAAATATAAGTATACAGTTCAAAGAAATATTAATTATATTTTTGTTATTATTAAAACCAGCTATTTGAAAAAATACATGTGCGCATTAATTAGAATTTTTCAACATAAATAAAACCTACACAGCTTATTGGCATTTTCTTACAATCTTTGAAATTCCTTTCTTTTTTGTAGTTTCTACAATCAATAGTTTTCTACAATTAATAATAAATTTCATAAAAAAAAACTGCGCACTTAATTTTTCTCCTTTATAACTAAAAAAAAAATCTTGTACAAAAAGAAACTGGCAAAATGGTCAATTAAGACCGTATTTTAAATGATAATATGGTCATTTAAATAAAATTACCAACCGTAAAAATAGTACTATTCCTCGAATTTATAATTTGTTTTCAACAAAACTTATGTATTCCTATCAGGATTGTTATGTTTGAAACACTTTGTTTTAAAACAGTGTTTTAAACATGTTTAAAAACAGTCGTCGTGTTTTAAACGGTTTTGTTTTAAACATGTTTAAAAACAGTCGTCGTGTTTTAAACGGTTTTGTTTTAAACATGTTTAAAAACAGTCGTCGTGTTTTAAACGGTTTTGTTTTAAACATGTTTTGAATCTTAAATTTGTTTAAAACATGTTTAAAACGTTTTTATTTATTATTTTAAATTTGCTAAATAATATTTTATACTACTTCATTAAGATTTTTTGTTTACGTTTTTAAATGTTAGCTAAATTTTTGAAGATATTTCAAATTGCATTATTAAACATAATATTTTATAAATTTATTGTGAGTTACGTGAAGATCAAATTAATTTGACGAATAAAGCACTAATAACCTTTCTTTACACTTAATAGTGTGAAGAAAGGTTATTAGTGCTTTATTCGTCAAAATAACATTTTATTACAATAAAATATCACGGCTGTGTGTGCATAAATGCGATTTTTAAATACAGGGAATTTTTCTTTCAG
This sequence comes from Philonthus cognatus, assembly GCA_932526585.2. NCBI lineage: Eukaryota > Metazoa > Arthropoda > Insecta > Coleoptera > Staphylinidae > Philonthus > Philonthus cognatus. Next base: position 75,516,556 of record OW052241.1, read on the forward strand.
GTGCATACACTGTAAATATTACATTAGTTGTTTTTTAAAAGATTTCAATTTGAATCTTTAAACAGGGGTTTTCCACTCCCAGACTAAGCATGAAGTAAAATTTCGAGTTTAGAAAAGCCTGAAAATTTGGATTGGCCGCGTAGCGAAGCGAAGCGGCCAATCCAAATTAGGCTTTTCTAAACTCGGAATTTTACTTCATGCGCCACACGTATAAAACACTGAAATATCGTAAAGTTTAAAATATACGGCTTTAGCAATCTAATATGTAGATGTGAATAAAACGTGAGTCAAATTCTGCGCTGAACAAATTGTTTAAAACAGTGATTATAGGCAACCCAATAACTATAACGTATATTAGGTTGCCTATAATCGTTGTTGTATGTGTGTGTTTTTTAAACTTCACTGTAAATCAGTGTTTTTAAGCGTGGCCCATAAAGTAAAATTTCGAGTTTAGAAAAGCCTAATTTGGATTGGCCTCTCCGCTTCGCTACGCGGCCAATCCAAATTCTTAGGCTTTTCTAAACTCGAAATTTTACTTCATGCTTAGTCTGGGAGTGGAAAACACTCGTTAAAAGCCTCAAATTAAACGCGTTGAAAAACAACGAATTGCCGAAAATTTAAAAAAACGCTGTAATTATCGGGATTATACTCAAAAGAAAAATGCCTTGTATGTTCCGTTTTAAACACGTTTTAAACGTATTTTAAACATGTCATGTTTCAATGAAAAATACACGTTTTGTAAAAAAACCTGTTTGTTTTAATTAAAATGAAAATACGTTTTTCTTAACAACCCTGATTCCTATTGTAAAAATAGTTACTAATAACCAAAATTGACTGCATTTCGTTTCAAACATTATGGAAACGAACGTATATTACGCCAATCTTTAAATCTGGCAAGAAAGACGACATTACAAATTATCGCAGTGTCTCGATTCAGTCAGCAATACCTAAGTTATTTGATAAATTATTAACTGAACAACTGTATTGGATGAGTAAAAACGTTTTAATAAATGAACAGCTTGGTTTCAGAAATGGTAGGTCAACATCAACAAATTTATTAATTTATGAATCATTCATACGCAATGCCTTAGATAATAAAAATGTAGTGGATGCTATTTATACAGATTTTTCGAAGGCATTCGATAAAGTACATCATGTCATTTTAGTATCAAAATTAAAATCATTAGGATTCCATGAATCTGTTTGTAAATTGATTAAACATTTTTTAGTTGATCGGACTCAGTGTGTAAAAATAAAAAAAACACCTTTCTGAAATCGTGCATGTTCCGTCAGGGGTACCTCAAGGGTCGCATTGCGGACCTTTGTTGTTTCTTTTATTTATTAATGACATTTCAGCAGTAATCAAACACTCACACTTTCTACTTTTTGCTGATGACCTGAAGCTGTTCAAAGAAATTAAATCATCTAATGATTGTGCATTGCTTCAGGAGGATCTGTCATCTGTTCGCGGTTGGTGTTGCCGTAATCAGTTATTTTTTAACGCAGATAAATGCAATTCAATAACTTTCACACGAAAACGATCGAACCATGATTTCATTTATAAAATCGAGGAAATTGCATTATCTAAAATTACAAAGATTAAAGATCTTGGCATCCTCTTTGACGCGAAGCTAACATTTTCTAGTCACATCAGTAATATATGCAATTCGGCAGCTAGAATGTTAGGTTATATTAGAAGAATTTCCCGTAATTTAAATCCCACATCTTATAAAACCATTTATGTTGCTTTTGTGCGCTCTCAGCTGGAGTATGCTTTATGTGTCTGGTCACCTAGTCAGAAGTGTTATCAAGATGACATTGAAAATGTTCAAAACAAATTTTTAAAATCTCTTTCCTATAAGATCGGTAATGGGAATACCAGAAATCTTGAAACTCTAATGACTAGTTTTGGTCTAGACACTTTAAGCAGCAGAAGAGTGTCTGCGATTATGATGCTGTTTCATAAAATTATTATTGGGGATGTTGAATGCCCTGATATTCTGTCTCAAATTGTTTTCCATATTAGCGCTGATAACAAATTAACACACTACAGACCGTTATTCCGAATACCGTTCCACAGGACTAATTATGGTATCAACAATTGTTTCAGTCAATTTATGCGCTATGCTAATAATTTTTCACGCAATTCTAACTTTGATTTATTTTCTATGTCTCAGCAGGAATTGATGCGTTATTTAAAAGTTGTTGACATGAATGCAGTGACAAATATGTAATAATTGACTTATTTATTCGTAGTTTATTTAATTTAATTTAAGTTTTATCTTATTTTATTTATTCTTATATAAATTTTAAATTGTAGTATTTTGTAATAATGGAGTTTCCGTAAATAAAGATATTATTATTTGTTTTTCAAATTATTCTATTCGTCAAGTATAGATGTTTTTTTCTTTAATATAAAACTAGTGAATTACACTCCTTGTTTAAGCATGAAGTAAATATTTTGACTTTAGAAAACCTTAAAATTACAAATTTACAAGGTTTTCTAAACTTTTATACAAATAAAACAATTTAAACACTTTCAAATATATATTGTGCATTCGCTATAATTGTTTCGCCACACTGTGGCTTCTTCGGGCGAAGAAATGATGATCATTTCTTCGCCCGAAGAAGCCATAGTATGGCGAAACAATTGTAGCGAATGCACAATATATATTTGAAAGTGTTTAAATTGTTTTATTTATATAAAAGTGAAGATGAACTTTCAACGTTTATCAGCCCTATCAATCAAGGTTTTCTAAAGTCAAAATATATACTTCAAGCTCCAACCGCACAAAACACTGATTTATTGTGAAGTTTGAAACATACCGTTAATTTTACTTTTAAGTATACATGTTCCCATATACACAGAGTTATTATATAAAGAGAGTTTTATGTAACACCGAACATTTTTATAACGAGAATTTTTCTTTTAAGTATACATAAGCATACGATGTACATTTGCCGACGCTCGGTTTGTTAAAAGTATTTAATTTGAAGCTTTAAACGAGTGTTTTTCACTCCTAGGCTAAGCATAAAGTAAAATTTCGAGTTTAGAAAAGCCTGAACATTTGGTTTGGTCGCGTAGCCCGAAGCGCGGAGCGGCCAAACCAAATTTTCAGGCTTTTCTAAACTCGAAATTTTACTTCAGGCGCTACCGGTACGAAACACTGATGCAATGTAAAGTTTTGAGGTGTGTTTTAAACTTCGTAATATGTCAGTGTTTTGTATCGGTGGCGCATGAAGTAAAATTTCGAGTTTAGAAAAGCCTGAAAATTTGGTTTGGCCGCTCCGCGCTTCGCGCTACGCGACCAAACCAAATTTTCAGGCTTTTCTAAACACGAAATTGTACTTCATGCTTAGTCTGGGAGTAGAACACACTCATTTCAAGTTTCAAATTGATTTTTTTAACAACGAGTATCTGAAGATTTACGACATATACGGTATAATTGAGAATACATTTCTCTTGAAAGAAAATCACCTTGTGTGTACAAGTTGAGGCATTAATTGCGATTGATTGGCTACAATTTTTAATGGTCATATAGGCATAGCATGAAGTAAAATTTCGAGTTTAGGAAAGCCTGAAAATTTGGTTTGGTCGCGTAGCGCGAAGCGCGGAGCGGCCAAACCAAATTTTCAGGCTTTTCTAAACTCGAAATTTTACTTCAGGCGCTACCGGTACGAAACACTGATGCAATGTAAAGTTTTGAGGTGTGTTTTAAACTTTGTAATATGTCAGTGTTTTGTATCGGTGGCGCATGAAGTAAAATTTCGAGTTTAGAAAAGCCTGAAAATTTGGTTTGGCCGCTCCGCGCTTCGCGCTACGCGACCAAACCAAATTTTCAGGCTTTTCTAAACTCGAAATTTTACTTCATGCTTAGTCTGGGAGTGGAACACACTCATTTCAACTTTCAACTTTATTTTTTTAACGAGTATCTGAAGATTTGCGACATATACGGTATAATTGAGAAATGTATACTTGAAAGAAAATGTCCTTGTGTGTACAAGTTGAGGCATTAATTGCGATTGATTGGCTACAATTTTTAATGGTCATATAGGCAACCCAATTTACACATAACTTAAAAAATAAAGGTGTCAAATTGTATTAATTGAACATGTTCGGTGTTACATATAACTCTCTGTATATACCGTTGTTTTTTTATCGTGCTTGCCGTTGGGATCTCGTGAACCAATGATGATACGAAGTTGGTCAAATTAGACAAAAGTTTCAACTGAGTAAGAATATGTCAGCAAATTTCAGCTAACATATATTTTTTAAATATATCGAAAAATGGATGGTAATTTGCGCTATATTTTACTTCATGCGCTACGCATATAAAACACTGATTTCAAGTGAAAGTCAAAATGTAGTACTTAATACAGACGGGCGTGTTTTTTTTTCTTTCTAAGTGCACATATCCCAAAGCAAATCGCTCGAATTTTAAAAATGTAGATAATTTTTTTTTTAAATTTAGTAATTTATTAAATTTGGTTTGGTCGCTCCGCTTCGCTACTCGGACAATCCAAATTTTCAGGCTTTTCTAAACTCGATATTTTACTTCATGCTTAATCAAGGATTGGAAGCAGTCGTTAAAAGCTTCAATTTAAAACTTTTGTAAAAGTGACAAAAAATCAAGATATGTATCATATACTCCAAAGCAATAAATCCCTGTATACTTTTAATATATTACAATAAATCAGTGGTCTCCAAACTACGGCCCGCGACTTGCATGAATCCGGCCCGCGATTGTTTGTATTTTTTTTTGTAAATGTCATATTTTGAAATATTGTAAGAATTGTTCCTTAAATTTTTCATAATTTTATAAAATTAATCGGATCTTGGCCGACTTTATTATGTAGAATTGTATTTGTGGCCCGCGAAGAAGATAGTTTGGAGACCCAGGCAATAAACTAATATTATTTAAGAAAATTAAAAACTTTTTGACAGTCAGTGTAATTGAAAAATATTTAAAATATTAAATTCGCAGTTAAAACTGACTTTCCACTTCTTTACTGTACAAGCGCTTCATTTGCATATTTCTAGACGTAACGCGTGTTGTGTTTCTATCTGGCATCCAGCACATTATCAGTTAGTGAAGTTAAATAACGATGAATGAATCTTTCAGTTTTTTCTTTAGCTATATATTTGTGAATTATAAGCGACAGTACAAATTTATTTAAAATTTTAAATGCCCCTAAAATATCATTTGCCCGGGGCCTCACATTTCCTCTAAGGAAACAACCATAAATAAGTATCGTATGCAATGCCTTACAATGCTTATTTAAAAAGGGAATTCCCGTCAATAAATAAATAAATAAATAAATAAAAAAGTCAGTAATATAAAAAACTTCAATAGTCCGGAAAGTTTAATAAGAAAGTAAGAAGGCTTCTTAATAAATTTTCCCGACTATTGAAGTATCATGTAAAAGATACCCTCGTAACTCAAGCCCTCTTGTAAACAGATACACTATCGGAAAAAAAGAACATAGAATCATCGGGAATTGAGTCCGACACCCCTAATATTACAGCAAGTAGTAGCAAGTATAAAATTGCATTATCCACTCAGTCGTCCGGAAAGGGAAGTCGTTGATTTGGAAATAATGATTAGTGACGGACGGGCTTTGCTTGTTACACCCGGCCTCGGGCGGACCACCCCTTATGTAAATGTAAATAATAGTCGAACTTTAACAAGTATTACCCTGTCGTGTATTTGCTTATATTTGTACGCATCTAATCGTGAAATTCTATTCAGTTTCCCCGGATCACTCGAGCGTCGCTTTAGGTTTGCTCTTTTTTTTATTTTCGTTAGCATTTGGGATTTGCAAATGGGAAAGTCGGCCGATTTCAAAACGATTATGCACAACGACAATAAGAAAATGTTCAATTGAAAAAATGTAAATTCTAACTAATTATATGCAAGTACTCTACTGATTTTCCAGTTACTGCAGTAAAAGTAATAAGTAAGCAGTAACTAATCATTCATTCTATTTTACATCTGAACTGAAAATCAATACCAAATATTTAGTTCAGTAATATGCTATATACAGTGCGTTTTATTTAAGTATGGCCATGTTAAAAATTCTACCCCACGTTAACTTTTGTTGTGGTACAAATTTGAAACAATTTTTTGGTTTTATCAATAATTCAAACATTTCTCAACGAAATTTTCATTGTTAAAAAAACATGCACATGCTAGAATTCTTTCTGTTACCTGTTAAGCCCTGGAATTTTTCTGTTGCCCAAAAAAATGTTTTGTACACTGCATATTATTTATTACTATTTCAAATATACAGAGAGTTTTGATAAGTATACAAATCTCAATATACTGTATACGCTGTAAATCTTTAGATATTCATTGTTTGTACAAATATTTTAAATTAAACTTTCAAACGAGTGTTTTCCACTCCCAGATTAAGCATGAAGTAAAATTTTGAGTTAAGAAAAGCCTGGAAATTTGGTTTGGTCGCGTAGCGATCAAACCAAATTTTCAGGCTTTTCTAAACTCGAAATTTTACTTCATGCGCCACGCATACTAAACACTGATGTGATGTTCACAATACACTTTTTTAGCATACTGCTTTCGATTCCCGGATTCAAATCCTTTTAGAGGATTCAAAAGAGGTATTCGAATACTTTAGTGAAAACGGATTCGTGATCCGGATTCGTTACATTTTTTTAAAAGGATTCGTATTCGAATCCAAACGTAGATAATTCGAATCCTTATAAAAGGATTCGAATTCTTATAAAAGGATTCGAATCCTTATAAAAGGATTCGAATTCTTATAAAAGGATTCGAATCCTTATAAAAGGAATCGAATCCTTATAAAATTCGAATCCTGATACATGGATTCAAATCCTCCTAAATAATTCGAATCATAGCTATTAAGGCTGGGATTCGAATTCGATTAATTGAAATAGTTAAATATTCTAATATGAATATTTAAATCACTAAATTATTCATATTTGAATATAAATATTAAAATTTTCGAATAATTCAAATATTTGTGAATGCATATTTGGTTACTTAACCATGAAAAATATCCAACGTTAATAGTATATTTTTAAATTCACTTGAAATCAGTGTTTTATATGCGTGGCGCATGAAGTAAAATTTCGAGTTTAGAAAAGCCCCGTGAAAATTTGTCGAGGGTCGCTGCGCGACCCTCGACAAATTTTCTAACTTCATTTTGAATCTGTGTTTTATACGCCTGGCGCATGAAGTAAAATTTCGAGTTTAGAAAAGCCCCGTGAAAATTTGTCTCGGGTCGCTGCGCGACCCGAGACAAATTTTCTACGCGGGGCTTTTCTAAACTCGAAATTTTACTTCATGCTTAGTCTGGGAGTGGACAACACTCGTTCTTAGAAGTTTCAAATTGAAGGATTACTCTAGATTACTAAGTTTATTACCGTTTTACAAAGGCTACAGCTCAAAGGACCAACCATGGTCTTCGCAGAACGGAGGACTACAGGGAATCGAAGTTTTTTTACAAGAAAACGACGAATATCTGAAGGTTTACAGCATGGATAGGAAAGAAAACATCTAATTTTGAAAAAATATCGAAGTTGGGTTGGTTTTCAGTGCATTTTTAACTTCACTTTAAATCAGTGTTTTATACGCGTGGCGCATGAAGTAAAATTTCGAGTTTAGAAAAGCCCCGCGAAAATTTGTCTCGACAAAATTTCTACTCGGGGCTTTTCTAAACTCGAAATTTTACTTCATGCTTAGTCTGGGAGTGTACAACACTTGTTTGAATTTGAAATTTAACTCTTTTAAAAAATCGACTTATGTAATATATTAAATCATTCATTGAAATCACAGAAAAAGATGCAAAATTTTACCTAAAATTAACTTTTAGAGTTAACTTTATAATTTGTTCGGCTCTTAATGGGTAAATATTCTATTCGTAAAAAAAAACCGTTTTTATTTAATATTGAAGATGCATTTAACACAATAACAAACTGTGAATAAATCGACATAAATCTAGAAATATCAAAAATCTCGACATGTAGAAAATCTTGACGGTCCACTCCCAGACTAAGCATAAAGTAAAATTTCGAGTTTAGAAAAGCCCCGTGTAGAAAATTTGTCGAGGGTCGCGCAGCGACCCGAGACAAATTTTCACGGGGCTTTTCTAAACTCGAAATTTTACTTTATGCGCCACGCGTATAAAACACTGATTTAAAGTGAAGTAAAAAACGCACTGAATACCAACCCAACTTCGATATTTTTTCAAAATTGAATGTTTTCTTTCCTATCCATGCTGTAAACCTTCAGATATTCGTTGTTTTCTTGTAAATAAACTTCGATTCCCTGTAGTCCTTCGGTCTCCGAAGACCATGGTTGGTCCTTCGAGCTGTAGCCTTTGTAAAATGGTAATAAACTTAGTAATCTAGAGTGATCCTTCAATTTGAAACTTCTAAGAACCAGTGTTGTCCACTCCCAGACTAAGCATGAAGTAAAATTTCGAGTTTAGAAAAGCCCCGCGTAGAAAATTTGTCGAGGGTCGCGCAGCGACCCGAGACAAATTTTCACGGGGCTTTTCTAAACTCGAAATTTTACTTCATGCGCCAGGCGTATAAAACACAGATTCAAAATGAAGTTCAATAACACATACATCATCATTAATTAAAATCATTATATAATCAGATATTTAGTCGGTAAATGAACATGTTTGTTAATAGAAACTGATGGAATAAAATATTACTGGTTGCAAATAATAGATTCAAATTTATTTTTAAAGGATTTGTATCCGTGATTCAAAAATGAGGATTCGAATCTTTGATTCGAATCATATTTTTCACTTACGAATCCTTTATTCGAGTATTCGTGATTCGAATCATATTAGGTGATTCGGATTCGTGATTCGAATCATGTTTTTGAGGATTCATCGCAGCTCTGGTGCTACGTGTCCAAACCAAATTTTCAGGCTTTTCAAAACTCAAAATTTGACTTCATGCTTAATCTGGGAGTGGAAAGACTCGTTTAAGACTTCCAATTAAACTATTTTAAAAAACAAATGATTATCGGGAAAGTTACAGCTCATGCATACATGTATGTATATTTAAAAGAAAAATGCCCAGTATTTTTACCAAATTTTAGTGGTGGCACTGATGGAAAACCATCAGAGCCAAAAGGGTTGATAATTATACGTTTAAATTGTGTTTTCCTTTTTTTTTGTTTTATTGGTTCAATATATACAAAAAAACATTAACTAAACATGCAGGTTTTTAATACTCTGCAGTTAACTTAGTCAATGTTAAAACGTGGTAAAATTTACGACACGTAAATCCCTATAATCACAGTTATAATTAAATAAAAACGCCTTGTACCTATGCTATAAGAATTTCCAAACAATGTTTAGTGGTAGAAAGAGGGCATTTTCTTTGAAAATTACAACAACAAGCTTTGGGTGGTCCTTATAGCCTTTACTAAGCATTATGACATTCTCGCCAAGTTGATCTTCTGGCTTAATTATTTGTGTAATTAATTTCAACTTTGAAAGCGAAAATAAAGAATTCTAACATGTTTATGTCCTTTTACCAATGAACATATCATAGGAAAATGTTTGATTTATTAATAAAACCAAAACATTATTTGAAACTTGCACGACAACAAAAGTTAACATGAGGTACAATTTTTACCATGTAAATACCTATGGTCATACTTAAATAAAACGCACTATAGATATATTTCATTATTTGTTGATTCCTGTCCAAAATATGTAATAATTAAATCACACATTTTTGACAAGAATCGACAAAATATCTCTAACTCTTGAACTAATTTCTCACTTAACACTTGGTAAGACATGTTTAAACAATTAGGTGACAAATAAATCACGTATTTAATTTATACCTTATTGAAATGTCTTTAGCTCTTTAATATATTGATTTATTTTATAGCTTACACTGAGCAAATGTTATTTATAAATATAGAAGTTCTGAATTTATTCTTTGCTTTGGTCAGAAATTTAAATGATTATCGATCAGTTTTAGTGCTCATTACTTCAAACCCGAGCTGGGCAAGATTCGAATCTTGAATTCAAATCTTTTTAGAGCATTCAAAAGAGATATTCGAATACTTCAGTGAAAAAGGATTCGTGATTATGATTTGTTACATTGTTTAAGAGGATTCGTATTCGAATCGAAATGTTCGTGATTCAAATCCTCATGAAACGATTCGAATACTCAAATAGTATTCAAATACTTAAAAAGGATTCGAATACTCCAAAAGGGTTCGAATACTTAAAAAAGGATTCGAATACTTACAAAAGGATTCGAATACTCTAAAAAAATAACTTGGAATGAAAACACTAACACTTTCTTCACAATTTTTTTTATTCTTGCTACATCTACATTTCGAGTACTATGTACTCATTATCAATAGCTTACTCAGAGTAAACTATTGATAATGAGTACATAGTACTTAAAATGTATCTCTAGCAAAAATAAAAAATATTGTGAAGAAAGTGTTAGAGTTTTCATTCCAAGTTAGTTGAAATCTTCACGTAACTCAAAAAACATATTTCTACTCTAAAAAATAGTTCAAATTTATTCTGAAGATTCACATTCTATTTTTTTTTTTCAAACTTCAAGTTGTCAGTGTTTTATACGCCTGAATTTATGCGCTTGAATTTGGATTTGGACGCGTAGCGTTCAAATTCAAACGTTCAGGCTTTTCTTAACTCGAAATTTTACTTTAAGCTTAATGAAGGAGTGGCAACACCTGTTAGAAACATCAAATTGAATACCTTTATACAAGGTGATGACCAACCAGGAAACGGGAAATCCAGAGAATTTTATTTATCAGGAAACGTCATGGCAAAGTCGAGAATATTACTTTTTCTTTTTTCCTTGATAATCTTTTATCATAAAAAAATAAACTGTATTTATTAATATGTATTGTTAAATACATTGTTTTATTGTTTTATTTAACTTTGAGCGTCTAAATTTTGTTAAAAACTGGTCAATTTTGTTTTTTTTAACATTAATCTTAAGTTAACTTTTTACAATACTTCTTGATTTTTACCAAGTTTTACGTGTCCTTGATAATCTGAGAATAGATTAGTCCTTTAAAATCTTAGATTAGGTTGATAAACTACACTTTTTAATAAATTCCGGTAAATTGATCAAATGTTTGTCAACTTTGAGAGGTCTTTGTAAAAAATCGCTCAATTTTAATATTTTTAACTTTAGTACAAAATGTATATTCATTTCTTACTTATCTCTGTTGATTTTATCAAAATCCGACATTCCCTTAAGAATTTCAGATCAGAAAAAGAAAAACTGCACGTTTTAATATTTCCAGTTAAATTGGTAAAACTTTATTCAACTTTGGGCGTCTAGTTCTTTTTAATGTCGAATTAGTATCTAATTGCCAAAAGACGCGAATCTTCGTTAAAAAATTATATTATTTTTAATAAGTTTATGATTTTTGTAAATCGATGAAATTCATAGAAGTGATTTTAAACGAATGGTCAAAATTCACAAAAATAGTTAAAAGAATATTAAATTATAAATATTCTACACTACTCAAAAGAAAAAAGTAGTTACTTGGCATACATTTTATGCGGGTTTAGGAATCTTGTTGAAAGTTGGTATAAATATAGATGTCTTGTTTATTTCAACAATTTTACAATTGAAAATAATAAATAATTTGTAATTTTTGTATAGATTAGAACCTAATAGTAACAAAAACTAAAGTAATCCCTCCTTCTATACTTTTTATTTATGAAAATGTTTGATTTGATGTGCATCTTGAATGTGAAAAGTTGAAAAGTTTAATTTAAAAAAAATCAAAATATATAATTGCAGGCGTACATAGCAATATTATAAACAATTTAAACAGGGTGGCATTCCCGTCCCATATCAGAAATTCTATACATTTTAAAAGTTTAATTTAAAACAAAAACAAATAATTGTAGCCGCAATTTGTTTTATATTTATATTAGAAACAATTTAAATTAGGTGTGCTCTCAATTAAATTAATTTTTGAATTAATTAATTAATTCTATAATTTTAGTACTTTTTGAGAATATTAAGCCAGCGAGCTCTCCCGTAGCTGCGCACCTGACTCTATTCATCTTATTAATAAACCAATGATGATTTTGATGATTTTTATACTTGATTTTTATTATTATTTCAACTTCTTTTGGTTATATTTTAAGTTCGAGTATTCAAAGTAAATTAGGTACATTTGAATATAGGAAAATAAATCGAAATCTGTTCATTTATATTAATTTATAAGATTTGTATCAATTTTTAATAAATTTCTTCAACTCTGTTAATTTGTAAGTAAATAAGTGCACAATTCCACTAATTTAGGCACCTTTTAATTTTTCTAAAAACTTGATCGTATTTGATTTATATTGAAAAATATAATATTGAAATCCTGGTTGAGCCACTGATCCAGGCCTTTGAAATAAGTTTTTTATTTTTAATATTAAAGTTGACTTCAGTATCTTAATAATCTAATCTTTAGAACATGTAAAGGCCAACGTTTTGAAGAATTCTCAACGTCTCAATGTGTTATCAAAAAGATAGCATACTGAAGATAAATTCCAATTTAACACTTGATTTTATCAGCGAAACCCCTATTTTTTTGCCACTGAACCCTTCCGAATATAATCTCTTGTAATCCCATTTGTTAATTTTCCGGTGAGTGCGTCATGACCGGCAGTTTTCCGCCGCACACGGCGAGCCATTCAATTTCGAAAAAGGAAGCAAAAAGCTCCTTGCTGGGAGCCGTGTGCCGTTTGCAAAACACTAGAATAAAGGGTCCTTTTGAGAACAAAGCGCCTGTTAATTGACATCTAAATGTAGGCTTCGTGCTAACTAGCACGCGCCCGTCCATTGTGGGCGTCATAAAGGAGCAGAAAGAGCATGTACTAACTGTATAATAGGTGTTTTGTTTTATGGAAATTTTTCTCTTTAATTGGAGATGTCGTGCCGTGCGAAAGGGAATTCAATCCCTTAGATGTCTGTCATTAGTGTCAGGTCTGATATTCATCAAGCTATATCTCATAAAAGAAATTATTTCTTGCAGTGGCGTAGATAGCTATTAGCGATGGAGGGAAGAGGATTGGACTTAATATTTTGTTTCATAAATTTAGTTTTCTAAAGTTCTTTAAAAACAAGTACCAAAATGGTTTTATTTTTCAGTAAGATAGAAATAAAAATAAAATATAAATAATAACAAAATACATTTCTAACCAGGGATGTCGTGTTTAAAACACTTTGCTTTAAAACAGTGTTTTAAACAAGTTCAAAAATAAGTGTCTGTTTTAAACGGTTTTGTTTTAAAGATTTAATTTGTTTTCTAATAAATGAAACGTAAACAGGTCGAAAACCCATCAAAATGTTATAATATTTAAACATCCTGCATATTTATTTGAGTTCTTTAACTCCACTTCTGACAACAATACAGATGATTGAGCTGCTTTTAAACTTTAGAATAAATCAGTGTTTTATACGCGTGGCGCATGAAGTAAAATTTCGAGTTTTGAAAAGCCCGAATTTGGATTTTAACGCTACGGGTCTAAATCCAAACGTTCAGGCTTTTCAAAACTCTAAATTTTACTTTATATTTAATCTGGGAGTGGAGAACACTCGTGATATTATTTATTCAATAAACACATATTAGCTTAGCTTTAGTGATTATTGTTAAGTTCACGATTATTTCAATTATTTCACTAATTTTCACAAAAGTTTGATTATTTATTCGATTCTAAATATTCTAATAGATTTAATAATTTTTAATATTCACAATTTTCTGTTTTTATAAGAGATAAAAATATTTGAGCTAATTTTATCTGTAAGTTTGAGGCAAAATTAAAAAAAAAACAGGGCAATTTATACTTTTACAACTGACAGATTTTGTTTGAATATAAATTTTAATAAAATCATATCAAAATTTGCAGACTTTGTATTATATTGATAAATAGAATAACCAGGCGGAAAGACCAATGGTCGATAGCCAATTGGCAGAAGAATTTATTTGTTATTTTAGCCATCAGAATTATTTTTATGTTAATTATTTATTGTACAATCTGCCAATAAAGAATTATATATATATATATATATATAGAATAACCAATTTTTAAAAATTCAATAATTATTTACTAGTTTATTGATTTTTCTTAATTTTAATAATGACAATTTAGTATTTTTCTTGTTTTAAACTCTGTTTAAATAAATAAGAATCTGCGTTATAAAAAAACGTGTTTGTTTAAAAAGAAAAATATTTCTATAACAACTCTGTCCCTAACAGAAATAGAGCCTTTTATTTCATTCTTCTATTATTCTCAAGACTCATGGGGGGATTTATCCCATAATCTACGCCAATGATTTGTTGAATTCAAAAATGTATTGGTTTATGATAAATTATATCATCTTCTAGAAAATTCCATTTAGCCAGAAGAAGAAGCAATTTAAAACAATACCAAAATATCTTAGGAATGTCTTAAAATTCTCAAAAATCATAATTAACTTAGAAACACCCAACTGGAGGCTAGTAACTCGTTAAGTGTAATTGTTGTACAATTTTTGGACACATTCTGCGGAGAAGATCGTCCTTAGGGTAGTCGGTGTGGGAACAAAGTGAAAAGTTTGTGTATCATAAAAGACGCCTGTTTATTGAAGTCGTGTCGTATTTAGAAAACGGTTTATGGCGGGCGGCCAGGCGCCGGTTTTTACCGCGAGATCTGCGTAAATAATCGGTGGTTTATCATCATGTCGATTTCGGCGTTTCAAATAAACCCATTACACTCGGGGGCGCCAAGTTTTTTTTTTTTCATGGAGTCGGATTTTACGTCCGCGTTGGAATGGTTAATAAGTGAACTGCCATATGTTGGCTTCAAAGGGATACAACGGATATTATTCGACATAAAAAGGGGAAGTAAAATATTTGACGGAGCAAGAAATGGTGTGTTTTGTGATGGGTCATCTAATTTTAAATCAAAATTATCTAGTAGTTATGAGGTTGGTAATAAAGAGAATTAAGAACTACAATTTGAATATCAACAAACACGCAATTTGTTTTCTGTTGCAATAAAAAAATAACGAACCAATTTTGATTTTTATTGAAGATTTTATGGATTCTTAAAACAAAGATTCGAATTACGGATTTGAATCGCCTAACTTCATTTTAATCACGAATAGTCAAATAAAGAGAAATAATTATATTGTTACATTTATAAAAGAGCAAAAAAATTGACAAAATCAGGCGCAAGAGAAAAATATGATTCCTGTTTTTCGAACGAGGGATATGTTATACTAGGGTTGCCTTTTATATTTCGGGATTACAGAACAAAAATAAATATTAATCATTGAAAATCGCTTTATTGTTTTTCAAAATATTCCCCATTAAGATCTATACACTTTTGCATGCGTTTGAACCAATTGTCGAAGCACTTTTGCCACTCTGATTGAGGTATCTTCAAAACATGCATTCTGAACGCATCAACCGCTTCTTCAGGTGTCGAAAAACGTTGACCTCTCATTTTATTTTTTACGGATGGGAATAAAAAGAAGTCATTCTGTGCCAAGTCAGGACTATATGGCGGATGACTCATCAAATCGATGTTTTGCGTGCTCAAAAATGCAGTTGTTTGAGCCGATGTGTGAGAGCTCGCATTGTCGTGGTGAAGAGTGATCCGTTTTCGGCGGTTGGTTTTCCTGATTTCTTGGATGACAACTGGCAAACAAATGGTTGTGTACCACTCAGAATTGACTGTTCTGCGTTGTTCTAGTGGTACGGTTGCGACATGTCCAGTTTTTCCGAAAAAACAGGCGACCATTTGCTTGGAAGTGCTTCGTGCGCGAACAACTTTTGTTGGATTTGGCTCATCTTGAAACCCCCATACGGTCGACTGCTATTTACTTTCGGGCTCATACGCGTAAATCCATGATTCATCACCTGTCACGATGTCATAGACGTGTTTCGAAGCACCGCAATCGCATTTTTTTGAGCATTTTTTGCACCAATCGACACGAGCCTTTTTTTGAGCGATTGACAAATTGTGTGGGATCCAACGCGAACAAATTTTTTTGACAGTCAAATGTTCATGCAATATTGAATGTATGCTGGTCCCACTAATGCCTAAGGTTTTCTCAATCTCACGATAGGTCACATGACGATCTTGCAATATTTGTTTGCGCACAGCATCAATGGTTTCCGGAACAACAACTGATTTTGGACGACCTCCACGAAATTCGTCTTGGAGTGAACTACGACCTCGATTGAATTCACCATACCATCGATAAACACTGGTCCTTGATGGAGCTTCATCGCCAAAAATTGAATTAAGTTCATCCATGCACTGTTGTTGAGTTAATCCACGTCGAAAGTTGTAAAAAATAATCGCACGAAAATGTTCACGATTTAATTCCATTCTTTGGCCGAGATAAATCTTTTAAGTTAGTGTAAACGACACAAATAACGCTCATATGTCAAAACGTTCTGAGTACGTATAACCTCAAAAATGTCAAACCTTACGATAGAGCTCTCAGTTGCCAGATTGCAACACTAGGGTTGCCCAATCCCGAAATATAAAAGGCAGCCCTCGTAAATATTTTTCTGCAACTATTAACATTTTTAGTTTTGCTACCAGTTAAGATGGTGTGCGTGTTTTTGATTTTTACTATATTTCAGTTTTATACGCCTGACGTATGAAGTAAAATTTCGAGTTTAGAAAAGCCTGAAAATTTGGATTTGAACGCTATGCTTCGCTCCGCTCCCAAATATAAATTTTCAGGCTTTTCAAAACTCAAAATTTCACTTTATGCTTAATCAACGGGTCGAAATCCTCGTTTAATAACAATCAAAGTTTTAGGAATCACTTTTACTTCAAATGATATCAAACCAAACTTGTTTATTTGATAATTTACCACATAATAATAGGAGCGTTAACAGAAAATTGATAATTAGTCGAGTAGCTTGACATTATAACATTGTTGTAGTGTCAAAATCGATTACAGAGAAACGGTAATTAGGCGAGTAGCTTTTAAAATGACAAAACATGATGGTCATGATATTATGACACTGTCAGGTTTTTAATAAAAAAATGTCGCGTTTTGGGTCCAAAACTTCCGAAGATATTGATGAGCTTATAATACATACACGTTATTATTATTTTATTTGGTAAATTATCGATAATTAAATAAAAGTTACTTGGTTTGTTTCACTACTATTTGTTTTTATTCTCTCCGACTAGTTTCGACTTATCGTCATTCTCAAGGAGTAATACAGAAAATTATTTTACAAGTTATATATACATATCTTTTAAAGGTCAGGTAATAAGGGCTTTAAGAATTGGGGAGTTCCAGATGTCTTCGTACTCGTTTCCGATGTGTTTTTCCTGTTTTATTGCCTTGCTAATTTCCAGGCCTTCTCTAAAATTCAATTCTCCTCCCTTATTAGTTGAATATAAAATTTGGAAATCGCCTGAATTTAAAAAATGATTAGATGCGATGCAATGACGCGCAAACCCCGTTGTTTGTTTGTTATTTAGGATGGATTTTTTAATGTTTTTCTAGTCTTTTTTCAAAACTTCTACCCGTTTGTCCAATGTGGAAACGCTCGTTCAAAACTTCAAACTGAATGCTTTGATAAGACCATTAAATGACTGAAAATGTTTTTAAAGATTATAATCTAGTTTTTAAAATTTTGTTTAATATTATTTGAAGTAAAACTGACATGGTAGCCACAATCTGAAATGTTGAATTTTACCGAAATTTCCCTGATTCAAGATTTTTTTCCCTGTCATTTTAATATAACTTTCTTTTGCAGAGCTGGGATGAATCCTCGTGAAAAGGATTCGAATCACGAATCCAGATCACCTAATATGATTAGAATCATAAATACCCGAATAAAGGATTCGTAAGAGATAAATATGATTCGAATCAAAGATTCGAATCCTGTTTTTTCGAATCACAAATACAAATCCTTTAAGAATAAATTTGATTTTAATATTTTTTGCAACCTGCGTGTGGATGTCATCAAGGCAGTTCAAACCTATTCTACTTCCGCTAACAAAATTGATTAATCGCTGTATACGGCATAATGTTTTTCCCGATTGTTTAAAGTTAGCATTAGTCTACCACTGCATAAAAATGGAGATAAGTCTGATGCAGATAATTACCGCCCTATATCTCTACTTCCTGTGTTTTCCAAAATAATAGAAAAAATCTTAGAACTGCAATTATCTGACTTTTTTGAGGACAATGAAGTGTTGTGCAATAAACAATACGGCTTCCGCAAGAATCGCTCTACAACTACTGCTATTAGTAATTTAGTGGAATTAATCAATGACTGCTTTGAGGATAAGCACGTATGTCAAGCATCTTTCCTCGATCTTTCAAAAGCTTTTGACTGTGTTTCCCACTCAATACTCCTAAGAAAACTTTACTTTTATAACATCCACCCAAACAGCTGCAGATTAATTATGTCATATTTATCTAATAGAATGCAGCATGTCTTGGCCAATAGTACAAAGTCCACAGCAGTGCCTATCTTACATGGTGTACCACAAGGATCAGTCCTCGGGCCTCTCTTATTTGTGATATACATAAATGATTTACCGAGCTCTATCGGAAATAGTAAATCGATTTTATATGCCGATGATACCACGATAAATAATACATCGAAATTTTATGAATCGTGTAATTCAGAAAACAGGGAGGCACAGTTAAAAGCGAGTAGTTGATTTGAAAGCAACAAACTTAAACTGAACACCAGCAAATCTGTCACACTGACTTTCTCTCTAAGAAATAATGATGCAATTGAAGGAGTTAAATTTCTAGGAATTAACATTTTGTCCAACTTGTCGTGGCAAAACCACGGCGATGCCCTAGCATCAAAGCTGTGTTCGAGTTTGTTCGCTTTGCGCACACTGTCAAAGCAGGTATCTAAAGAGATACTGAGAACGGTATATTTCTCACTTTTCCAATCACACATGTCGTACGGTTTGCTAGTCTGGGGTCACTCTGCAATCTGGCGTAGGATTTTCGGTTTACAGCGCAAAGCTGTACGCATCATAGATAACCTCGCATTTATGGCAGATTGTCGAGCTAGTTTTGTACACTTGGATATTCTCACTCTATCATCTCTATATATTTATGAATGTCTGACATATATTAAGAGAAACTTAAATCTGTACAAAGCACATCCGAGTTGTAACAACTATTGTACCAGACAAAGTGAGAAGATATACCCAAACTCACTCAGGCTAACCAAATCTCAAACGGGGGTAAGGTATTACGGTATCAAGTTTTACAATGTATTACCCAGAGAAATTAAGGATTTACCATTCAACAGTTTTCAAACCCGTGTAAAATATATTCTGGTTAAAAATGCTTTTTACGACTTGAATGCGTACCTGCTTTTTAATTTTAATTGAGTGTTATGAATACAAAAATGAACGTATTTTATATGATTCACTTTAATTTTCTCAACCTATATTTACTTATTGACTTACTGGACTTGATTTAAATTATTGTGTGTGTATTTTAATTCGAAATCATGTGATGTATACATTTTTTCTTTTTTATGTATTTTATTAAGTGAATTATCTGTAGCTTTTAGTGTGTGCTATTTTTAATTGTACTTTGTTTTATTTATTATTATTGATTTATTTTTACCTATTTTTGTAGATTTGTATATAGTCAATACCTCAATACTACCTGCCACTTAAATCTGTTATTTTTATCTAACTATACATTGTTTCTATCTGATTATATATTTTAATACTTACTTTTAAGCTTCAAACATGTAATGACAAGCGTAAGGCTTAGGCTCATAACACAATAAATAAATGATGATTTTATATAAATATCGTTACCAGTTGTTCCAACAAAAATATTCAAAACCTAATTATTTATTATTAACACTGAACATCGTTGATAACAGACTAAATATCTGATTTCCTGTTACTCTAATTAAAGACGTATTTGTGTGTTTTTGAACTTCACTTCAAATCAGTGTTTTGTACGCGTGGCGCATGAAGTAAAATTTCGAGTTTAGAAAAGCCCGAAAATTTGTATACGAATACTTAAAAAAGGTTTTGAATCGTCAAAAATAATTCGAATTTATTGTGAGGATTACCTTCAAAAATTTCCTTTGCGTGTTTTTAAATTTCTCGTTAAATCACTGTTTTATACGCGTGGCGCATGAAGTAAAATTTCGAGTTTAGAAAAGCCCAGAAAATTTGTCTCGGGTCGCGCAGCGACCCGAGACAAATTTTCACGGGGCTTTTCTAAACTCGAAATTTTACTTCATGCTTAGCCTGGGAGTGGAAACACCCGTTCGAAACTTAAAATTGAACTCTATTATAAAATCGACGAATGAAGCATTCAATTTTAAGTTTCGAACGAGCGTTTCCACTCCCAGACTAAGCATGAAGTAAAATTTCGAGTTTAGAAAAGCCCCGTGAAAATTTGTCTCGGGTCGCTGCGCGACCCGAGACAAATTTTCTGGGCTTTTCTAAACTCGAAATTTTACTTCATGCGCCACGCGTATAAAACAGTGATTTAACGAGAAATTTAAAAACACGCAAAGGAAATTTTTCAAGGTAATCCTCACAATAAATTCGAATTATTTTTGACGATTCAAAACCTTTTTTAAGTATTCGAATCCTTTTATAAATATTCGAATCCTTTTATAAGGATTCGAATCACCCACATTTGGATTCGAATACGAATCCTCTTAAAAAATGTAACAAATCAGGATCACGAATCAAGTTGAATTAAAGTATTCGAATGCCTCTTTTGAATCCTCTAAAAGGACTCGATTCCAGAATTCGAATCCTGAATGATTCGAATCCTGCCCAGCTCTGTTCTTTTGTAAGAACCCTCCATTTTGTTAAATTGTTTTTATTGTTTTTGTTAATATTTAAGTTAATTTTATAAATTTAATAATATAATATGGCTTTTTTTGTTAGTGTTTTGGTCAATTTGAATATAATTCCATGACTTTTCTCTGACTTTCCCGGTTTTAATGATATTCAGTGAATTTTTTATTTACGTAATTTTCAGACATTCGTCGATTTTATAATAGAGTTCAATTTGAAGTTTTAAACGGGTGTTTCCACTCCCAGGCTAAGCATGAAGTAAAATTTCGAGTTTAGAAAAGCCCCGTGAAAATTTGTCGAGGGTCGCGCAGCGACTCGAGAGAAATTTTCAGGCTTTTCTAAACTCGAAATTTTACTTAATGCGCCACGCGTACAAACCACTGATTTGAAGTGAAGTTCAGAAACACACAAATACATCTTTAATCAAAGTAACAGGGAATCAGATATTTAGTCTGTTATCAACAATGTTCAGTGTTAATAATAAATAATTAGGTTTTGAATATTTTTGTTAAAACAACTAGTAACGATATTTATATATTAATGGTTGCAAACAAATAATAAAATCAAATTTATTCTCAAAGGATTTGTATTCGTGATTCGAAAAAACCAAATTCAAATCTTTGATTCGAATCATATTTATCTTTTACGAATCCTTTGTTCGAGTATTCGTGATTCGAATCCTTTTTATGAGGATTCGTCCCAGCTCTGGTATAAACGAACCAATTACGAGTACATGTATTTTACGGTTATGTATGACTTTCAAAAATATATAATCAAACTAATTATATATTTTTGGGATCTAACAAATCTGTAACGCAAAATTAACTCTAAAATTACTCCTGATTATAAACTTTTTTGGACAGGTCACAAAAGGTTGAGAAACTCTAGTTGAGACAATAGTACCATTCCAATTTCAATTGAATCCGAGAGAAATCGAAACAGAATTACCCAATACCAACATTTGTTTGTTTTTTTTTTCATCTGTTCTTTTCTTTTATTCTTTTTTTGCTTAATGAGCGTTCTCGTTTATAAGGGTGAGTGGAAAGGAAACAAAGCATAACGAGCTGCTCGGCGGAACGAAAGCGTAGTACTCCGGTTGAGCACCTCTCTGATTTCGGATTGATCTGGAAGCGACGAAGCGTTGAATTGCCGTCAGCTAAGCAAACACGGCTCCCGCTATATTTGTACGTGTATTAGTGAGTGAGTGCATTTCGCATTTATCCCCCCTCGGGGAATACGTTTCATTGTAATCAAATCTGTTTATACATCTTCGCGTCTCCCACGCAGATTTTTCCACGATCCTCCTCCGTAATTCTCTTTATATCCAATGATACACCTGCTGAACCATTAGGAAAGGGTTGCGCTGGAATTTTGTTTCCCACAAGTGAATTATTAGAGTTCAAAGATTTTGAGTTGTTGTTCTGAAATTCCGGTTAGGAATACGTACTGAATATTTTGCATAGACAACTCAATTCATCATTCATAAATTATTGCAAATTCAATTCATATTTCGTAGATTTTTTGAGATTCTTAAAGTGTAATCTAGAAGTCTATCAATAATGGGATATTGCAAAGTCTAGAATCTAATTAAAAACAACAAAATAATCCCAATGGATACAAAATTATATGTTGTAAGTGCATCAACATTGAATATTCTGTCATAACTAAATACCCACATTTTTTTTATATACCTGCAGTATACTTTTATAAGTAAACTTATTTTACGACACTCATAAACCTCTTGAAAACGCCGTGCGTAAAATCTAGGTCAAAACGGTTTCCACTCCTCCCTTTCCCAAAAGGCCCGAGCGGTAATAAAAAAAAACTTTGGATTTATAATTACAATCGACTTTACAACCACCCCCTTTCGCCGTGTTATTTACAGCCCGTCCTTAATAACAGTAAAAACATAAAAATAATTCGATAGAAACGGACAGATATTGTTATTTACTGTCACAATTATGCTTAATTGGCCGTTTTTTGAATTCCGAAATTTCGAGTCGTTTACCTGAGGAGTATAAGGCCTGTAATTATCCACAATTTTAAGGTGATCTACCGTGAAGAAGGAGCTTTTTCAATGTTGGAAATTACGACGTTCTCCTTTGTCTTTTGGGATTCCAAAAGTGAATTTGAATTACTTTATTACCCTTGAAATCGTACTAATTTAAAACCCACCTAAATAAATTCATTTTTTATTTTTGTATTAATTTGAAATAATTCCAATTAAATGTTAGCTTTGATAATTTCTTGATTTCGATCGCTCCTGAATTATTCGAATTTATCTAAATTTGCATCTTCCATCAACATTAAAAATCATTCTAATTTAGAATCTATTTCAATAAAATTGTAAGTTACCAACTTGAATTTAAAATCACTCCTGTTTAAAATATATTTCGGAAAAAATTGTTTAATTGATCCAAATTTAGAGATAGTATAGACAGTTTCAATATATTTTAACTCTATCCGAGTGAATAAAAACTGGTCATTCTTGTTAGAATTTCATTTGATCTTTAAAATCATCTACATTTTAGTGATTGGCCTCATATGAATGTCTGGACTAACTTTAAATAATATAAACTTTTAAATCTCCTCAATTTGAACTCCATCTAAATGCTCTTTAGAATCTTCGGAATCTAGACTCAGTTTGCACAGCGCCGCAGTGAGGAAAACTTGCGCCTGGAGCCAAATATCCAATTTGCGCCTTCAACTTGACAGCCAAAATAACCTAAAAATCATGTCTCATAGAGTAAATGCCAATTAATGTAAACTGTTACTAACGTCAACTGTCACTAGTGTCAACTGTCACTATTAACAAATGTCAATATCAGCTGTCGCCACCGACCTATGTCCAAGTGTCTTGATAGAATAGAAATAGAATAGAATAGAATAGAAATCTTTATTAGTGCTAACAACATAAAGTCTTACACACGTCAGAATATCATTAATATTTACTATAATAATATCTAAATTATAAAATAATTGTTTGGTGTTGTAGGCATTCACTTTGTGGTACATCTTAAATACACTTGTAAATAAAACACTTTTTACTTTGTTTAACCACTGGATGTTACATTTAATTGTGTGACTAGTTTCGACTATCTAGAAGTCATTCTCAAACTAAAGTAAATACAAATTACACGTTAAAAACTATTTATACGGCTTCGAAGAGAGGGGTGTAGATTAGGTCAACCTGGTCATTAAGAAGGGAAATTCCGGGATTAATTCGGGCCTTGTGTATTTCTAGTGCTTCCAGTAAATCCATTGGTACAATAAGTTGTAAAATTTAAAACATCCTTAAAAAATGTAACATTAATGTAATATTAAAAACGCCCCATAAACTTAATAATATAATTTTCAACCCAAAAACAAAACTTAATCCCCTAGTTAGATCAGGCATTTATAAATTGAACTGCGAAAATTGTAAAGGTGTGTACATTGGACAATCTGGTCGTAGAATCGAAATAAGGTTGAAAGAACACGAGCGAGCCTTTAGATTAAAACATAATAGTTCTACCTATGCTAACCATCTTTTAGAAGAGAATCACACTTTTGGCGAGGATGTACTTTCAGTAATCCATTTTGCCGAAAAAGGTCGTAAAATGGATTTACTGGAAGCACTAGAAATACACAAGGCCCGAATTAATCCCGGAATTTCCCTTCTTAATGACCAGGTTGACCTAATGTACACCCCTCTTTTCGAAGCCGTATAAATAGTTTTTAACGTGTAATTTGTATTTACTTTAGTTTGAGAATGACTACTAGATAGTCGAAACTAGTCACACAATTAAATGTAACATCCAGTGGTTAAACAAAGTAAAAAGTGTTTTATTTACAAGTAAATTATAAAATAAAGTTATAACAAAATTTAAAGAAACATTAAGAAAAATAATAAGTAAATAGAGAAGGACATCGAATACACCAGTGGATGCAAAACATCATATGCCTTCACTGACTTTCTGCAAAAATTCTTCTAGTGAGTAGAATGCGTTTTCTAAGAGTATTTGTTTGATTTTGGTTTTGAATAATTTTGTCGGTGGTGACTTTATATTAGGTGGTAGTGCGTTTAGTAGACGGATCGAGTAGAAATGGGGACCTGTTTTAGCTTTCGATAAACGAAATGAATTTAGGCGGATATTATCCCGCTTACGAGTATCGTGCTCATGTATGTGTCTGTTGCTTGTAAATGTGTGCTCATTTTTCTTGATATACATCAAGTATTTAAGTATAAACAGACAAGGTACCGTAAGAACGTTTAACTGTTTGAACGCTTCACGGCAATCTTGCCTGTAGGACAGTCCTGCGGTAATTCTCACTGCTCGCCGTTGAAGCCTAATTATATCATTGGTAATAGCGGAATGACCCCATACAAGAATGCCGTATGCAATATGTGATTGAACAAGTGAATGAAAAGCAGTTTTGACCACACCCAAGGATACTGATCTCTTCATATTACGCAATAAATATGTGTTTTTAGAGAGTTTGGTTTTTAAATCATGTCCGTGATATTCCCAACTTAACTTTGGGTTAACGATTATTCCCAGTAGCTTGGCTGAAGTTGTTGGCGAGGGTGTAAATTGCTTCAAAGAGAACGTCATTTCAACAGTTTTTGACAGGCTTAGCTTGAGTTTGTTAGAGTTAAACCAATTCATTACAGTAAGTTTGGTGTTATTTAGGGCGGCCACAGACTGATCGAGAGTATTTCCTTTAGCAGATATAGTTGTATCATCCGCGTAGAGGACCATAGACGCGTGGGAGACACAGCATGGGAGATCGTTAATATATAGAATAAAGAGAAGCGGTCCTAAGATAGATCCCTGAGGTACACCATGCATTAAATCTCCCACATCGGATCTATCCTCCCCCTGGTGAACGATTTGCTTTCTGTTTTTTAAATAAGACATGATCATACTGATGGCACTAGGATGGAAATTATAGAAGTAAAGCTTTCGACATAGAATAGCATAAGCAACACAGTCGAAAGCCTTACTTAGATCCAGCAGGTTGCATGCTATTACCTTGCCCTCTTCGAAGCAATTTATTATGTCGTCCACAAATTCGTTAATGGCCATCACCGTCGATCGACCCGGTCTAAAACCAAACTGAGCATCGTTTAACAACTTGTTTTGTTCTAAAAAGCTATTTATTTGTTCAAGAAATATAGATTCCATTATTTTGGAAAATAATGGCAGAATTAAAATTGGTCGATAGTTGTTTGCATCGTCCAAGTCACCTTTCTTGAATAAGGGAAAGCATTTACCAATCTTCAGAGCGTCTGGGAATGTGTTATCTGTAATACACCTATTAATTAATTTAGTTAATGGGCTTATAATTATGTCGACTATTTTCTTTAGAATTTTAAGGTTAATGCCATATATATCCGTACTCCCTGTTGAGTTTAATCCCTGTATGATAGATCTTACTTTGACGCAAGACACTCTAGCAAATTTAAAATAATCTGTACATTGACCAATTTGTATTCTGATCATCAATTTTGATAAATGTCAAGTATCAAAAGTGACGTAAAACGTGTAATAGCACGAAAGATTCGTTTAAATTTCAAACTTAAGTACGTCAAAGTTTTAAAAATACAACAAAAACGTGTCAAAAATGCACAAAAAAAAATAGTAACGCACTGAATTATTATTCTATGTGAAAATCACGGAAATTACAACAAACTACGAAATTTTCGCTAACAAACTGTTGACAGTTACGTCATATTTAACAGATAAATGACGTCAAAAATAAACAATATCATCAAAATATACCTAGTCAATATACATACATTCATAATCAAAGCTATACTGAAGAGAGATAAATCTCAAAACGCGTCTATACATGACCCAAGACATTAGTTTTAATCTAATTTCTTGTAATTTCTCCGTTCATTTTTATTTGTTAGTTGGTTTGAAGAGAATTTGACCTAAATGTTACATATACTTTAATAGAGCGTTGTAACAAATCTAATAAGATTTTAAATATTTCATTGTATAATTCACCATCTGGAGGTGTATTTACACGGGAAGTAGTTGTTTCAATAGATATTTATTGTCTTAAGTTGCCTTATTAAGTAAGACACATTGTTTGCATTTTACACAAAAAACATTTTCGTAATTTTAGAGATTATGTTTAAAGTATGTGTATAAAGTATATACGAAGCGTAAGCTTATTTTCTCAAATTCAAATATTTTTGAATTAGAATTATTCTTAGCTATTATGTTTTATTAAATGTAATACGCAGAGTGAAAAAACTCCGATGTAAGCGTTAAAACAATTGAACATTGAGCAACTTCAAAACCCCGGTCTTCGGCTACCATTTGCTTTTTTTTCAGGAAAAATGGTGATGTGTCCATCATAGTACTTTCCCCCGTAAATTGCGTAATAAATCACTTTTAAAATATTTGTAGCATTATTATTTTCAAAATGTCTTCAACTTTTTCATAACTACAACTTTTATTTGAAACATTTTTCAATTGGATCAACACATACTGACACAAACCAATGACTAGATAAAAAACACTATTTATTGAATATCTCAAAAACTAAGAGTGCTATGACAAAAAGTGAATCTACAAAAAATCTTTAATATTATATAACCTACAACTTTTATTTGAAACATTTTCCAATTGTATCAACACACACACTGACACAAATCAATGACTAGATAAAAAACACTATTTATTAAATATCTCAAAAACTAAGAGTGCTATGACAAAAAGTGAGTCTACAAAAAATCTTTAGTTTTTTATTTCCTACAACTTTTATTTGAAACATTTTTCAATTGTATCGACACATACACTGTCACACACCAATAACTAGATAAAACACACAACTTTTGAAATATCTCAAAAACTAAGAGTGCTATGACAAAAAGTAAGTGAACAATACATCTTCATTTTGTTATTATCTACAACTTTTATTTGAAAGAATTTTTTGTTTGATGAACATTTATTGAAAAAATCTGAAAAAACTGAAAAACGCTAAGAGTAAAGTACCACTTCCGGTTTTCCGATTTTCACCAAAAGCTTTTCAGTTCTTCCGATTGTAACAAAAAGCTTAAGTTTCAAGTTTCGTCTCGATATCTTTAGCGGTTTTTGCGGTACAGCGCACACAGCTCACACACAGACACACAGACAGACAGACATTTTTCAAAAATGGTCTTATTCGACTCAGGGGACCTCAAAACGGATATTTCCGCTAAAATGTTTGATTCGAAAATGTTCACGGAAACAATACTTTCCCTTTGTATTACATACGGGGGAAAGTAAAAATTATGCTTAATTATTTGAGCGTGCAGTTTTCTTTTAAAATTGTATACGTAAAGTGGAAAAGCAGCGAATTTACTTAAAATTTAAGCGTTAAAACAATTGAACATCACGACGATTCAAAGCCCTGAAGTTTAGCTGTCATATTCCTTTTGTTTCATTGAAATGTGAAGTTTTCGAAAAAAGTTGTGATTTATAATTTGAGTGATTTATTTTTTTATTAAATTTAATACGAAGAGCAATACATGCTTTAAATTTAAGCCTTGACTTAAGCATATATACAATTTAGCATAGGGTCGATCCAAAGCCATAATCTTTAGCTGTCGTTTGCATTTTGTTTCATGAAAATGTGAAGTATTTAAGTAAAATAGCATTTAATTGTTTGTGTCAGCAATTTTTATTAAATTTATTACACAGAACGAGAAAAATAGTGATTTTGAATTAAAATTTAAGAGTTGCTTTAAGCGTAAGAACAATTAAACTTTGCATAATTACACACCTACATACTTTGGCTCTTATTTGCTTTTGTGTAATAAAAATATTAAGGTAATGAAAAAAGTTGTGTTAAATTATTTGAACGAACGATTTTCATTAAAATTATATGCAAAGTCTTTGGCATGAAAATTATCTTAATATGAATAAACAGTGAAAACCATACTGCCTTGTATTCTATTTTAATGAAGATTGTAAGTTATGCAAATTGGACTAACCCAATTAGAACTTCAACAAAATGTTCCAAATTCTGTTGTTAAATTATAACGAGTGTCTATTAAACTGTTGACATCTTGGTTGCTTTGAAATAGTTATTTACAAAACAAGTGCGGGAAAATTGTTCACTCACGAGGATTGTACTTTTTTGAAGATTTCGAAAAACGAAAGAACAAATCACATAGAAAACCAAGAAAATCGTAAAACTTGATAAAAATCGATGGTATTTATCCATCTCTAAATTAAAAATGTTAATTTCGCAGCAATTTCTTCTAATTAAAACAACAAATTCAGTTGATTTTTAACCCGAGTTCAAAACAAAACTTGAATATTCTACTATTCTAAAAGTGCGCAAGATCCAATCCGAATTAAAAATAATACCATGAATCGTAAAATCGAAAACTTCACTTTCAATCAGTGTTTTGTGCGCGTGGCGCATGAAGTAAAATTTCGAGTTGAGAAAAGCCCGAATTTGGATTTGGACGCTGCGCGTCCAAATCCAAATTCTTAGGGCTTTTCTCAACTCGAAATTTTACTTCATGCTCAGTCTGGGAGTGGAAAACACTCGTTTGAAGTTTCAAACAACGAATTTACGAAAGCATCTAATATAAAAAATAAACAGATCAAATTAATGTGAATTTGAAATATCACGTATTGTGATTGCGATTTTTGTAATGTTTTATAATTTATTTTTGTTGATTTGAAATATTTGTTTATTTTAAGATGTTACCAGTGAACACAAAGAATAATTATTTATGGTTTCATAAAAAAAATGTATTTCACATTGGAAATATCGCCTAATAAATGTTTTTATTAAACATAAAAAGGAATTATTTATGGTTTCATAAAATATCAAATAATATTTAAATTATTGTAACAGTTGGCATTCGTGATTTTCCTCAATATGAAATGCCAACAATATCTTCATTTGAAATCAGTGTTTTGTACGCGTGGCGCATGAAGTAAAATTTAGAGTTGAGAAAAGCCCGAATTTGGAATTGGACGGTGCGCGTTCAAATCCAAATTCTTAGGGGCTTTTCTCAACACGAAATGTTACTTCATGCTTAGTGTGGGAGTGGAAGACACTCGTTTAGTTTGCTGAAAGTAAAGTAAATTTTCAAGATTTTAGTTAACCATCACCAAAATCAACAAAAACCATAAAAAATTACCAAATCAACAAAATGTGTAAACATCATAATAACTATAGGTGTTTAATTGAATTCACTTGGTTTGTTTTACTAAAAATAACAAACCAACTGAATTCAATTAAACACCTATAGATAAATTCAAATTCAAAACTATTTGAATTCGAGAAAATAAGCTTACGCTTCTTATAGTTTGCACACTTTAAACATAATATATAAAATTACGAAAAAACTATTCGTGAAAATGCAAACAGTGTCTTAGTTAATAAGACAATTTAAGACGATAATTGTTTCAATGGATAATTATCGTCTTAAATTGTCTTATTAACTAAGACACTGTTTGCATTTTCACGAATAGTTTTTTCGTAATTTTATATATTATAAACACCTATATTTAGTAGAAATGTTTTACGAAGTGTATAATGAGAAACAAGTTAATAATATAATAATAACAAAAAATTACAATTATAATTTTTCGACTTGTTTTTTTTCGTGCAATTCAATAAACTTCAATTCAATCCAAACAAAACGTCACATCTACAAAAGAAGAATGTCGAAACAAAATGTTCAGTTTAAAGCTTCTAACAATTGTTTTTTACGTCAAGATTAAGCATAAAGAGTAATTTGTTCAGATAATCTGTACTCAAAATCGCATTCGAGAAAAAAAAAAGAATTTTTTATTGGATAACTCCAGTCGATACATTTCGAGAATGAAAAGCATATAGGGGAACTTACCCTGTTCTACTCTTTCTGGGGTCGTCTGGGACGTCGTATCTCCCTTATTTTACAACCTAACTCTAAAAAATTTAACAAATTCCCAGAATAAAAAGCATAGAAGGAAACTCACCCTATTTTACTCTTTATGTTGTTATCAGGGCCGTCGTATCTCCCTTAATATACAACCTAACTATAAAAAATTCAACAAACCTTAAAATACATTATTTTTTCTCATTCTTAAAAATCCGCAACTTCTACATTCCATAATCAAATGATAATTTAACTGAAATGACAGTTCAGCTGTCAAATGTTGCGTACGTGATTTTAACTTTGCTGAACTCGTGCCAAAAGTGAAATACCGGAAATGCGACTTTCGAGTTGTCAAAACGGTGTTCGAAACCTCACTTTTGAGGCGGCGAGTTCAAAAAACAAATTACATATTTTAGATTAAGTCATACGAGTTGGTGAATCTCGAAAACTTGAAATAAATTTAATTATATGGGTAGTGCCACATCATGACGTATGTTTCTGAAGTCAGAACCTACTGGGATGCCGACAGTTTACAGATACCCGTTATAAATTCTAATTAGGTTCTAATGTTGAACCTATCTAAATGTAGTTCAAAATCCTCCTAATTTTGACCACCAACTGATTGAACTTTAAAATCCTGCTAATCTAAACCCCACGAATTTGCTTTAAATAAGCTTATTTTGAGAACCCAAACTGACAGCATAAAAGAAAAAGGCCGTACCTTTAAATCAAACAATTCAAAAGCAATGGTCAAACTTGAAAGAAGAAGGCCGAGCAGAATCTACATAATAATACAAAATCGGGATTTAAACAAGGCGTGTCTTTAACGGTGACCAATGAGGCCATCCCTGCATCTGCCCTTGATAGGGCTTATGTGTTTTTTTTTTTATTCATTTCGGTAATTCGGGAGTCGAGAGCGCCCCGCGGTGTCCATCGGGCCAACCCTTACAACAGATGTTCGAGCGTGAAACATTTCTTTTTTTTTTTTCGATAATGACATAATTTTCGCACGCCTTTTCTATGCGGATGTTACAATAGCAGAAAAAAGGGGTTTCGAAAGAAGCGAGTCAAGTTGAAAAGTGCCCCATGCTGGCATGGGCTGGACCGCTCCCGGTTTTGTTTTTGGCACCCCTTCGAGTTTCATTTAACGCGTTTCTATAAGCGGAAATAATTTGATTACGGACGTGGAAATAACATCATCATTTTTTAGATGACGTGTTACAACGTAATAATGTTAGATTTGTGAAATATTTTGATTGAGAATGCAATAAGTTGCATAATGTAAAGCGATATTCATGAAAATAAAAAATAATCCCATCATAATACATTCACTCCAAAGCAGGGTTGTTATGTTTAAAATACTTTGTTTTAAAATAGAGTTTGAAACATATTCAAAAACGTCCGTCGTGTTTTCAACGGTTTTGTAAATGTTAAATTCGTTTAATAGTATATTGCACAACGAGTATATAATGATGGCTATTAATCACGAGAACGAGCTTTGCGGAACGAGGCGAGTGGAGCAAGTCGTTTGAGTTATTAATAGCCATTATATGCGAGTTATACACTATACTTTGTTCACTTCAACCACAATATACAACACAGCATTTATTATATACAATTATTAAATACGCGTCAGTCTTAGTGGTCCGTTTATTTTATAATAATTTGACAGATAAATGATGACAGATTGCGGTATTATGATTTGAATGTGTTAATTCCACTTTAACACAAATATGAACAATCGTTCAACAATAAATAATACTCACACAGTCTTCCCTTTTGCCTAAGTTACATAGAAACACGCTCTTTGCACATAAAACGAATTCTTCCGTTTGGATGAAATTTTCACGGTGTTTATGTTTGTTCCGCTTTGAAAAACACTCGCGACGGATAGAAGCACAATTGTTTAACCGATTTAAGAATGATTTATGTTTACAAACGTGTTTTACGCGGGTTAAACTAGTGAGAACGGCGGAGATGTTGACGCGTTACTTCGTACTTTAACAAAATAGCGTTGAAGACGTCATCACCACCATGGTCAAATGTAAGACAAAGAAAGCTGATTTGACTAGCACAGTGCTGTTACTGCATAGCGGCAAAAAAATCGAACCAGGCAAATATTTATATTCATGTCAAAAAACCACATTTATCACGCAAATCCCGTGTATAATGTACTTGAGTGTTAAATGCACCCCATTTATGCTGCCCACACAATTAAATATTGCACATATTATATGATTGTCGTGAACAAACAAGTTTTAAACGTTAAATTTGTTTAAAACGTTTTTTTTATTACATTGAATTAGTTAAACTATATTTTATACTACTTTGTTAAACATTTTTTGTTTACGTTTTCAAATGTTTGTTAAATTGTTAAAGATATTTTAAATTACATTATCAAAAATAAAAAGTTATAACAATAAAATATCACAATTATTTGAGCATAGCTGTGATTTAAAACGTATTTTAAAAATGTTCAGGCTTATTAATAGAGTTGCCGGTAATATCATTATAGTTAATCTCTACTAGACGCATACAAACACGGTACTAAAATTTCGTATTAATAGAGTAAAATCTACATGTTATTATTTAGTTTTGAAATAATGATAAAATAAACGTAGCAACATTACATTTTTGTGTGTTTTAACTTTATTGTAAACAAGTAATTTAGAAGGTATGTTAGACTGTTTTTTATGTTTGTGAAAATGCATTTCTTCTGATAAATTATTAGATTGAAATTTACTTTCAACGAGAGTCTCCACTCCCAGACTAAGCATGAAGTAAAATTTCGAGTTTAGAAAAGCCTGAAAATTTGGTTTGGTCGCGTAGCGCGTAGCGCTACGCGGCCAAACCAAATTTTCAGGCTTTTCTAAACTCGAAATTTTACTTCATGCGCCACGTGTATAAAACATTGATTTCAAGTGAAATTCAAAAGGTACTCATAAGGTTTATACATTTATGATTTATTGCATTATTAAATAAATTCTCAATAGCCCTATTTTGTTTATTTATTTTTATTTATTTATTTATGGACATCGCCTATTTAACAAAATTACATACAATAATAAAAAAAATATAAAAATTAAACTAAACACAAGTAACACTAAAATTATTAGTACGAAAAGTATGCAAAATTTATGACAGTTAAGGTTATGTATAGGACTTAAACTAGGGCTGTTAAATTATTAGTTGTACACTAATCATAAAAATCTACTAAAACGTTTTATTAATCTGAAAATGTCAATATCATCCTTAGAACCGTGTTAATGCTGTATGCTAATGTCTATTAATAAGGCTGGTTATGTTTAAAACATGTTGTCATGTGATCATTAGAGAATAATTCGAGTGATCATTCGAGGAATAAGTCAAGAGATCATTCTAGCAATTAATTTTCATTCGAATTATACTATCATCACTTTGAAGCAGGTTTGTTAAGAAAAATGTTTTTTTTTTCATTTTAATTAAAACAAACAGTTTTTTTTGCAAAAAATGTTTTTTTTTTCACTGAAACTGTTGAAAATATTAACAATTAAAAACGTGTTTTAAACACGTTTTTAATTGTTAATATTTTCAACAGTTTCAATGAAAAAAAAAACTGTTTGTTTTAATTAAAATGAAAGAAAAAACATTTTTCTTACCAACCCTGCTCCAAAGTGATGATGGTATAATTCGAATGAAAATTAATTGCTAGAATGATCTCTCGACTTATTCCTCGAATGATCACTCGAATTATTTCTCTAATGATCACTCGAATTATTCCTCGAACGATCTCTCCAATTATTCCTTCAATGTTCTCTCGATTTATTTCTCGAAAGATCTCTCGAATTATTCAAACTGTTAGGGGTGGGGGCTTCTACTTCGTTATACATCATAATTTACAAATGAAACACGATTTTAACTTTGTTTGTATAACTGAGACTTTATTAAGTGACTGTAATTTCGACAACTTTAATTTGTCATTTTCAAACTCAAAGTTTTTGAAGTTTTTCAGTTTGAAAATAACAAGTTAAAGCTGTCAAAAATATAGTCACTTAATAAAGTCTCAGTTATACAAACAAAATTCAAATCGTGTTTCATTTGTGTCTCGAATTATTGTTCGAATGATCACTCAAATTATTGTTCGAATGCCCTCGAATTACCGTTCGAATGATGTCCCGAATTGCTGTTCGAATGATTTCTCGAATTGCTGTTCGAATGATCTCTCGGATTATTGTTCGTCATCATTCGAGTCGCAATAATCTATCATTGATTTAATTCGATTAAAGCCATCACTACTTAAAAGATATCTTTTTTGATGATTCAGGATGATGCCGTTTCCAAACTGAAATAGATTGCTGTTTAATATAAACACGATTAAATTTAAATAACATTACAAATCAATTGATCACTAAAAAAGACAAGTCACCTCAAGGTTTCGTCAATCGAATTTGATGATTAACACGTGGACATAATGCATAATAAAATATATACATGCATACATTTATATCGCCCATTGCATTGGGATTTCCTGTTTATTTATAGTCCTGCTTGTTGTCTGTATTTCGCAATGGGATTTTTTCATTCTCCATTAATATTCACGTCCATTACCGATTCAATAAAATCACGTAGACTATAATTAAGTTAAGCACGCAGGCGGCTTTTGTTTCTCCCGCGAGTAAATGGCCCGTAAAGTGACTGTATAACTTTTTCACCCTTTTTCAATCCATCCCTTCCAGAAAAAAAAATCAATTTGTCGGAAGGAACATTAACCCAGTCAAGCTTAAAATTAAATCTGAGGAGAGTGTGGGAACAGGATAGAGATTATATCGTGCTGCAGAATTTAAGTTAATAAAGAAATATATCTTTACACATAATTTATTCTGCGAATTATTTCACTCATCTTGTAAACGGTATTAAGAAAATTATGTTGAAGAAAATTAAATTAATTTTAGAATCTTCGAGGCATTCACCTAGCGGTACATTTTTAATTTGATATAAAGAAAACACTTACCTTTTTTATACCACTTTTATTTTACTTCTGTGACTAGTTTCAATTACACGGTAATCATTGCCAAACTAACTGTTAGTTTGACAATGATTGCCCTGTAATTAAAACTGGTCACAAAAGTAAAATAAAAGTGGTATAAAAAGTTAAGTGTTGTCTTCATATCAAATGAAATTAGGTTACCTAAAGTAGCTTTAACTAATTTTATGATAAAGTCCGTATACAGGAATTTTTTCTCTTGAGTATATTTATGTATAGGCGCGTAGGTAGAAATTATTTTCAGGGGGGATTATGACTTCTTACCAGTTAATAATTTAATATAAATGAAATACAATTTAAAAAACAAACAAACAACTCAAATTTAAGTTTTATGAAGTCTAATAAAATTAATTCTGGTGTATTTAAATTTAAACTTATTATGATTGACGTAAGGCCTTAAATGCGAATTTGCTAAAATTTTATAACTACCCTATATACGCCTTTGTACAGGGTGCAGTATTTTTGATGGTTTCTTTAAGTAAAGTACCATTGATATCAATGATAAACAAAAACTAATATATGCTTCCAGACCTCTTTTTTAGAGCTTATTTCTTGTACTTAATCAAAATTTGTCGATCTTCAATTGTGTCCGAGTTATACGCCAAAATTCAAAATTTAGCAATTTTGAAATATTAAAATAACTTCACATAAAGACAATTTATCATAAAGAAAAATTGAGTTTGTCAATAGGTTGCAGAATATTTATAAAATATAAAAACGAATTAAAATTAATATCGAATTTCTGCAAAAAGTTTGTCTCCAAATATTCATTGAAACAACTACTTCTCGAGCTAATACCCCGACAGATATTGAATTATACAATGAATATTTGCGTTATACGACAGCACTGCTGTTCTATGCATAATTTATATGCAAAATGCAACATCAGGTCAAACCATTCTCTAACCAAACTAAATGAAACAAAAGGAAATTGAAATAAATTGAAAAAATTATAGGGAATGAATTTTAATTGTCTTAAGCCATCTACCTACTAATGACTTAATCCTTTACCTATAAATAACATTCCTTCATTTTCACTCGCCCCAGTTTTGTGTACCTGTTTCGACGACACACTTCGACATTCCTGTAAGTTTCCTGTTTATTTTATTTTAATATTTTTGTATTGAAAGTCTAAAGCAAAGCTATACTGATAAGGGATAAATCTCGAAACGCGTCTGTAGATGGCTTAAGACAATTAAAATTCATTCCCTATAATTTTTTCAATTTATTTCAATTTCCTTTTGTTTCATTTAGTTTGGTTAGAGAATGGTTTGACCTGATGTTGCATTTTGCATATAAATTATGAATAGAACAGCAGTGCTGTCGTGTAACGCAAATATTCATTGTATAATTCAATATCTGTCGGGGTATTAGCTCGAGAAGTAGTTGTTTCAATGAATATTTGGAGACAAACTTTTTGCAGAAAGTCGATATTAATTTTAATTCGTTTTTATATTTTTTAAAATAACTTCTTTATTTATAAAGATATTGGCATGAGGTTAAACTTTCTTTAGGCATTTTTTTTAAGTAAAATACCGTGACAAAATTATATTTTGTTTTAAGTTTAATTTTCTTGAGATGTGACATAAAGTTGTATTATTTTAAATACAAATCACAGTTAGCCATGACTTCATTCGATTACGTTTTTTATAAGCTTTCCAAAAATATATCATTTTTTAATACTTTAATTCAGTTTTAGTTATTTGTGTTTAGTTTATTTAATTTTTAATTCATTTATCAAGAATGCCATGATAAAAATAAATGAATAGTAAACAACAACAATTTAAAACGTCAACTGTCTTTATTAACTCATTGCTTTCACTTTATTTGTATATTAAAACAAAAAACATTTAAAACAACAACTTATTAAACACGTAATTTATTATATTATGTTTAAATAAATAATATAATCAATACAATAAAATAATTTTCGTTTTTCGCATATTCTGCAAGAAAAATATCTTCTTAGCATTCACACGAATTTTCATGAACATTTCTTAAAGAATTTCCATGTTTTGAATGTTTAAAACTTTGATTTCCCTAAATATTCCTATAAAGTTCTACGTTTTTGACTGAAAATAACTCGAAAATTTAGAATCGAAATAGTTTACATAATTTAAGACATAAAAAACCGTTTTAAACAAATTTAACGTTTAAAACATGTTTTAAACGAATTTAACATTTAAAACATGTTTAAAACAAAACCGTTTAAAACACGGCTGTTTTTAAACATGTGTAAAACTGTTTTAAAACAAAGTGTTTTAAACATAACAACCCTGGTCTTAATAAAATTGTATGTATTGTATAAAATTTAACTAAAAGGTAATTCAATATAACTAGAATCTTCTGCTACGTGTTTAATATCGTTTGTTGTTATACTATTTTTTTTCTTGTTGACTGATAGCAAAAATATGAGTCAATATTTAACATTGAAATAGAGGCAATAGAATTTCAAATTTTTTCATTATATTAGCACATGAAAAGCAGCAAACAGCAACGATAATTGTTGCTGTTCTGAATAGAATTAAGCTTATTATCGTTGATCCAGGTCGGACATATGCTAACACACTAGAAAATATTGTAACAAAAACGTGGCCAAACTTGAATCCCGCCGGGGGGCATCATAAACACAAATACACGGGGCGCTCCCCTCTTTTGATTTTTCACTTCGGCACCTTTTCAAACGTCAATAAGAGGCCCCATCGAGCCGTATATTGTTGACGCGAACGGCGAAAATGTAAAAAAGCGACTCCCCTGCGAGCCTCTAATAAGGCACCGACTTTGGGAACTGTTTCGATTTTTTATTCACATTTTCGCTTTATGGAATTGTTGTAATTTTCTTTTTATTTCGATGAGGCGTTTTCAATTTCAATTTGGATTTCGCCGAGGGATGGCTCAGTGCAGCAGCAACCCTTCCAATTGTGTAAATTGAAGGCTAAATCCGGGCGGCAAGGGGTTGATAATAGCATTCCGAGGGGTCGGACTCAATAAAATAGTTTAATTGAAATTAAAATATATCTGCGAATCCAATATAAATCTACCCCCCTGGAGTTTAATTTAAACTCCTTAAAAGCTTTTGTGTGAAACGCGGGGGATTCTTTATTTGGTTTACGAATACGAATAAACAACACCTGTTCGTTTCTACATGAGAATATATTTTGATATATCATCATCAGTGGAGGATTTATACTTATTGAGGCCCCTGGGGGTAGCAAATATCTTTGTGATATGTAAGTATATAAAAAAGACAAATATTTGATTGACCACTTCCCATCGCTACGCGACCAAGCCAAATATTCAGACTTTTGGAACACTTGGTATAATCTGTAGTGTTCTACCGGGTGGCTAAGTAAAACACCAACAATTAAACAATAACTCAACTTTTATCCACTGATAAACTCATACTCGGTACATTCGCTAATACAACTTAAAATCGACTGGCGTGCTCATCCCGATCGCTCACAATTAATCCGCGCACGCTGGGTATCACATCAAAGTCTAACGGTTTGATAATGATACGTGTAGTATCGAAACTATAGTCACCAAATAAACCAATTGTTATACAAACAAAGTGATAAACAGTGTTTTATTTATGTTCAACAATGTATAACGAAGTAGAAGCCTCTATAGTCAGTGAAAGTCAATAATATAAATAAAGCGCGCAAAATATAAATAAAAATAATTAAACACTACATAATCTATGCAATAATAAAAAGCAATTAGACTACTTGGTTTCATTGTTTGAGCTTATGAAATAATACTTTATGCTTAATCAAGAAGTAGAAACACTTGATAAACGCTATTAAAATAACAGCGAATGCGTTAAAATAAATTAAATTTTAAATAAAATGATCGCACATGTTTGTTGAATACGTGTCGCGTTTATTTATTCAAAAACAAAAGCGCTTTAAAACAAAATCCCATTGGACAGCTGTTGCTCATCCATCTTCCTCGAAGCAAGCACGAGTCGAAAACGCCACATTGAAACCGTTTAAACGCTTCAGGTTAATTTATCCAGCGCCGGATTCATTGGGGGTCTCTTCCTTCCAGGTCCTCCACATAAATAGGAATTCAATCATTAATAACACGCACGTTCCGGTGAATTCGATGCGAGGAGGGAGCGAAAAATAAACAACGGCCGGCATCAATCATTCGGGCATTCCTCCGTAAACGGCCCGTTGGAATTGTACATAACTTAATATTAAGTTATTTATTATGTATTATATTTTATGATTTTCTATAGAGGAGATTTTTCTATGCACATCACAATTTTTCTCTGCAAACTTTCAAACATTTGTTCATTTTATAAATATTTTTAATTCGAAGCTTCTAACGAGTGTTTCTAATGCCAGATTAAGCAGAAAGTAAAATTTCGTGTTTAGGAAAGCCTGAAAATTTGGTTTAGTCGCGTAGCGAAGCAAAGCAACTAAACCAAATTTTCAGGTTTTTCTAAACTCGAAATTTTACTTTATGCGCCACGCGTATTATACACTGAAAATAACAGAAATATTGTAAACAAGTAAACTTCACATGAAATCAGTGTCTTATACGCGTGGCGCATGAAGTAAAATTTCGAGTTTAGAAAAGCCTTAAAATTCGGTTTGGTCGCTCCGCGAAGCGGAGCGACCAAACCAAATTTTAAGGCTTTTCTAAACTCGAAATTTTACTTCATGCTTAGTCTGGGAGTGGAAACACTCGTTTAAAGCTTCAAATTGATCTCTTTTAAAAAATGGTTATACATATGTATACTTAAAAGAAAAATTCCTTGAAACAAAAAACCAATATTGGAAATAATGTTATGCTTTTATTTAAAATGTTCAATGCACAAGAAACTGCAATAACTTTAAAACCTAGTTACTGAATATTTTTCGCCACATTGAAACCGTTTAAACGCTTCAGGTTAACCCATCCAGCTCCGGATTCATTGGGGGTCTCTTCCTTCCAGGTCCTCCACAAAAATAGGAATTTAATCATTAATAACACGCACGTTCCGGTGAATTCGGTGCGAGGAGGGAGCGAAAAATAAACAACGGCCGGCATCAATCATTCGGGCATTCCTCCGTGCCGTAAACGGCCCGTTGGAATTGTACATAAGCGCATAAAGTTCGGAGATTTATCATCGGATTGTAAATTTTAAATTTTCTCTCGTGGCTAATTTTTGATTTACGCCCTTTGTCGCCACTTCGGAACGGTCCAATTTATTTTTAAAAGCCCGAGCGGCATAAATCTTCGGGCTTATTGTTCCGACCTGACCCGTGCCATCTCCGAGATTTCGGAGATTAACTCTTTAATCTTTACTTTCTAAAATAACTGTTTTATTGCCGGTTATTCAAGAAGAACTTTGAGAGGATAATAAAGGCTATAGAAATAACATAACACGATAATTCTTACCATTTTCAATATATATTCCCCAAAACGAATTATCGGTAGTAATATACCAAGATCGAGGTTAATTATCAAAAAATAGATTTTGAGTACCTTGTTACCGAGTAATTCAACGAGACAATAACATTTGTTGTCTGATTATTAACCGAGAGCGTTAGCTGTAGGTTAATAATCAGTTGACAACAAATGTTATGTCGAGATGAATTACTAAACGGTAATAGGTACAAAAACTTTTTTCTTTTTGATAATTCATTCAAGCTCGCGGTATATTCGGGTAGATAATTTACCAAATGAAATAATAATAAGGAATCTTTGAGTATACCAGCAATTTAATTTAACGAATAAAGCACTAATAACCTTTCTTCACATTTTTATTTGAATTACCAAATGTGCATTTCGGACACAATGTGACCATTGGTCACTTTATGTCCGAAATGCACATTTGGTAATTCAAATAAAAGTGTGAAGAAAGGTTATTAGTGCTTTATTCGTTAAATTAATTTAATCTTCACGTAACTCACAATCAATTTATTTATACCAGCAAGCCGTACAAGCGAAAATTTCCATCCAGAACATAATTTCTTTCTTGGCAAAACACGTTAAACATCTTGGTGACATACGTTCTACTATACATTGTATTTTTTGAAAGTGTATGTATTATAAGCTCATCAATATTTTCGGAAGATTTTGACCCAAAACGCGACACTTATTATTAAAAAACTTAATAACAGTGTCATAATATCATGATCATCATGTTTATATAATTTTACCTACGCCCTATCTAGTAACCGCATCATACCACACTGTCATCTTGACAAGTATTATTGACATTACGTACACAGGCACGTAATAGCTTTGATAAGTACATTACGTGCTGACAGCTGAACAGCTGATTGCTTACCGTACAGCCAAATGACATTTCTTTGATGTACAGGGAGTTTTTCTTTAAAGTATACGTGTTCCAAATTCAGCTTATTTTTTTTAAATCTTTAGTTATTCGTTGTTTTTTTTAAGAGTTCAATTTGAAGCTTTAAACAAGTGTTTTCCACTCGCAGACTAAGCATGAAGTAAAATTTTCGAGGCTTTTCTAAACTCGAAATTTTACTTCATGCGCCACGCGTATAAAACAATAAAATATTGTGAACTCTATGCATATTTGATCCTCACTTGAAATCAGTGTTTAATACGCGTGGCGCATGAAGTAAAATTTCGAGTTTAGAAAAGCCCAGAAAATTTGTCGAGGGTCGCTGCGCGACCCTCGACAAATTTTCACGGGGCTTTTCTAAACTCGAAATATTACTTCATGCTTACTCTGGGAGTGGAAACAGGGAGTTTTTCTTTAAAATAAACGTATTCCAAATTCAGCTTATATTCTTTAAATATCTAGTTATTCGTTGTTTTTTTCAAAAGTTCAATTTGAAGCCTTAAACGAGTGTTTTCCACTTCCAGACTAAGCATGAAGTGGAGGCAAATTTTCGGGGCTTTTCTAAACTCAAAATTTTACTTCATGCGCCACGCGTATAAAACAATTAAATATTGTGAACTCTATGCATATTTGAACCTCACTTGAAATCAGTGTTTTATACGCGAGGCGCATGAAGTAAAATTTCGAGTTTAGAAAAGCCCAGAAAATTTGTCTCGGGTCGCTGCGCGACCCTCGCCAAGTTTTCACGAGGCTTTTCTAAACTCGAAATTTTACTTCATGCTTACTCTGGGAGTGGAAACAGGGAGTTTTTCTTTAAGATATACGTATTCCAAATTCAGCTTATTTGTTTTAAATCTCTAGTTATTCGTTGTTTTTTTCAAAAGTTCCATTTGAAGCCTTAAACGAGTGTTTTCCACTCCCAGACTAAGCATGAAGTAAAATTTTGAGTTTAGAAAAGCCCCGTGAAAATTTGTCGAGGGTCGCGCAGCGATCCGAGACAAATTTTCGGGGCTTTTCTAAACTCGAAAGTTTACTTCATGCGCCACGCGTATAAAACAATTAAATATTATGAACTCTATGCATATTTGAACATCATTTGAAATCAGTGTTTTATACGCGTGGTGCATGAAGTAAAATTTCGAGTTTAGAATAGCCCAGAAAATTTGTCTCGGGTCGCTGCGCGACACGAGACAAATTTTCACGGGGCTTTTCTAAACTCGAAATTTTACTTCATGCTTACTCTGGGAGTGGAAAACACTCGTTTAAAGCTTCAAATTGAACTCTTTTAAAAAACAACGAATGTCGGAAAATGTACAGCTTTATTTCTTGTATATTGATCAAGTAGTAATTTAGTTTTCATCATTGTCATGGTACTATAAAATATTATTACAATAATTAAGTTGTTCTTTCATGCTCATTGTTTATTTTGTTAGAGCGAAGGTACAATATCGTACGTTTCTCGAGTGGTATGGCAATTACATACTCGCGGAATACTGCACTCGTCGCTGCGCGGCTCGTGGGCAACATGTCCGCTCATATGTAATATGCTGCACACCACTCTCGTTACGTAATATACTATTACTTACGCCCTATCTA
The DNA here is from genome assembly GCA_932526585.2 of Philonthus cognatus. Taxonomy (NCBI): domain Eukaryota; kingdom Metazoa; phylum Arthropoda; class Insecta; order Coleoptera; family Staphylinidae; genus Philonthus; species Philonthus cognatus. The sequence continues at coordinate 75,560,191 of OW052241.1, forward strand.
GTAACCGCATGATACCACACTGTCATCTTGACGCGTATGATTGATATTACCTACACACGCACGTAATAACTTAGACAAGTACATTACATGCTGACAGCTGAACAGCTAATTGATTACCGCACAACCAACTGACATTTCTTTGATGTATATTGATCAATTAGTAATTTAGTTTTCATCAATGTTACTATCAAAAATTAATGAATACATAAGTTGTTCTTTCATGCTCATTGTTTATTGTGTTAGGGCGTAGGTAAAGTATCGTACGTTTCTCGAGTGGTATGGCAATTACATACTCGCGAAATACTGCACTCGCCACTGCGCGGCTCGTGCGCAACATATCCGCTCATATGTAACATGCTGCATACCACTCTCGTGACGTAATATATTATTAAAAGCTACTCGCCTAATTACCGTTTTTCTGTTATCGATTTTGACATTACAACAATGCAAAACATTGTTGTAATGTCAAGCTACTCTACTAATTATCGATTTTTTGTATCGCTCCTATTATTATGAAGTAAATTATCGAATAGTAAAACCTTGAAATATTTGTGCTGAGAAAGATATTTTTCGCCATTTTAAAATCACATGGTAAAATAATAAAAATAATCACTGTCATAATGTTGGCTCATATACATGGTTTGTCCGGAAAGTGATGAAAATGATTTTTTACGCTAAGCTGAAGGGTCTGGAAATAGAGTGCTGGGGAGTGTTAGCTAAATGGTTAAATCGGATTTGTAACCTCTGTTCTTTTACAGAGTGTGAATCGACGACAAAGTGGACTGCCGTTTGGGGGTCGCGTCACGGTTCAAAATTAATACGGAACCAAATGTAAGAAAAATTATAATCGTTTACTTGACACAAGCCATTCTGAAAAAAATATAGAACCCAACTAAAATGAACATCGTGCAGAGATGTCGCCAAAGTCTTAGAGGTTAGAAAATGTATCTAAGATGGAAGCAATTTTTAAATGTGATTGACATTTATATTTCAGATTGCTAGTAGATAAATTAGACATTTGAAAGCCAGTTATGCATAAAATTATCTCAACAAAATTGCAGATGTTCGGAGAGTCTGTGCTAAATCTCCACATTACGGAACATTTTTCGCTGGTATTGGTGATGGATTTTGGCCAAAAAAAACAATTCTATCGTTGACAAAATTTTTCTCTAGCCCAGATCTGCTTTTATTTGTCTTATATTTGTTTCCAAGGTTGTCATTTATGTTAAAAAGACAACATTTTAACACTATTCAGCTCGTAGAAGATATGACGAGCGCACTGTTCGGCAATGCAGTCTAGGACTTCCTAGAGGATTACTAAAAGTGATTAAACCGCGAGAAATGGTATATTGTTGCCCAAAGGATGTACGTTTAAGAATATCAACTGAATTTAATTATATTTTTGAAATATAAAAAAGTTCTGGCACATTCTCATTACTTACCGGATAAACCATGTATGCAATAATTTTAAAATGTATGATGTAAATTATAAAATTACCCAACGATATCACTTTGTGGATAACTCCATAATCAATATTCAAGTAAAATAAACATTGAGAGTTACTTAAAAATGCAGAACCTAATGTTTTAAGTAACTCTCAATGATTAATACGTTATTACAAATTACGGAGTTTTAACCATTCATATAACTGGTATTTAATCTAAGTTAATTCAAGTAATATAATCCTAGCTTGTTGGTGATTAAATTAAGTTAAACAAATTTTAAAATTTTAACATCTAATTATTATGTTACAAATGTCTCGACTTTTCATTAAAATAAAATGTTGATCACTTCATGATTGGCATTTCAGATAAAAATCTAGAAATTTGTAGGACATTTTATTGTCCTACTTTATTGCTGGAAACATTTGTATGGCTCTTTTAAAGCTGTTGTTCGAACAATTTATTAACGGTTATAATAATTTTCAAAAGAACACACATATTGCAACTCTTTCTTCTAATCTGAGAGACTATACATAAACTGTTCTATACTCCATTCATTTTAAGAAAAATGTAACTAGAAGCCTGGTTTGTACGGCTAAAATGGCGGAATCTCTTGACATTTTTGGGCGCGGAATTTAAAATTTAGAGGAAACGTATGTTGACTCGAAATCGGTTAGACCAATATTAGAGAAAAATAAAGCTGTTAAGCAACATTATTAAAAGTAAATTGTTTCTTTGAATATCAAATGACTCCTTTTTACAATATTTTTCAGTATTAATAACAAACTATATTATTTTTTTGAATTAATTTCTCATCTGGCACTTGGTGAAACATATTAGAATATGTAAAGTTATTTAAATTAAAAACACTTGGTATTGTTTTACAAATTAATTTGTGAAACAATACCAAGTGTTTTTAATTTAAATAACTTTACATGAACTATATTATTTTTACAATTATATACCTTACTATAAAATTATTTATTAATAATTCACAAAACATGTTTTCATTATTCAAGAAATAATAATCGATTATTTACATACAAAGCTGAAAAAAAAATCTCAAAATATCTTTTTTTTTTTGACAAAAATGTCGACATATCGAAAATCTCATTAAGATTTTATAAATTGAAAATCTCGAAATATTGAAAATCTAATGAAAATTTTATGATATGACGAAAATCTCGAAATACCGAAGAACAAAAAATCTCGAAATATTGAAAATTTCATTAAAGTTTTCTAAATCGACAAAAATTGAAAAGCTTACGAAGATCTCGAAATATCGAAATCTTCATGAACATTTTCAAAATTGATGAAAATCTCGAAATATTGATCTCATGAAATTTTTCTAAATCGACAAATAATACAAAATATCGAAAATCTCATCAACATTTTATACATCTACAAAACAAGTGTTTTCCACTCCCAGACTGAGCATGAAGTAAAATTTCAAGTTTAGAAAAGCTCCGCGTAGAAAATTAGTCGAGGGTCGCGCCAGCGACCCAGGACTAATTTTCACGGGGCTTTTCTAAACTCGAAATTTTACTTCATGCGCCACGCGTATATAACATTGAAATATTATTTTGTAAAAGGTGAATATTGATAATTTCGTAACCGTCATTAAACTATTCTCGGCAATAATATCAATCTAACGTAAAAAAATAATTTAAAGCATTAAATAATTGTAAATACGAAATCTAAAATATCTGGTATCAAAAATTATCAATATTTTAAATATCGATACTTTTCACTACGATATTTTATCTTATCGATACTTGGCTATACGATGTAATCGATACCCAACATCGAAAAATATCGATAGGACCCTCCGGAGCATCCTTAACACAAATGTACTTATAATGTTAACCTTTTCTCTTAAAGGAGTGGACAAAATATCGTATGGTTTTTCTGCACATTCAGTCATCTTTGAATAGGTATCACGACGCACTTTCTTCTTTGGCCATGTTTTAACTTCTCCTGTTGATTTCATTTCAGCAATAATTTTGAACATGGATGATATTGATGTTCCCACTTCAGCACCCGCAAGATATTCAGCTTCGCTTTCAAATTTTGTCACCGTCTTGCACTTTAAATTATTGTTGAGGGCCATTAACTTCTGTCCACTTTGAGTTTTTCCTTGTTTAATTTTAGAAGAAACAGTCGTTAGTTTTTCGTTAATAGACATAAAAACCAAAAATTTGGAAACAAAGTGACAATTGTGACAATTCTGATAATTCTTTTTCCACTATAAGTGAGAGTGAGTGGGAAATAGAACGAATTGTCTATTTATTGGCTTTATGAGTTTTCCTCGAATTTCGGCAAGGACAAATAAGCCCTATGTTTCCCTAACATTAATCTAAACGGGAATGAAGTATAATCAGAATATTTTATAAAAATATTCATGTATTTCGAATAAAATATCCATATAACATTCTGATTAGAACACTTTTTGTAGACCTTACATATACTTTTAATTGCCCTCATAATCTATAACCATGTGAACTAAATGCCCTTTTCACATCGTAAAATTTTTCAGTTACGACCATAAATATCCCAAACGCTCCGGAGCAAAAAAAACAAACAAGAAAAATGCCCCCGTTGTCCTGTCCATTGTAAAAACATGTGTCAACTTGTTTATTAATGCAAAGGGTGACATTGTCTAAAACGCTTTAGCCCCTTCTATTTGAAAATAAAAAACGCGCCTACCCTCATTAACACGGGTCAATTTTCGTCACGGCCCATCGCTATTGTCGCGAGGCGCGCTGTCCATTTGTCACGGCATTGTTTATAGAAATGGCCGAGCTCTATATGTTTCGCATGAATGGAATAATAAATTTATATGAATTAATCAAGTGAGGAATTAGCTTTAAATGAAAGGACCATTTGTTAAATGGCACGACCGTCTGTACCTGTCTTGACTTTGTAAAAGTTATTATTCACGTTTTAACAATGTCGACCTGTGTAGGACAGGGAAAAAATGCCTACGTGAAAGAAGGTTGACTTTTTTTGTTAGGGGGTGAATTTTTGTTAGGGCCGGAACTGTATTATGTTTATTCGGAGAATTGCGTTCTGTGTAAAGTTGGGATTCATTTAAAATTTGAAACTCACACTTCAATAATATTAAAGTACCTACCTGCCAGTAATTTATAGCATAATAACAAAGTCTTTTGTTATCTAAAATTCCTATCAACAAAATAATAAATCCAATTAAGTCTTTCTATTGGAATTTTGGTTGTCCAATCAACATGTAATATTTCAATAGTGTTTCAACTCCTTGATTATGCATGAAGTAAAATTTTGAGTTTAGAAAAGGCCGAACGCTTTTATCGAGTATTTCAACTCCTTCGTATATTAACCCTCTCGGCCCTGACGGTGGCATTTGCCACCACTAAAATTTGGTAAACATACTGGACATTTTTCTTTTAAATGTACATACATGTATGCATAAGCTGTAACTTTTCCGATAATCGTATGTTTTTCAAAAGTTTAATTTAAAGTCTTAAACGAGAGTTTTCCACTCCCAGATTAAGCATGAAGTAAAATTTCGAGTTTAGAAAAGCCTGAAAATTTGGTTTGGTCGCGTAGCGCGTAGCGCTACGCGACCAAACCAAATTTTCAGGCTTTTCTAAACTCGAAATTTTACTTCATGCGCCACGCGTATAAAACACTGATTTTAGGGTGAAGTTCAAAATATTTTACTAAAGCAGTATGCTAAAAACGTAAATTCTGAACATCAGATCACATCAGTGTTTAGTACGCGTGGCGCATGAAGTTAAATTTCGAGTTTAGTAAAGCCTGAAAATTTGGTTTGGTCGCTCCCCGCTTCGCGCTACGCGACCAAACCCAATTTTCAGGCTTTTACAAACTCAAAATTTTACTTCATGCTTAATCTGGGAGTGGAAAACACTCGTTTGAAAGTTCAATTCGAATTATTTGGAAAAACAACGAATATTTGAAGATTTACAGCGTATACATTATATTGAGATATGTATACTTGAACAAAGAACTCTTTGTATATCTAAGATAGTAATAAATAATATGCAATGTACAAAACATTTTTATGGGCACCAGAAAAATTTCAGAGCTGAAAGGGTTAATATTTTAACATAAAGAAAAAATGAGTTGGCCAATAGTTTGCAGAATAATTACAAAAGATAAAAACGAGTTAAAATTAATATCGACTTTGTGCAAAAAATGTTTTAGTCTCATTGAGACAAGTCTCCAAATATTCATTAAAACAACTACTTTTCGAGCTAATACCCCGACAGATATTGAATTAAAAAAAAAGTTATTAAAATAAACAGAAAACTTAATATTTTGTTTCATTTAATTATAGGTTCACATTAAATCATCATTCATAATGAACGGAGTCTGCGTAAGATGGCGCGGTTGGATCGATTTGGAGAGGCTGGACGGTGTTGGATGTTTGGAGTATTGCGAAGAAAGAGCTGCTGCTGAAGATGCCCTCCTTAGAGAACAGATCGAGAGGTACAATCAAAGGCTAAGGGAATTCGAAGATAAACAGAGAGGGTATCGCCAGGATAGACCAGATCATGATCTTGAGGTGAGTTGAAAGAATCATATTTCATCAAAACGATTTGTTTTGAATTTAGAATACAAATACAACTAATTTTCGCAAAATATAGAAAATGTTTGTTAGATTTCAGAAAATTACAAGATTCAAATACCGATTTTACTACCAGATTTAAATATACTAGCCGCCATAAGTAAATGAACATTCAGTAAACGTCGGTGAATTTTTATAAAATTTTCAGGAAAGATGTATTTTATCCGTGCTAAGAAACGATGACCATTTCAAGAACATTCGATTTATATCTTGAACAAGTTTCTCATCTTTCACGTGGTGAAACATATTTAACTATGATTTAATAAAGAAAACACTTTATAAATCAAGTTACCATCGACAATGAAACCAAAATTCTTTTGGCGAATAAAATGCACTAATAACCTTTCTTCACATGTTTATTTGAATTACCAAATGTACATACATTTCGGATACAAAGTGACCATTATCAATGGATTAACAGTGTTAATCCATTGATAATGGTCACTTTGTGTCCGAAATGTATGTACATTTGTAAATTGAAATAAACGTGTGAAGAAAGTTTATTAGTGTTTTTATTCGTCAAATTAATTTGATCTTCACGTAACTCAATCAATCAAAAAATTCTTTGTTTTTTTATTTGGACATTATTTATTTATTCGGTACTTTAAACCAAAATTGTAAGATTAAATAATCTTAGTCGACAGGGTAAAAAAATCAGTATACGAGAAGCAGGATTATCCATTTGTAAAACTGGTAATCGCATAAACCGCAGTAAAAATGTCATCAACATTCACCTACGTGTACTGGGTGTTCATTTACTTATGGCGGCCCGTATAGTATTCTTCTAATTAAATCTAGTATTCCTAAAATGCTGTTGTAGAATTTTAGAATATGCAATATGTTGGTAAAATGCTGTTTTACCATAATGTTAATATTTTTAAAAACAGTCGCCTTTTATTTACATTTTGTATTCGAAATGTGTAGAATCGCATTTTTGGACAGCTTGCTGAAAACAGTATTATTTTAATTAAATCTGGTATTCGAAAAATACTCTTTTAGAATTTAAGAAGCACAATCATCATTTGGTAAACTACTGTTATCAGTTTTTTTATATTTTGAAAAAAAAAACAGTACTCTTTTATTTAAATTTGGTATTTAATAATTCCAGAACATCATATTTAGATGTTTAAAATCTAAATATTGTAAAATTCTTAAATGAAAATTACGATTTTTTAATAATCTTTAAATACTAAAATTAACTAAATAAATACAAATAGTTGCCCTTGTAAGATAAATTATCTACTCTAATTTGGATCTGGTATTCAATAACATTTTGGGAATCTACCTGTTACATTTTTAAGGAAAGGTGTCTTTTGCACTAAAGCTTTTCTGTAACCTTGTAACCTTCTAAGAAGTTTTTCTTTCTTTCTTTGAAAAGTACAAGTTTACATATATTTTGAATTTTATTTCTTTTCAAAATATTGCATTTCTAATAAATTAAGTTGAAAACCTTTATTATTAGGAATGCAATTCTTAGCTTTAAAATAAACTATTTTTGAAGTAGGGAATAGTCTGTACAATTAAGTTTTCTTTTAATATTACTCATTTAAAATAAATGTCTAGTTCAAAAAATCACAGTCAGATTTTCACAATATCCTAAGAGATTGTTAAGGAATCAATTTCTTCGTTCGAACTTTAGAAAAAACAAAATCGAACATCAGAAAGTGAAATTACAGACGCTTAGAGCTGATTATGTTCTTTTTTGTACGTGTACAAAATATGAAACTTCAAATAACCACAAAAAATTAACAACAATTTAAATTTTGGTGGAATTTTAAGAAATTGTTAGTATTGTTTGTTGTTACCAAAATCATATTAATTAATTTCCATTTAGACAAGACTGTTGCGAATATTTTAAAACACTTAGGTCCATTTGCACCCCGACCGATTAGCTTTAATCATCCACGAATCATTGATTAAACCTCTGATTAAGTCAAATTTCTAGAACATAAGAATGTTATAAATTTGTATCATAAACATGTTTCTTTCATCAAAATGCAACTGTGTAAACAATTTGTAAACACAATTGAGTCGCTTGGAGCAATAACGACTTAAGTGCTCTTAAGTTATTGTACGAAATTAACGTTTAAAGTTTTTAATCTTATATATTGTAACTATCAGTGGACATGAAAATAATTAGTAATTAGCATAACGAATGATCAACGTTTCAAGAAGGACAGAACAGAAAAGTAACTGTTTTAAAATAAAACCTGATGGAGTAGGAGGTAAATGATCACGCTTTGAATTATGTCGTTTTCAATATAATTACTGAAACACATATAAATATATACAATATGGGGAAAAATATACAATAATGAGCAAATAAGTAAGTTCATAACCTATAACTACCTTCGTAACCAATATCGTAACCTATTTATTGTCAAGAAACTACGTCATTCTTTTTCGCTAATATTTGCTATGAACTGAAACTACACCTGGCTCATTGTACAGTAATTTAACTACCTTTCAAATCTAAAATTTGCTTTTTTTGCCAAAGGTAACGGCTTCGGGCCAATCTTTTAAAATTTCAAGGTTCATCGTTACATGGAAAGGAGTCGGAATTTTCCTAGCTATCTTTACAATCTTTTTAAAATGAACCGTATATACCAAAATTAAGGTCGTACTGACTCTTAAGTTATTAAATTAACGTTTAAAGTTTTTATTCTTATATATTGTAACTATCAGTGGACATGAAAATAATTAGTAATTAGCATAAGGAATGATCAACCTTTCAAGAAGGACAGAACAGAAAAGTAACTGTTTTAAAATAAAACCTGATGGAGTAGGAGGTAAATGATCACGCTTTGAATTATGTCGTTTTCAATATAATTACTGAAACACATATAAATATATACAATATGGGGAAAAATATACAATAATGAGCAAATAAGTAAGTTCATAACCTATAACTACCTTCGTAACCAATATCGTAACCTATTTATTGTCAAGAAACTACGTCATTCTTTTTCGCTAATATTTGCTATGAACTGAAACTACACCTGGCTCATTGTACAGTAATTTAACTACCTTTCAAATATAAAATTTGCTTTTTTTGCCAAACGTAACGGCTTCGGGCCAATCTTTTAAAATTTCAAGGTTCATCGTTACATAGAAAGAAGTCGGAATTTTCCTAGCTATCTTTACAATCTTTTTAAAATGAACCGTATATACCAAAATTAAGGTCGTACTGACTCTTAAGTTATTGTACGAAATTAACGTTTAAAGTTTTTATTCTTATATATTGTAACTATCAGTGGACATGAGAATAATTAGTAATTAGCATAAGGAATGATCAACGTTTCAAGAAGGACAGAACAGAAAAGTAACTGTTTTAAAATAAAACCTGATGGAGTAGGAGGTAAATGATCACGCTTTGAATTATGTCGTTTTCAATATAATTACTGAAACACATATAAATATATACAATATGGGGAAAAATATACAATAATGAGCAAATAAGTAAGTTCATAACCTATAACTACCTTCGTAACCAATATCGTAACCTATTTATTGTCAAGAAACTACGTCATTCTTTTTCGCTAATATTTGCTATGAACTGAAACTACACCTGGCTCATTGTACAGTAATTTAACTACCTTTCAAATCTAAAATTTGCTTTTTTTGCCAAAGGTAACGGCTTCGGGCCAATCTTTTAAAATTTCAAGGTTCATCGTTACATGGAAAGGAGTCGGAATTTTCCTAGCTATCTTTACAATCTTTTTAAAATGAACCGTATATACCAAAATTAAGGCCAAAGGAACTAATGAAGCGCTCAGTTCCAAGTTCTCACAAATAAAAATATGGATATAAAAAACGACTTAAGTGCCCTTAAGTTCTTTTTTGAGATATCAATCGATTTTCTCCTCATTTTTCATTTTAAAAACACTCGAAGTTTTGATGATTTATTTTCAAAAATCATGTTTTCCGAAGTGCCCTTAAGTTGTTATTTTACCCAGCGACTCAATTGTTGTGTTTTTAAAAAGTACTAATCACTGATTAAGTTAATCGAATTGGGTGCATTAAAATTTTAACTGCAACCTGTGTTAATATTGAATGTCTGTTGTATACCCATAAACATGTAAATATGTTTAATTCAAATGATTCATACCACAACCATCACACAAGAGACAGTAAAAAAAACACATCGAGGCTTATCGACTATCAATATCTAAAACCAATAATAACAATAATATTTTTAAATATTATTGTTATTATTTTGTACATATTCTTTGTAAAAGGGGTTTCCCGTGAGGGAATAAATAAATAAATAAATAAATTACAGTATAATATTTTTTAATAAGATGCTAACAACCGTTCAGAATTTAAAATTTAAAGCATTCAAGGCATGGATTAAAATGATCTTAAAAGTTAACGCTTTTTATAGCATCTCAGATTTTCTAAACTTTGATTGCACTACAATGTCGCCGTCGTAAACACAATATTTGTAGCAATTCCATTATTTCGGAAATTTGAATATGTATGTGATTATGCGTAATTTTATATGTTTTTGTATTTAAAAAAAAGCATGAAACAAATTAAATAAATTTAATATGTTGTTGCTTCTGTTTAGATTTTCGTTGTTGTATTTTTAAATTTAATCCTTATAACCTAATGTTAATCTGTTAATACCTGTATGCTAGCAACCGACTTGTGCAAAAATTTCGTATTTAAGGCACCAGTAAATAATTCTATTCTATTCTATTCTATGATGCAAGATCTTTAGATTCCATGAAGTAACTTTTTCACTAAAAGTAAAATTACACACTTGAAGTTGATTGATAAGATTATTCCAAAACGAATTTTCAAATGTTTTTATTTTGTGAACACATTGTATGATAATATCGTATTTTAAAATCATCCAGATGATTTTATAAAGATCGGCCATTCCATAAATAAGTGCACACTTTTTGGGGGTACATCAGGGATTTTAACGAATTTCACATATATTATAAAGGCTATCAAGACATGGTGTTTGGTTATTACTAGAGGTTAAACAAATTATTGTGTCAAAAGGTATAACAATATAAACTTTTAGTACACTTTTATTTTGAATTCAAACATATCGTAAACTGTTACCTATACAAACAAAGTTATTCTGTACTTTTTTGTGCTTAAATGTAAATTTAAAATACATTTTTTACCAAAACGAAAAAACTTTATTTATATAGATTTTTTTTAATAAATAAAACATATCTCAAATACTCATGTTTTAATTTATACTCAAATACTCATGTTTTAATTTTCTTAAAAAAAATATATGTTATACCCTGATATTTCCTAATAATTTTTCCGTTTTCAAAAGTATGGGCACTTTAAAACTTTTTGAGATATGATTTTTTCACCCGAGCGCTACATTGACATGAGGCGCTCGCGCCAATGGTGTAATGGCCCGGATCGCGGTGAACGCCTCGCGTCAATGCAGCGCTCGGGTAAAAAAATCATATCTCAAAAAGTTTTAAAGTGCCCATCTTTTTGAAAACGGAAATATTCTTAGGAAGGATTGGGGTATAATATATATTTCTTTCAAGAATATTAAATCATGAATATTTGATTATTCTATGAGATTTGCTCGGGTAAAAAAATCAATTTTAAAAAGTTTTGAGGTGCCCATCTTTTTGAAAACGGAAATATTCTTAGGAAGGATTGGGGTATAATACATATTTTTTTAAAGAAAATTATAACATGAGTATTTTATTATTTTGTGAGATTTGTTTTATTTATTAAAAAAAATCTATCTAAATAAATTTTTTCGTTTTGGAAAAAAAAATACTTTCCCCTTTGAACATTTAAGCATAAAAAAGTCAAGTATAATTTTTTTGTATCAGTAACGGTTTACAATATTTTTGAGTTCAAAATAAAAGTGTACTAAAAGTTTATATTGTTACAATATTTGAAACAATCATTCGATTAACCTCTAGTAACAACCAAAAACCATGTCTTGATAGCCTTTATAATATATGTGAAATTCGCTAAGATCCCTGATGCACCCCCAAAAAGTGTGCACTTATTTACGGAATGGCCGAGATGTATGTCTTTTTTTCTGTAAAAATTTGTGACTTTTTACAAAATCACAAAAACTGTTTACCAAAATTTCTATACAACTTTGAAAATTGAATTTTAAAAATTTCATTTCTTTTAACCCTTCAATTGAAAATTCAATTTCAGCCTAAATTTAGAAACTTTTAAATTTAGGAATTCTAACTAAAGCCATTAAATGGATTTATTTTGTAACTTCAAATTTATTAATTACGTACCTTTAAATTTATAGCTTTAGTAGTTTTTATCCCTAAAATTCTGAAAGTCTATAGCTTTCAGCACTTCAATTAAGAAACTCGGATATTTATTAATCTATACCTCGACCCTTAAACTGTTAAATTTTATAATTTTCTTCATTAAACTTATGAATCATGATTAGTAACTACCATAGAAACCTAACATTTAGAAAGTCTACAGTTTAGAGCAGTGTCAAAGGATTCGATGGTAGAAAAAGGTTGGTAAACCTTGGTGTAGATGATACCCTGAAATATAAGAATTCTAACGACAACCCTTGTTTAGTTTTATAATTTTCAATTTACAATCCAAAATTATTAGATCTATACATTTATATAGGGTCTTCTTGTCCGACCCTTCCCCTTTTTGTAAATCTGTGTATATTTACTGTAAAACATTATTTTTGTATATTCCTTTAAAATGGCTAATAGCCGAAACTAGTCGGAATAAGGAAGTAAAATTAGTGAATCACACCAAGTGATTTTATTTTAAATTTATTTTTTTTAAAAATACTATACATTCGGGATTTAGTACTTTTTAAACCTTAAATTTAGTCCATAGTTTCCAGCGATTGAATAAAGTGACTCTGGCAATCAGGAATTCAACAGTTTAACATCATTTTTGTAACTTTCTACCTTTAAATTTATCAATTTTACGGTTGAAATTTGTATTTTCACCCTTACATTTATCAGTGTTGTATTTTCAAGTGTTAAATTGAAAATTGGTACCTTTTATCAATAGATAAATCAATGCTAAATATTTCCTTAATTACACCCTCGTAAACCATCCCTTTGTTATCCAAAAAATGTTCGTGATTAATAACCGGGACTCAATATGCATGACTGTTTTTTACATTCGACGCGACAAGGGCGGAAGGGCCTCGCTAACGATCGACGAGGGTGGCATTCAAGAGGGCGCGACCCTAACAAATTAAAGGGCGACCTCTCGCAATATTAGATGCTACCGAACGGACGCCCTTCCTCGTTTCCACCCTCTTCCAGGAGGAAACAGGGGGAAGGCTTTCACTCATTCCAAGAGGGCGAGATCAAATATTAGAATCGAGATGAGAGGGATTTATGCATAACACCAGGGATTAGGAATTGTTTTTTCAGAAAGGGTAAATTGTTGTTCGTGCGTGATTGGGCATGATTATTCTCGAGTTGAGAAACGTGAGCGGGTTTATCAGCTTAAAATGGAATGGATTTTACGGTGTTGCAAAATTCGATTAGAATAATTCTAGTCAAACAAATAGGTAAATAGATTTTCTCCTTCGTAAAATAAAATATTTTTTTTTAGAATTCTTAACTTAATTGACGAAAGGGGCATTTTTTATGATTTCGACGGATATGTTCATCTTATACCTTGTATGGAATTACTGCTCGTATATCTTCTTTATTTTGCCCCGGTGTTTGCGTATAAAATATCAAAATCACACACCATACTTTGGTATCCAAACAGAACATTTTGTAACCCATCAAATCTAAAATTAGAATCGTAGCTTTATTGAAAATTTCTCGACATTGTTGACATTTCAAGGTACCCTACCTACAAAAAAAGTGTTTGATTTTGATACCAGTACAAGATTAGAAAACGTACTATAACAAATGAAGTTAACAGAGATTGCTGCGAAATTCCGAAGCATAATAAAAAACTAATTCGTATAATGAAAAGTATACATATCCCAAACATACGCTGTCAACTTTCAAGTAATTTTTATTAAAAATCGTTTAATTTGACTACTCTTTTCACTTTCTCTTTTCTAAAATAATAATGCCCTGTATATTAAAATATATGATTTTTTTTAACATTACGTTATTTTATCTTACATATGCTTTGTAAAATTGATTGGGCCCTCTAAGACGAAATCCCAGGGAATGGGCAACCTTATATGTGCTACCGCCCATGTCTACACAATTTTTTTTTCCACATGAGGTGGTATCGCTTAGCGTCCCTGCACTACGGTCTCCGTGGTCCTTTTGTGCTCATGTCTAACTATAAAAATAAATAATGAAAATGCTTAAATGCACTTCTTTATCAAAATATATTTTACGTGATCTATTAAAAACTAAATCCCTTTGATGGTGAATCTGCTTATTCCATAATAAATTCATAATTAAGGTCGGAAATTCACATGTTATTTGGCCATAAGAACGAACAACGATTAATCTTCTACAATAATTAAAATAGATTTTTGAAACTTATACATGTTGCACATTGAAGCTTCGCGAATAAATTGACACTATTCTTTTTTTCAAAAAATGTTTCTTAAATTATATATAAATCAACTAATGGAACACTCTTAAATGATCACATAAATCCCTGCAATACTTCCACAGAAAACATTATTTCTTCTTCATATTGCTTTAATTTGTTGCAGTAATTATTATAAACAATCTGAAAATAATAAATAAAATAATCTAAAATAAATGATAAATAAAATTAATCGTTGCTTAGAAATCCATAAGAGCAATGTAAATTTTGATTATGCTTTTAATAAATAGGGGGCAGCATCGTGCTATTTTAGTAATATCTTAAAATTATACTGTAATTTCCAAAAACATGTGAATAGAAATTGGGTTTGTAGTGCGCGGCCTTGACTTGCGAATGTTAGTTTTCTGCCGCGGAGGAATGTGGAATGCCGGTATACATTGATTCAAGTGATGAGTCGGAAAATTTCCTTTTTCATTTATTTACTATCAAAAATCGTACATGACTGTCGCGTTCTGCACTCATTAATTTGGTAAATTGCAATAAACCACACAATAGGAATAGATGCGAACACGACAGGTCTACCCTCTAAGCTGGTTAAGCGACCCTTTAAGCTGAGTAGGCTAAGCCGTACAAAAAATGAGAAATTACAATAACCCAGTTCGAACTCTAGACGCCGAGTATCGCACATTTGAAATGTGCGATACTCGGCGTCTAGAGTTCGAACTGGGTTATTGTAATTTCTCATTTTTTGTACGGCTTAGCCTACTCAGCTTAAAGGGTCGCTTAACCAGCTTAGAGGGTAGACCTGTCGTGTTCGCATCTATTCCTATTGTGTGGTTTATTGCAATTTACCAAATTAAGGAGTGCAGCACGCGACAGTCATGTACGATTTTTGATAGTAATCATTTAAATCACTTATGAAGTTGTAAACAACATGAATATAAGTTTTATGTTGCCAGAAATTAACTGTTTGTCTACAATATAGATACAGGGAATTTTTGTTTTAGGTAAATATGTGCATAATCTGTAAATTTTCCGACATGCGTTGTTTTAAAAAAAAAATCAATTTGAAGCTTTAAACGAGTGTTTTCCACTCCCAGACTAAGCATGAAGTAAAATTTCGAGTTTAGAAAAGCCCTGTGAAAATTTGTCTCGGGTCGCGCAGCGACCCGAGACAAATTTTCTGGGCTTTTCTAAACTCGAAATTTTACTTCATGCGCCACGCGTATAAAACATATATTTTAAGTGAAGTTCGAATATACATAAATTTGACAATATTATAGTGTTTTATACGCGTGGCGCATGAAGTAAAATTTCGAGTTTAGAAAAGCCCAGAAAATTTGTCTCGGGTCGCTGCGCGACCCTCGACAATTTTTCACGGGGCTTTTCTAAACTTTAAATTTTACTTCATGCTTAGTTTTTGAGTGGAAAACACTCGTTTAAAATTTCAAATTGAACTCTTTTAAAAAACAACGAATATCTAAATATTTAAAGAAAATAATCTGAATTTAGAATAGGTACACTAAGAAAAACTCCCTGTATATACTTATATGGAATATCAAACTAAAGAGGCATCTGTTTCATTATACAATTGTATGTATGTCGATAGAAATTAAAATCGTGAATATTTATCCAGTTTACTTGTGTCTTCTGTAATTCAATACCCATTCATTCATTCGCCCGGCGCTATGTAAACAAACAAACAACGCGCTCCGTAATCATGATTTTTATTATTCGTTGTGATACAATTCGGTAGGCACTATTAACCAATACATAGTCAAAACTACTTTCTGCAATTTTGCTATTTCCGCGCCATCTCGTATCCCAGAAACACACAACCAGCAAAAATTGGCCCTCTTAAGCTGTTAAGTAATTTTCATGATCCACCCATCAAAACAAATAGAAAAACTCGGCTCATGCTTTAAAAAATAAATGTTATAGCGAAACCAATCGCATATAAAATCCCAGCTCTTCCGTGATCCATCAAAAAACCTCGTACTCTCCTTTCTTTAAAAAAAAAAAGGTAAAATAGCGAAACTAATCGCATAAAATCGAACACTTAACTTCCTACTTATTGTTGTTTCCGACAATAGGGAAAAAGCCAGCTTCTAAATAACACTGCATCGAAAACTGACCGGTGCGCTTTTGTGCACTCGTTTAGAAATCGCTGCAAATAGCAGTGATAATGCGATGCCCCGAGGAGAAACGGACAGATGATTTATTGAAAAGGGAGCGAGATTTGATTGAATCGTTTCCGGTATTGTTGCCTCGAGAGGGCACGGCTTTTGTAAAATATTTGGACATTTTAGGGGAAATTTGGATTTATGATTTCGATACTAGCTTGATTCGGTCGAGTGTGCGAGATACATTAATAATTCTGTGTATGGGTGATGATGGGTGTATTAGGGAAAATTTAGTTGTCGGTAATTTTTGGATGATGGGTATTATTTATGATAGGGTCGCGTTTAATAAATTATTGGGAATTTTAACAATAACAATCAGATCACCAAACGATTTAGAAATATTGGTTCAAAATATACAAAAACGGTAATGACACAGTATACTGTGGAACTGAAACGATAGATTTTTTAAAAACAAGTAACAGTGGGATCAGCTAAGAAACGTTGGTCCAAAACCTACGTTGATCCTTGATAGAGTGATGTTCTGATAATTTTTAGATCTAGAGTTGTAAATCTGGTAACAATGTTAATCATTATTGATTATTTTATCAAAAGAATACTCTATTTCTTTTGATAAAATAATCCATAAATCTATAATTAATACAGTTATCTAAACAAGAGAAGTAGCTAAAGAAGAATCTAGTAACAGTGTGATCAGCTAAGAAACGTTGAACTTTGATCCCTAATAGAGTGATTTTCTATATATATATATATATATATATATATAATTTTCTACATATATAATTTTCTATATATATAATTTTCTATATATATAATTTTCTATATAATATTTCTATATAACATTTTGAACTATAAACTATTAATTAAAACACTTGGTATTGTTTCACTGAGTGATCTGATACTCTGTGTATCTATAGTCTTTGATCTGGTAACAAAGTAATTATTAAACAACGCAGAATCATTTGCCTATAATCTATTAAAAAACGAAATGAGCCACTTTCCATAGACTGCCGGAAAAGATAAATGTAGATTTTTGATGAGAATATCATGTATGAATCATTTCCTATAACGTTCGTTTGCTTTATCGTGCTCACCATTGCGATTTTGTAAACTATTAAGGTTGTGATTTATTATAAGTAAAATCCAACGTGTTTAGTAGTCACTAGTTCCAGCACCATTTATATTCTGAATATGGGACAATATTACATGATACATCAAAATAATCCTAAAACTTTTAGGATTTTAATGTCACCAACTTAATATAGCTGAATATAGCTATTTTTGAATCATTTATTTACTCCTTTACAGTCAACAAAAACTTGTCCTACGTAAAATTCAAGGGTGTCCGTACATTCTGCATTCAATTAGGTTAACGGTCATTAAAAAAATGTCCATCATATATTTTTACCTTTTTTATGCTGGAAAAAGAAATTTAGGTCTATTTCACTCTAGCAAATAGCTGGGCAGAGTCTGTCTCACTCTAGTAAACCGCAACCTTGAAGAAACGAAAACGGTTAAATTAGACAAAAGTGTTCATTTTCAATACAAAATAATAATACATTAATAAATTTGATCTAATGTAATTTGTTTCCAAGATAGGACAAAAAAAGAGAAAATCAACAAAAATTTCAGCTGAAATTTGAAATGTACCCTTAATAACATCCGAAAAACGCGATTAAATTGATTTCATACAGGATGTCCCATTTTCAAGATAGGACATCAAAGTTCAATTTTTCTAATGGCAGCCACATTGGATTTTTATACCATTGATTATAATAGTAAAATGTAGTTAAAAATCATGTGTCATACCGAGAGTTTTATGTAACACCGAACATTTTCATAACGAGAATTTTTCTTTGAAGTATCCATATGCATACGTTGCACATTTTTCTATGCTTGGTTTATTAAAAGAATTTAATTTAAGGCACTGACATATTCCGATAGGACAAAAAAAGTGAAAATCAACAAAAATTTCAGCTGAAATTTGAAATGTACCCTTAATAACATCCGAAAAACGCGATTGAATTGATTTCATACAGGATGTCCCATTTTCAAGATAGGACATCAAAGTTCAATTTTTCTAATGGCAGCCACATTGGATTTTTATACCATTGATTATAATAGTAAAATGTAGTTAAAAATCATGTGTCATACAGAGAGTTTTATGTAACACCGAACATTTTCATAACGAGAATTTTTCTTTGAAGTATCCATATGCACACGTTGCACATTTTTCTATGCTTGGTTTATTAAAAGAATTTAATTTAAGGCTTTAAGCGAGTGTTTTCCACTTTCAGGCTAAGCATGAAGTAAAATTTCGAGTTTAGAAAAGCCTGAAAATTTGGTTTGGTCGCGTAGCGCGGAGCGGCCAAACCAAATTTTCAGACTTTTCTAAACTCGAAATTTAACTTCATGCGCCACTTGTACAAAACACTGACATATTCCGAAATTTAAAACATACCGCTAAATTTTACATTGAATCAGTGTTTTGTACCGGTGGCGCATGAAGTAAAATTTCGAGTTTAGAAAAGCCTGAAAATTTGGTTTGGCCGCTCCGCGCTTCGCGCTACGCGACCAAACCAAATTTTCAGGCTTTTCTAAACTCGAAATTTTACTTCATGCTTAGCCTGGGAGTGGAAAACACTCGCTTAAAGCTTCGAATTGGATCCTTTTAATAAACCGAGCATCGGAAAATGTGCAACGTATACATATGGATACTTTAAAGAAAAATGAAAATGTTCGGTGTTACATAAAACTCTCTGTATGTTAAAAAATAGCTACAATATGTAAAAAAAATGGGACACCCTGTATAAAATCTGTCAATTTCAAAGTATGTTAAAGGACCAATTTAGGTTGTGTATAAAATCTGAATTCCATATCTTTTTAACTAACAAAGTTATTATGAGAATAATATTTAATCGTTTCTCACTTTTTTCGTCATATCTTTAAAATAAATTATGCTAGATGATTGTTGTTGACGTACTTTTACTCACAGTCAGAAAGATAAACTTTCATCTAATTTAACATTTGTGTCAAAGCATTTGTGTCAAAAATATGATGAAAAAAGTAAATATCGATAAATTATTATTTTTACTATAACTTTGTTAATGATGGATATATAGAGTTGAAATTTTGTTCTTAGTCTAAATGAGTCATTTAAAACACGAAAAAATTTAGATTTTATACATTGTATACAATTTAATAATGTAGAGACAGAACTGCTTAAAAAGGGATTGAAATACAACCTACACATTTATAACATATCAAGTCTAGAAACAGTGGGAATTAATGCAGAAACTATTTGTAACAAAATATCCAGAGACGAAGAACGGTTAATTTTAAAAAATAAAACTTCAAAATTAATAAAAAAGTATAAATCACACTGTAAAAGTAAAGCTCGCAATTATGACAACAAAATAATAACCAGCACAAGAAATAAACTAAAAAACCATAATTTGATACTATGTAAAGCTGACAAAGGTAACACCATAACAGTCATGAATAAAAAAGATTACATCCAAAAAACAGAGGAGTTATTAGAATCAGATACATTTTGCATTAAAAAAAATGATCCAACAAACAAATTTCAAATAGAACTCAAAAATATATTAAAAAATAGTAAACATTTAATTTCAGACAGAGATAGATTTAAATTAACATTGATGAACCCAAAAGCCCCAATTCTCTATGGATTACCAAAAATTCATAAAGAAAATATTCCAATGCGTCCGGTGGTGTACTTATATGCTCCGACGTATAAATTGTGTAAATTTTTAGATAATTTAATTATGACATTCATAGGCTTTAAACCAAAATATTCAATAAAAAATACATTAGAATTAATTAATAACTTAAGAAACTTATCAATTCCCCACAACGCAAAACTAATTTCATTCGACGTCAAAAGCTTGTTTACATCAGTTCCGATAAATTAATTAAAAATTATATTAGAAAATGAAATGAATATGTCGAATGAATCTAATTAAAAAAAAATTGAACTTAAATCATTAATAGAAATTTGCATAGACCAATGTTACTTCGAATTTAATAATAAATTTTATACACAATCAGACGGACTACCTATAGGATCACCTTTGTCTCCTTTATTATCTGACATATATATGGATCACTTTGAAAATAGTTTATTAATGAAAACAGAAAGCAAACACATTTATTTCCGGGCAAGATATGTAGACGATGTATTTTGTATATAGACAGGTACAAATAGACAACTGGAAACATTCACAAATTTCATTAATAAAATTAACAAAAACATTCAGTTTACAGTTGAAAAAGAAATAAATAACAGCCTCAATTTTCTTGACATTACATTCACGAAAACAGTAAACAATAAATTGTCATACAAAATATATAGAAAAGAAACTTGCACAGATGTCATCATACCAGAATGTTCAAATACACATAGTCAGATTAAATACAGTACATTCCACGCCCTTTTACACAGACTTATTAATATCCCTCTAAATAAAATAGACTTTGAAAATGAACTAGACACAATAAAAACAATACCAGTTAACAATAAAATGTTAAAAAAGAAACAACACAAACAATTACGAAATTACTTTTATAGTGGGACAAATTCAGACACAATAACATGGAATAGATTAGAATATATTAAGCCACTGTCTTTACAAATCAAAAATAATTTAAAAGGAAAGAATAATAACATAATTTTGACAAACACAAATAATTTAGGAAAATTAATAGTTAACAATAAAATCAAAATTAAAAATTGTAAATTGAAGAAAAGTGGTATTTATGAATTAAAATGTGATGATTGTGATGCAGTATATATAGGACAAACCTGGCAGGTCTTTTGATATCAGGTTAAAAGAGCATAAAAAAGACATAGAGAATAAAAAAACAAACCACCGGTTTTTCTAAGCAGTGTATCACATCTAATCCCCATTTTTCTTCAAACGATTTAAAAATTCTGCATACAGGTAATAAGGGATTAACGCTTAACTACCGGGAGGGTTTAGAAAATTCAAAAGCCATAAAGGCAAGTAAAAATGTGGTCAACGACAACGAAGACCTTTGGAATTCCCCGATATTAAATGCCCTTATTACCCAATAAAACCTAAAACTCGAAACTGTATATATTCCCAAACAAATCCATTTGTACATCATTCTTGATAATGGCATTAAGCCGAAACTAGTAGAAAATAAAACACATATAAGTGAAACAAAACCAAGTGAATTTAATTTACAAACCATTATATTTTAAAATGTTTTACCAATTGATTAATGAGAAAAAAGTATCCGATATTTATACAATGTGTTTTATTTTTTGAAATATGACAATTGCCATTTCAATTTAACATATGACCCATTATTCTCAACTCAAATTTGTCTGCTCTATTCAATGGTATAAAAAAAAACAATACGGCTGCCATTAGAAAAATTAAACTATCATGTCGTATCTTGAAAATGGAACACCTATAAAAACTGTCAATTTAGTTGTATTTCTCGGATATCACGTAGGGTACATTTTAAATTTCAGCTAGGTATCTATCTAAATATCTAAGTTATAGCAAAATTGTTATTTATTCAACGCTGATTTTTGACAATACTTGAAACAAAACCTAGTTATGTTTCATATTGTTTACGATATTCTGAAGAAATTAGTTAATATAAAATAAATAAATATTTTCTGCAGTAAAATATGCTTTATTAAATATTGTATAAATTTTCCAACATTTATGTTGATTAAAGAATTTATTGAGATTTTAAGATTTTGTTGAAAGAAAATGTTCACCTAAATTCGTAAAATTTATTAGAGAAGTTTAACTTCTGTCTCAATAAGAAACATTTGATATAAATATTTTTTTTAATATGACCAATCAAATTTGACATTTTAAGAATTAAGCGGTGTGACGCAGGTTGTGTGTTTCAGGTTAGGACAAGATTAATCGCATGTTATGTTGTAAATCATCTTTTAATTTGTAGGTTATGTGAAGACAAATCTGACATAATATGAAAATTCAATTAACTCACAAAGATCACGGTTACAAATGTATCACGCCTCAAATTATTTGTATCTACTACCAATTTAATAAAGTGTCTCTGAGGATCAGTTAGGATAGAAGGATCAGGTAATATTCCTTGCTCAGGAATATCTGTCTTCTTTATTATCTGCCCATTTATATGTTCAAATTTTTTCAAAAAGTTCTAAATACAAGGCATTTTTCTTTTAGGTATACATGTCACGATTTTTTAATGTATATTTTTAGACATTCGTGATCTTATTAAAAACTTTCAATTCAAAAACTCTAACGAGTGTTTTCCACTCCCAGACTAAGCATGAAGTAATATTTCGAGTTTGGAAAAGCCTGAAAATTTTGCTTGGTCGCGTAGCGCAGCGGAACGACCAAGCCAAATCAGGCTTTTCTAAACTCGAAATTTTACTTCATGCGCCACGCGTATAAAACACTGATTTAAATTAAAGTTCAAAATATACTCCATAGTTCTAATCACATTCATTAATTTTACAAATGTTTATATGGAATATGTGAAAGTATACTTAAAAGAAAAAATCCCTGTATGTGTTGTAAAGTTACAAGTTATAGCGTTCTCTTTTTTTAAAAATCACTGCATCGTGACTATTTGACAAATTATAATTTAATTGTCACATTGATAATCGTTTACCAACATTTAAAAATTTTATGTTTAAAATACCCTACTGTTAAAGCGGGACTGCAACTGTTCGCAGTAAATGCAACCTAAACTTGGTCATATTAAAAAACAATCGATTAATTCGGTTAGCATATCTCGATTATTCCCATCACTAGTTACGTCAAATCGATTTTTCTGTTATTAAAAGAAATAGAAAAAAAAACTAGAAATGGCAAAGTTTTAAATAATTTTAGACTGAATAATACAATGTTAGCAGATTTTTTCTATCGTTATTCGTTTTCGAGTTATACCACAAACTTATATTTTTTGAAATGAGAACTATAGTTGGCTATGTCATTATTAAAAAGGGATTTTTTCTTTTTAAATTGATATGTCATTTGGCATACTTATTTATAAAAATAACTGAGTTATTAACAATTTTCAGTTTTTTTTTACAACAAAAAATAGTTGGCAATGGAAAAATGACAATTATAAAACAATTACGGCTGAGTGTAATGTAGGAGTTTGTTCATTTTTTTATCAAATTAGTTTATTTTGAAGTTATTTGCAGTTGTTTTTAACACTAAAATGAATATATTTTAACACTAAATTATTTGACAAAAATATAGCAATGACATTAACTGTTACAAACAATATAAATAACTTAGTTATTTTTGTAAATAAGTTGACATATTTAATTAAAGAGAAAACAATCCCCTTTTAATGGTGTCATAGCCAATTATGGATTCCGTTTAAAAAAATTTAAGTTTATATTTTATCTCGAAATATTTATTATAAGTGATACCAATTTTATTTTTGATGTTAATGTGTTATTTATTGTAATTAGATATAAATAATTAAGCATGCTTTTGAAATTGAAGTTACTTAGGTAAAATAATTATTATACCTTTACTTTATTATTACTGTCAAATGGTTAATCCGTAAATAAATATTATTATTATTATTATAAAACGCATGTTGATAGAAAAAAACTGATAACATTTAATTATTCAGTGTAAAATTATCTAAAACTGCCATTTATAGTTTTTTTATCTTTTTTTTAATAACTAAGAAAATCGATTTGAAAAAATCGACACATTTCACATTTTTTAAAATATCCAGTTACCTTTGACTTGATTTGAAAATTTTGCAAATGTATTTTTAATTAGCTCGTTAAACTGCACTACTTTGTTCATTTAACCGTTTCTCTATCTCTTAGTTTCCAAGATCCCCATAGAGAACATGAAAAAAAAACCTCACCCTGTATAACCTCCCTCGTCCCATCAAAAAAGATGTACATGTAAATCGTTGATTATAATTCTAAAATGATTGCAGATATGAGCAAAAATCATGTAAGATATTTTTTTATCATTGTGAGAGGACAAAAAAAAGTTTTTCTCCAGAGAAATTTTTCTCTATTCGTCAGTTGGTTCATACTAAAAAATATAAAATCAGACCGAGTTTATTGTAAAATATAAACGTAAATAAAACTCCTGCACAGTTTGAACTTCACATTAAAACTTTTATCCGATTGGCGCATGATGAATTTTAAGTTTAGAAAAGCTCCGCTTCGTTACGCCCGACAAATCCAAATTTCTTAGCTTCATGCTTAAACAAGGAGTGTAAGCCTATGTTTAAACATTTAATAAAAGTCAAATAATTGTCATTTATTATAAATTAAATATTAAGTTTAGAATTTTTCGTGTTTCTTCCTGGTAAAATGTCTGACTACGCGCATTTCACTGTTTGTATTCTTGGGACCCATTCAAAACATCCACACAGTTTTTGCCACCCTTTAGCTGGGCCTTATTTATTTGTTTACGTAATCATTTTGATAATTTCTTATAAATAAAAAAATAGAGTACAACTTGTATGTACTAACTTTCAGAATTTTAAATATCTGGTAAAATTTCGCAGTTTCTCCATTTGAAAATGCAATTTAAATTTAAAATTATTGCGCAAACTGTAAATATTTTATTTAAAACCAATCGTGTGATTTTATTTTAAAAGCTATGCTAAAACAAAAAACCTATTTAGTGTTAGACATTTCTACTCTTTAAAATTTCATTCTTGGATATTCTTCTCTGTGGATGTTTTAATCGGGTCCTGTATTCTTAACCTCTTTCAAGATTCCATTAATAAAGAAAGAACTCCTTAATTCATTACCTAACGCATTGTATGTATATGTAAAGCTTCACTTAAATCCCTTCCAACAACAAACTTTACAACCCACTCCCTTTTCTAAACACCAGTGAAAAATTCCGACATATGTTATTCAAAAACACCCCTCTTTCTCTTTCTCGAGGGGGGCTGGAAATAGAGTCCCCGAGGAGCATCGTAAAAGTCTCAAAAGGTGCCGCCAGTCATGTTTTGATAGCAATCGGATTAGGCTCATTGATACTTATGTGACGAAATTTAATCCCCGTTATCTGACGCTGTTTACAAGCGCAACAAGAAGAAGAAGAGGAGAGTGCTTCTCGAAATTTTATCAACCATGTAACACGAAAATTAATGCCTTGCACACCAAGCAAAAAAAATCTACCTGCTGGATTACGCAAAAGGAGGATAGTTTGTAATCCTAGTGTATGTGTGATTTGAATACGAGTGCGTCTCGGTCAAGTTGTTTCTAATAGTGGTTTATTGTAAACGATTTTGTTTAGGTTATTTCCAAGAGTGCGTTTTTTTCAAAACCGTACGATTTAATCAAAGAGTTCTGTTACAGATGATATGGTTTAGTCAAGTTCTTCGCAATAATGATCATTCGATAAAATACATGCTTTGATTAAGTTGTACACTTGTCTGCAATAAAATTAAGTACAAGTCTCATAACCATTTTTCACAATATTCTAGTTGTATAATATGGGTATGTTTTAATTGCCTAGCAGTAGTTTCAATAAATGATAAAACACTATAACTTGTAAATAACCCCTTTATTAAATAATCAAAACTAAGAGCTTTAAAAAAAACTTCATAATAAATACAAAATAGCCGAATTAGAAAAACCATCTTATTTTTTAGTTAAAATTCGAAGTTTTAAATTATTGTCTAAATGACGCAGCATTTTGACATTAAGGAAAATGGAATATTTTCGTAACTAGGTAACTCATCCTGTCCGTTTTAAACTATTCAAAATATGTTATAGTTTAAAACAGACATGGCGAGTTACCTAGTTACAAAAATATGCAATTTTCGTTAATGTCAAAATGCTTAATTTTATTGCACAGAAGTGTACGTATATCTAAACATTATTTGAGAAGATATTTTTCAGTCAAGTGTTTATTAAAAAAACTCTCTCAAAAAATATTTTTTTTAATTCTATGAGAATATACGTTCGAATATTTTTCTTTAAATAACTCTTCGAAAATATTTGCTTAAACCCATTAACGGCCGAGCAATTATAAAGTTAACTCTAAAAGTTGATTTTAGGTAAAATTCTGTGTTTATTTTTTATGATTTCTATGAATGACTTTTTGAATTACATTCTGTGATTTTTTCTTTTAAATATACATAATGTATACGTTGTACATTTTTAGGCATCCGTCGATTTTATATGAAAACGTGCAATAAAGTTTAGAACGAGTGTTTCCACTCCCAGACTAAGCATGAAGTAAAATTTCGAGTTTAGAAAAGCCCCGCGTAGAAAATTTGTCGAGGGTCGCGCAGCGACCCGAGACAAATTTTCACGGGGCTTTTCTAAACTCGAAATTTTACTTCATGCGCTACGCGTATAAAACACGGAATTATTGTGAAGTTAGAAATGAACTGTATTTTTTTTGAAAGAGGAATAATCAAAATATTTAAATAACAAAATATTTACATTTTTCTTCACACAAATAATATAATATATTAAATAACCTTATTTAGTAATTTAATTAACAAAACATTAATAATGTTGCGTGTATGCATCAATAGCGCCATTGATGCATAATGGGTTAATTAACAAAATTCTTTAACGAATAAAGCACTAATAACCTTTCTTCACACTTTTATTTGAATTACCTGGTAATTCAAATAAAAGTGTGAAGAAAGGTTATTAGTGCTTTATTCGTTAAATTAATTTGATCTTCACGTATCTCACAACCAATTTATTTATTTAACAAAATTCTATAAAATATGCCTAAGTCAG
The DNA here is from genome assembly GCA_932526585.2 of Philonthus cognatus. Taxonomy (NCBI): domain Eukaryota; kingdom Metazoa; phylum Arthropoda; class Insecta; order Coleoptera; family Staphylinidae; genus Philonthus; species Philonthus cognatus. Next base: position 75,587,645 of record OW052241.1, read on the forward strand.
GTTGTTTATAAAACATTATTTAAAAAAATATATATTTTATTTGATCAAGGTCAAAGATTTTAAAGAAACACATGGTTTTCTTTGATCAAGTTCTATCTTAACCCTTTCATCCCTGGATTTTTTCTGGTGTCCAAAAAAATGTTTGTACGCTGCACATTATTTATTACTATCTTAGATATACAGAGATTTTTTCTTTTAAGTATACATATCTCAATATACTGTATACGCGTAAATCTTCAGATATTCGTTGTTTTTACAAATATTTCAAAGTGAACTTTCAAACGAGTGTTTTCCACTCCCAGATTAAGCATGAGGTAAAATTTCGAGTTTAGAAAAGCCTGAAAATTTGGTTTGGTCGCGTAGCGCGAAGCGCGGAGCGACCAAACCAAATTTTCAGGCTTTTCTAAACTCGAAATTTTACTTCATGCGCCACGCGTACTAAACACTGATGTGATATGATGTTCAGAATAAACGTTTTTAGCATACTGCTTTAGTAGAATTTTTTTAACTTCACCTAAAATCAGTGTTTTATACGCGTGGCGCATGAAGTAAAATTTCGAGTTTAGAAAAGCCTGAAAATTTAGTTTGGTCGCGTAGCGCTACGCGCTACGCAACCAAACTAAATTTTCAGGCTTTTCTAAACTCGAAATTTTACTTCATGCTTAACCCGAGAGTGGAAAACACTCGTTTATGACTTCAAGTTAACCTATTTAAAAAACAAACGATTATCAGAAAAGTTACAGCTCATGCATACATGTATCTATATTTAAAAGAAAAATTCCCAGTATGTTTACCAAATTTTAGTAGTGGCAAATGCACCTTCAGGGCCGAAAGGATTCATTTAGATTCTAGTAATTCTTGTATTTCAGCTATTTTATGTATTTTAACATTTTAAATTTCTAATTATAGTTTATAGAATTGTAGAAGCATTTTCTTATTGTTATCGTGGGAATTTCGTTGCTTTTCTGCAAACTGTTTGTATCGACAGCAAGTGTATAAATATAGCGTGCGTTGGGGAGGGATAATCTTTATCCTAATCCTGACAGGGACAAGCTTACGTTTAACGTCAAATCAGCGAGGATTACCTTATATTAGGGCCCCATGCCTCGACCTTTATTGCTGACTTTATTAAAAATCTGTCGCTTTATTTGTATCGAATGAGTTGACACCCTTCAAATAATAGGGATCGTTATGAATTTTGGAAGTTCTTTTATCGAAAATGATTATAGCAGAAATATTATGAGTTACTTTTATACATAAACTACCAATAAAAACACTAAGATCCAGATACATTCAAGTGTTTATAAATTTCAACTGTTAATACATAAATTATAAAAAAAACACTAACAAAGATTCAAATACTTTCAAGTCTTTATAAAGTTCGACTGTAGATATATACACCGATTTACCGGTAAATCATGTGTATGAAAAAATGGCTGCCAACGAGAAAGACGTGCCAAAGTCGTTGGGTGACAAAGTTACAAAGAAAATTAATAAAAGTAAATTAAAAAGCTGTGTATGTGGTCATATTGCAAATCAGGTATACAGTGCAGTGTATGTGAGACTCTTTATCATCGGGCATGTGTACCGCGAGCGAAAACATGCTGCGGCACAGATCTAAAACCATGCGCCAGTCCAAACCCACAGCAATTTTGTGTAATTGTTTTTCTTTTATCTGTCCATATATATATACATATATACATGTTCATGTTGATTGTCTACTTTTATAGATCAAAACATGTTAAAGGTTTGAACTCTGACGTGTGTAAACTACTGTAATAACACAAATTTTATAATAAAAAAAAAATAAAAAAAAAATAAGAAATCGTATAAAATACCGTACTTACAAAAAAACACTAAAATTTCAGAACAATTGTAATTTATCCGAGAGTCAATCAATTTTCTCGTTTCAAATACTGGATCAAAGTTTATTCATTTTAGTTTATTGCGATTTTTATCAAGAAAATACAAAATTTTAGAAAACTGGCATTAAAAATATTTAGAGCCTTCAAAATTAAATTGCATCTTTGAACCCTGAAGTGTTAAATATAAATGTTACTACTGCACTTAAATCACCAAAAAAGAGAATAATTTGATGACTAGAGCTCGGATTTCTAAGCACAAAAAAAAAATGAAAAAAACGCTTTAAAAAGCACAAATTTGAGCAAGAAAAGCATTATGTTATGCAAGAAGCATTATTTTATGCAAAAAGCGTTATTTAAAGCAAAAAAGGATGATTTTAGATATACAAGCCCAGAAAATGTTCAAAATGATATAACAATGCACATAACGATTAAAATCACTTTAAATTTTACCATACAACAGATTTTGTTTTGGTCATTTGTGAGAATCCTCTTTTGTTTTTAGTGCTTCTTGATTTTATTGAACAAAGTAGAAGTATGTGAATAACTTTCTTATTTGTTATTTTTTGTAATGATTTGGTTAAGAATAATCTTCTTTATTGATTGGTAATAATAATAATAATAATCTTTACTATTCAACGGAAAGATCCCATAAAGAACAAAATCAAAAAGATACAGATGACTTAGATATAAAATATATATAATTCAATACTACATTAAAGAGCACAATGGGCCTAATGAGGCTTAAGTGCAGTGCAGAAATGCAAACTCCCCAAAGAACCAGAACTAGATTAAAAAAGCATAATTAACTAGACTAAACTAATATTAGACTCTAGTAAATATATCTTTTATAAAATATTTAAATTACAAGACATATGTGTATTTGGCGCTCTGAGTAGTAAGTTTGTTTAGCTGCTGGAATATAAAAAGTGGATGATTGACGTGATGACATACGAGGTATATTGAATTGTATCATTGCTAATAGCTGGATACAATTAATAGAGTCCTTAATTAATTTTAACATAAACTGTGCACTACACGTTTGTCTCCTTTCAGATAAAGAAGTGCAGTCGTATTTATTTAGAAAAACGTTTTTGACAACATTCAATAACTAAGGTATCACATGTATAATATGAGTACCATACCATAGATGCGTACTCTAGTCTACTTCTTACCATAGAAACAAACAACACTTTTAATAGATCAATACCTTTGAAGTATTGGGATGCTCGCATAATAAATCCTAGCATTTTACAGGCGGAAGTGCTAATTTTTGTGGTCTTTAAAAGTGAGACGTGAATCAAACAGCACACCCAGGTCTTTCATCTTAGTATCTCTCGTCAAAGAAGTACCAGCGGTTGTGTAATTAAAATTAATTTGTTGTATTTTCTAGTATATGAGACTACAGGACACTTATTGATGTTTATGCACATTTTCTTGTAGTACCATACAATCCTTTACACTATTTATGCTGCTGTAGATGTACCGTACACGATAATGAATTGATCACATCATCTATAAACATAATGAAAAGGAGGGGGCTTAAGTTAGAACCTTGAGGGACACCAGATGAAGTTTGAAAACTAGTAGACTTAAAACCATTGAAATAAACATAATTTGTGCGGTTACATAATTAGGACCTTACAAAGAGTATCCAATTTTTACACAGGCCGAAGGAACTCAGTTTACAAAATAACAACTTATCATGTATTCTATCAAAAGCCCGTGTAAAGTCGGTGTCCCCGGCTATCGATAGTTTCGCACAGATGTTGTTTCATAACTGCTAGGTTTGTAACTGTCGATTGACCCTTTAGAAAACCGTGTTGATTTGAATAAATATGAACTTTGATATGATGCTATAAATAATGTGTTTAAAAACTTTGGAAAAGTTGGAAAGCATCGCGATTGGTCAATAATTCCGAATATTGGAAGGGTCGCCTGTTTTGAAAATTGGAGTAATTCGAGCATGTTTCCATTGATCGAGAAATGTCATAAAGTTTAGAGATAGATTGAAAATGTAAACCAGCGGTTCAAAAACGCAAGTTTACAGTCTCTTATAATAAAATCACTATACACCTGCGAATTTTCAAGCCGATTGATACTATGCAATACATCACATTCCGTAATAGTTGGGACTGCTAAGAGTTCACGATTGTTGAACGTTTTCAAGGGGTCAACCAATCGATCAGATACAATGATCAACTGATTTGTTAATGTAACTTGACACTAAAAATAAAGATTTATTGTATTATATTCTGTAATTTTTCTGACTCATGATTTTTATCGTTTTCGTAGGATTACTTATTCCAAGTTTTTCATTAATTTTTAAAGATTTCAGTTAAATATTCCTATTTTAACCAATGTCTGTGATTTTTATAAGTTTTCGTGAATTTGCTAGGATTTCATTATGAATATACTGTGTGAATGAATATATTACTTATATTTGAATGATTGTAAAGAGTTCTGTTGTACATCCATTAAATACTAAATGTGTGAAATATATAAACGAATTAAAACGAATATAGATTTTCCTAAATATTCAAACAGAATAGCTGATATTAATTTTAATTCGTTTTTATATTGTGTAAATACTCTGCAAACAATTGGCAAATTCAATTTCACTTTATACTGAATATGTGCATAATATCGTGAAAAAATGGATGAAACCTACAACAAAATCAACTTTGAATACAAGTTGTGGCTAAATTGTAGGTTTCCGATAAAAACGAATTTCAAATTCGTCATTTGCAAGGACAAATACAAGTAGTTCCTTAAAAAAAGTCAACTTAATCCGGTGTTTACAAAATACAGTCAAGCCATGCGCAAATGATCGTGTGGCTTGATGAATTCTGTGGATTTAGAAGGTTTTTTAAATACATTTAATGCTTTTAGGCTTTCACATTACTGTTTTTTGATCGGGACAATTCGGGAAAAAGGCTTTAAACTCGAGATAACAAAAGAACACGTCAGTATTAGGGCTAAAACTCGGAAATTAAATGTCTTGAAAAAATCAGGTCAGCTTAGTTTAACTCGCGTTTTATTCAGGTATATTTAATTCAACTTAATTATTTCCAAACAGAATGACACATTCATGGATAAGTTAACTTTATTTTAGTATTTTATAGTTATACAAATGTTAACCAAAATATTCAAAAGTAGAAAATCAACAAAATCACAAACATAAATGAAAATCAAAATATATTCTAATAATTTTGAGTTATTTATACTTGGTCGCGAAACGGAAGTAAATTTTGATTATTTTGAGTGATATAGAAATTTAAAGAATTCGTAACTTGGATAATATTTAAGATATCATTATAAAACTTGGTGTACATATCACTCAATTATTGGTTTTTCAAAATATATGAAAACCAAAATATAAGCCATCGATAGCCGTTGAGTTATTTTCACTTGAACATGAAACAGGAGCCAATTTGAATTATTTTGAGTGATATACAAATTTCAAGACTTTATAACTTCGATACTATTTGAGATATCTTTATAAAACTAGGTGTGCATATCACTCAATTATTGCTCTTTCAAAATATTTGCAAATCAAAATTCACCCTAATAATAGTTTTTCAGTTATTTTCACTTGAAGGTGAAAAATGTCGTGAATTGTCTAGGATTTCCTTAACTTATAAAATGTTCAATCAACTTCATTTATTTAGTGCATTTTAATAATTATCGGACACTCATACAAATATCTTCAATTTAATAAATTAATTTATTTGATAAATAATGCAACATTCAGGGAATTTAGAGACATTTGTTGTTTTCGTAAAAGCTTTCAACCTAAAGCTTCTAATCCCAGATTAAGCATGAAGTAAAATTTCGAGTTTAGAAAAGCCTGAAAATTTGGATTGGTCGCGTTCTTGGCTCTTCTAAACTCAAAATTTTACTCCATGCGCCACGCGTATAAACACTGAAATATTGTAAAGTTTAATATATAGTACTTAGGTTTGATCTCATGTTGATTAATTTTGCAAATGTTTATATGGAATATGTAAAAGAATACTTAAATAAAAAAAAGAGTATATTGTTCTTAGTATTAATATTTATATAAATTGAATGAATGTTTTCATTTACATCACTTAGGTTATTTGCAATAAATGGCCGAACAGTTGATAATTTTTCTCAAGTTTAAACATTAAATCTTTCTAGAATCTTAACTTTATTGAACATTTCTCGAAATAGTTGACATTTAAAACGTACGATATTTATGAAGTTAACAGAGATTACCGATAAATTACGAAACATAATAAAAAACTAAAGAAATGCGGCGACATAATGTATAATTAATCCACACTAAATCGACGTACAGATTTTATTTTGGAGCTGCGCAAAATATTTAATGCTTTTAAGGAGTTTCATTGCCAATGAAGTTTAAAAACCACAGAACTAGATAAATGAATTAATAATTTAATAGTTGAGGCTGTTACTTGGTGAAATTGTAATCAACACTTTTAGTAAATAACACACTTGGTTAAGATTTCACTGTTTATTGATTGACACTGCAACAATTGTTTCGCCACACAGTAGCTTCATCAGGCAGATGAATAATGAAAAAAAAAACTGCCTGCCACTGTTTGGCGAAACAATTGTCGCAGTGTCAATCAATAAACAGTGAAATCTTAACCAAGTGTGTTATTTACTAAAAGAATGAATTAATAATAGTTCGTTTTTCGATCGCACAGATAATAATTGTACACGATCTAAAATTTGACGAATTAAGCATATAAATGCAAAATAAGCATAAATCCAAAAAAAAAAAACGAAAAAAGCAACAAAAAAAATAGTATCAAATGATTTAACTTTCTATAATTCCTACACATTTTATTAATATATATTGATGCTTTCAATTCTCAGCATAAGCTGTTTGCTTAAAAATCCGAGCTCTAATGATGACTAAAGGTTGAAACTAGTCGGAGCAAATAAAAAATAAAATGAAATATACCATAACATAATTTAGATGTAAATAAGGTTTTTTTTTAAATTTTTCAAAATGAAGATAATCAAAGTTCTATTTTAATTTAAACTACATCCTACAATATTCTTCCATCTATCTGGTAGATCAATAATATTAAAACCTTGTAGTTTTAAATAGTATTTTGGTCTACTGAATACAAAATGATATCCAAAAGAGACTGTCCTTCTGGTAATATTAAAACGTCATAGTTTGATAATATAATCGTTGAAGGATTTTTCACTTTTTTGATAAAATTTAGAAGTACTCTCAAATTTGTTGTAAATATCAATCAAACACTAAATCAGCTAAACCAGAGCACAAACTAACTGCACTTTGTCTAATAACCTACGATCACGTTTTTATTATCAAAATGTTAACATTTCCATTTTCTTTTGTTTCAGTTGAGAATGGCGAACAACCTAGGACACGGTCACCACGGCCATCACGGAGCTCCAGTCTCGCGATGTCATGGACCTCCAAGGCACGGACTGTCCCTTCAAGTAGGAATCCCTTTGACCCCGCCTTAGCTCCCCGAAATCCCGCCCCACAAACAAACATTCGTTAATGCAATGTGCCACAAAAGTGTAAAGTATTTTTTTTAAACGCGAAAATATTATTATAATTAAAGCCCAACCAAAGAAAACGAAACAAGAAAGCTGAACAAACATGACTGCAAGAAAAAATATTCTTGAACATTTTAAAATTAGTTCTTCATGATGAGAGAAATTAATATAAGACGATAAAGAAATGTTAGATGCTTCGAAATTAATTTGGAACAAAAAACATCAATAAATTGTAAATACTTCAATACTTTAGTAGAGAGTTTCAGGAGGCTACATAAATACACTTTAAAATTATTTTGTAATGTAGACTAATAAAAGAAACATGTTTCGAATGATTCTAAAACTGTCTCCCACCGGCCATTAATAAGGCGCAGACGTTTTATTAAAGAATAAATTTACTCCTGAGATTAATTCATCATCCAAAAATTACATTTGAAATACATCTGTTTTGTCGGACGTAATATATGTATTGTTAAAAGCGCAACTAATCTGCGTACAGCGGGGATGGATATGTAAATGAACTGCCGTGTACACACCCTTCCTTTATTTTTTTATAGTCCAGGGCAGTTGTTTAAATTTGACCCTTCTGCGCATACATTATCCTTTTTGACTTGTATATAATTATCGCGAGCCTCGCCTAAAAATCGCATTTAAAATTTAGATTCGTGCTTCTTTGACACTGATATTTCACTTGATATCATTATTATTATTTTGTATGTATTATTATTTTTTATGTTTTTTTGTTAGATTTTAAGTGTATGTACAATATGTTAATATATCGTATTTTGTTTGTATATTTTGTTGTTTTATTTATTTTACTTACTTTACTTTTCCATATTTATTTGAAAAAAGAACACAGAACTTAGTTTTGTATAACTTTTATTTGCAAATTAATTACAATAAAAGTGATACAAAACTAAGTTATGTATCGTTTGTGTTTGTTTATACAAAATGTACTATCACGAGATTAAAGCCTCGATAGTTAACTAATTTGTCAACCAAATTTTTCACCAAATGAATCGGCAGTTGAAAGAGGGCAAAATGTTCAGCAAATATGTTATTATTTGTATAATATTGAGCGTTACTACGTAGTAACCCATATTAATTATCCAATATTGAGACGTGTTTCAATGTTTTTTATAAAGTGGTTAAGCATTGAAACACGTCTCAGTATTGATTAATAAATATTTTTAAAAGATAAGTGTAGCCCAATTTCACAATATGGGAACTTGAATTAAAAAATAAATTATAGTTTTGTTAGGATAATCTCAATTGAATTTAATCTAAGATTATCTTACACTGTGTAATTTATACATGGGTATTGACATCGTAATGTTATATAAAACATTATTTAAAAAGTTTAAATACAGGGAATTTATCTTTTAAATATACCTATCCAGATGCATAAGCTATATATTTTTATAGATTCGTTGTGCTTGAAATCGTTCAATTTGAAGCTTCGTGAAGTAAAATTTTACTCGCGCCGGCAAATCCAAATTTTTAGGCTTCTCTAAACTTGAAATTTTACTTTATGTGCCCGGCGTATAAAACACTGAAGTATTGTGAAGTTTAAAATATACAGCCAAATTTTACAAATGTCAAATTCATACATTTTTCAAAATTGGAGCGCCAGGTGCATTTTTGTAAAAGAAAAAATCCATGTGTGTAAATACAGCTAGTTTTTCTTTTAGCTAAACATATGCATGAACTGTAAATTTTCCGACATCCATTGTTTTTAAAAGAGTTCAATTTGAAGCCTTTAACGAGGGTTTTCCACTCCCAGACTAAGCATGAAGTAAAATTTCGAGTTTAGAAAAGCCCCGTGAAAATTTGTCGAGGGTCGCGTAGCGACCCGAGACAAATTTTCTGGGCTTTTCTAAACTCGAAATTTTACTTCATGCGCCACGCGTATAAAACACTGATTTCAAGTGAGCTTCAAATATACATAAATTTCACAATATTTTAGTGTTTTACGCGTGGCACATGAAGTAAAATTTCGAGTTTAGAAAAGCCCAGAAAATTTTCACGGGGGCTTTTCTAAACTCGAAATTTTACTTCATGCTTAGTCTGGGAGCGGAAAACACTTGTTTAAAGCTTCAAATTAACCTCTTAAATAAAATCAACGAACATCTAAAGATTTAAAGAAAATATGCTGAATTTTGAATACGTATAGTTTAAAGAAAAACTTCCTGTATATTCCGTTCTTTTATTGGCCAACCAGATTTGGTGATTTTTTTCTAATGTTGGATATTTGGTTGGATACTCTGGTTGTTATTCTGACTTTTGCCTTCAAAATAAATTTGAGGTTATGTTTTCCACGTGGTTGCCATGTGCTTAATTATCCTATCATAAAGATTAATTAAGTGGCGGAACATTACTTTTGGTACAGTGATTTAATTAAACGCAGTGGCGACAACTCCCTGTCCTCCGCCATGATATGGCATCAAGAGAATAGGTTATAATACAAACATCTGATGTTCAATTGTGACAGCGAGTGTTGTCATCTTTTACTTGAAGCGTCATCCATGGGCGGGAGCTTTTCCCCTAATTTTGAAATAGGGCATATGATGGTTAATACCTCAAATTTAAACACGCTTGACTCTATTTACCTTTGCAAATTTTTAAGATACGATTATGGGGTAAGTAAAATGAAGCACAATCTCAGTGTTGCCAACTCTAGACTACTAGATGTCTAAAAATGTCACTTAACAAATTTTATTTTGTTATAATATGAATAATATAAAAACATATTAACAAATCAACAAAAATAGTTTGTTTATTTATTAACGTTAAAATATAAAAAAAACTTTAGAATAACGAAAAATGCATTATATTATAATTATATTATATTATTATAATTATACTATTGTTATAACAACAGTGATCCTAAAACTAAACCCTGAGGAACACCTCGTAATATATTATAAAAAGAAGAACGTTTTTCGGAAACTTTCAAACATAATCTTCTACAAGGCCTCTTTACAAACTTAGTTTTAATTTCACGAAGAAATGTTCAATAAACGCAGGTTCTATCTTTCTTTGTTCAGAAGTTATAGCGCATTTAAAATACATTATAAAAGCGTTCAATTGCAGCTTCTAACGAGTGTTTACAGTCCTTAATTAAGCATGAAGTAAAATAATAAAAAAACATGTTTTATTGGTTGGATAAACAATTATAAGTTTGAAAAATGTGTAATAAATTCGATTTTTCGCTTTAGGGCTTTGAAAATTTAGAATCGCGAGTGGGATTGAGTTGACAGGTGCGGTGAGTGAGGTTAGGTTAGGTTCACTTTTCCGCGATTCAAGTCGTTTATCCCGCAAATGGGCCGTGCTATTTAATTGTTTCGGCGAGAATTTGATGGCAAACGTCATTTGTTTGAAACAATTTTTGTTATTTTTTACAACAATAGAGATATCGTTGGATAAACAATACGTTTTGGAAATGTGTAATAAATTCTATTTTTTACTCTACTTCTTTAAAAATTCGAAATCGCGCGTGGGATTATGGGAGTTGACAGAAACGGTGACTAGGGTTAGGTTAGGTTGACGTTTTTGCGATTTAAGTCAATTATCGAGTAAACGGAGCGGGCTATGGAAAACATTGTTTCGGAAAAAAAGTGGATAATTTGATGCTGAACGTCTTTTGTTTGAAACATTTTTTGTACAACAATGGAGATATCGTTGAATAATGTAATGGTTAATTAGTTGGCTTTGTGTTTAAATATTTTTAATAAATTCAATTTTTGCGCTACTGTTTTAAAAACTTGGATTTAGGTGTAAGATTAATCGGAGTTTAAGATGCGCTAAGCGGGGATTAAATCCCAGATTGACAAATTGATTTACAGTTAATCAAAATTGAGATATAGTTTGAGTTTATTGAATTTTTTAAGGAAACCTCGGATTTTGTTAAAACCAGCAGGAATTGTTAAAGGATTAATGAGCTTTGTGTTAGAGTTAAAAGAACAAAATCGAGCTGTTTTTAACTGAATTACAGACACTCAAAGTTCGATTGAGGTTGTGTTGGTTTAATAGAAATAATCTAAAGTTATTGCTTCTTCATCGGGTTAAAGAAAAAAAAAATTTAATTATTAATTTCAAATTTTTCTAACTACTTTTGTGATTCGACAAGAAATAAATATAAATCTGTAAAATTTTGCGTTGGATTTATTGATTGTAAATTATTCTTTAGTTCTAGAGAATTACGAAACTACAAAAACGCATTGAAAAACAAAAAAAATAAATTGCTGGGATTTTTATTACATTCAAATACATCTCAACTAAATTAAATTACAAAACTATAAAATCGTTTTTTTTGTCTGCTGATGCGAACCATAAAATCTATAATTTAATATTTGAATGAAAATATTTTACAAAACAACAAATAATAATTAATAATTATAAATTGTCGAAAACCTCGAAATATAAAAAATTTACAAACATTTTGTAAATCGAGATAAATCTCGAAATGTGGAAAATCTTATGAAAATCTTAATATCTTGAAAATCTGATGAGAATTTTTTAAATTGACGAGAATCTCGAAATATCGAAAATCTCATGTTGAAAATCTTGACGGTCCACTCCCAGACTACGTATGAAGTAAAATTTCGAGTTTAGAAAAGCCCTGCGTAGAAAATTTGTCGAGGGTTGCACTAGCGACCCGAGAGTCATTTTCACGAGGCTTTTCTAAACTCGAAATTTTACTTCATGCGCCACGCGTAAAAAACACTGAATTCAAAGACGTTTAAAATATACTCCTTAGAAATGATTCATACAAGATTGCTCAAAATGGATTTTCTTGCAAGTGATCGACCAGTTGGACATGAAAAATTTTATGAATGATGTGCAGAATATGTCCCAATTTTGGACAGTTTTGACAGTATTTTGCCACGTTCGACTGTTTTAACTTTAATCACCTTTGGATAACAGTAAATCACTAGATTGTCACTGAAACATTCCAACAAACACCAGAATTTAGTTAAGTCTGAATCACAAACAATTTGTCCAATATTGAAAGTGAAAAACACCAGATTTGATGACAAAATCGCTGATTTGGCAACTCTGCACAACCTTTACACGTAATTGCTGTGGCCAACTTTAGACCTCATAGCTACGCCGCTGTTTGTCCGTCATATTGGGTCAACATTACTAACAACCAATCAAATAGAAAACCACAGTTGTTACCACTGTGTTTAAATAAAGCACTGTAACTTTCGGCATGTTATTACCACTTTTCTGTCAAATAATTAATCAAATGACAAACAGTAGAGACACCCAAATAATCAAAGAACCTAAGAAAAATAAATCCCAAATCTGGTTGGCCAATTAAAAAAACGAATTTACAGGGTGTCCGTATTTCAACAGAATGTATGGGGATCTTAGTTATTCGAAGAGATAGAGAGTGGGTTAAATTAGGGCAAAGTTGCGTATTTTAGGGCCTATCAATAATCTTGAAATAAATTTGAAATATCTTCTTTTGTTTTCGAGATATCACCAAAACACGGATTTTTTTAAATTTCGTTTGAATTTTTTCATTTAAAAACTATTGAATCTAGACATTTAAATAGAACTTTGACATTATACATCCACTTCTTAATGAGGAATCAAGTAGCATATTTTATTTTAAGATAACTATAATATTAAACCGAGACTCATGGTCAGCTTTTGTTTTTCTTATGAACGCCATTTTGAATTTTCATATTTTTTGAAAGAATATTTTTTTCTGAACTTAGTGATGTATCACACTCATAATTTATTTTAGATTTGATATTTAAAATTACAATATTTTTCTTTTTATAAAGAGTGCATTGGAAACAATGACGTCATATCTATTAATCAATAAAATCTTGATAGTAGTCATTCAATGTCAGCAGTCTCTACCGAGATCCCCATACATTCTGTTGAAATACGGACACTCTGTATGCTTTATCTTCTTTATTAATTTCAATATTTGCGTAACTATAAACCCCCAAACAAAATATACTTTAGGTAAAATTTAAAATATAAGGTTTTAGCATACTCTGAATTTCGAGTTTAGGAAAGCCTGAAAATGTTACTTCAGGCTTAATCAGAGAATAAAAACATCCGTTTAAAGTTTCAAATTGACCACTTTTATAAAAACAACGATTGCCTGAACATTTACAGAGTATAACATACATCATGCTTTGTATACTTTAAAGAAAAATTCCCTGTATTTTAAGACTGAAAAAAAAAATAAATGTCTGAAGTAAAAAAAAAAATATTACGCTTCGCTTTGCGCCGGTAAATTTAAATTTTCGGGCTTTTCTAAATTCTAATTTTTACTTTATTAAGGAGTGGAAACACTTCTAAAAAACTTCAAATTGAACACTTAAAAAACAATGAATACCTAAATTTTACGGGATTTGTATACTTAAAATAAAAATTCCTTGTATATTGTTACAAACTAATAGGTATGTACAGGGTATACATATCCCAATTATATGCTGTAAATGATCAGATATTAGTTGTTTTTTGAAGTTCAATTGGACGCGTTAAACGAGTGTTTTTCACTCCCAGATTAAGCATGAAGTAAAATTTCGAGTTTAGAAATGCCTTAAAATTTAAAAGCGTTTAAACAAGTGTTTTCCACTCTCAGATTAAGCATGAAGAAAAATTACGAGTTTAGAAAAGACTTAAAATTTGATTTGGTCGCTTTGGTTTCAGGCTTTTCTAAACTCAAAATTTTACTGCATGCTAAGTCTGGGGGTAAACAACACTCGTTTAAAGCTTCAAATTGAATTCTTTTAGAGAAATCGTATGTATATGTATATGTATATGTATACCGGGTGTTGACTTGGCGGACGCAACATAGGAAATCGCATGTTTATTTTAAAGTGTTCAAATATTGGCTACCCTATTTGTTTTAGAGGGAATGTATTTCACTTTTTTGTAAAGGGAAAAATTCTAAATTTATGAATATTCACACTTAACACTTTACGTTTCTCTAAGTTAAAATAATTAAGAAAAAGTAATGTGATTTTATAAAAATAATGACATATCATGGAATTGATACAACAATTGCGGATATTCGATGTTGTTTTTAAGTTCAATTTGAAGCTTTAAACGAGTGTTTTCCACTCCCAGACTAAGCATGAAGTAAAATTACGAGTTTAGAAAAGCCCCGTGAAAATTTGTCGAGGGTCGCGCAGCGACCCGAGACAAATTTTCTGGGCTTTTCTAAACTCGAAATTTTACTTCATGCGCCACGCGTATAAAACACTATAATATTGTTAAATTTATGTATATTCGAACTTCTCTTAAAATATATGTTTTATACGCGTGGCGCATGAAGTAAAATTTCGAGTTTAGAAAAGCCCTGAAAATTTGTCTCGGGTCGCTGCGCGACCCTCGACAAATTTTCACGGGGCTTTTCTAAACTCAAAATTTTACTTCATGCTTAGTCTGGGAGTGGAAAACACTCGTTTAAAGCTTCAAATTGAACTCTTTTAAAAATCAACGAATGTCAGAGAATTTACAGCCAAGTACAACAATTGCGGATGTCAAAATAGCACAAGATATTGCTGTTACTTAATTAACGACAAAAAACATAACGCAAACATCGTGATAACTGTGGTCTGCATAATACCACTTTATTAGGAGGATGTTTTCCTGTATAGTGTAAATCATTTCGAAAATATTTACTTTCATCAAGTGACTGCCATATCTATTGCCATTTTGATATCCGCAATTGTTGTTTCAATTCCATGGCATGTCATTATTTTTTAAAATCACATTACTTTCTCTTAGATATTTTAACTTAGAGAAACGTAAAGTGATAAACGTTAACACGAATGAATTCAAAACATTTCCCTCTACAAAAAAGGTACATACATTTTGTTTCTAAAATAAATAGGGGAGCTAAAATTTGAACATTTCAAAATTTACATGGGATTTCTTATGTTGCGTCCGCCAAGGCAACACCCGGTATGTATACTTAAAAGAAAAATTCCCTGTATGCATATTTAAATCACCGAAAAAACCTAGTTTTTAACTAGCCAAAAAAATTGGGCTTGGATTTATTGTGTTATTTTTTCTGCCAATTAAATGAGTGTCGATAATATTAAATTAAAGAGATTAGTTAGTAAACGACTAATATTATTACCTAATTAATCTCTTATATATAACTCCAAACATTTGCATTTAGCATTTTGTTTGTGCAAACACGAATAATTCATTTTTCTTTGTGTTTCTGGATCGGATATAGATTGAAAAAATATGTTTCGAACGAAAACAGATGACTTGGACATTATTTCTATGGTGGGTGGTCGAAAGAATATAAATCATCAAATCTGTGGCTTAAAGCTAAAAGGGCCAATGTCGAAAATTACGCATTTGAAAAAATAGCATTCAAAGGTTTTTTTTAAATTATTCTAATTCTTAATGACATAAAGTAGAAGTTTTATGTTTCAACTTTGGTTCATACATATGTTTGCACAGAATCTGATTATGATTATAGTCAACACATTATCCTTTTACCGTGACGTCACAAAAACAATATAAAACTACGAAAGCGCATGTCTATGCCCTTTTTTTCTAAATCTGTCATTGTTCTACTTTGGTTTGTACATATGTTTGCACAGAATCTGATTATGATTATAGTCAACACATTATCCTTTTGCCGTGACGTCACAAAAAAACAATATAAAACTACGAAAGCGCATGTCTATGCCCTTTTTTCCAAATCTGTCAGTGAAAAGTTAAATTTTTATAAAGTTTTCAACAAAAAAATGGAAAGTATACATACAGTTGCAAATTTCTTATTTCTT
Source organism: Philonthus cognatus (assembly GCA_932526585.2). Classification (NCBI taxonomy): domain Eukaryota; kingdom Metazoa; phylum Arthropoda; class Insecta; order Coleoptera; family Staphylinidae; genus Philonthus; species Philonthus cognatus. The sequence goes on from OW052241.1 coordinate 75,603,822, forward strand.
TATTTCTATAATCCTCTTCTATTTCATTAATGAATCTTTAGTTGTGTTTCTTCCTTTTTTCTTCTTATTATTTTTTTACACTTCCTCCTTTGCTCCTGGTATCTTAGCTGTGTATGTGCGTTGCTACTTTTCAGCCAATTTATTCGTAGTTGATTTCTGTTGTCCAGCTCCACTTGACACTCTTCGTCAAACCATTTCTTGTTTCTTTTATAATCCTTATTTTGGATTTTTTTGATACTCGTTCGATTTCCTCTTTTATTCCCCACAGCTTATCCACATCTTTTCTCTGAATCATACCTAACTGTTGATTAAGCATTTCTTTGTATTCCATTCTATTGTCTTCATTCTGTAGTCTTATAGTTATTTTATTTTTTCGCTGTTATTTTTTTCAAACGGAATTTCTTGCTTTATTTTAATGCCTACTAAGAAATGATCCGAGTCTGAGTCCGGACCCCTATATCTTCTTATATCTTTTATACAATTTTCTGTATCTTTCTCTACGATTACATTGGTCTATTTGATTTACATAAGATCCATCTGGCGATTTCCATGTTCCCTTGTAACACCGAACATTTTCATAACAAGAATATTTTTTTAAGTCTCGTTGATTGCTAAGGCACTTATTTTCTGAAAATCCATTATCACCTAATATAATAGCAGACTATTTATGATTTTCAACTTTTTATTTAACTCACTACAATTGCTTCGCTACACTGCAGCTTCTTCAGGTGAAGAAATATAATAATAATAATTATATTTCTTCACCTGAGGAAGCTGCAGTATAGCGAAACATTTGTAGTGAGTTAAATAAAAAGTTGAGAATCATAAATAGTCTGCTATTATATTAAGTGATTTATTTTAAGTATCCATATGCATACGTTGCACATTTTTCGATGCTCGGTTTATTAAAAGAATTTAATTTTAAGCTTTAAGTGAGTGTTTTCCACTCCCAGACTAAGCATGAAGTAAAATTTCGAGTTTAGAAAAGCCTGAAAATTTGGTTTGGTCGCGTAGCGCGAAGCGCGGAGCGGCCAAACCAAATTTTCAGGCTTTTATAAACTCGAAATTTTACTTAATGCGCCACCGGTACAAAACACTAACATATAACGAAGTTTAAAACAGACCGCTAAACTTTACATTGAATCAGTGTTTTGTACCGGTGGCGCATGAAGTAAAATTTCGAGTTTAGAAAAGCCTGAAAATTTGGTTTGGCCGCTCCTCGCTTCGCGCTACGCGACCAAACCAAATTTTCAGGCTTTTCTAAACTCGAAATTTTACTTCATGCTTAGCCTGGGAGTGGAAAACACTCGCGTAAAGCTTCAAATTGAATTTAATAAACCGAGCATCAGAAAATGTGCAACGTATGCATATGGATACTTCAAAGAAAAATGCTCGTCATGAAAATGTTCATGACGACGATCATACTTTTCTGCTTAGCGAAGTCAATTAGCAATTGTCCATTCTCGTTTGTCTTTTCATGTTTATTAAACTTGCCTATAGTTGGTCTAAATATTTCTTCCTTTCCTATTTTCGCATTAGCATCACCTAGAATAATCTTCATATCGTATTTCGGTAGTTTTTCGTATACTTTATACAGGGTGAGTCGGGAGGAGCGCACCAAACTCTAGGAGTGTATTATACACGTGAAAATAATGTAAAAAAACTCATTTGTTCTTATCCGATTTTCATTTGTTTTCAAGTTATGGCGTAATTAAAAATGTTCATCTAGCTTTCCACTTCTATCTGAATTTTAACATTATCAAAGTATGCCATGTTCGAGGCTTATAAACATTTGATAATTCTGACGTTTTGATGAACTGTCAGTGTACGGTGAACAGTAACTGAACGTTTAAGTTCGAATTAATGTGATTGTTAGTGTTGCAAAATGCCACACACTTATTCAAATTTAGAATATGCAAATATGGTGTTTGTATATGGTTTCTGTAATGGAAATGCTACAGCTGCTGTTGAAGAATATCGTGAACGTTTTCCACACCAAAGACATCCTGATAAAAACATATTTATTAGAGTTTTCAACAAATTGTGCGAGACTGGTAAGCTTCCCAGTGCTAACATAGCATATGAGCGCGCTGCTCGACAAGGTTTTGTAGAAGTAGAAAATATTCTGCATCTAGTAGAAGAAGATGCAACTACTAGCTCACGGAGAATTGCCACTCAATTGGCAATTCCACAAAAAAGAGTGATGAACACGCTACACGAGCAAGGCTTATATCCTTATCACGTTCAGAGAGTACAGCACCTACAACCAGGGGATTACGCTAACCGTACGGAATTTTGTCGGTGGATAAATAATAATCATCGTAATGTATCGAGTATACTCTTTACGGATGAAGCTACATTTACCCGTGATGGCATTAACAACACTCGTAACTCTCATGTATGGTCTGATGAAAATCCCCACGCAACAGTCGAAAGCAATTTTCAACATCGGTTTTCTGTAAACGTGTGGTGTGGTATGGTTGACAGTTATTTAATCGGCCTTTTCATTTTGGAGAATCGTCTCACAGGAGGCAACTACCTCAATTTTTTACAAAATGAATTACAAGGCCTGCTAGAAGATGTTCCTATAAATATTAGAATGCAGATGTACTATCAGCACGATGGAGCTCCTGCACATGTCGCTCGTCAAGTCAAGCAACATTTGGACGAACGTTTTCCAGGGCGTTGGATTGGTCGTGGAGGTCCTATTAATTGGCCTGCAAGATCTCCAGACCTCACACCACTAGATTTTTGTTTATGGGGCTGGATGAAAAATGAAGTCTACAAAATAAAAGTGGACACACGGGAATCACTAATTAATCGAATTGAGAATACTGCAGCCCATATAAAAGAAGAAAGAAATGAATCAATTGGGAGAGCAACAAACGCTCTTCGTAGACGAAGCAGAAAATGTTTAGAAGTCAATGGCGGTATTTTTGAACATTTGTTGAAAGAACGCTATGATTAAGACATTTTTTTTTTGTATAATAACTTGTTTATTTGTTAATATGCTATAACTTGAAAACAAATAAAAATCGGATAAGAACAAATGAGTTTTTTTACATTATTTTCACGTGTATAATACACTCCTAGAGTTTGGTGCGCTCCTCCCGACTCACCCTGTATAATGTGTTATAAAATATTTCTTTCATTTCCATTTCGGACTTTTCTGTTGGCGCATGTATGTTGATAAAAGTTAGCTTTTGGTATTTTCCTCGTAGCCCTAGATAACATAATCTTTCTGATACCCGTTTGAACTCAACTATTGCTGTTTTATATTTTTTGTTGATTAGGAAGCCCACTCCTAGTCTTCTGTCTTGGCCACCACTGTTAAAGAATATATAATCTTCAACTTCTTTTATTACCAGTCCTCGTTGTTTTGTTTCTTGTATCGCCAAAAGGTCATACTTATATTTTTGTAATTCCCGTGTTAGATGTTTAAGTTTGCCTTCTTCAAATGTTCCTCGGACATTCCATGATCCTGCTTTTAAAACTGTTTCTTTGTTCAGTTTATTTATATTAAACTTATTCTGCTTATTATCTGTTTCAAGTTCAACTTCTCTATTTAGTGTTTCAATATATTTGTAATTTCCCCGGCTATTTTTTTCCTACTGTTCATTCCTCTTCTTTGCTAATATCTTTTCTCAACCTTCCGTTTTGCTCATACTTCGTTAGTTTTTTGGTAATTGTTTTTCGATTTTTTCAGTATTATAATTCCAACGCCATTCAATACCATTTATCATTATTTTGAATTCACTGCCTCTTTCTCTTTCCGCTTTAGCAAATATTCTCAGTTGTTTCTGTTTATCTCTTTCTTTTTGTGTCAAATCATCATTAATATAGATATTTTCATTATTGATTTCTTTAAGTTTACTCTTGTTTATCATGATTTGACTTTTTTCTCTTTCGTTGCTTAATTCTATGACCCACATTTTTTCACCTGTTTATATCACTGTCTTTGGTGTGATGTCCATATTCACTTGGTCGTTTGGGAATCCTCTTACTCCTGCCTTTAGATCAGCTGGGTCAGTAGTGTCCAGTTTTAGTCCATACATAATGATATTATTTTCCCTCTTCTCTTTATCAATAATTTCCAAAGTTTTTTCCATTTTCTGTAGATCCTCTCGAATTTTCTCATTTTCCTTTTTAATTTCAAGATTTTCTCGTTTTAAGGCATCATTTTCTAGTTTTATTTTTAAAAGTTCATCATTAAATTCCCTGGATTGAAAAAAGAAAGAGGAGAACCTAGTACAAGATCGATATTTTATAAAAGTAAAGAAGGACAACTAATAGGAGGCAAAGAAGAAATATTAGAATTATGGAAAGACCATTTTAATAAATTGCTGAACGAATTGATTGATGGAGCCGAAGTAGAAGAATATGTAGAATTAGAACAAGAAGAACCAAATAACGACGAACTACCTTCCCCAAAGGAAATAGAAGATTCATCAGAAACTTGAAAAAAAAATAGATGTCCAGGTAATAACCAAATAATAGCCGAATTGTATAAATATGGGGCTCTCCCCTATATTAGACTGGTTCCATACACTGATGGCAAAAATTTGGGAGAAGGAAACATTCCCAAAAGATTGGAATGAAGCTATACTCTTACCTATTTATAAAAAAGGAGATAAAACAGAATGTTCAAATTATAGAGGAATAGCACTCCTAAATGTAGTATATAAAATTCTAGCAACACACTTAAGAGATCGAATAACGCTGAAAATAGGAGAAAAAATAGGTGAATACCAGTGTGGTTTCAGAAAAGATAGGTCGGTGATCGATCAGGTATTCGCGTTAAGAGAAATCCAGTGTAGTATATAAATCCAGTGTAGTATATAAAATTCTAGCAACACACTTAAGAGATCGAATAACGCTGAAAATAGGAGAAAAAATAGGTGAATACCAGTGTGGTTTCAGAAAAGATAGGTCGGTGATCGATCAGGTATTCGCGTTAAGAGAAATCCAGTGTAGTATATAAATCCAGTGTAGTATATAAAATTCTAGCAACACACTTAAGAGATCGAATAACGCTGAAAATAGGAGAAAAAATAGGTGAATACCAGTGTGGTTTCAGAAAAGATAGGTCGGTGATCGATCAGGTATTCGCGTTAAGAGAAATCCAGTGTAGTATATAAATCCAGTGTAGTATATAAAATTCTAGCAACACACTTAAGAGATCGAATAACGCTGAAAATAGGAGAAAAAATAGGTGAATACCAGTGTGGTCTCAGAAAAGATAGGTCGGTGATCGATCAGGTATTCGCGTTAAGAGAAATCCAGTCCGAGAGTTTCACATACGGTAAAGAAACATATGTGCTATTTATAGACTTTCGTCAAGCATACGATCGAATTAAACGGAAGGAGTTATACAGGGCCCTAGTAGAACTAGGAATAGATGGCAAATTACTGAAGCTAATAAAGTTAACACTGAACGAAACAAGCAATAGGAACATCAGAATATTTCAAAGTCAAGGAAGGAGTTAGATAGGGAGATCCATTGTCAGCATTACTTTTTAGCTGTGCCCTGGAGGTAGTGATAAAGCGAGCAAATCTCCATAGAAACGGACCACAAAAAACATCAGTGCTTAGCATTTGCGGATGATTTGGCCATCATAACCAGAAACAAAAATTAACTCCAGGCGTGTGTAACCAAACTGGAAGAAGCCTCCCGCAAAATAGGTTTACTAATAAATGAAGAGAAAACGAAGTTGATGACATGGATAGACAAGAAATACAAGGAAAATGGGAACATTAAAATAACAAAGGCAAAACTTATACTTTTAATGAGGTGGAACACTATACATACCTGGGTACTCAATTTTATAGAAAACCAAATATGAGAGAAGAGATACAAACGAGACTCATGAAAGGAAACAGATGCCTACAAGAACCGAGAAAAATATTCTACAAAAAAATATAAGCCGAAAAATAAAAATAAAAATATACTAGTCGATCATAAGACCTATAGCATTATTTGGAAGTGAAACTTAGACAAAGAATGCTAGGTGTATGGGAGAGGAAAATACTAAGAAAAATATACGGTTGAAAAAAGTTCAAGAAGTGTGGGAAAGAAGGACAAATAAAGAATTAAAAGAATTATATAATGAACCAGATATTGTAGCTCTAACAAAAGGATAAAGATTAAGATGGTTGGGCCACATAATGAGAATGGAAAATGATAGGATACCCAAGAAACTGATGGAAATGAATATAGGAGGAAGAAAAAGAAGAGGAAGACCAAGGACGAGGTGGAAAGATGAAGTAATCAAAGATATAGAAGAATGTAAAATTACCAGATGGAAAGAGAAAACCCAAGATAGGAAATCATGGAAAAAAACTGTGGAACTAGCCATGGGCCTACTAGGCCTGAGGTGCTAGGATATATATACATACAGTTGTGTGAGAAAAAACTAGTACAGCAAAATATTTGGCCATGTGAACTGAACTCATTTAGATTTTTCAAATTGTCAATCAAATTGACAAATCTGCGGAACGGTCAAACGAAATTTAAATAACGTCGACACGCTCCAACTGACTAAAACGTAAAAAGCAATAATAATGACCCGTTTAGAGACGGTATTAGCATTAGAGACATTGCTAATGAAGTGCATGTCAACAAAAGCACCGTCTTGTTGGCCAAGAAAAAAATTGTTGTTAACCTGTACACGACAAGTTTGTTTTACAAGTAAAAAAAATACGATATTTTAGAAGTTTTTCAAAGCTCCCCGTACTAGGTTTTTTTCTCTTACATATTTACATATGCGTACGCTATAAATTTTCCGACATTCGTTGTTTTATAAAAGAGATCAATTTAAAGCTTTGAATTAGTGTCTTCCGCTCCTAGATTAAGCATGAAGTAAAATTTCGAGTTTAGAAAAGCCTGAAAATTTGGTTTAGTCGCGTAGCGAAGCCAAGCGACCAAACCAAATTTTCAGGCTTTTCGAAAATCGAAATTATACTTCATGCGCCACACATGTAAAATACTGGTTTAAAGCAGGGTTGTTGTGTTTAAAACACTTTGTTTTAAAACACTGTATTTGTATCTACTACCAAATTAATGAAGTGTCTCTAAGGATCAGGTAGAATAGAAAGATCAAGTAATATTCCTTGCTCAAGAATATCTATCTTTTTTATTATCTGCCCGTTTGTAAGTTCAAATTTTATAAAAGTTCTAAATACAAGAAATTTTTCTTCTAGGTATACATGTTACGATTTTTCAATGTTAATTTTCAGAATTTCGTGATCTTATTAAAAGCTTTAAATTTAAAAACTCTAACGAGTGTTTTCCACTCCTAGACTAAGCATGAAGTAAAATTTCGAGTTTAGAAAAGCCTGAAAATTTGCCAAATCAGGCTTTTCTAAACTTGAAAATTTATTTCATGCGCCACGCGTGTAAAACATGGATTTAAAGTAAAGTGAATAATATATTGCTTAGCTCTGATCACATGTTTATTACAATTATAAATGTTTATATGGAATATGTGTAAGTATACTTAAAAGGAAAAATCCCTGTATGTGTTGTAAAATTGCAAGTTGTAGTGTTCTCTTTTTTAAAAATCTCTGCATCGTGACAATTTATTTGACAATTTAAGATTTATTTGTCACATTGATAATTATTTACCAACATCTCAAAATTTGTTGTTTAATAGTATATTACCTAACGAGAGTGGTATGCAGCATATTACATATGAGCGGACATGTTGCGCACGAGCCGCGCAGCGGCGAGTGCAGTACTCCGCGAGTATGTAATTGCCATACCACTCGAGAAACGTACGATACTTTACCTACGCCCTAACAAAATAAACAATGAGTATGAAAGATCAACTTATTGTACTAATTTTTAAAAGTGACAATGATGAAAAATAAATTACTACTTGATCAATATACAAGGAATAAAGCTGTAAATCTTCCGACATTCGTTGTTTTGTTAAAAGAGTTCAATTTGAAGCGATAAACGAGTGTTTTCCACTCCCAGACAAAGCATGAAGTAAAATTTCGAGTTTAGAAAAGCCCCGTAAAAATTTGTCGAGGGTCGCGCAGCGACCCGAGACAAATTTTCTGGGCTTTTCTAAACTCGAAATTTTACTTCATGCGCCACGCGTATAAAACACTGATTTCAAGTGAGGTTCAAATATATATAAAGTTCATAATATTTTAGTGTTTTATACGCGTGACGCATGAAGTAAAATTTCGAGTTTAGAAAGGCCCAAAAAATGTGTCTCGGGTCGCTGCGCGACCCGAGACAAATTTTCACGGGGCTTTTCTAAACTCGAAATTTTACTTCATGCTTAGTCTGGGAATGGAAAACACTCGTTTAAAGCTTCAAATTGAGCTCTTTAAAAAAAACAACAAATAACTAAAGAGTTAAAGAAAATAAGCTGAATTTGGAATACGTATACCTTAACGAAAAACTCCCTGTACATCAAAGAAATATCATTTGGTTGTACGATAAGCAATTAGCTGTTCAGCTGTCAGCACGTAATGTACTTGTCAAAGCTATTACGTGCATGTGTACGTAATGTCAATCATACTTGTCAAGATGACAGTGTGGTATGATGCGGTTGCTAGATAGGGCGTAGGTAAAATACCTTACTGTTAAAGCAGGACTGCAAGTTTAAAAGAGAAATTCCTTGTGTTTTGAACTTTTTCAAAAATTGAAAATATAAATGGGCAGATAATGAAGAAGACAGATATTCCTTAGCAATTTAATAAAGTCGCTTTGACGATGAGGTACGTCAGAGCGACTTTATTAAATTGGTAGTAGATACAAATAATTTTAAGCGGTGATAGGTACATTTGCAATCTTAATCTTTGTTAAATAAAGCATCTATTTTATGAGTAAATAGAATTATTATATTACTGTCAGATTTCCCTTCACATAACCTACAAATTCAAAGTTGATTTACAACATAACATGCGATTAATCTTGTCCTATCCTAAAACACACAACCTGCATCACTAATCAATTCTTGAAACGTCAAATTTGATTGGTCATATTAAAAAAAACAGATTATGTATGTTTATACTTTTAGTATTTCTTGAAACATCTCTTAACCAATAATTAGCATTATTATTCATTTTTGGCAAAGTTTTCTATTTAAAATAATTTCAAATCACAGAAATCGTTAATGTCATTAGCAAATGTCGTTTTACAAGTCAATCCAAAAAAAGATTTCTTAGAAATTACAATTTATTGTGGCATATGAATGAAAATAAACATAAATCATTATTACAATTGGGTGAAGTAGGCACTACCTTCCAAACCCAACATCCGAAGAATAAGTCCCCAATCATCCCTTAACGTTTAACATCTCATTGTCGTAAAATGAACAAGAGGCGACTCGAAATTATTTTAATTACCCTCCCAACCCGTAATAATTCATCACCTCGAAAACTACCTTAAAAAGTAAAATCGTCGAAAAATCATCGTCACAAAAGGGCCGCATTCAATCCGGGGGCCCAGGTAGAATCACCGTTCTCAATCCCCTATCCAACAACAAAAAAATCCCTTCACAATCGCTACGGCTACTGTACATTGTCACTAAGTACTGACACGTACATAATGGAAAAACGGCACTACCCTGCAAACGCACAAACGAATACTCCTCCCGGTTTCACTTATCCGAAGAGCGCTTGTTTGTCTGGACGAGAACGTGAGAGAAATTGATATGTTTAAATGTTTCTGATACCTTTTGTCGGCTCGCCTTTTTTCCGGGAGTGTATACAAACACGGATTGACACTTGAAATTTTGAGTAAATGTTTAGGGATCGATTTTTTTTTTCGCAATAATGGCTAACTTTCGTTGTGCTTTTTCTTTTGCAGGGGAGAAAGAAGAATGACATAAATCACGGACATCACAATTAGTCTTTGGAGGTGTTCTGAAAATAAGGTTTATTTATTTTTTAGTTTATATTGTAAGGAATTAATGTGATATTATAGTATGGGAGGAATACATTTTCAATAGACTTTAATTACAATTTTAGTTATACCAGTTAAGAAAATAACAGTTGAGCAAACAATAGCAGATAATCTCTGAACTGTAAAAAATGTCAAATCTCTATTCTACTATAATTGTTAAGAATAGATAGATCAATTCTATAGATTAGGGATTGATACTGATAATTCGGTTTACCGATTTTTAAGAAAATCATAAAATGAGACTCTCTACCATCTACCATTAATTCGTCGATTTTTCGTGGGTATTTCAGTAATTTAAATTAAGCTATTGTTTTAGTGAGACAATTTCATATGATATTTCTTGTATACTATCATTTAACAACGATCAATTATGAAAATATTTTCAAAAATTGAAAATCTAATTACTAGAACTCTCATTTCTAAGCACAAAAAATGAAAAAATCTCTTTAAAAAGCACCAATTTAAGCAAAAAAAGCAATATTTCATGCAAAATAGCATTCTTTTGAGCAAAAAAGAATTATTCTAAGTATATACAGGGTGTCCTACCGAAACCGTACGTTAAAAGTATATGGACTTCTAATTAATGTATTGCAATGAGATTTTTAGTGGTTATGTAATCATGTCTGCTCTTTTCAATGAAAATATTTTCAAGATTATTATTACTTATATTTTTTAGTTTTTTTTTATTGTAGTTTAATAATTATTATACAATCTAGATTAACATTATATAGTTATTATATGACGTGTATAAACTTGTGTATAAACACAAATAAAATGATTGTGTTTGAGTTTGATGCTCTGTCACCATGGAAAAATGATGAAATGTCAAGGTAAAAATGTTGAAATTTGCCAAGATTATTGCTGATTTTCAAATTCGTTACATTTTAAAACTTTGACGCTTTTTATGTATTTTCCTAAATTTTTTTTAAATTGCAAGTATTCATGAATTTTCTAATATTTCGGTGATTTTAGGGCTCGCAAATTTCAAAAAAATTTATTTGACAAAAAATAAGAGGCATTCTTCAATGAAATCTTTAAATTTGAGAAAATGTTAAAACAATGTCAAAAAGTGATGTTGATATTTGACAACATATTGAAGTATGTCTAAACGTGATAATTTGCGATAAAAATGTGTTTTAAATATTTTAAACTAAACAACTAATCAGTGCTTTTATGCGCGTGGCGCACGAAGTAAAATTTCGAGTTGAGAAAGGCCTGAGATTGGATTTGGACGCTATGCATCCAAATCCAAACGCTCAGGCTTATCCCAACTCGAAATTTTACTTCATACTTAGTCTGGGAGTGGAAAACATTCGTTAAAAAATTATCACTGGCTATTTACAATATTTATATAATTTTCAAAATCTTGAGGGTTTTCAAGTTTTTGTTCAGTTTTTAAAATCTTCTCAATTTTCGTGAATTTCCAAAATTTGGCGACTCGTACATTTTTTAATACGTTTGTAAATTTTCAATTTTTTTTTAATTCCCAAGATTTTATAACAATTTTTAAAATGTTGACAAAAATCATGCATTTTTTAGATTATCGCTGATTTTCCAATTCGTTACTTTTTAAAACTTTGACGCTCTTCGTGTATTTTCCTAGATTTTTTAAAATTGCCAGTATTCAGTTTCCATAAATGTCGGTGATTTTCGGGCTCGCAAATTTCAAAGAAATTTATTTGACAAAAAATATGAGGCATTCCTTCAAAACATTTATTAATTGTTACCGATTAATATAACGTCTAAATTAATTAATGGCAGTGCTGAAAAATTCATAATAAATTTTGAAAATTATTGAAAATTCATGTTGATTTTGATAACTTTTTGGAAATTCACACTTGTATGAATATTTTGAAGATTAACGGAAATCTTTAAAATTCTCGATTTTAAAGATTTACGAAAATCTTGAAAAATTCATGATAGGCGTCTAGTTTTTTAACATTTTGAAAATTAACGGAAATCTTAGAAATTAACAAAAAACGTTTAGATTTTTAAAATTGACTAAAACGTTGATATTTTAAAAATTAACCAAAATCAAGGAAATTTATAAAAATTAACGAAAGTATAGGAAATTCACAAGAATTTCTAACGTTTTAGAATCTCGAAAATTCAACATTTTAAAAATTTATGAAATTTACGAAAAACGACAGAATTTTGAGAATTACCAAGAATCTTGGAACTTTGTGAAACGCGTCAAAATTTTAAAAATTAATAAAAAATTTGGAAGTTCACAAAAAACTGGAAAATTGACCTAATGGCTGTTAATTTTTCGTATAATACAGAGGGTTTAAAATTTCACACCACTTTTGGTCAACATTAAATCTCGATTTGTTTGGCTTGAAAACCAAAGAAGATGGGTATAGGGAACGCTAGTATAGATCAATGCAGAATTTGATTCTCATCCATTTAAAAAAATCGAGATTTAAAGGTTTAAAGTTGACCAAAAGTGGTGTGAAATTTTGAACACTGTATTATACGAAAAATTGGATACCTTCGGCTATTCTCTTTCTATACCCAACGTTCCATCTGTTGTTCCGAGATACGAATTTTAAAATGAATCATGAAAAAGCACTAAATTTCTTTAATAAATATTATACATCAAGTGAATTAAACACGATTTTATTCACGAAAAGATTTTTGATTTCACGAGCGCCTCGGCGCGAGTGAAATCATTTCTTTGAGTGAATAAAGGTGTTTAATTCACGTGGCGTATATATGTTTTTATTCAATTTTGACGAAATTGTAAAGAAAATGTACTTTACATTTATTTTTAAATAAATTTTTTAACTCACTAGTGACCTAAAAAAATTTTAGTTCACTAGTGAATAAAACCTTGTTTATTACGGTTGTCATGGAGTTAATAATGTCGATTTAAATTAACAAAATTGAATAAAATATCAAATATCTCGAAAACAGTCACATTTGCAGGTTATGTTACTTAACGATTTTAATCATAGAATTTTATGTAAAATCCAAATTCGAAATTAAAAATATACCATTCTATTCAAAATAAGGAAGTTCGTGTTGAGTTCCAGTATTCGATTTCCTTTAATTTTTAAAATTCCTAAATTGTTTAAATTTTCGTTAATTTTTGAAATGCTGATTTTTCGATATTTTAATACGTTAGCAATTCTCGTAAATTTCCCACACTTTCTGTATTTTTTATAAATTTCCACAATTTTAGTTAATTTTAAAAATCACGACCATTTTTAGTGAATTTTCAACGTTTTAGTCAATTTTAAAAATCTAAACGCTTTTCGTAAATTTCTAACATTACCGTGAATTTTCAAAATTTTAAAAATCTGGACGCCTATCATGAATTTTTTAAGATTTTCGTAAATCTTTAAAATTGAGAATTTTTAAGATTTCCGTTAATCTCCAAAATGTTTATACAAGGGTGAATTACCAAAAAGTTATCAAAATCAACATGAATTTTTAATGTTTTTCAAAATTTATCATGAATTTTTCAGCATTGCCATTAATTATTTAGATGTTGACTAATAAAATGTTTAGAATTTTCTTAACTTGAAACATTTACTTCATGCTTAATCAAGGATTAGAAAACCCTTGCTAGAAAACTATTAAAACCTTTAATGACAATACAAGATTTAAAAAAAATGAATAACATGATAATTAAGGAAACTTATATAAAGATATACCAATATTTAAACAAAAGGAGATACACAAATATACCAGAGAAGTTGTAAGTAGAAATGAAAAATCTATAATAGATTACATAATAACAGAGCAAAGAAAAAAGAACAAAATTATAGATACAAGAGTAAAGAGAAGCTATGAAATAGGAAGTGACCACTTTCTAGTGATGACAACAATAACTGATGAATTCCAGGAAAACACAGGAAAAACAAAAAGACCAAATATAGCAATAAACTACAGCAAAATAAGAACATATAAACTAAGAGAGAAAGAAACAGCATGACAATATAAGGAGAAAGTGGAGGTAAATCTGGAAAAAAGTAAGAACAGTGAAGATATAGAAGAAATGTGGAACGAATTAAAAAGAAGTATGGTGGAAGCAGCGAAAGAAGTCTGCGGAGTGAAGAAAAGCACAAACATGAAAAAACAAACAGCCTGGTGGTCGGAGAGCATCAAAGAAAAATTAAAAAAAAGAAAAATGCGTGGCAAAGATACATAAATGACAAAAACAGCATTAACTACGAAAAATACAAAATAAAGAGGAAAATAGTAAAAGATGAGACAAAAATAGAAAAGTCTAAGCAGTGGGAAAAGTTTGGCGAGAAAATGGAAAATAAGGCAAAGGAAAACCAAAAGCTATTCTACAAAATCATAAAAGAAAATAGGAAAGAAAAAGGACAAGAAACAAGATACATAAAGGACAAACATGGAAAAATTCTAAAAAAAGAAGAAGAAATAATAGAAAGAAGGGAGGAACATTTTGAAGACTTATTAAATACAAGCAGTGAAAGCGAGCAGATGGAAAATAACAGTGACACGAATAACTTAGAAACAAAAGAGGAATATATCAGTGAGGATGAGTTGACAGAAATAATAAGAGAATTAAAAACGGGAAAAGCAGCAGGCCATGACCAAATTTTAGCAGAAATGATTAAGAACCTTTGAGAAAAGGGAATGGATAAATTACTGAAGATACTGAACAAAATTTGGAAGACCAATAAGATACCAAAAGACAAAACAGCACAAATTGTGCCAATATACAAAAAAGGTGACAAGACAAAATGCGAAAACTATAGAGGCATAACACTAATTAGTATAGGAATGAAAATCCTAGAAAAGACAATTAGCAGGAGGATAATAGAAAAAATAGAACAGACGTTAAAAGATTCACAAAGCGGTTTTAGGAAAGGAAGATCCATACAAGACAACATATTCACAATAAAACAAATCATAGAAAAAAGGATGGAAAATAACAAAGCTACATACTTAGGATTTATAGACCTCGAAAAAGCTTTTGATATGATACCAAGAAAGAAACTATGGAAAATAGTGGAGAAGAGAGGGATAGAAAACAAAGTAATCAAAATAATACAGAACATATATAACAATAACAGTAACGAAATAATATATAAGGGAAAAACGTCAAATGCATTTAAGACAAATACTGGATTAAGACAAGGAGGTGGACTCAGCCCAACTTTATTCATACTATATATGGATGAAATAATGAAGAGCATGAAACAAGAAATAACTAAAACGAATATAGGATACAAAAACATGAAAATGATTAAAATGTCAGAAGGTGCGTTTGCAGACGATGTGGTAGTGATTGCAGAAAATGAAAGAAAACTGCAACATAACATTAGCATATGGAATAAACACCTAGACAAATACTGTATGAAAATGAACTACAACAAAACCAAAGTAATGGTAATAGCAAAACAGAAAGAGCACATAAATATAAAAATAGAACAACACATGATAGAACTAGTAGAACAATTTAAATACCTAGGAGTAGAACTTGCAGAAGATGGGAAAATGGAAGAAGAAATAACAAACAGAATAAACAAAACAATAAAAGCATACTACGCAATGAATAATATACTCATTTATCATCCTTCGTTACGAGTAGATTTTAATGTTCCTAGCAGTTTATCACCCTTAGATGAATCATTTCACTACGATTTCTCTAAGGCTGATATTGTAGGTATATGTAATTATATTGGCCGTTATGACTGGGTAAATATGTTTAAGAGTACTTCGATAGAATATGACATTGACATATTTTACGAAATCTTGTACGATGCTTTTAATCGTTATGTCCCTAAACGAAAGAGATCAACATCGCATTTTCCTAGTTGGTTCTCGAAATCTCTTATAAGTTTAATTAAAGAAAAGCGAACAGCTCACAGAAATTTTAAACGGTCAGGCTCTAGAAATGATTACTCAATTTTTTCTAATTTACGTGCTGTCTGCAAAGATGCTATTGTGAAGGATCACATAGGTTATATCGAGGATGTTGAGAGGAGTATACCTTATGATATCAATATGTTTTGGAAATATTGTAAATCTAAAAATGGCAGTGGCAGAGGTCTTCCATCCAGTATGGCATATGGAACGCGGGTCGCAAACTCGGTTAATGGCATAGCGGATCTATTTGCAGACTATTTTCAAGATTCATATTCATGTCCAACTACCATTGGTCCTGAAGTTAGTGAGTTCAGTGACCTAATATTTAATAACTTACAGTTTAGTGAAACAGATATTATGGAATGCCTATCTGAGATTAAAAATGGTGCTGCACCAGGTCCTGATGGAATACCGCCTGCCTTGATAAAAGCCTGCGCATCGACTCTGTCTTTACCTCTTACTAAATTATTTAATCGTTCTCTAGGAGATGGATTCTTCCCATCTCTTTGGAAGCGATGCTACACTGTCCTGGTCTTTAAATCAGGCATAAAGACATGTGTTGACAATTATAGAGCGATAGTTATTCAATCATGTTTTCCTAAATTATTAGATAAGTTGGTTGCGAAGTATATGTTAAACATTTTTAAGCCACTTTTATCTGAGCAACATGGATTCTTTCCATCAAGATCTACTGCTTCCAACTTGTTTGTATACTCCAATTTCATTACCGACGCGATGGAGGAAGGGGCAGTGGTAGACTCGATCTATACCGACTTTAGTGAGGCGTTTGACAGAGTTAGCCACTGTAGGCTTTTATACAAACTTCGAATGTATGGTGTTGCCGGGTCCATGATTCAGTGGCTCCGGTCGTTCATAAGTTGTAGACAACATGTGGTGAAAATAAATGATGCAGTTTCTGGTTCTGTAATAAATGCAACTTCAGGTGTGCCCCAGGGTTCTCACCTTGGACCATTGCTATTTCTCATCTTTATCAATGATATTGGTAAAGAAATTCAATCAAATGTTTTGCATTATGCAGATAATATGAAGCTGTATCGTAAAATCACCACCAGTGACGATTGTCGCATCTTGCAGAATGATCTGGATCAGCTTATTATATGGTGCTCCAGTAATGATTTGCATTTGAACACAAATAAATGCAAATATATTCGTTTTTCAAGAAAACAAGGGATCTATTTTCCGGCTATTTATTTTCTAGATAGTAATCTTTTAGAGAGGGTTTATAAAATCAATGATTTAGGCGTTCTATGACTGTAAATTTCAATTTCATGAGCACTTAGATTTAATTATTGCAAAAGCATTTCAAAGAATTGGTTTCATACGGCGTATTACTATACATTTCAAATCTATCCGTAGTTTAATGACATTATACTCCACCTTAGTCAGACCAATTCTAGACTATTGCTGCATAATTTGGTTAGAACGTGTACAACGTAAAATGATAAAACTCATTTGCTACCGGTCAAACCTTTCGTACGATAGTAATAATTATGACCTACTTCGTACATATCTCGGTTTGTTGTCTCTTTAAAAACGAAGGATTTATTTTATGCTATGCTTCGCATATCGTATACTGAATGGACTGATACTTTGCCCATCCATTTTGTCGTCTATTGGCATTCACGTTCCAGTTAGCCCAACCAGACAACAAAAACTTCTTGCTGACGTACACCACATTACTCTGTATGGCTATAACAGCCCACAAAACAATTTAATAAGATATGTTAATTCTTATGGCGAGTCAATAGATTTTTTTGGTGTCTTGTTGAACCGTTTTAAAAGACTTTCTTTAAGATCGATTAACTCCTCTTAAGGTCCTTTATATAATTATTTATTTGGTCCTCTTTTATTAGATGTAACTTCTGCCTCTGACTGTATTCATTTGTACATTTTTTGTTTGTTTTTGTATTGTTTTGTGATTATTGTGTATATATTGTTGTATTTTTAATGGTCTCCCGTAATAAAGAATATATATTAATAAAAAGGAGATAAGCAGAAAGACCAAAATGACAATATACAGAACTATATACAGACCGGTCTTGACGTTTGGGAGTGAAACATGGAAGTTGACTAGGAGAGATAAAAGTAGACTACAGGCTGTGGAGATGAAATATCTGAGAAGAGTAAAACAAGTAACGAAAAGAGATAGAATAAGAAATATAGATATCAGAGAAGAATTGGAAATAGAAGCACTAGACATTCATATCGAAAAGAAACAACTTAGCTGGTGGGGACATCTAACACGAATGAAAAACACGAACCAAACAAAACAAGTGTGGGAAACAAGAACAGGAAACAAGAGAGGAAGAGATAGACCAAGACTGACATGGAACAACATAATAGAAAAAGCAATAAACAACAGAGGAAAGACAATGAAACAAGCGAAGGTTTTAGCAGGAAACCGAAAGGAGTGGAAAGACTTTATAAATAAGTGATGTAGAACGAGAAATGTAAAAAATATGTAAAGCCTACACCGAAAGGTAAAAGGCAAATGATAATATATATATATATATATATATATATATATATATATATATATATATATATATATATATATAGAGAGAGAGAGAGAGAGAGAGAGAGAGAGAGAGATTATGAAAATAACTACGGTTTGTGTATGTTTTCCATTTTCTTTAAAAAATCAAGATTCTAATAGCTGTCTAACAAGTCCTTTTCACCCCTTAATCAAGCCTGAAGTAAAATTTCGAGTTTAGAACAGCCTTCGTGTAGCAAAGAGGAGCGGTAAACGAAACTTTCAGGCTTTTCTTGATTAGCAAACCATCAATGAGGTGTTTCTGAAGTTTTGTATATCTTTAAAGAACAAAGTTATAGTAATAAACAGATACATTTGTAAATAGAAGTTATGATATTTGGAAATTTTAATATCATCAAAATGCTAATGACATTTCTTTTTTTTTGCATTCATTTGAAAATAATTCAAAAACTATTCGTGAAATATTTTTAGAGCTTCTGACATTTTGAACATACAAGAAGAATAATCTTCTTATGAAGTTATCTCAAAAATGTTGTAGGTTTGGGTAATAAGAAGACATTTTTTTAAATTACACTTAAATGTTAGCTTAGTTTGAATACAAAATAAACAGGAAAAAATCTCGAATAATTTCCATATTATAAAACTTTAAAATGTTCTCAATATCTCTGCCAAATTGTTTTAGATGTGTTTAAAGTTCACCATTGTATTAATTAAACTTAAAACAATTAAAGTTCAAGTTGATAAGTTAAACACCCATATCTGTGTATTAAGTTAAAAATAAATGTTGATCTCAAATATTAAGTAAAATTTAGGTTCTAAAATATTAATTACAGTTTAGTCGTTTAGTCGAACATGTGCAAAATAAATATTCCTCCCATACTGTTAACACTATCGAATCTATATTGGATGTTAATTATTGTAACAAATAATGCCAGTTTTGTAATTTTACTTTGTTATTAGTATATTACGTAACGAGAGTGGTATGCAGCATATTACATAAGAGCGGACAGGTGGCGCACGAGCCGCGCAGCGGCGAGTGCAGTATTCCGCGAGTATGTAATTGCCATACCACTCGAGAAACGTACGATACTTTACCTACGCCCTAACAAAATAATCAATGAGCATGAAAGAATAACTTATTTATTGTAATAATTTTTAATAGTACCATGACAATGATGAAAACTAAATTACTACTTGATCAATATACATGGAATAAAGCTGTACATTTTCCGACAATCGTTGTTTATTAAAAGAGTTCAATTTAAAGCTTTAAACGAGTGTTTTCCACTCCCAGACTAAGCATGAAGTAAAATTTCGAGTTTATAAAAGCCCCGTGAAAATTTGTCGAGGGTCGCGTAGCGACCCGAGACAAATTTTCTGGGCTTTTCTAAACTCGAAATTTTACTTCATGCGCCACACCTATAAAACGCTGATTTCAAGTGAGGTTCAAATATACAAAAATTCACAATATTTTAGTGTTTTATACGCGTGGCGCATGAAGTAAAATTTCGAGTTTAGAAAAGCCCAGAAAATTTGTCTCGGGTCGCTGCGCGACCCTCGACATATTTTCACGGGGCTTTTCTAAACTCGAAATTTTACTTCATGCTTAGTCTGGGAGTGGAAAACACTCGTTAAAAGCGTTAAATTGAACTCTTAAAGAAAAACAACGAATAACTAAAGATTTAAAGAAAATGAGCTGAATTTGGAATACGTATACTTTAAAGAAAAACTCCCTGTACATCAAAGAAATGTCATTTGGTTGTGCCATAGGCAATCAGCTGTTAAGCTGTCAGCACGTAATGTACTTGTCAAAGCTATTACGTGCATGTGTACGTAATGTCAATCAAGGTGACAGTGTGGTATGATGCGGTTACTAGATAGGGCGTAGGTAAATATATATACCTAACCACATAATTTCCACTAGGGATTGTAAATGTGCCGCCTTTTTTAATTACCGGTAATTCGGACAATTTGTCAATTAAAACCGGTAAGTCACAATGCCGTCATTTTAGGGGGTAAATTAAATTCAATATAAAAGCATTCGATGATTTACCTTTTACAAGGGTTTTCCACGACTTGATTAAGAATGAAGTGAGATTTCGAGTTTAGGGAAGGCTGCATATTTGGATTTAGGCGCGTAGCGAATCGTAGCA
The DNA here is from genome assembly GCA_932526585.2 of Philonthus cognatus. NCBI lineage: Eukaryota > Metazoa > Arthropoda > Insecta > Coleoptera > Staphylinidae > Philonthus > Philonthus cognatus. The sequence goes on from OW052241.1 coordinate 75,624,259, forward strand.
CGCAAATCCAAATTTTCAGGCGTTTATAAACTCGAAATTTTACTTCATGTGGCATGCGTATAAAACACAAATTTAAAGTGAAGTTCAAAAACAGAACAATAATTGTGGGCAACCCGATATACAACCCAATTGTCACCGTTTTAAATAATTGATTTAATGCATTTGATTCACCTTTTATTCAGGTATACATAGGGGATATGTATTATATAATAGATTAAAAAGTTGTCTGTATAAAGACATAACGGCTTTACTAATTTACCGAAAACCACGTAACAAACTAAAAATTACCGGTACGTTTTGGAGAGCATTTTTGACGATTTACCGGAAATATAGAAATATAGTAACCGGTGTTACAATCCCTAATTTCCACCCAATAGTTGTAATAAGTCCAGTTCTTTTTTAATTTATTTTATTATACGCATTTAAATTAAATTATTTTCTCCCATTTATTTCATGATTTTTCCCTGTCCATTGTTGTGTTAATCATACATGTAACATATCTTAATATTGTATAAAAAAATCGTTTACGTAAAATTACTCACAGTTGTGCGCAATGCGTAATTATACACGCTGTTGTAACACAATCAAACCCTTTACGAAACAAAATAATAAAACTGTCTCTCTGTGGAATTGAAAAAACGACCCGCTTTTATTCTTATTTTATTACCACCACCCTTTCCCTAAATCTGTGAAATTGCCCGGCATGTGCGCAAAGTGATTTACGAGTGAACGCCGAATTGAGATAAAAAAATAAATGTGTATAGAAAGGAGAGTGTATTGTCTGCTTTTTTGAAATCGTGCTTTTGAGATTTTTTCGAGATAAGATTTATAAGTGCACAATGGCGAGGGATGTCGTGTAACTGGGGATATCTATTTACTTATAATCCTCTGTTTATGTTTTCTTGTAATTCTTCGCCGGTGGATTTATGTACTGGTAATAAAATGTTGGAGTGAATGGAACACCTGTTTTTGAGATTTGTTGGGTAAGTATTTTTGGATTTTGGAAATGTATAGGTAAAAGAACATGTTCTAAAAACCATTTAAAAGTGATGAATTAAATAAATTATTTTCATATTTAAAATATTGAGTCTGATACATTTGAAAACAGTTTGAAAATTTATAGTGTAATAAGATTGATCGAGGAACAAAAAGGTAAACATATAAATTCCACAAGTCCACCACTAATAATTTTAAAATTTTGAAGATGTAAGAAGCACCGTGTGAATGATGAACTGAACTTGAAATCTACACACAAATACTGACGCAATGCGAACAAGAATGCATGTCGTTAATTGTATCAACATTTCAATTTCCATTGGATTGGAATTCGGCACATTTTTTGCGCCTATGATAAACAATCGTATTTTTTCGTTTCAACAGGTCGAAAATGGATTTTAATTGTTAGTGTGTTTATTCCAAGATGAAATAGTAATTGTACAACGAGCACGTAATGTTGTGTTACATATTGTTGTTGTCGTGAACAAAGTATAGTGTATAACTCGCATATAACGGTTATTAATCACTCGAACCACTTGCTCCACTCGCCTTAGGCTCGTTCCGCAAACCTCGTTCTCGTGATTGTTCACGACAACAACAATATGTAACACAACATTTATTATACAAGGTGGCCAGAAAAGGTGTGATAATCTTCAGGTAGAGTGGTTTATTGATTAATTTCAAGCAGAAAATTTAAGTAAAAAAATATTGTATTGTGGCTTATAACTCCTCACGAGCAAATTTAAAGAAATGTAAATTTGGCAACAATGGATCAAACAAGTGTTTAATTTAATAATAATCATATATTTAACAAATCTACAAAAATTAATATTTGAAGTATACATCAAAAATGAATGATTAAAGTAAATGTTCAAATTGATAACCATCCGTTTCTAAGCAGATCTGGAGCCGTCGTGGGATAGAATTAATTACTCGGAGCAACATCTCTTCAGTAATTAATTCCACTGCAACACGAATTCTATTCATGACGTCTACATTGTCCACTGGAGGTGTTGCATACACCTTTTCTTTTAAAAATCCCCAAACGAAAAAATCAAGTGGATTCATATCCGGCGACCTTGCTGGCCATAGTATGGGTCCATTGCGTCCAATCCATCTATTTGGAAAATGTTCGTCCAACCATTCTCTTGAAATTCTTGCTGTATGAGGTGGTGCACCATCATACATGTACAACATGTTGTTTACTAAATTCAGTGGAACATTCTCCAAAACTTCTTCTAAAATATTTACATAATTTAAGGCATTAAATCTTTGATGAATAAAAAAAGGCCCAATTACACGTAAATTTAGAATACCAAGCCAGACGTTAACTGAAAATTTCCTTTGATGTCCCATTTCTCTAACCGCCCGAGGATTTTCTTCTGCCCAAAAGTGATAATTATGACAATTAAATACCCCATCTCTAGTGAATGTACATTCATCACTCCAAAGAATTTTAAATAAAAAAATTGGTTCTTCCCGAATTTGATCTAAAATCCTGTCAGAAAACATACGTCTACGCTCGTTATCATTTTCATACAGTGGTTGAACTTTTCTTGCATGAAATGGACGCATTCGATTTTCTTTCAATACTGCATGGACTGTTGTTTTACTGGGGACATTTAACTGTTGAGCTATTTGTCTCGTACTAATATTGGGATCTTCTTGAACTGCATTCAATATCTGTTCTTCTAGGTGAACAGTGCGACGTTCCCTAGGTCTCCCCCCATCTATGTTATTATAAACGAACGACCCAAAACTACGTAGCCTCTGGTCTAATTTTCTAAACGTATTTACGCAGGGCTGTTGGCGATTTGGATATCTTCTTTGGTACTCATCTTTGGCACTAGTTGCATTACCATTGCAGAATCCAAATATCATGTACATATCTGCATACTCGTTGAATGTGTACATCTTCAAAAAGTATGATGAACTTATACAAACTTACACAAATAAATTATGACAAGTATATGTCAAAGTCAAGTGAAATTTAATAAGGTTACATATGAAAATACATGGTTGCCAGGTCTATTTTTATTAAAAAAATGCTTCTGAAGAAGTTATTAATTTGTTAAAGTTTCCAATTTATTTATCACCTATGTCATTTAAATTTTACAAATGTGTAATTGATTGTAAGTTCTATTGATTTTTTTCCAAAATAATAGAAAATAACACTAATTTCCAGAGATACGTTTAATATTTTAACGACATCGTGAGATGTTACGAGGAAGAATACAATATTTTTTTATTTAGATTTTTTATCCAAAATTAATCAACGAATCACACTACCTGAAGATTATCACACCTTTTCTGGCCACCTTGTATATTTAAGAAATACGCGTCAGCTTAATGGTCGGTTTTGTTTCATCATAATGTGACAAATAAATGGTGACAGATTGCGGTATTATGATTTGAATGTGTAATAGGGTTAATTCCACTTTAACACAAATATGAACAATCGTTCAATAATAAATAATACTCACACAGTCTACCCTTTCGCCTAAGTTACATATAAACACGCTCTTTGCACAAAAAACAAAATCTTCCGTTTGGATGGAGTTTTCACGTTGTTGACGTTTGTTTCGCCTTAAAAAACACTCACGACGGATAGAAACACAATTGTTTAACCGATTTAAGAATGATTTCTGTTTACAAACGCGTTTTACGTAGGCAAGGCCGTAGCCAGGGGCGGGATATAGGGGTTGAACCAAAATCACATTCATCACGGAAATCCGGTGTTTAATGTACTTGAGTGTTAAATGCTGCCCACACAATTAAATAATGCACATATTTTAAGATTGTCGAGAATAAAATTTAATAATTTGAAGGATTTTTGGAGTGAGAGAATCTTTGTACGTACAAAGGGTTGAGCAAAAGTATAGGAACACCGGATTTTTGTCTAAGCTATACGTACGATGAAAAAATAATCTCAATATAAATTGTTGTAGCCGTTTTAATCTATTCAAGGACGTAATGTGATTTCCAACAGCTATCCTATTTCTCGAGGTATGACGTCATCGGTGTTTTCTTCAATGGAACACCCTGTATATTTTAAACTTTTTGGATAAACACTTGTTAAATAATTACAATGATGTCGAATGGGTGGGTGTGCGACTTGTTGTTTTTACATTATTAAATAAAGTAACAAAAGGAATAGATAGCTGTTTAATGTTGTCTCGTCTTACAAACAAATGTAAATTTAAAAGTTACATTCGCTTTTATTATTGCAATAGTTTCCATCGGATAATTCGAGTACATATTAGCGGACCAATGTTTTTGAGAGAAAATGTAAATTTAAATGCTAATCAAACAACACTCCTATCCCCCCCCCCCCCCCTCCCCATTATAAAATTGTTAAATTTTACTGTGTAAAAGCTGCCCCATTAGGTCAAAACCAAAATGTTTAAAAGACCCCCCCCCCTTTATAAAAGATGCATTTATAAGTATATCAACTTATGCGGCCATCGGAAAATTGGAGACCGCCCCGGACGGCAAAAGTTTGAGATACGCCACTGGCTTAGACAAATTATTATTTGTACAACTAGATTTCGTAGCAGGAATAGTTTGTCATTCTTATGTAATCGTAGCAACACCAATGTATTGAAAACAGAATTAAGATATTTTAAATGGTCTTCTTTAATTTGGGTTACTAGTTTACATCGATTCTCTATAAGCGTTTTCACACTCAAAGTTCGCTTAAGTCAGGGGTTCTCAACCTTTTTCATTTCGCGTCCCTCTCTCATAACTCTACGCTCTCTCCCTGATATTATTTAAGTTTTTTTAGTTAGATTGACACACTATTATAGCCTTATTTCAATTCACCTACTCTTTAAGAAATCTGTCGTGCTCCCCCTGATATCTTGCCGCGCCGCCCTAAGGGGGCGTGCCCCCGGTTGAGAAACCCTGTCTTAAGTAGTCTATTTTGAACAGGGCCTCTCCAAAATATCTAAACCAGCAAATTTTGAAGAGAGACACCCTCTACAAGCGCAGGAGCATAATGGAAGAAAAAAAAACACAATTTATGGTGTGTTGATGTTACAATTTATGACTTTATCTGTTTGAATAACAGGTAGTTTCCCTATTTGCCCTTTTTAAAGCGTTTTAAACGGTCGTTCATGTTCATTTGATGACCAACAATTTAACTCAATAATCAATATGTTATGAAATGCTATTATTTGGTTACGTTTTAATCAAATCGATTAAATAGAGCACGCTAATCTAGCAATAAAAAAATGCAAAATAAGGTTATGATATGGGTTTAAAACGTGTTCAAAACATGTTTAAAACACGTTTAAAACGTGTTTAAAACAGAATACACAGGGCGTTTTTCTTTTGAGTATACATACCCCGATAATTACAGCGTTAGGTTGTGGGAAATCGTTGTTTTAATGCGGTTAATTTGAGGCTTTAAACGAGTGTTTTCCACTCCCAGACTAAGCATGAAGTAAAATTTCGAGTTTAGAAAAGCCTAAAAATTTGGATTGGCCGCGTAGCGAGCGGAGCGGCCAATCCAAATTAGGCTTTTCTAAACTCGAAATTTTACTTCATGCGCCACGCTTAAAAACACGGATTTACAGTGAAGTCAAAAAACACACACTTACAACAACGGTTATAGGCAACCTAATATACGTTAGAGTTTATGGGTTGCCTATAATCACTGCTTCAAACAATTTTTTCAGCGCAGAATTTGACTCACGTTTTATCCACATTTATATACCACCGGCAAAATTAAAGGAACGCAGATAAATTCGATATTTTTTTTCTCCGTGCAACTTTTTTTTGGGCAATTTCAACGGCATGTCGTACAACCAAGGTAAACTAACTAATAGCAGTTCCTTTTGCAAAGCTATGTGCCATTGTGAAACCTCTTAAAAAAAAACCAAAAAGTAGCGTTTTTGCTCTAGAAGAATTATACACTTTGACTTTGTTTAAACATGTAATAAATAAGAAAAATTAAACATATTATTTTTTTAATATCGTGTATTGCCTCCACGAGCCCTTATGACTGCAGTCATCCGCCTTCCCATACTTCTGATGACGCCGTCGATCATTTCTTGAGGCAAATTATCCCATTCTTCAATTAAAGCAGCTTTCACTTCTTCTGTGTTTTGGACAGCAGGAATTCTTGACCTAAGTCGTCTACTTAGTATGTCCCAGACATGTTCAATCGGATTCAGGTCCGGAGAACATGCTGGCCAATTTATTTTTGTTATACCCATTTGGTTTAAATAGGCAATTACACAGCGAGCGACGTGCGGACGAGCATTGTCTTGCATTAAGACAAAATTTTCCCCAATATGTGGAGCGAAAGGTATCACATGGTCTTGCAGGATATCCCTAATGTACCTATCCGCCTTTAAAGTGCCGTCCTGAATCACCACCAACTCTGTGCGTGCCCCTAAACATACGCCGCCCCATACCATAACTGAGCCTCCACCAAAAAAGACAGCAGGAGTAAAATTAAATGGTGCATTTTGTTCTCATTGACGTCGATACAATCTTTCCCTACCGTCAATCGAATTTACGCAGAAACGGCTCTCATCCGTAAACAAAACATGACCCCATTGGTCATTATTCCAATGCTGGTATTCTCGAGCGAAGTCTAGTCGCGTTACTCGATGTCCTCTCTGAAGTTTTGGGGCTTTTATTGGCACATACGACTTCAAACCAACTTCTTTAAGTCTTCTTCTTACTGAACGTTCACTTATATTGGTTCCACGAACTTCTTCCAGTACGTTTCTTGTTTGAACTGCAGTTTGACGTCTGTTTCGCAGTGTTTGCAACGCTATAAATCGATCATCTATGGCAGTGGTTGAGCGTTTTCTACCCTGACCTCGTCTTCTGACATACAAACCAGTCTGTCTCCAACGGGTAACACTGCGATGGATCGTTGATTTTGATTTTCCAAACATTTGGGCAACCTCTCGGAAGGTCCGACCATTTTCGATCATTTCTATTGCCCTAGCGATATCAGTCGGTGCTAAATCACCCATTATTAACTGGTTGATAACCAAATTGACGATTGTAAATAAAAAAAACAAATTCGAACGATAAGTTGTTAAAAAATACGAACTTTTGTCCAAAGAAAACACGCGTTTCAAATGTAAGGCAACAATTAACACAATACTATACAACTTAAAGAGATGTCAACATGTAATTACAAGTCTCAAGTTTTAACTAATGTTTTAAAAAATGACATATGGTAGTAGGAAATGCGACGCCGTCTAGATCTAGCCAGTAAAAAAAGAAATTTAATGAATAAAATTAAATGTTGTATCCGTTCCTTTAATTTTGCCGGTGTGTGTATTAGATTGCTAAAGCCGTATATTTTAAACATTACGATATTTCAGTGTTTTATACGCGTGGCGCATGAAGTAAAATTTCGAGTTTAGAAAAGCCTAATTTGGATTGGCCGCTCCGCTTCGCTACGCGGCCAATCCAAATTTTCAGGCTTTTCTAAACTCGAAATTTTACTTCATGCTTAGTCTGGGAATGGAAAGCCCTCGTTTAAAGATTCAAATTGAAATCTTGAACAAAAAACAACGAACGTCGAAAAATTTACAGTGAATGCTTATGTATACCTGAAAGAAAAAATCCCTGTATTTAAAAACCACATTTATGCAGACACAATTTTATTGTAATAAAATGTTATGTTTGATAATGTAATTTGAAATATCTTTAACAAGTTAGCTAGAATTTAAAAACAAACAAAAAACTTTAATGAAGTAATATAAAATATAATTTAGCAAATATTTATTTTTAGCAGTTAAGATAATAAAAAGCGGTTTTAAACAAATCCAACGTTTAAAACATGTTTTAAACAAATTTAAGATTTAAAACATGTATAAAACAAAACCGTTTAAAGCATTACGGCTGTTTTTAAACATGTTTAAAACACTATTTTAAAACAAAGTGTTTTAAACATAACAACCCTAGTTATGATCGATCATCTAACGAGTGTTTCCAATCCCAGATTAAGCATGAAGTAAAATTTTGAGTTACAAAAGCCTGAACATTTGGCTCGGGCATAGCGCAGCAGAGCGACTGAGACAAATTAGGCTTTTCTAAACTCGAAATTTTACTTCATGTGCGACTCGTATAATACGCTGATTTAATGTGAACTGGTCTATAACCAACCAATTAGCAAGTGAAATAAGTTTAGTACGACAATCATCAATTCTTTAAATGACGGAAAAAGTGCTATAATGAACATATATATTATTTTTGTATTAACGACGTGAACACTATCTACTGTCAATAGCACTGCTCAAAAATTGACAGCAGATGGCGTTCACATCGTCAATTTATATATAAATTACACATGACTACTAAAATGGTTATAAATGTTTAGTTTTCTTCTGGATTTTAAACAGCACAATCAATTGACATTTATAATTGTCATTTTGTGAGTACAATAGACAAGACTATTGGCAGTAGATGGCGTTCACGTCGTCAACCTAAATGTAAATTACATATGACTATTATAATTGCCAATTTATAGTGCAATTTGAAATCCAAAACAAAACTAACCATCTTTATTCATTTTAATAGTCTCATGTGTAATTTACATTTAAAATAACGACGTGAACGCCATCTACTGTTAATAGCTGTAACGATACTACTCAAAAATTGGCAGCAGATGGCGTTCACATTGTCAATTTATATGAAAATTGCATATGACTACTAAAATGGTTATAGAAGTTCAGTTTCCTTCTGGATTTCAAAATGCACAATCAATTGACATTTATAATAGTAATTCTGTGAGTACCATCGACAATGCTATTGGGAGTAGATGGCGTTCACGTTTTCTGGATTTTCTTTTGGATTTTCATATTTTTTTTAAGAATATTTTTTTCCGAATTCAATGATGTATCACACTTATAGTTTATTATACAGGGTCAGCGAAACTCGACGTCTCCGCTCTATTATATGAAAAGGAAAAACGATAGAAAAATCTGAAATCTAAAATCAAATAACAACAAAACAATATTTGTTAACCATTAGTTTAATTATTGACAGGTGCGGCTTTGTTATTTGCTTCCAAAGGCTACTTGTTTAAGTCGTGACAATTTGGAATTTTTGATAATACTTTTTTTTAAGTTTGCTTTTAATTTTTTAACGAAAGAAGATAACAATTTTTTTTCTCTACAAAGTTCAGAAAAATTAGCTCTTTTGAAATATCCGAAAATATAGGTATGTTTCTAGGGAAAAAATATTCGATGACGTCATTACTTCACTTTCAAAATTTAGAAAAATATGCAATTTTGGATTAAAATGAACCTTGCTCAATCCCAATTATGAACCTCATTTCAGATTTTTTCTATCGGTTTTCCTTCCCTTTTAATAGAGCTGAGACATCGAGTTTCTCACCTTGTACATTTTATATGTAAAATGTTAATCTTATGTTTTCGTAAAGATTCCTTTGGAAACAGTTGAGTAACTCACTTATTTGACAACTCCTAAGACCCATAATTTGCTTACATATCACCCCTGAAGACGGGCATCCAACGATACATATTTTACCAATTGTGATGTATTTTGAACTAACGAGTGTTTTCCACTCCCAGACTAAGCATGAAGTAAAATTTCGAGTTTAGAAAAGCCCCGCGTAGAAAATTTGTCGAGGGTCGCGCAGCGACCCTCGACAAATTTTCACGGGGCTTTTCTAAACTCGAAATTTTACTTCATGCGCCACGCGTACAAAACACTGATTTAAAGTTAAAAATGCACTGAAAACCAACAAAACTTCGATATTTTTTTTAAAAATTAGATGTGTTCTTTCCTATCCATGCAGTAAACCTTCAGATTTTCGTTGTTTTCTTGTAAAAAAACTTCGATTCCCTGTAGTCGTTTGGTCTCCGAAGACCATGATTGGTCCTTCGAGCTTTAACCTTTGTAAAATTGTAATAAACTTAGTAAACTTAGTAGAGTGATTCTTTAATTTTAAACTTCTAAGAACAAGTGTTGTCCACTCCCAGACTAAGCATGATTTAAAATTTCTATTTTAGAAAAGCCCCGTGTAGAAAATTTGTCGAGGGTCGCGCAGCGACCCGAGACAAATTTTCACGGGGCTTTTCTAAACTCGAAATTTTACTTCATGCGCCACGCGTATAAACCACTGATTTACAGTAAAGTTAAAATATATAACGTTCAGATGTGATGATCATTATTTACCGAGATGTAAACGTCAGATACGTTTTAAAAAATTTTATTGACCTAAAATTGTACACGTAGACATAATTTCGACTTTATTTTACAAATGTCGTATTAATTATAATTACATTTTAAATAATTTCATAAATATCAAATAAATATTCCTATCAAAACCACCCCAAGTCGGACAAAAGATAACGCTACGCGCTGGCTGAAAACAAATAGACTTCTTACTAACTGCTAATATCGGGTTGACATTGACATCAAAAAATGCGGTTGGTGTTCATAATGGATTACCCCCTGAGTACTCGGTCTCTTTCCCCTTACCCTCCAACATTTTAGGAAAGAGATAGAAATCTGAAAATTTTAGATATTTTCGCGTCGTCGGTTTTGAACTTAACAATAATTCAGTGAGTTTACGCGTAACGCATGAACTCAAAATTTTACCTTATGCTTCATCAAGGAGTGAAAACACTCGTTTAGACGCTTTTGTAAAATCAACGATTACCTAAAAAATTGTATATGAACTGTGTCATTACCAATTTTTAATAATAATATTTTTTAAATTCACACCTCTATATATTTAATAATAGACGTGTTTTCTATTCTGTACTCTAAGCTTACTTTACGAAATAAATAAGCCTTTTATGGGGAAGCACAGAAAGTTAACCCAATTGAAAAAAAAATTATATATAATAACATCCAGTTGAGAAGTGTTGAATAGGGCCATATGCTCCGAATCAGACACCTTTCATACAACTCGAAATTAATCCAGGAAATATTATCCACATACACACACGCAGAAAGGAATCTATTATGAGGTGTTTTGAAAACATGCCGTGCTCGACATAATAACTATCATACAAGGAGGCGTTCGAACACTATAGCTGAAAATTATAGGTGTCTGTAAACACTGTAATTATACCAATGTGAACATTTTTGAAATTCATATCCAACATCGAACAACCAATACTATAAGTAAGTAACTCACTTATAAACTTAGTTATCCTTATAAATAAGTTACTTACTTATAGATACAAATAAAACGCTTTTTTACACCACTTTTATTTTACTTTGCTTTCGTGACTGGTTCACTTAGTTTGATGATGGGCGCATTCATTAGATAATACTGTTGGGAGTTTAATGCCAACAGTTGAGGAATTTTCTGATGAATGCACTGTCAACAGCAAACACGTTTGTCATTTTTGCAAGCGTACGAAATATAATTGGCATAGTAGCGTTCATTAGATGATAACATAAGGCGTAAAAAGATCCAAACAGTATATTATTCTGATGACTGCGCCTATTGATTAATGTGTAATTAGAACTAGCATTGATTAAATAATATATATAATATATATATATATATATATATATATATAAATAATATATATATATATATATATATATATATAAATATATATATATATATATATATATATATATATAAATATATATATATATATATATATATATATATATATAAATATATATATATATATATATATATATATATATATACTACTTATTCAATGGAACTAGTCACAAAAGTAAAGTAAAATAAAAGTGATATAAAAGAGTTATGTGTTTTAATTATATAAAAATATAAAATGTACAACGAACGCCTCTAAAATTCAAGAATTACTTATTGAATTGATTGTTCAATTACCATTTTACAAAAACGTTTACTAAAAAAAAATGTATCCCTAGCTATCAAAATTCAATTTTTCTCTAAACTTTTTTTTTGTGTAACCCTTTTTGTTAGCTAGATAATAAATTGAATATGGGTTGGACTTAGCATGATTTACGTTAGCTTTACAACCATGTTACAACGTAATTAAACACGGCGTGATTTTTCCGAGACATTTAACAGACATAATGGTTAGAAAAGGGTTGCTGCCCTTTTCGTTAAATGGAGGAGAGTTTAAAGTCGCTCGAGCAGAAGCCGAAGCTCATTCAACTGGATAGAGGCTCTTTTTTACCATTTCAATTGTAACTGTTAACTGTTGTGCCCTCTTGCATTTACCTGTATTGTACATATACAGAGTGTATTTGAATTAATTAACAGGCTCTTAATAGGGTATACACAAAGTACACTTCTGTGCAATAAAACTAAGCACACAAAATATGTTATAGTTTAAAATGGAAATGATGAGTTTCCTAGTTACGAAAATATGCCAATTTCCTTAATGTCAAAATGCTGCGTCATTTAGGCAAACATTCAAATTCTAACTAAAATAAAAGATGTTTTTTTTATTTCGGCTTTGTTGTATTTATTATAAGCTTTTTTTTCAAAAGGTCTTAGTTTTGTTTTTTTAAAAAAAGGTGTTATTTTTAAGCTATGGTGTTTTATCATTTATCGAAGCTGCTGCTAGGCAATGAACACAGACCCAAATTATACAACTAGAATATTGTGAAAAATAGTTATGAGACTTGTGCTTAATTTTATTGCACAGAAGTGTACTTTTACATTTATTTCTGCAAAAAATAAATCTAAAAAACAGGTCGAATATGTCGTCTGTTTAAAAGAAAAAGTCATTAAGTACAATTAGTAGCATCGAAAATTTCAAACAATTTTTCAAGTTAGTTGTTTGTAGTTGCTCGAGATGCTCATAATACTGGAATGTGTATTAGAGATGTTTAGAATATCGTAATACCAAAATTTGTATTCGATTCAGAATATATTTTCTTACTCTTCTATACAGAATGTCCGTATTCCGACAGAATGTATGGGGATCTCAGTTATTTAAAGAGAGATAGAGAGTCGGCAAAGTTGCGCATTTTAGTGCCTAACACTAATCTAAAAATAATTTGGAAATATCTTTTTTTGTTTTCGGGATATCAACAAAAAACTGATTTTTTGAAAATCGTTTTTATTTTTGTATTCAGAAACTACTTAATCCGGACATTTAGAACTTTGACACTATATATTGCAGTTTTTAATGAGGAATCTACTAGCGTATTTTTATTTAAGATAACTACAACATTTACCCGGGGACCATAGCCAACTTTTATTTTTCTTATAGGCGCCATTTTGGATTTTCATATTTATTGGAGAAATATTTTTTTCAAAACTCAGTGATGTAATTTATTTTAGATTTGATATTTAAAATTAAAATATTTTCTTTTTTGCAAAGAGTGCTTTGGAAACAATGACGTCATATCTATTAATCAATAAAATCTTGACATCGGTCAATCATTGTTAGCAGTCAAAATTAATTAATAACTGTCAATCTTTTGCAATAATCATAATAAGTATCGATTATCACACAAAACATAAAGTAAAAAATGGTGATGTGTCCATCATAGCACTTTCTCCGTTAAAGATATGATGACTTAAATATCAACAGTATGGAAAAGTTGCACGAACTAAATTTATTTTACTTTTTTTTTATGTGTGTGGGGGGGGGATCCATTTACGGACGGAGTGTCGGACTCCCTCCAAACTGGAGGACTACCGACTAAAAACCCCTCCCACTTACCGGCTTCGACTGCAAGGTCATTAGCCGGTTTACTCATATATATTGAAACTTTTATAAAACAATACAATAAGTCTGCTTAAACAAACCGAAATAAACACAATATAAAATAGTATAAATAAACCTAAACCTAATATCACAAAAATCGTAGTAACAGGGTTGTAAAAGACCCTGCCACCGATCAAACACAAAATTTACAAACACATCTTAAACCTAGTATCACATTGTAAAAGACCCCGATGCCGGACCCTACACATAACGGACGATACAACCTAGACCTAATATCACAGACAGACGATATCGGAGTTGTAAATGGACCCCCGATACCCTAAAAACTATATACAATATATACTCCAGAGTTGTAAAAGGACTCTGGAGCGGACAGACACAAACTAAAAGGTGACACCGACGTTGTACAGGAGCTTCGATGCCACTGCACAAGAACGAGACAAAACAATAAATAAATTAATAATAAATTAACACTTAAAAGACATTCACGAATTGCTATAGTCGCTTTAAAAGACTTATATCTCGTAGAAACGTTGTACATGTTTCTACGGACCCCTTACTATTCGCTAATATGGACGCCACATCACCACCAAGCCTCAGCCTATTTCGCTGTAATGCGTAGGCTGGACATTAGACTAAAATATGCTCCACCGTTAACCGGTCGTGACAAGATGGACACTCTGGCGCTTCATCGCCGGCAAGGAAATACGAAGAGGTTAAGTGGGTGTGCCCTATGCGAAGACGGCACCGGGCGACCCTCCTCGTAAGTTTCACCGGCGATTGCCAGGGAGTCACGGAGAGCTTTACAGACCTTAATTTGCTCTCGAAGCCGTTCCAATTCTGCTGCCAATCCTGTCTTAGTTTATATTTAATGCACCCTTTGACATCATCGGCTCTTACTGGTATATCATCAGTGGAGTTTGCGTCAGCTGCCTGACGGGCAGCCTCGTCGGCCAGCTCGTTGCTCTCGATACCTACATGCCCCGGAGTCCAGACGAAAACAATCGTCCTTCGCATCCGGGACATTTCAAATATTGAGGACTGGATGAGTTGGACCAATGGATCCACTGTGTACATCGATGATATACTTTGGATGGCGCTTAAGGAGTCGGAACAAATAATAAAAGACTTGTGATGGTGATTCATAATCGTGTAGCGAAGAGCTTGATACACATAGCATACAATTCGGCGGTGTACATGCTGGCCGACTCGGGGAGTGACCACGAATGTGGGGTTCCGTCGATAACGACAGCAGAGCCCACACCGTGATCGGATTTCGAGTCGTCAGTGTACAACCGCGGAGAGTGTGGGTATTCAGCGATAACTTGCAGGAAGAGGCCGTTTAGAATATAGGGGCTCGTATCACTTTTCTTTAATGAGGTCAGATCCAGCCGGCAATTAATCCTTGGCATAAGCTAAGGAGGTACCTCTAAGAATCCGACTTCGAATACCCTTGGGAGACATGCTAAGACCATCAGCTCATTCGCACGGACGCACACCGGCCTACTGGCGGTAGGTCTTCGGGAGTATTTTCTCTGCTGCTCAGTGTTGGAAATAAAGTATCGTCGGTTGATGTGTCCACTCCTTGCACGCATTGCCGCTGCGTATTGTAATGCGAAGCGGTTGCAGCGTGCAGACAGTGGAGGGACACCTGACTCGCAGCAGACTCAATGTGGGACTCGTCCGGAAAGCACCTGTGGCGTACCTAAGACCGGCGTGGTGAACAGTGTCTAGGGCTCTCAACCGGGACTTTCTTGCCGAAGAGTACACTGCGCAGCCGTAGTCAACTCTGGATAAAACCAGAGCTGTGTAGAGCTGCAGCAGTACTTCTCTTCCAGCGCCCCAGTTGATGCTTAACAACCATTAAATAAAATTTAACGCTTTTTAGAGCGTTGGACCAGCTTATCGATGTGGGTCCGATAGGAGAGAGTCCAATTGAACCACAGCCCTAGAAAACAGATACTATCCACTACTTGTATCCTAGTACCCCGGAGAGACAATCCGGGGTCATGGTGTAGACGTCGGAGTCTACAAAAGTGGACGCATGAGGTTTTCGTCTCAGAGAAACGAAATCCTCTGAACTCAGCATCACTGTTCACTTTGTCGATGACCGCTTGAAGCTCACGATTTATGGCGGGGATGGTATCTCCTGCCATATATATATTACAAGGTCATCGACATAAAGACATTTTTTACAGGGGAATTTACAGATGCAGCGATTTCATTGACAGCGATTGCGAAAAGGGTTACGCTAATAGTTGAACATTGGGGAATCCCGTTTTCTAATACAAACTGTGTGGATTCGGTATCCCTGATTCGAACTTTAAAGCATCGACTGGACATGAAGGATTCAATAAAAAGGCATACGGCATACGGCCCCTGAATCCCCATTCATGTAATTTTTGGAGAACTCCATATCTCCAGGTCATATCGTATGCCTTCTCTAGATCAAAAAACATCGCAACGAGGTGTTTTCTCTCTAGGAAGGGATCCTGGATGGAGTTCGCCAGACAGACTAACTGGTCAACAGTGCTGTGAAATTTCATAAAACCCGCCTGATATTTCGCTAGGAGATCGTTTGTCTCCAGCATCCATTCCAGACGGTTGTTGACCATTCTCTCTAATATCTTTCCCAAGCAGCTGGTTAACGAAATTGGCCGGTAACTCTTGACATTTGTGGGGTCCTTATTAGGTTTTAAAGAGGCACTATTATTGCGAGCTTCCAGCGACTGGGGTAGACGCCCCTATCCCATATCATGTTGTATATGTCCAACAGATATTCCCTCATATGATATGGGATGCCGTCTGGACCTGGCGCTTTTGACTCGCCCATTGACTTCAGTGCCTCTTCAAGTTCTTTCAGTGAGAACTTAGCGTTGTAACATAAGGAACTCCTAGAGGAGACATCGAGAGGGACTTCCAGATTGCCCTTGTTACCCAGGAACGATGATTCGTAGTTCTGAGAGCTACTAGCGCTATCCGCTATTTCCAGTCTGTCGGTTATTTCCCGCCCATCGATTTTCAAGATTTCTTCCCTGCTATTGCACCCACCTTTCTCCACACTTTACCAACATGTGTGGTCGATGTGAGCGCCGACACGTAGCTATCCCACGATAACCTTTTGCTTTCAAGAATTGCGCGACCCTCGACAAATTTTCTATGCGGGGCTTTTCTAAACTCGAAATTTTACTTCATGCTTAGTCTGGGAGTGGAAGACATTCGTTAGTTTAAAATACATCACAACTGACTTCTATATAAACTGTCATTATAGTCCAAATGTCAGCTAACACCGACTTATGTCAAGTTGACACAATGAACTAAATGTCGGCTAGTGCCGATTTATCCCAAGCTGAAACGATAGACTTATGTCAGTCAACCTAGCGATTTACAGTCATAAATTCACATTTTGGCTATTGTAACATTATGACTGTAAGTCACTTGGTTAACTGTCTTATGACTAGGGTAAGATTTTGTCTAATTATGTCTCTATGGACTGTATTTCGACTATTCTGTTATCATGACTGTAAGTCACTTGGTTAGCTGTCTTCTAACTTGTTAGTATTTTGTCATAAAATTACTATATTTACTGTATTTGATATGGTGATTGAAGTGACCTACAATCATAACATTACAATAGCCGAAATACAGTCCATAGAAAGACATAATCAGGCCAAATCCTAGTATAGTCAAAAGACAGTCAATCAAGCCACTTACAGTCACAATAGTCGAAACACGGCCAATAAAAATATAATATGACAAAATCCTATGATAGTCCAAAGACAGAAAAGCAAATTATTAAGATTCAAAATGTCACACCAGTATTTTGTTTATAAACAAATACATTTTCTATCAGTACAGTAATTAATCAGCTGGACCCGTCTTCAGAGGTAATATGTAAGCAAATTATGGGTCCTAGGAGTTGTCAAATGAGTTACTCAACTGTTTCCAAGGCGCTCTTTACAAAAAACAAAAGATTAAAATTTTACATACAAGACACTTTAAGAGTAAAACATCATTGAATTCAGAAAAAAAAATTCTTCCAAAACATATGAAAATCTAAAATGGTGCCTATTAGAAAAACAAAAGTTGGCTATGGTCCCTGGGTAAATGTTATAGTTATCTAAAATAAAATATGTTACTAGATTTCTCGTTAAAAAGTGTCCAAGTTGTAAATGTCTCGATTGAATAGTTTTTGAATAAAAAAATAAAAACGAAATTTAAAAAAATCTGTTTTTTGATAGTTTTTCAAAAAACGAAAGCAGATATCTCAAACTTGCTTTTAGATAATTATTGGGCCCTAAAATACGCAACTTAACCGACTCTCTATCTGTTTAAATAACCGAGATCCTCATACATTCTGTTGTAATACAGGCACCCTGTATTCGAATTTCCCAAATGTACTGCGAATACCGAATATTATTTGTGTTGTCAATTTAATTAAATATAGCTAAAATAAGTTGTAATAGAAACCATAGATTTATTAACTAGAAAAATATCAATCTCCTAATACTTTTACATTATTTTTTGTTATAATTAAGATGGATACAGTATCTTTAAAACTCCACACTAAATCAATGTTTAGTACGCGTCGCGCATGAAGTAAATATTTCGAGTTTAGAAAAGCCTGAAAATTTGGTTTGGTCGCTTCGCCAAATTTTTAGGTTTTTCTAAACTCGTCATAATATACGTCTTATTAATAAGACTACTTAAGACAATGAATACCAATAAATTACACTTAAATTTGCTTTCATTTATTTAAAATGTTTAGTTAATTGACGAAAATGAACTTGTTTTACAAAACTATTAAGACGCATCGTGTTTTTGATTTTCTAATTTATTAGTATTTGGTTTTGTAAAAACATAATTGGACATTTTTTTAGGAAATTAATGTACGCATTAATGTACGCAGAAAATTAAGTTCAGTTTTAGGATCCAGGGAAACTAATGTCTGTAAGTTTCATCAAAATCTTAAGTTTATTTTTTGTTTAATCAAGGAAACTGATGAAAATGCCTTTAGGTTAAAATATTGTATTCAAAATTGATTATTACATATTCTAAATTGTCATATATTATATTTAATAGTATATTGTACAACGAGCATATAATGATAGCTATTAATCACGAGAATGATGTTTGCAAGTCGTTCGAGTGATTAATAGCCATTATGTGCTGGTTATACACTATACTTTGTTCACGATAACAACAATATATAACACAACATTTATTGTATAATATATTTATCAAAATGAATGTTGACAATTATATAAAGTATTTTTATAAATATTATATTATAGTTGATATTATATTAAGAGTGCATAAATACTTCGAAATAAATAAATATTTATGTGAGATAGAACTATATACTGTAATGAATTTCTTAAATAGCTAATTGTCATTAGTCTACGATTTATTTCAAAATATTGTTTTGAATTTCTGAATTTTTGACACTATTTCAAGTTCTTAACATGTACTGTGGTTGCCTTTATTACATATCATTTGTGAATGTATATATCAGAGCTGGGCAGGAATCGAATCATTCAGGATTCGAATCCTGGATTCGAATCCTTTTAGAGGATTCAAAAGAGGCATTCGAATACTTTAGTTCAACTGGATTCGTGATCCGTATTCATTACATTTTTTTAAGAGGATTCGTATTCGAATCCAAATGTGGGTGATTTGAATACATATAAAAGGATTCGAATCCTTATGAATGGATTCGAATATTTATAAAAGGATTCGAATATTTATAACAGGATTCGAATACTTACAAAAGGATTTGAATCGTAAAAAATAATTCGAATTAATTGTGAGGATTAACATGAAAAATGTCTTTTGTGTGTTTTCACGGGGCTTTTCTAAACTCGAAATTTTACTTCATGCTTAGTCTGGGAGTGGAAAACACTCGTTTAAATGAAGACAACCTTATACAAGACTGTCGCAGTTTAAACCGAGTCGATCTTATACAGTAATGACTTTGATTTTGATGTCATGTGAGGATTTCCGCGCGCGATAAGGTCGGCTCGGTTTAAATCGAGACAAATTTGCAAAGTAATGATCTTGGTTTTGACGTCACGTACGGATTTCCACGCGTGACGACATCAACCAAGGTGTGTAAGTAAGTATGTCTTGATTTAAACCGAGCCGACCTTGTATTGTTTAATTACCTTGATTGTTGACGTCACGTGAGGACTTCCACGCGTGACGACAACAATCAAGGTGGTTAGTGTATAAGGTTATGTTCATTTAAAACCGAGTCGACCTTGTTAGTGTAATTACATTGACTTTGCACGTCACGCAAGGAATTTCATGTGTGACGTGAAAATGTCTTTGTATTTCTCGGGACATAGTAATTTCTAATAAAATCAAACTGAATTTGCTATGAGATTCAAACATAATAAGTAAAAACCAGTATATTTTCAATTTCACAATATTTCAGTGTTTTATCCGTATCGCTACACAACTAAACCAAATTTTCAGAATTTTCTAAACTCTATATTTTACTTTGTGCGTAAACAAGGATAGTAAATCTATGTTAAAAAACAAAAATTAACATTTCTTAAGATATAAACTTTTTGTGTCGTGTAATATAAGGCAAAAGTAATGTCATATTATGAATTGGCTGCCATTTTATTAGAAATGAAAAAATTGGGCAATGTTTTCACTGAAAGTTAATTTGAAGGTGTAAAATTGATAATATAAAGTTAAAAAAATGATATCGGTCAAATAACCATCTCCTGAGTTGATGTTGATTGTGCTCGTTTTACAACATTTTGAATTTTTGTTCGTAAAACATCTGGTCCCAAATTGGTGATTTCTTCTTCAATGTTGGCTTTCAAGACTCGCAAGGTTTGTGGTTTATTGTGGTAAATGCCAAATTTCAAAAAGACCCATGGGGAGTGAAAACGCTTGTTTGAAACTTCAAACTGAATGCCTTCATAAGAACATTAAATGACTAAAAATGTTTTTAAAGATAATAATCTAGTTTTCAAAATTATGTTTAATATTATTTGAAGTAATACTGACATGGTAACCACAATCTGAAATGTTAAATTTTTCCGACGTTAACCTGATTCAAGATTTTTTTCCTGGCCTTTTAATATAGCTTTCTTCTGTGGGAAACCTCCATTTTGTTAAAATATTGACAAAAACAATGAAAACATTGTTTTTGTCAATATTTAAGTTAATTTTATAAATGTTTACGTGTTTTATAATTTGCCTGCTGATTCTGACAAATTTAATTATGTCATATGGCTTTTTTGTTAGTGTTTTGGTCAAATTGAATATAATTTCATAATTTTTCTCTGACTTTCCCGCTTTTAATGATATTCAGTGAATTTTTTTATGTAGTTTTCAGACATACGTCGATTTTATAATACAGTTTAATTTGAAGCTTAAAACGAGTGTTTTCCACTCCCAGACTAAGCAAGAAGTAAAATTTCGAGTTTAGAAAAGCCCCATGAAAATTTGTGACAAATTTTCGGGCTTTTCTAAACTCGAAATTTTACTTCATGCGCCACGCGTACAAAACACTGATTTGAAGTGAAGTTCAGAAACACACAAATACATCTTTACACAAAGTAACAGGGAATCAGATGTTTAGTCTATTATCAACGATGTTCAGTGTTAATAATAAATAATTAGGTTTTAAATATTTTTGTTAAAACAACTGGTAACGATATTTATATATAAATGGTTGAAAAAAAAAATAAAATCACATTCATTCTTAAAGGATTTGTATTCGTGATTCGAAAAAACAGCATTCGAATCTTTGATTCGAATCATATTTATCTCTTACGAATCCTTTATTCGAGTATTCGTGATTCGAATCATATTAGGTGATTCGGATTCGTGATTCGAATCATATTAGGTGATTCGGATTCGTGATTCGAATCATATTAGGTGATTCGGATTCGTGATTCGACTCATTTTTACGAGGATTCGTCCCAGCTCTGGTATATATGTATATTGCTTGTATGTTGTGAACTGTAAAACAAAGAAACATTATTATTATATTATTATTATGTTTCTGTTTTATTCAAATTTGTAGAAAGTTCTGTGTTCTCGTCTGTGTTGGCCACTGTAGGCGCTGGTTTTGAATTACCTGCCTGTCCGATTCACTGATTCCCTAGTTCACAGATTCACTGATTCATTGATTCACCGAGTCACTGATTTACTGTTTCGCTGATTTACTGAGTCACTGATTCATAAAAAAAATCCGTTTTGTTTTATAATAATTTAACAGATTGCGGCATCATGATTTGTGTATTAGGGCTGTAACTGTCGTCATCATAAACAGCGTTCTGTAAATCAATCAAACGCAAATTAGCGTGGTTTAAAAACCAGATTAAACACTCAAATGTCGTGTTTAATGAAATTAAGTATTTAATGCACCCCATTTATGCTGCCCACAAAATTAAATAAAGCACATATTATAAGATTGTCGTGAACAAAATATAGTAAGGTATCTTGCTTTTTTCACATTGGAACAAATTTTAATTTAAACAAAAATAGCCTAAAATCGCCGTACAAATAATAGTCAGTAGCTAAAAAATTGCTATTTAAAAATATCTTTGCAAAATGAGCTAAGCAAATCGCCATATCTGACAACACTTCTTTAACATTAGTAAGTCAAAATATTAAAGAAAATTAAAGCAACTTAAAGTTTACAAAAATATATGTACTCGTATTTTTAAAGTGCAGACAAAGTATGGTAGTAAATTAAATGAATTTAGAAATGAAAAAATAATAAACAAAATTAATTGCTAAAATTAATTCATACTGAGACGTGTTTCAATGTATTTTACCACTTTATTTTAATAATTCTACGACTCGACTTTCTACATATTTAGTGTCATTTTCAAGTTTGACAAATTTACAATGTTTCTATGGCTAAAAAGTATTAAACAGTGGTGAATACAACACGTCCGTTTGTTCGTTCAAAAGTTTTACACATGGATTACGGGATTGTTTGAAAATTTCAGCGGTTTCTAATTAATTCAATTTGGTACCTTTGGTACAATGATGTAAAATATTTACTTCATTCAGTTTTGGAAAGGGATGTTTGCAAATCACGCATTGGAATGATGCATTTTTTTTAATTTATCAAACTAAGATCGCTTAAAACTGGCAGTTTATTTGGTATGACGGTTAAATACGCACGCGCACATTTGCCATAGACCACATCCATGACCTTTCTTTAAAATTATTAGTATTTGACCTACATTTTTTTTATTGAGTGGGAATCAAACTACGCAAATTGAGATCTTTTAAAAACCGGCACATAAGACAACATAAGGTAGTAAATTTACAAAAAACGATACCTCGAATTGAAGTGTTCGTATCTTTAATAGATACCCTACAATTAATTATTACAAATAATTAATAATAATGACCAACATATACGTGGTGTCTGGTAAATGTGTGCGTGTGAATTTAACTATCATTCACCAGTCAATGATGGTTACATTCACACGCACACATTTACCAGACACCACGAATATGTTGGTCATTATTATTGATTATTTGCAATAATTAATTATGGGCTATCTATTAAAGATGCGAACACTTCAATTCGCGGTATTGTTTTTGTTTAAACACTGTCCCTTATGTGGTATTAAACATAAAACGTGTGCATTTTGTAACATTACTTTTTTAATACCTTTCGAAATAATGCTTACTATTAATACTAATGTTCCGAATATTCTTCACAATTGCCATAAGCAATTCTGTAAGAAGTTTTTCAAAATTAAAGTTGATTAAAAATTATTTAAGATCAACAGTAAGTACTTTAATGTTAACCAATGACTATCTTATCTATAGAGCAAGAAGTGTGTAATAAGATAGACACTGATAGTAGACGAATACAGTTTTAGTTACAGATAGCAGTTTTATTTATAATTTTATTAATTGTTTAATAAAAGTCTATACGGTAGTAGTATCATTCTAGTTTTAATTGGGAGTTGATTTATGTCTTATATTATATTCGCTCTTCTATTAGGTGACCCTAAGCGACCGTCTAGGTAAAAATAAATGAAAGGGCGCCAGAACAGAACAATTAACAATAAAACTAGAAAATTGATAAATATATATATTTTCCGGCGAATGTATACATTTACCTACATGGAAAATGTAGATAGAGTGTCTATAGAAGCGTGTTTATTTATACATTTATTGGTAAATATGCACATAATTTTTGAAAATTCTTTTTCACGACAACTGTCAAAATTTGTAAAATAAAAGAAAATCAAGGAAATTCAGAAAAGGTTTTGAAAATTAATATAAATTAATAATTATAATAAACATTTTGGAAATATTGTCGAGATTTTTAAAACTAACTAAAATTGTGGAAAATTCATAAGAACTGTCGACATTTTTAAATGTAACAAAAATTTAAGATGTTTACAAGAATTATTTAGATTTAAAAAAAAGATGACGAAAAATCGTACAAAAATAAAAATTAAAAATTCATGAAAAGTATGAAAATGTTTAAATTTAACAAATATTTAGAAAGTTTACGAAAACTGCCAAAATTCAAAAAATCTACGAAAATTCATCAAGAGTGAAAAATTTAGGAAATTCAGGAAAACCGTTAGATTTTTGAAAATGTACAGAAACCTTGGAACTTTATGAAAAACTTCAACATTTTCTAAGTTAAAGAATATTTAGTAAATTCATGAAAATTGCTAAGAATTTAAAAATTAGAAAAAGTATCGAAATTTTTTTACATTAACAAACATGTTGGAAATTCAGGAAAACCGTCAGAATTCTGAAATTTAAAGAAAATCTTATAAGTTTACGCAAAGCGTTAAAAATTAATTAAAATAATGAAAATTCTAAAATCTTGAAAATTCATCAACATTTTCAAAAAACTAAACAAGTGTAACTAAACAAGCATGAAGTAACGAGTTGAAAAATGCCCTTAGAATTTGGACTAGAATTAGATTTCCGTTAGATTTTTAATTTTAACTTAGAAAATGTTGAAGTTTTTCATCAATAAGCTCAATAAGCTCAAGCCCAACACGTGTGTATATCGGCTCCGTGTTTCTGTCATTAAAATCATAGTTTTTTGAAATTTAACAAGTAGTGCAATATACCAATATGTGCAAAACAATTAGAGCTATCGAATGGCGTAAGTGAATTTATTATTTACTCTATCACAGAATAGGTAATAGCTCACAATTTGTTCTATTCGCATACAATCCGAAACGCTCGTCTCATTCCTCTTTTTTGTTTGTGTTTTTTTTCTGTATCGAATTATTATTTTTATTTACGGTTTGAATTTTAACAATCAATGAATCGATTGAATGAGTCATAATTACTAATCTTCCCCGTGTACTCTTGCCCTCCTCCTTACCGTTGCCCAGTCAACCTGTGTTATCGTTTTTATTTCAAAGTCGCCGCTAAGGGCACAGCTGGCGTGAAGTGAGTGTCCTTGTCTTAACATTGTCATTGTAATTACCTCAGGATGGACAGAACAAATTGTAACAAATGTAAAAAACCTGTTGTAAAATCCAAAGTTGAATGTTTACAATGCAATAAAGTTTATCATTTAAGTTGTTCGCTAAAAGTTAAAAAACCGGTATTTTTGAATAATGACGATTTTTACTGTTGCACGGACAATTTGCAACCGCCATCACCGAATCCATCAGTCGAACCGAATTCAATTAGTTCCCACTTCGCATTAAGCGAAATAAAGAACTCACTAGCGAGCCTACTCATACAATTTGAAAATCAGCGCTCTGATATCATTGATATAAAAACTGCTGTTGAATCTATTGAAAGTCTTAAATTAGAAAATCAGCAGCTGAAATCCACTGTCACCTCTCTTGAACACAGGATTGATATGTTAGAGCAAAATGCTACGTCAAACAGTAATTCGCTAATAAATGAATTAACTGACCGTCGCGCCCGTGAGACAAATTTAATTATACACGCTCTCCCTGAGCATGAACTGTCCAATGAAGAAACCACCGGACCAACAGACATAAATGCTATCAATTCTGTACTAGAAAGAATAATTCCAGATATTAGGGTTGTCTCTGCTATACGTTTAGGACGCATAAGCGAATCGCCGCGACCATTGAAGGTGATACTTCAAAATTCGTCACAGGTGATAGAAGTTATGAAGAATACTAAAATGCTGCCATCGCATCTAAAAATTAACCCGGATAGAACACCTCTGCAAAGAAAAGAGTTAAACGAAGTTCTGAACCAACTTAAACAAAGACAACAAAATGGAGAACAGGACTTATCTCTTAAATATATAAACCATCAACCCAGAATTGTTAAAAAACAACAGACAAAAAATGTTTAAACTCCCAACAGAACCGTACAAGCAATAACAAGAGCTTAAATTGCTACTATCAGAACACAAATAGTATACGTAATAAATTACAGGATTTGCATGATAATATTTGTTGTAACTCTTACGATGTTATATTTCTCACTGAGACTTGGCTGGATAACTCTTTTACTGACACAGAAATTCTTCCCCGCAACTATAATGTATATCGTCATGATAGATCGGATCGTATAGGGGGTGGGGTACTTATTGCTGCTAACGCCAAGTTTATTTCAAGAAAAATTTCACTATCTTTCTCTGATGATATTCCCATTCAATGTGTAGCGGTTGAGCTCCTAGGTGATATCTCTACCGTGAATCTTATGTGTATTTACATCCCGCCTAATCTTAACTCCTCAACCTATGAGAACATATTGGAGGAACTAGTTAACCAAATTAACACTTCTAAACCCACTGTAATATTGGGCGACTTCAATATCCCGGAATACATCAGCAATATAGAAAACATTGCAACTAATGTAAATAAACTAAGTACTTTTAATAATTTTATAAACTTCTGTAACTTCAACCAGTTTAACTATGTCCCAAATGGAAACGGAGTTTTGTTAGATCTCGTTTTAGCCTCAAATGATATAGAATGCATTGTTGAAAAGGAAAATGACTATTTAATTAAAGAGGATATACATCATCCAGCACTATCATGCACAATTTCACTGCCAACTAATATTTCAAGCAACTTTACTGGTGACATTTCTGGAAATTATAATTTTAGAAGAGCAAACTACCCATTACTCTACTCATATATTGCAAACATAAACTGGGATGCAGTATTAATCAACACTCATATTGAAGATTCCTGCAACATGCTCTATAAGCAAATATATGAAGCCTTTGATCTATATGTACCAACATTTAAAAAGAGTAGTAAAACTTCAAATTATCCTCCTTACTTTAACAAAATAATTATCTCCACTATTGCAAAGAAGAATAAACTGCGTCTGACTTATAGGAAATCTAAACTGATTGATGACAAAAGCAAATTCGTTATGGTCAGAAATGAGCTAAAAATATTAATAAGAAAAGCCAAAACCCACTATATCAGAACAGCGGAAGATAGAGTCAACACAGATCCGTCTAAATTCTGGAGCTACATTAATTCCCTAAAAGGGAACTCTAGAATTCCAGGTTCCGTAACGTATAAAGATAAACTGTATACTGAAGCTAGTGACATCGTAAACTGCTTTGCGGATCATTTCAACTCCGTGCACATTGCCAAAGATAATAAGAATTACAAGCAGATAGAGAAATATGCACACTTGGGAGATTTCAGAATTTCCGAAGAGTTAGTTATTACTCATTTAAAGAAATTAAGTTCAAAACTAACAATGGGATTGGACCAGGTGCCGTCGTTGGTGTTGAAAGACTGTGCTCATGTATTAGCCCCCGCTGTCTCCCATATCTTCAATCTTATATTGAAACGTGGCAGTTTTCCGGATGTTTGGAAAAATGTACGAGTGTGTCCCGTCTTTAAATCGGGGGATAAAAGCAGCGCAGAAAATTATCGGCCAATTGCCATCGTTAGCAATTTCTCAAAAACCCTGGAATCTATCTTATGCGAGCATATAACTTCTCTAGTAAACAGTGATATATCTAGTGAGCAGCATGGTTTTCTGAGGCGGAAATCTACAACATCCAATCTATTACAGTTTACGCAATTTGTATCTTCAGCATTAGATAATAAACGCCAGACTGACGTGATTTACACAGACTTTAGTAAAGCGTTTGATACTGTATCTCATGGCATTCTTATAGAAAAATTAAATACTTTTAATATTAATTCAAATGTGGTCAGTGTGATTCAGTCATATTTATATAATCGGTTACACTTTGTTTATTATCAAGGATCAATCTCAAAATGTTATACTCCAACCAGCGGGATTCCACAGGGATCTAGTCTTGGCCCTTTGCTCTTTTTATTATTTATTAACGACCTACTTGGTTCTTTTAAATCGCAATGTCTACTTTATGCAGATGACCTAAAAATATTTAGTGCAATAAACGATGTCACTGATTGTATTAAGGTACAGGAGGATCTCGATGTATTAATTAGGTGGTGCGTCGACAATAGATTGTACCTGAACAAAAGTAAATGCTCCTTTATGACGTATTCTCGCAAGAAAAATAAAGTTGAGTTTGCTTATATGTTGGATGATCATGTGTTGAAGGAAATAACTGAAATAAAAGACCTCGGTGTAATCTTTGATTGCGGACTCACATTTAATTCACATATTTGTCAGTTGGTAAGGAACTGCTATCGAATTTTGGGTTTTATAATACGAAACAGCAAGAACTTTAGCAACCAAACTACTATTATTAGACTATACGTGTCATTCGTCATGAGTAAATTGAACTACTGTGCTCCGGTTTGGTCTCCCCATTATGACACATATGTCAATTATCTTGAGTCCGTACAGAAGAAATTCTTAAAATACTTGTTTTTTTCCTCACATGGGGTATACCCTGAAAGAGGTAGTTACGACGACTTAGTAAATTACTTCGGATGTGTAACAATTCATACAAATCATAAAATTGTCGCAGTTTTATATCTGTTTAAAATACTAAATAACTACATAGATGACTCTCTGACCTTGAATGATATTCAGATTAATGTCCCAAAGTCATCTATGAGAAATTGTCATACGTTCAGGTACTCTATTCCCAGTACAAATCACCACTCAAACTCCCCTGTAATTAAAATGTGCAAAATTTATAATGATATTCAAACCAGCTGTGATATTTTCGGTCAATCATTACATGATTTTAAACAAAGTGTGCTGCAACATTTTAATTAAGATTTATTCTCGTAATGATATTATTTGTTATCTTTTAAATATTTTTAATTGTCATATATATGTGTATAAATATCATACATTTATATTTGTGTGTTTAGCGTTTTATATTTTTATATTTAGTTCAATCTGTAATTTACACTTTTGTATTATTATTGAAATTGCTCTGTAATTGGGCTGTAGTCTGTTGGGCAATAAACTATTATTATTATTATTATTATTATTATTAAATATCAAGATTTCCGTTAATTTTCGGAAATCTTGATATTTCATGAAAAACTTCAACAATTTCTAAGTTAAAGAATATTTAGTAAATTCATGAAAACTGCTAAGAATTTAAAAATTATAAAAAGTATCGACGTTTTTTTATACCAACAAAAATTTTGGAAATTCAGGAAAAATGTCAGAATTTCGTAAACTAAAGAAAATCTTATAAATTTAAAGCGTTAGAAATTAACTATGAAAATTCAAAAATCTTGGAACTTCATCAACATTTTTAAAAAAACTAAACGAGTGTCTTCCACTCCCAGACTAAGCATGAAGAAAAATTTCGAGTTGAGAAAAGCCCTAAGAATTTGGATTTGGACGCGCAGCGTCAAAATCCAAATTCGGGCTTTTCTCAACTCGGAATTTTACTTCATGCGCCACGCGTGCAAAACACTGATTTAAAGTAAATATATAGGGATTTTAAACTGAGAAATATCACGAATGCCGACTGACATAATAAACTACTGCCAGGTAACATTATAAGATAAATCTGACATTATAAATTTGATTTGTTTGTTGTATTTGTAAATTGTTTCTAATTTTATATTTGAACTTATTTATTACTTTTAATTTATTTTTTAATATTACTTTAAATGGAATTTCTCTAAATAATCATTAAACATATAGATTTTGTATTGTGGAGGCTTCTACTTCGTTATGCATGTTAATTTATCAATAAAAAAACGTTTTAACTTTGTACAACACAATTTTTTCAAATTATGTTGTACAAACAAAGTTTTAACGTTTTCTATTGATTAAACATATAGATTAAATGTGACATTGCAGACTAAATGTCAACTGTCATGGGCGTATTCACTTTTAAATATATCATAACTGTCAACACTTGCAACTAAAAAATATAATTATATTTTTTCCGATTTCTGATAAAATTTAATAGTATCTAAATAAAACATCAAAATTAAATAAAATTTGAAAACAAATGTTTCAAAAATGAAATATTTTGAATTTTAAATAATAACTTTTTATTTGACAGCAGTTGACAAATCTTCAAAACTGATCAAAATGGGTTTTTTCGCAAAATAAATTTATATTAAAAAGACAGGGAAAAGAATTCTTGCAGCAGTTGACAAATATTCAAAATTGATCAAAATGGGGGTTTTTTACATAATGAATTTATATAAAAAAAGACAGAGAAAACAATTCTTGAAGTTTATTAATAATACCTATAATACCTAAATAAGGAGGCGACAAATTTTGCCTATGCCCCGGGCGGCTGAAACCCACACTACATCACTGACTGGTCACTGAAATTGGCGTAAAAATCAATTGTAAACAAATTTCAAACTTTTGACAGTAAAAATTCTGATTTTATTATCACTTCTGTTACTGACTTTGCAATTATGCTAACTCGTTTTTATATAGGTGGTTTTTTTGTAGCGATGACAAATAAATGATTTGAATATTTTGGAAAGCCCAGAAAAGAAGGAACCGTGGCGGTGACAAATTAAGCGTGCTATTTCAGGAATTTTAGCTAATGGCCCCCTAATGGTGAGCGTAAATAAGACCCGACGAGATGTTTTGACACTTTTTCTCAGGGGACACATGTCAAGTATAAATCTCACGCTAATGGTTTATCCTGAACGGATGTTGATAGTTGATAAGTAATTAACATATTATCGCGCCTTCCTACAACGATAAAAAACACAATCACTTTTGAAAAGCTAATAGACGCCCATAAAACAAATTATCTTATTGACGTCTTAGTAAATGTATGTATTATAAAAACATCTTAAAATGTGTAACCAGTGCCACTAAAGCTCTACATACAGCCTTATTAATAAAATTATAGTTTAAGACTAGTTAATTTCTACTAGACCCGTACAAACAGGATACTGACATTTCGTATTAATAAAACATAATTTACATGCTAATAATTAGTTTTAAACTATTGATAAAATTAAAGTGCTAACATCACGTTTTCATGTTTCAACATCACTGTAGATAAGTTTGGAGGGTATGTTACAATGTTTTTGTTTATATTTGTAAACGTTTGTTTTATGTTGAATTATTGTATTGAAATTTAATTCTATCACGCGTTTCCACTACTTGATTAGGCGAAATTTTACAAATGTTTACTAACATTGATTAACGTGAAATAAAACATGAGCAGTATACATTGAACTTCCCAATAAACAGTGTTTTATACGCGTGGCGCATGAAGCAAAAATTTCGAGTTTAGAAAAGCCTGAAAATTTGGTTTGATCGCTCCGCTTCGCTACGCGATCAAACCAAAGTTTCAGGCTTTTCTAAACTTGAAATTTTACTTCATGCTTAATCAGGGAATTGAAATACTCGTTCGAATCATCAAATTTACAAAAATTTACTGACAGATGTTTTCTTTTATTTAGTCAATCAGACAAGATTAATGTTTGGTTTTGTAAGATACAATATACAGGGAATTTAACTATTAAGTATACAAATTCTGATATACACGCTGTAATTTTTGAGTTATTCGTTGTTTTAATAAAAGTGTTTATGTGAAGCTTCTAACGAGTGGTTTCACTCCTTAATTAAGCACGAAGTAACATTTTTGATATGGCCCTTTAGGTTATGTATAACACGGATCTTGTACCTTAAACTAGGGGGTTGATTCGACTTTCGTACGTCGTCGAGATAGGTCGTTATAACCTCTTGCACTGTATACGTGAGTCTGTGTTATTTTGTATCTAAACTTTTTTGTGATTTTTTCTTTTGTTCTGAATTCTATTTTTAATGTCTGCATAAATATTAGTAAAATTAATATAATTTGATGTCTCAAGTCATAGGCGGGTCGGAGCCCCCTGATATTCCAGATGTTGGGATGGATGAAACTAACCCTAATGTATTCACTCCTCAAGTGAGTGAGCCTTCTGGAGTCTCAGGACCTCCCGAGGTGTTCTCTCAAGGTTAAGATATGGAGGAAATTCATTGTTTTAAAAGCACTGATCGTGCGCGATACTCAGTATACTTAAAAAACATTCCAACCCCAAATACCACTCCCTGTCTTCACGAAATGGTTATTAGTAACCTGCTTTACAAAAATGAATACAGGATCACAACTTCTAGAAGGGAAAGAAATAGAGTGTGTGCCCAATTTAGTATTTTTTCTGATGCAAATAAATTATTACAAGATCATTTTTTTTTAAATAATAATTTAAAAGCATTCATACCGTGTCAATTGATTTCTGTAAAGGGGATTATTAGGGATGTGGATCCAGTTTTTACAGAGGAAGAGATATTGAAAAATCTAAATGACTTGAATGAGTTCAGTACATAGCATGTAAAAAGGTGGAAAAAGGAAAGTAATTAATGAGAAAAATGTTGAAAGTTACATAAATATATATACAGTAGTAGCCACATTCCGTTGTACATTCCTTCTTAGAACATTCAAATTATTTTGCACTTCTAAAACTCCAGAAATGTTCATTCTCCCTGTAACACAATGCCAGTCATGCCTAAGGTACGGCCCCACAAAATCCATTTGCAACAGCAAAATAAAGTGCTCTCAGTGTGCAACATCAGAACATCAAACTTCTCAGTGCTCCCTTCAATATCCCAAATGCATTTATTGTAATGGTAATCACCTCTCCACTAAATTGGGTACGCTATCCAAAGACAGATACTGTCCAGAGTTTATTAGACAAAAAATAAGAAAAAAGAATATATGCCTCGCTACAACGTGTCTTTTATAGAAGCAGCATCGATATTCCCACAGGAGAAAGCCATTAACACTCTTAATACTCCTATAAATCTCATATTATTACCTCGTAATTTTCCTACTCTTCATCCAGACTTCACTCACATTTCACAATCTCCAAATCCCAATTTCAGTTCTTCGATTGTTTTTATAGTAAACAAAAAGAAAAAAAAAACATCCACTTCTATAGAGGTTCATCCCTTAGTAAAACAACATAGAAATATCTATGCACCTAAATCTCCCACACCAAAAAAATTGTTTTAGCTTTAATTCTCCCTCTACTACATGCTCTAAAGTTAAATGTGATAACAGTCAATTTCTAGAAATCATACAAAAACTTTACCATTCAAATCCATCTATTTTCATAGAAACTATCTTTAACCTCATTCCAGTCGACACTAACAAATTGTTCTTCTTCTCTTCCTCATCAAAATACCTTTATTGCAGATGAAAATTAAAATTCTTCAATGGAATATAAGAAGTTATAATTCAAATAGAGCCAATTTTAATGATTTAGTATTAATAGAAAATCCTGACATAATCTGTTTGTCTGAAACTTGGACTAATGATTCAAGTTATTTTAAAGTAAATGGATACCTTCCTCCTTTGAAAAATAGACAAGATTCAAAAAGTGGAATTGCAGTTTTAACTCGATCTTCCATATCATATCAAGAAATCCTCTCTAATTTTATCTCAATCCCTGAAAATACTCAATTTATTGTCATTGAATTTGCTTAGTTTGTTGTTGTCTCTGGATATGTGCCACCATCTGTAATGTGCCCCTTAACTACACGGGAATATTTGTTGTCATTTGGATCTTCAACTATATTGGCAGGTGATTTTAATTGCCATTTGAAGGTATTAAATAAAGTTTTCTCAAATCCTTCAGGAACAATTTGGAGTCAATTTATAGATACCCATAACTCAATCATTTTGAATGATAAGTTTACTCGTTTAGTAGATCCAAATCTAAAACCTAGTATAATTTACCTTTCTATATCATTCACATCGCTAGCTTCTTTAATTTTATGTCATATCTTTCATGATACCTATGGCAGTGATTATTTTCCTGTTATTTCACATTATGTCTCAAATTTGTACTTAGTGATTCCATCATCACAATCAAAGTCAAGATACCGAAATGTTCGCCTTGCACAGTGGCCTAAATACACATTAGAACTTGAGTCAGTTTTCTATGAAGAAGTTAACTATGAAGTTTATTAACAAAATTAATGAATGATTTGAAAAAGAAAACACTTGGTTAAATTTCACTAAATTTTTTTTTATTTCAACTAGTTTCGACTTTGAATCATTCTCAAAAAGTACATATTAGTGAATAAATGAAATTGCCAATTCTTGGTTGCAGAATACTTCAAACATTAAAAGTGCGATTCTTTTCGCAATCTACAACAAGTTAGTCTTACAAAGACTATATCAAACACTCATTGAAACAACTACTTCCCGGGCTAATACCCCGACGGATATTGAATTATACAAGTGTTTGCTGTTACATACAGTAACCTACTGCAAATGCAACAATTTGGGTCAAATTATTCAGGCCATCTATAGACGCGTTTCGAGATTTATCTCTCATCAGTATAGCTTTGCCATTCCCTCTAAACAATTTGACACCTTAGACTGGCGGTCACGTTACCGTTCAAACATAAGTATAAATGAAATTGCCAATTCTTGGTTGCAGAATACTTCAAACATTAAAAGTGCGATTCTTTTCGCAATCTACAACAAGTTAGTCTTACAAAGACTAACTTGTTTTAGATTGCGAAAAGACTTACAAAGACTAACTTGTTGTAGATTGCGAAAAGAATCGCACTTTTAATGTTTGAAGTATTCTGCAACCAAGAATTGGCAATTTCATTTATACTTATGTTTGAACGGTAACGTGACCGCCAGTCTAAGGTGTCAAATTGTTTAGAGGGAATGGTAAAGCTATACTGATGAGAGATAAATCTCGAAACGCGTCTATAGATGGCCTGAATAATTTGACCCAAATTGTTACATTTGCAGTAGGTTACTGTATGTAACAGCAAACACTTGTTGTATAATTCAATGTCCGTCGGGGTATTAGCCCGGGAAGTAGTTGTTTCAATGAGTGTTTGATATAGTCTTTGTAAGACTAACTTGTTGTAGATTGCGAAAAGAATCGCACTTTTACATATTAGTGAAATTTAACCTAGTGCTTTCTTTTTCAAATCATAGTTAAATATGTTTCAACACGTGGAAAATGCGAAACTTGTTCAAGATAAAATGAATGAAGCTGCCGATCATTGGATACCTACTACAAATCCTTTTGCCAGGTTTCTTAGATGTCCTTGGTGGAATTCATCTTGTTAAGAAGTCCAATTTTTACGAAAAAAATGCAGTTAAGAAGTATAATGGTAACAAATCTTTAGAAAAATGTATAGAGTCAAAAAGGCCATAGCATATCCTAACAATTTTGCTAAGAATAAGAAGAGACTGTCATTTATAAAATTTTGTGAATCCTTATCGAGGGACACCTCTATCTCATCAATTTGGAGGACAATTAAAATATATAGGAAATCCTTTCTACTTCCTTCTTCTAGAATTCCTAACCATGAAGTTATACAATAATTCTTTAATAATCTTACTCCACCATATGTTGGAGATTTGTATAATTTTTAGTGCACTACTAGTCCATATTCATTCGTTGCTTCTATATAGGCAAAATAGAGCTATTGCTAATATTCAATAATATTCTTGACACAGGCACAATTTCGGAATAAAACAGATTATCTATCCAATCCTTAAACCAGGCAAAACCCCAGATTCTCCCTTTAACTACCGACCAATTTCTCTGACATCCTGTATTAGGAAAATGTTTAAACACCTAATTAATACTCTTCCGCTTGAACAATTAATATCTCTTAACCTCAGGGTTATGTGGTTCTTTATTGCTCGGGTAGTAATATTCAATCACTGTACAATAGAACTAACAATGCTTTATTTAAACTCTGGGATTGGCTTTTCAGTAATGGTTTGACACTTTTACCCCTTAAATCTCAGAATATAATTTTTACTAAGAAAAGAAATATATTAAACTATCAATTAAAATTTAATGATACTTCTATTCCAAAGGTTCAAAATATGAAATACTTAGGATTAATATTTGATTTAAAACTAAAATGGAATTCCCACATTCAAGATCTTAAATTAAAGGTATTCAAAATTTTAATTATTATTAAAACACTTTTTCACACTTGGTGGGGAGCAGATCCAGTAAATCTTCTTATCTTTTATAAATCATTAATAAGATCACGTATAGAGTATGGATTAGTAGCTCTATCACCTTTATCAAAAACCATAACTAAAACTCTTGATTAAATACAAACCTCGGGTTCCAATTCCTCCAATTCCACTCCGATTTCCATACTTTTTGCAGAAAGTCGATATTAATTTTAATGAGCTCATAGTTAAAATTAAGTGAATTACATAATAATTTGTAGGCAAAGAGTAAACCTTTGTTTCCTCATATAGAAAATGTTTGACTTTCCCTGTCTCTTAATATCATTAAATGCCCATGTATCACTTGTTATAATTCTTACTTTTAATTATATTTTTATCCAATAAATATTACATTTGATTTAGGTCTACCTAAAACCCTATATTAATGAAGAATTATATGAATTAACAAATAAAAGGTTTCCCAATTTTACACGGTATTTTACAGATCAGTCTAAGCTTTCTTCTCCTGGTTCATGTTCTTGCGGAATATACATTGAGCATAATCTTTCTTCTTCTTTTGAAATACCGTCTACATCCACAATATTAACCGCAGAATTAACAGCTATAAAAGAATGTTTAATGATTATTAAACATTCAAATATACAGAAAGCAGTAATTTTCACTGATTCTATAAGTGCTTTGCAATCATTGGAACGTACAGAACTAGATCAACACCTCTCCATACTTTCCTCAGAAGTAAGAGCAATTTACTTTAGTTTGATAACAACATCTCAGTGCCTAATTTATTTCTGTTGGATACTTAGTTATAGAAATATAACCGGAAATGAAATGGCAGATAAAAATGCTAAAAATGGTTACAATCTTGATCCTGTAATTTTTAGATCTTCACACCAAGACTATTATACTGTATTAAAAAAAGTGTGTACCAAAAATGGCAAACATTCTGAAGTTCATCTCAGAATCACATTAAATATTATAGCATACAACCTTCCATCCCCACACGTCCTTGGTTTTTTAGTAAGAAAGCTTTAGGAAGAAGACTAATCACTACTATAATTAGAATAAAAACTTTTCACAATTCATCTCTTTCACATCTCTATAGAATAGGACAAGTACCGTCTCCAAACTACAGTTGTGGCGAATGGGGTGATTTAAATCATATATTTCTTTGAATGCAGAAATTATTATGAAAAATGCAAATCTTTGTACTCTTCTTTAATTTTATTGGGTCATACCTCACCTATTTCCATAACCTATGTTTTATGTAACTCGACAATTGACACCTACATATTATTATATAAACTCTTATCTGAGAATATATACCTAATTCCTAAAATTATTTTATTCTATGTTTATACTACATATTCTCCTATTAACATCAGATCTATGAGAAACGCATAAAAGAAGTATAAAGAAATCTGACTGCTGTGACTGGTCGACAGGGTTTCGAAGCCATGGCCATTAATCTCGCAGAAGAAGAAGAAGAATAACCCCCT
Organism: Philonthus cognatus; assembly: GCA_932526585.2. Classification (NCBI taxonomy): domain Eukaryota; kingdom Metazoa; phylum Arthropoda; class Insecta; order Coleoptera; family Staphylinidae; genus Philonthus; species Philonthus cognatus. Next base: position 75,661,728 of record OW052241.1, read on the forward strand.
AGTTTCTTCTTCTTCTTCTTCTATCACGCTATTAAATGGTTAGCTGTAAATAGCTGTAAACCAGCAATCTACTTATATGTGTTATTAATACGAAAATGTTAAGATCATCCTTAGAAGTGTGTTAAGGCTGTATGCTAACGTCTAATAATAAGGCTGCTAATCTTTTGTGACATTGAACTTATAAAAGCTAATATTACAATATAAAAATTACGAAAAACTATTCGTGAAAATGCAAACAATATCTTAATTAATAAGACAACTTAAAACGATAAATATCCATTGAAACAACTACTTCTTCAACTACTTTTATCGTCTTAAGTTGTCTTATTAATTAAGACATTGTTTGCATTTTCACAAATAGTTTTTCGTGATTTTTATATTATGTTTAAAGTGTGCAAACTATAAGAAGCGTAAGCTTATTTTCTCAAATTCAAATAGTTTTGAAATTGAATTTATCTTGCTAATATTATTATCATATTACTTCAATAAAATGAGCAAGATCCAAGCGCAGCTCGTGCCCAACTTCAGGGGAGGCAAATGATCCAAGGTACCAAAAGTTGAATTCTGTTCGTGTTAATCTTGCCAGATAAATCTTACATATAGATCAAGCGACCTGTTAATAACGAAAAGCTTATTGCCTAACCTAAAGAGAGGTCAAGAGCTTGCGCCTGGCAAGATCTTATGTCTGAAAGATTGACCGATTTGCTTAGCGCATAAAGCAAAATTTCGTGTTTGGAGAAGCCTGAAAATACCTCTTAATTAAAGTCTCTCACTTGATAGAATATAAAAATGTTATCAAATTTAAATATCTTGAAATTAAATTTGTGTTTAACATTCAAATCATAATTATTGATCCACCTGATTAACTCCAGCCCTATTTTAATTCAATGCCAGACCGTAACCCCATCAGCTAACAAGTTAATAATAAAAATATGCAAAGCAGATTTGATACACGGCCCAACAAAAACGATATGTAAATCGCTGATCGCGCGCATAATTAACACGATACGCCTTTTTTCTATTATCGGGCATTAGGAACAAGTGTACTTTGCATGGCGAGCCTCCCCCATAAGCGCGACATTAAACCCCCTGACTTTTAAAACTATGAATATGAAATTTTCGGGTGATTAAAAACGGCAGCACGTGTTCAATCTTTACTGCGGCACGTTTTAACACTTGTCGTTCTTTAACAGATGGTTAGGCTGGCTACATTTAAATATATCATCATTTGAGGGTATATGTAAATTGTTTTCGTTGAACATGAGATACATATATCATTAATTTGTTACGCATAACATCTTGTATATGCAAATTGAAGATTTTGTTTGAATGCAGCCTCTGGTCAAAATAAGTGTTCTCTTTAATTTTAATGTTAATTCGAAACTAGTTGCGAGTAACATCGTGTAAGTATGAAAATTATTTAATTTTCCACTGGATTACCTGGATTTCAGAGAAAAATATGGCGTGTGTAAATACAGGTGCGAAATGGAGCGCATAAATTTGAATAAAGCCCATGTGCTAACAGAACTTAATCTCATAGTCAGATTTAAAATAATCGCCATGTATGCAGATTATATTTTTGTATATGAAAAGGGTGAAACCTATTCATACAATAGGGAAGAAATGAATCAATATTGTTATTATAAATCCGGACCATAAGTAAACGGATTTTTTTTATCACGTAGTAAAAATCAACTGACGACTTTTAGAAAGTTTCACTATGCGTGTTTCTACACTGGTAATGAAAAATACTATAATGCAGTCTTAGAGCTGTCAACTAACAACATTTCAGGCGGAAAATTTAGTTTGGTCGGTCCGCACAATATAAGATTTAGTCATTCTAGCGGGACAAAATTCATGGACATGATTCTATGGCTTATTTTGGATTACATTTTATATAAAAGCAAATAGTTTTACAGGTAATGATGTAAATGTGTTTAGAATTAAATTAAGTAAGCGATTTGAGATGTATTATTGACAAGAAAAAGTTTTTCTTGTAGTTACATTTGCATAAATTTAACATTATTAATGTCACTTAACTTATGTTGTTGGGTTTTTCTTATCCATAATAGTACTCTATATATTTTTACACCATTCAGAAGCGAAAATATTTTTTGAGTTATTCACAATACTATCGGATAAGTTGATATAAACAAACGTACATATTTCTAACTTTTAAAAACGTCACATCATTGTAATTATTAGTCTACAGAAAAGTTTAATACAAACATTTTGTATATTTTTATGAGATCTACAACTTTTAGTTAAGGCTATGATCCCGCTAGTATGCTTCAAGCAAATGGCATTAATATTGATTTTTTTCAATACTAACTTTATTACCAAATAATAGCCAACCTGAACATTTTAAACAGTTGTCTGTAATGTTTTATTTTTATTACATTAGATATTATTTTTCTGAATCCAATAATAAGATAAATAAAAGATCTTAAAAAGCCGATGGTTATCCTTTTGTAATGTTCCATAATAATATTAGTGCGAATACTGGATCCGAAATAGTTAACTTATTCTCTGATTATTTTTCATCAGTTTACACTGACTTAGATAACAATCCTTGTCTGAACGAAGCATGCACTTTTATAAATCCTGTCGAAGATAATAAGTTAACAGTTAGCATCGAAGAGGTTTTCAACTCAATTTTAAAACTTAAACCATCACATAACCATGGACCCAACGGTATATCTAGCTATTTCTTTCAAAATTGCATATATTCATCATGTCGCCCTATTCACTCATTATTCATTAAATCACTCACTGTACCACTAAACTGGAAAACTAGCTATGTTATACCTATCCACAAAAAAGGTCCAAAGAATTTTGTTGATAATTATAGAGGGGTAGCCATCCAGGCCGTAATACTTAAACTTCTTGACAAATTGGTGGCGTATCAATTACAATGGTATTCCCGTCAAATTATAATTAATAATCAACATGGGTTTATGGCTAACCGTTGTTATACCTCAAATCTTCTTGAATACAAACAGTTTCTATCAAATACCTTGGAAGCACAATTCCAAGTGGATACAATACACACTGATTTTTCCCAGGCCTTTGATAGAGTCGATATAATCTTCTGCTGGACAAATTGAGGGTTGCTGGTTTTAATTTGTGTACTATTAATTGGCTGTCATATTTTTAGACAGACAGAGTGCAATATGTCCGTATACATAATTTAAAGTCAAAAGAAATAAATGTTACTTCCTGTGTTCCGCAAGGGTCCCATTGTGGACCCATACTATTTATTGTGTTTATTAATGATATACATGCGATCCTGAAGAATTGTAAGTTTTTAATGTACGCTGATGACTTGAAATTATTTAAAATTGTTAATAACGTTATTGACTGCCAGTTGATTCAGGAAAATTAGAATCGTCTCAACGAATGGTGTTTAATGAACAAACTGTACTAAAACGTTCAGAAGTGTTATTCGATGTCCACCACTACGCACCGATCGAAAATAAATGTTCACTACAAAATTGGTAACTCTGCAATTATTCGTGTTGACACAAACAAAGATCTTGGAGCCACTTTCGATACTAAACTAACTTTCACCTCTCATATTAGAACTGTAACAAATAAGGCGCTACAAATGTGGGGTTTTGTATGGCGGAGTGGCAAAGATTTGGACATAGAATGCTTGAAAACACTATTTTGTTCGTTAGTGCGTTGTTACCTTGAATTTGGTTCCTGTATTTGGACACCATCAACGACTACTAATATAAAAATTATCGAATCTGTTCAAAAATAAATTTCTTCGATGTATGGAATATAAACAAGGTGTGCAACACGATAGAGGGGAATATGATACTACATATTATAAAGGATCTTAATATTATATCTCTTGACAATCGTCGGGAAATGGCTGATTAGTGCACTCTCCATAGAATTATAAGTGGATCTTTGGATTAACCCTTATTATTAGATAATATATCATTTTTCGTTTCTGGGAGAACTAGCCAAAATCAGCTTTTTTACCTAGAGAGACAGAAAACATCTCTTGGTTCACAAAACTCGTTATCACCATTCATGTCCCTAGGTATCGAATATCTCTCTATTGAAAGAATCAATATTTTTAATATTGAACTTTACCAACTAAAGCGTAAACTAACCTGCATGATTAGTCTATAAATAATTCAATTCATTATTTTTTAGCTTAATTTATAGAGGGTGTCCGTATTTCAACAGAATGTATGGGGATCTCGGTTATTTGAAGAGATAGAGAGTCAGTTAAATTGGGGCAATGTTGCGTAATTTAAGGCCTAATAATAATCTAAAAACAAATTTGAAATATCTTCTTTCGTTTTTGAGATATTGTCATAAAACGGATTTTTTGAAATTTCATTTTTATTTTTTTATTCAAAAACTATTGAATACAGACATTTACAACTTTGACATTATACAGGCACTTCTTAACGATAAACCTAGTAACATATTTTATTTTAAGATAACTATAACATTTACCCAGGGACCATAGCTAACTTTGGTTTTTCTTATAGGCGCCATTTTTGATTTTCATATTTTTTGGAAGAATATTTTTTTCTGAATTCAATGATGTATCACACTCTTAGTTTATTATACATTTTATATGTAAAATTTTAATGTTTTGGGGTTTGTAAAGAGTGCCTTGGAAACAGTTGAGTATCTCACTTATTTGGCAACTCTTAGACCCATAATTTGTTTACATATCACCCCTGAAGACAGGCATCCGACGATACAGATTTTAACAGTTGTGATGTATTTTAAACTAACGAGTGTTTTCCACTCCCAGACTAAGCATGAAGTAAAATTTCGAGTTTAAAAAAGCCCCGCCACAGTTCATATATATCCCCGCGTAGAAAATTTGTCGAGACAAATTTTTACGGGGCTTTTCTAAACTCGAAATTTTACTTCATGCGCCACGCGTATAAAAGCACTGATTAATTGTTAAGTTTAAAGTATGTAAAACACATTTTTACCACAGATTATCACTTTTAGACATACTGATTTACAGTAAATATGTACCGAGATGTAGCAAAAAATGCAAAAATGACTGTTTTTGTGAATAGTTTTGGTATAATAATAATTAAAGTAGAATAAATTTAGTTTGTGCAACTTTTGTGTGATAATCATTACTTATAATAATTATTACAAAAGACTGACCGTGATTAATTAATTTTGAGTGCTATCAATGATTGACTGCTGTCAAGATTGTATTGATTAACAGATATGACGTCATTATTTCCAAGGCACTCTTTGCAAAAAAGAAAATATTATAATTTTGAATATCAAATCTAAAATAAATTATAAGTGTGATACATCACTGAGTTCAGAAAAAAATATTCTTTCAAAACATATGAAAATCCAAAATGGCGACCATAACAAAAACAAAAGTTGGCTATGGTCCCCGGGTAAATGTTATCTTTAAACAAAAATATGCTACTAGATTCCTCATTAAAAAGTGCCTGTAAATTGTCAAAGTTCTAAATGTTCAGATTCAGTAGTTTTTGAATAAAAAAATAAAAACGATTTTTGAAAAAATCGGTTTTTTGTTGATATCTAGAAAACAAAATATGATATTTCAAAATTGTTTTCAGATTATTGTTAAATACGCAACTTTTCCCCAATTTAACCGACTCTCTATCTCTTTAAATAACTGAGATACATACATACATGAAACAGGACGTGAATACTTTAATTATTAATATCATAGATAATACTACTATATAATATTAATATATAGCATAAATAGAAGCATATTTTGTAATAATTCTTTTGATCAATGTTTGTTTTATCACTAGATAATTACAAGATTTGGCAAATTTTAGAAATTAATTAAAATTGTAGAAAACAAAATTATAAACACGGTCAATTTCAAGCTTTTAGCGAGTGTTTCGTGTCTACTGGTTGATAAAAACTGAAGTTACATTTTGAGTTTAAGAAAGCTTAAAAATTTAGCTTAATCGCGTAGCAATTCATGCATCTAAAAAGCTTTTTGGAGTATTTTGTTAAATATTGTACATTCCGAAAAATTTTCGAATATGAGTTGTAAATGATAATTAAAATATAATATTAATTTTATATATAGTGCATATATGCACTATTAATTTTCGATATACATAATGTACTTAAATTAACGAAGAGGCTCTTAAGGGGTGATATACATCTATTTCCGCACAAATAAGACTCGAAAATGTTTTGGAATTTTAGAAACTCGCGTACATAATATGTCTTGTATATGATTAAGTAAGTAAGAATTCCGAATTCTTCAGATTGTTTAAACACAGTCAGATTATTTGTAATGTCAGTTAAATAGATACACGCACATTTATCAGGGACCACAAACATGTTCATTTTTATTATTAACTATTTTTAATAATTATTGCGCGCTATCCATTGAAGTTTCTTTAAACTTCAATTGCAGATATCGTTTGCCTAAGAGCTGGCCCACATATGGTAGATAGCCTGTTCATTAATTAAATTACACCTTCTGCTGAAAACGGTCCATTTTTGCATTTTATGCATGCGGCAAATAGAAAATTAATTATTAATTTGCGTTAAAACACATTTTCAACATTTAAAAGTTGTGCAGTTTTAATTTATACTGCAAATTATATTATGGCGCCCTTTTTACAGCCAATCGTTGTTTTACCTTCGTTATATTAAGTATAATTAACATTTGATTTTTCCTATCAAGCGCAATTTGGCGCCCCCCTAGTCCTGGCGCCCGCGTGAGGTGCACGCATTTCACGCCCGCTTACGGCGAGCCTGCTAAACTTACACATACTAAGCTTACACATAATAAGTAAAAGTAGATAACTATTTTGTTTAATATCAAACGTCAGAATTTTATTCTAAAATGTTGATGGGGAGCGATTTACTATAGATCAATGGGCTTTTCCCTTTTGTCGGTTTGATTTTCGAAATCACAATACTAATCAATGGTTCAATACTTATAATTCGGACGGCTTTGTGCCGGTACACCCACACAAATTTCATGGACAGACCGGGGCTAATTTGCTATATAAATAAACAGCGCAATCGTGGGGGCGCACGTTAATGACAGATATCAACAATTTGAAAAGGACTTCCCCTTTTCTACCTACAATGCACAACTCGGAGATTTGTATTGTGTAATGAGTGGTAATCATCTATTGATTTATGTTTATAGGTAAATACAAAAACTATTGTATGAACAAATTACGAAAACAATTAAGGAATCCTAGTATATTATTTTCAAGTTAGATATGCTATATTAAATTTATAACATTTATATTTTGCATTAATAAGATGAAATATTAAATTTATAAAATTCCATCAAGTGTTTGTACTCTTTGAATAAAAATGAAGTAACATTTCGAGTTTAGAAAAAACTAAACATTTGGATTTGCCTGCGCGAATAAAAATAGTGGTATATTCTGAAGTTCAAAATATACTGCTTAAATATGTACATTTATAATTCATAGCTAACTCAGCTTGATTTTATGTTTGATCTTTCGTTACAAATGTTTACTTCGTTAACCTAATTTTGCGATTTTATAGTTCGAGATCCACGAGCAGTTAGCTACGCCACTGCCAGAAATCAGATAGCTTTATTGAAATAAGTTCAAAGACGATACTAGCCCCAATTTTTTGTTTAAAATTTCATGTGTTGTAGTTCAATATATATTGTACTCGTTCTATAGTTGGATAGATTTCGAGTTGATTGTTGACATTTAAGTGATTTGACGTATTAGCGAAGGGGATCAGGTGTGGTCCTGGTAGCAATGACGGTATCGAGGATTAAATTACCCCATGTGTCGGTCGGCATGAGCGACTCTAAATGACACAACTGATCATTGTTTCACGCCAGAGTGCCCAACGAGGGACTTCTTGTACCGGATAATTATCCTCCTGTGTGCGACTATATTGAATATCCGCATCAGGTAACATGTTATGAACACCTATATCGATTCCCTCGCCGGTTTTTCAACAAGTTTTACAAGCAAAAAATAACCGTATTATCAAATAATTATCAATATCTTCTTAATAAGTATCAAGCATTTCAATTCCAGGACAAACTATTATTTTATACAAATATAATTATTTAAACATGACTACAGTGAATAAATTGTAAATAAAATGATATATTTATAACCATAGTAACAAACAGAGCTGGGCAGGATTCGAATCATTCAGCATTCGAATCCTAGATTCCAGAGCTGGGATGAATCCTCAAAAACAGGATTCGAATCACGAATCCGAATCACCTAATATGATTCGAATCACGAATACTCGAATAAAGGATTCGTAAGTGAAAAATATGATTCGAATCAAAGATTCGAATCCTCATTTTTGAATCAAGGATACAAATCCTTTAAAGATAAATTTGAATCTATTATTTGCAACCAGTAACATTTTATTCCTTCAGTTTCTATTAACAAAAATGTTAATTTACCGATCAAATATCTGATTAAATAATGATTTTAATTAATGATGATATATGTGTTATTGAACTTTATTTAAAATCAGTGTTTTATACGCGTAGCGCATGAAGTAAAATTTCGAGTTTAGAAAAGCCCCGTGAAAATTTGTCTCGGGTCGCGCAGCGACCCGAGACAAATTTTCTACGCGGGGCTTTTCTAAACTCGAAATTTTACTTCATGCTTAGTCTGGGAGTGGACAACACTCGTTCTTAGAAGTTTCAAATTTAAGGATCACTCTAGATTACTAAGTTTATTACCACTTTAAAAAGGCTACAGCACGAAGGACCAATCATGGTCTTCGGAGACCGAAGGACTGCAGGGAATCGAAGTTTCTTTACAAGAAAACAACGAATATCTGAAAGTTTACAGCATGGATAGGAAAGAAAACATCCAAGTTTGAAAAAATATCGAAGTTGGGTTGGATTTCAGTGCGTTTTTAACTTCACTGTAAATCAGTGTTTTATACGCGTGGCGCATGAAGTAAAATTTCGAGTTTAGAAAAGCCCCGTGAAAATTTGTCTCGGGTCGCGCAGCGACCCGAGACAAATTTTCTACGCGGGGCTTTTCTAAACTCGAAATTTTACTTCATGCTTAGTCTGGGAGTGGACCTTCAAGATTTTCTACATGTCGAGATTTTCGATATTTCTAGATTTTTGTCGGTTTATTCACAGTTTGTTATTATTTTAAATGCAACTTTAATATTAAATACATACGGTTTTTCTTAGGAATAGAATATTCACCCATTAAGAGCCGAGCAAATTATAAAGTTAACTCTATAAGATAATTTTAGGTAAAATTTTGCATTTTTTTCTATAAATTCAATAAATGATTTATTATATTACATACGTCGATTTTATAGAAGAGTTAAATTTAAAGTTCAAACGAGTGTTGTCTAGTCGCAGACTAAGCATGAAGTAAAATTTCGAGTTTAGAAAAGCCCGGCGTAGAAAATTTGTCGAGGGTAGCGCAGCGACCCGAGACAAATTTTCGCGGGGCTTTTCTATACTCGCAATTTTACTTCATGCGCCACGCGTATAAAACACTGATTTAAAGTGAAGTTAAAAATGCACTCAAAACCAACCCAACTTCGATATTTTTTTCAAAATTGGATGTTTTCTTTAACATCCATGCTGTAAACTTTCAGATATTCGTTGTTTTCTTGTAAAAAAATATTCGATTCCCTGTAGTCCTTCGGTCTCCGAAGACCACGATTGATCCTTCGAGCTGTAGCCTTTGTAAAATGGTAATAAACTGAGTAATCTAGAGTGATCCTTCTAAGAACGAGTGTTGTCCACTCCCAGACTAAGCATGAAGTAAAATTTCGAGTTTAGAAAAGCCCCGCGTAGAAAATTTGTCGAGGGTCGCGCAGCGACCCGAGACAAATTTTCACGGGGCTTTTCTAAACTCGAAATTTTACTTCATGCGCCACGCGTATAAAACACTGATTTCAAGTGAAGTTAAAAATATACTATTATCATTGCATGTTTCAAAGGTACAGATAGACAAGTCAACCAATTCCTAAATTATATTAATACAATTCATCCCTCAATTAAATTTACAGTTGAATTTGAAAATAACAACAGCCTGAACTTTCTAGATCTAACTATCACTAAAACCAACAGCATACTAACTTTTGATATTTTTCGGAAACCCACATACACCGACTCCATAATTCCAAATACCTTCCGTCACCCCTACAATCAAAAAATTGCTGCATTTAACTCATATATTAACAGAGCAATAAAATTACCCCTTTCCGATGAGTCCCGCCTCAAAGAATTTTCAATCATAAAACAAATCGCTACAAACAATGGCTACAATCCAGCTCTAATAAACAACCTTATAGCGAAACAAGAATTAAAACAAATTCAAAACTTGATTTATGCAACAAATAAAATAAATAAAAATAAATTTTTTCCAATAACATATTTCGGAAACATTAGCAACCAAATTAAAAGAACCCTTGAAAAGTGTACCGTCAACGTAGTTTTTAAACCATTTTCTAAAATAGCAAATATTATTCATAATCCAAAAACAATTATAAATAGAAACAAAAAATCAGGTATTTACAAATTAACTTGCGAAACATGTAAAGGAGCATACATTGGTCAGTCTGGTAGAAATTTTGAAATAAGATTAAAAGAGCATTTAAATTCAGTCCGTTTAAAGAATAACAAGTCCACTTTTGCAACTCATTTAATAGAAAACAACCACACCTGCACAGAAGACAGCATGCTTTCCGTAATCCATTTGTCAGACAAAGGCCGAAAAATGGATTTACTGGAAGCGCTGGAAATTCACAAGTTGAAAGCTAATCTGGAAATTCCCCTCATCAACGACCAGACCGACATAATGTATACTCCCCTCTTTGATGCTGTAATATAAAAACAATGTACAATGTATTTTAGGTACTCAGTTTGATAATGACTAGCTTGTAGTCGAAACTATAGTCACTGTAAAAAGTTAATTAAAGTGGTAAAACAAAGTTAAGTGTTTTAATATTATTATACTATTAAGGTTGGAAATGTTTTCGTGGTTAAGTAACCAAATATGTATTCACAAATATTTGATTTATTCGAAAATTTAAATATTTATAGTCAAATATGAATAATTTAGTGATTTAAATATTGATGTTAGAATATTTAACTATTTCAATTAATCGAATTTGAATTCCAGCCTTAATAGCGATGATTCGAATTATTTGGGAGAATTTGAATGCGTGTATGAGGATTCGAATCCTTTTATAAGGATTCGAGTCCATTTATAAGAATTCGAATCCTTTTTTATAAGGATTCAAATCATCTACGTCTGGATTCGAATACGAATCCTTTTAAAAAGATGTAACGAATCCGGATCACGAATCCGTTTTCACTAAAGTATTCGAATACCTCTTTTGAATCCTCTAAAAGGATTCGAATTCGGGAATCGAATCTTGAATGATTCGAATCCTGCCCAGCTCTGCTAGATTCGAATCCTAGATTCGAATCCTTTTAGAGGATTCAAAAGAGGTATTCAAATACATTATTTAAACTGGATTCGTAATCCGGATTCATTACACTTTTTTTAAAAGGATTCGTATTCGAATCCAAATGCTGGTGATTCGAATCCTCATAAAAGGATTCGAATCCTTATAAAAGGATTCTAATCCTCGTAAAAAATTCGAACCCTCATAAAAGGATTCGAATCCTCGTAAAAGTATTCGAATCCTCATAAAAGGATTCGAATATTTATAAAAGGATTCGAATAGTTACAAAAGGATTCGAATCGTCATTATTTTTGACGATTCGAATCCTTTTGTAACTATTCGAATCCTTTTATGAGGATTCGAATTAATCGTATGGATTAACATGAAAAATTTGTTTTGTATGTTTTTAAATTTCTCGTTAAATCACTGTTTTATACGCGTGGCGCATGAAGTAAAATTTCGAGTTTAGAAAAGCCCCGTGAAAATGCGCGACCCTCGACAAATTTTCTACGCGGGGCTTTTCAAAACTCGAGATTTTTGTCAATGCTTAGTCTGGGAGTGGGCGACACTCGTTTGTAAGTGATAAAATCAATTAAATTAATGATTTGTGTCAAATTTTGATGATTTTTGCCAGATTTAAGATTTTTAATTGTTTTTCGGTAATTTCGGGTAATATAACATTTTGATGAATATGAATTGACATTCCCAATCAAATTTTTACACTTAACATGCCGATTTATAACATTTTTATAAGATTTTCAACAAATCGATATTTTCATAAAATTACCATCATTTCGAGATTTTCGTCGATTAATCAAATTTTTATCAGATTTTGCAATATTTCCTCAATTTTCCTTAATTTATCGAATGTTGATGAAATTTTCAATATTTCGAGATTTTTCATTAATTTATGAAAATGTTAATCAGATTTTCAACATATCTTTCTTTTTGATATTTTGTAATTTTTATCGATTTATAAAACATTTTGATGAAATTTTCGGTATTTCTAGATTTTCTCGTCAAATATATAAAATGTTTATATGTAAGATTTTCAATATTTTTATTCAGATTTGTAACGATTTTCAAAAATTATTGAATCATTATTTGAACACACAAATTTGAGATTTTTTTTTCTACAAGACATATTTAATCATTTTTGAAATTGACTGACATTTTTGATATTTTTTACCTTTTGAGATGACATTTTTGACAATAATTATCTAATCTAATGTCAAAAAAGTAAAAAAATATAAAATGTCACAACTGCCATCTAATGTCAAATACGTCATTTAATGTCAACATCAGAAATAGTAAAAAAGTAAAAATGTCATTGTTTATCAAAAGTAACATCTAATGTGAAACATGTCATCTAATGTCAAGAAACGTAGTCTAATACTAAAAATAATGACATTATATTCTTGATATTAGACTACGTTTCTTGACATTAGATGACATGATTCACATTAGATGTTACTTTTGATAAACAATGCCATTTTTTACTTTTTTACTATTTCTGATGTTGACATTAAATGACGTATTTGACATTAGATGGCAGTTCTGACATTTTATATTTTTTTTACTTTTTTGACATTAGACGACAGTTTTGACATTTGATATTTTTGATATTACATATTTACTTGTTTTACATTAGATAACAATTTTTATATTATTAGATAACTGTTTTGGCATTATTACTGATTTTAACAAAAAAATTTCGTTTTTGTAAGAACGGTATTGTCAAACTGTCACTTACTGACATAAAATGATAATTTTGACGTAAATTGATTTTATCAACACGCCGAACTTTTGACGTTTTTGATATTTTTTATATTTACGAGATGACATTTTGGTCATTTAGATGTTTTTGGCAATTTTAAATAATTTAGACATATTTTGATAACTTTTAAAAATGAAAACAGTTTTAATGTGTTTTTATATTTTTAACTTTACTTGAAATCAGTGTTTAATACGCGTGGCGCATGAAGTAAAATTTCGAGTTTAGAAAAGCCCCGTGAAAATTTGTCTCGGGTCGCTGCGCGACCCTCGACAAATTTTCTACGCTGGGCTTTTCTAAACTCGAAATTTTACTTCATGCTTAGTCTGGGAGTAGAGACACTCGTTCGTAAATTTTCGAATATCATAAAGTTGTGTATTTATTTTCAAAAAAATCTTTCTCGGTTTATTGAACAAAAACAAAAGAGCTGAGGTGAAGTGTTTAGGTAAAAGTGGTTTATTTTTTCGTTGGCTACAACTTTTGTTTGAAACATATTTTGATTTAGACGTCGAAAGCCATAATCGGTGAGTTGTTGATGTCCACTAGATTTTTTAGTATCTAATTCAAAAACAAAAGAGCTGAGGTGAAAAGTGTTTAGGTAAAAAAGGTATATTTTTTCGTTGGCTACAACTTTTGTTTCAAATATTTTTTGACTTAGACGTCGAAAGCCATAGTGAAATTCGTTTAATAAGAAAACATCTAATGATTTCTGGTGATTTTTAACGCAAGACTTTTAGACATTTGATGGTATAATTAATATTGAATTAATGAAATAAGTATTTATTTTTAATATATTCGTAAATATACGGTAAACAATGTAAACTATTTAGAGAATAACAATACAATAAATTTTATATTATTATTATTATTATTATTATACTGGACATTTCAACAGAATGTATGGGGAATTCGGTTATTTAAAGAGATAGAGAGTCGGTTAAATTGGGGCAAAGTTGCATAATTTAGGGCCCAATAATAACCCAAAAAAGTTTGAAATATCTTATTTCCTTAATGAGATATTGTCAAAAAACGTATTTTTGAAAATTCGTTTTTATTTTTTTATTCAAAAACTATTGAATCCAGACATTTACAACTTTGACATTATAGGCACTTTTTAACGATAAATCTAGTAACATATTTTAGTTTACGATAACTATAACATTTACCTAGGAACCATAGCTAACTTTTGTTTTTCTTATGGTCGTCATTTTGGATTTTGATATTTTTTGGAAGAATATTTTTTACTGAATTCAATGATGTATCACACTTATAGTTTATTGTACATTTTATATGTAAAATTTTAATCTTTTGGTTTATCAAAGAGTGCCTTGAAAACAGTTGAGTAACTCACTTATTTGGCAACTCCTAGGACCCATAATTTGCTTACATATCACCCCTGAAGACGGGCATCCGACGATACATACTTTAACAGTTGTGACATATTTTAAAGTAACGAGTGTCTTCCACTCCCAGACTAAGCATGAAGTAAAATTTCGAGTTTAGAAAAGCCCCGCGTAGAAAATTTGTCGAGGGTCGCGCAGCGACCCGAGACAAATTTTCACGGGGCTTTTCTAAACTCGTAATTTTACTTCATACGCCACGCGTATAAACCATTGATTTGTAGTGTAGTTCAAAAACACACAAATACATCTTTAATCAGAGTAACATAGACATTTAGTCTGTTATCAAAGATGTTCAGTGTTAATAATAAACAATTAGGTTGTGAATATTTTTGTTAAAACAACTGATAACGATATTTATATGTTAATGGTTGTAAAAAAATAATAAAATCAAATTTATTCTTAAACGATTTGTATTCGTGATTCGAAAAAACAGGATTCGAATCTTTGATTCGAATCATATTTATCTCTTACGAATCCTTTATTCGAGTATTCCTGATTCGTATCATATTAGGTGATTCGGATTCGTAATTCGAATCCTTTTAACGAGGATTCGTCCCAGCTCTGGTAACAAACATGTTTTAGGTATGGGGTGTTCTGTATTTGTAGCAGAGCTGGGCAGGACTCGAATCATTGAGGATTCGAATCCTTTTAAAGGATTCAAAAGCGGCATTCGAATACTTTAGTTCACATGGATTCGTGATCCGGATTCGTTACATTTTTTAAAGAGGATTCGTATTCGAATCCTAATGTGGGTGATTCGAATCCTTATAAAAGGATTCGAATATTTATAAAAGGATTCGAATATTTATAAAAGGATTCGAATACTTACAAAAGGATTTGAATTGTCAAAAATAATTCGAATTGTAAGAATTAACACGAAAAATGTGTTTTGTGTGTTTCTAAAATTCTCGTTAAATCACTGTTTTATACGCGTGGCGCATGAAGTAAAATTTCGAGTTTAGAAAAGCCCAGAAAATTTGTCTCGGGTCGCTGCGCGACCCTCGACAAATTTTCACGGGGCTTTTCTAAACTCGAAATTTTACTTCATGCTTAGTCTGTGAGTGGTAAAGCTCGATTGCAACTTCAAACTGAATGCATTGATAAAAACATTAAACGACTAAAAATGTTTTTAAAGATAATAATCTAGTTTTCAAAATTTTGTTTAATATTATTTGACGTAAAACTGACATGGTAGCCACAAGCTGAAATGTTGAATTTGTCCGACATTTCCCTGATTCAAGATTGTTTTCCCTGGCCTTTTAATATAACTTTCTTCTGTGGAAAACCCCCATTTTGTTAAATTGTGTTCATTGTTTTTGTCAATATTTAAGTTTATTTTAGAAATTTTTACGTGTTCTGTGATTTGCCTACTGATTTTGACAAATTTATTATTATCATATGGCTTTTTTGTTAATGTTTTGGTCAATTTGAATATAATTCCATGACTTTTCTCTGACTTTCCCGGGTTTCATGATATTCAGTGAATTTTTTTATTTACGTAATTTTCAGGCATTCGTCGATTTTATAATAGAGTTCAATTTGAAGTTTTGAACGGGTGTTTCCACTCCCAGGCTAAGCATGAAGTAAAATTTCGAGTTTAGAAAAGCCCCGTGAAAATTTGTCTCGGGTCGCGCAGCGACCTGAGACAAATTTTCGGGCTTTTCTAAACTCGAAATTTCACTTCATGCGCCACGCGTACAAAACACTGATTTGAAGTGAAGTTTAGAAACATATAAATACATCTTTAATTAGAGTAACAGAGAATTAGATATTTACTCTGTTATTAACGATGTTCAGTGTTAATAAAAATAATTAGGTTTTGAATATTTTTGTTAAAACAACTGGTAACGATATTTATATATTATAAAGGATTTGTATTAGTGATTCGAAAAAACAGGTTTCGAATCTTTGATTCGAATCATATTTATCTCTTACGAATCCTTTATTCGAGGATTCGTGATTCGAATCGTATTAGGTGATTCGGATTCGTGATTCGGATCCTTTTTACGAGGATTCGTCCCAGCTCTGATTTGTAGTTTCCAACATTAGAACAAAGCAGAGCTGACTAGGATTCGAATCCTGCTTAATCTGGATTCTTTTAGAGGATTCGACAGAGGTATTCGATCACTTTTATGAATAAAGATTCCTGATCTGGATTCGTTACAATGTTTTGAGAATTCGAGTCCTTTCTAAAAATTTGAATCTTTTTAGAATGATTTTCCCTTCATTTGGGTTCGAATACGAATCCTGTATTCGAACCCAAATGAAGGGAAAATCATTCTAAAAAGATTCAAATTTTTAGAAAGGACTCGAATTCTCACAAAGGATTTAAATCCTTATAAAAGATTCGAATCGTAAAGGATTGGAATCATCGCTATTACTCAGACAATAGAAGAGCTGGGCAGGATTCGAATCCTTTTAGAGGATTCACAAGAGGTATTCGAATACTTCAGTGAAAAAGGATTCTTCATTCGGATTCGTTAAATGTTTTTTAAAGGATTCGTAATCGAATCCAAATGGGTAATTCCATGTCAAATCAACACACTTAAAATTTAGTTCACTTATTGCCTTTCTAATTTTAGGATTGAATGTCGAGCCGTTTTGAAGATTCACGCATTTAAATTTCAGAAAAATGGGTTGAAATCGCAATTCGCTATATGTTCAAGCTACGATTACTGCTCTCCAAATTGAACTAGAGATTTAAAACAGGTGCTTTTAAAAAAATAATGAATAGACGACATTTAAAATTAATTATTGAAAGAATATGAGAGTTCAAGAAAAATTATAATAATTATCTAATTTTTCTTGAACTCTCATATTCTTTCAATAATTAATTTTAAATGTCGTCTATTCATTATTTTTTTTATTTTAATCATTCACTATCGCTTACATTGAATAAAACCTCGCCAATTGAAAAGAGCTTAAGCTTATCTCCGAGCCATACCTAATAGATAATCCCGCTATAATTGGCAGGATTATCTATTAGACTTGGGTGGGCACGCGGTGATCTCATCATTTCTGCATCCCTTCCATCCGCTTTTAATTACCCTTTTAATTAATGTAACCCCTCTTTATAAAGGAAATAAAAGCACTATACGCAGATCATACTAAAAAAAACGGTCCGACTTTTTCATAATTAATCAAATATCAAGCATATCATTGATTATTTATCAGCGTAAAGTATTTGTTTTTCGCAGCACGCCGACGTAAACATCTTGTGTCGTTACGCCTGGCCTGCTGCGGATCCCTCCCTCTTATTCGAGAACATTATAGAACCACGTAAAAGGCGCGATCTTGCGGTAAATAAGTCGGAAGTAGGTTTTAAATGCAAATTTAATATTTTGTACATGCGTAAAACGTATTATTATCTTTACAAATGACCAATATTGAAATAGAAATGGTTGATTGGTTTCTATTTATATTTTAATCTTTGTCATTTGTAATGATCATAATACGTTTTACGCATGTACAAAATGTTAGATTCGCATTTAAAACCTACTTCCATCTTATTTACCGCAAGATCGCGCCATTTACGTGGTTCTAGAAAGTTCGCGAAAGGGAGGGGGGATCCGCAGCACGCCAGGCGTAACGACAGAAGATCAAGCAATAACATGTCAATCTCTTGATACTTTTTGGGTTAGTTTTGTGTTATTGTTAAGATGATTAATGTGTTTTTAGAATTATATGTATACTGACGCATGAAGTAAATATTGCGAGCTTAGAAAAGTTTGATTTGACCAATTGAATTCCTTAGACTCTTCTAAACCCACAATAATTACTTCACGCTAAAACAAAGATTACAAAACACTCGTTAGAGTAATTTTGAGCACATAAATAAAAACAGTTCTCAAATCAACAAAAATGGTATATTTTTGCAGAAATGCCTTTGTTCTGAACAATTTAGTATTAGTTTTATCAAAATTCTTAAAAATCAACCAATAGGAATATTGTAAGATGCTCCCGGAAACACGCGTTTTTCACAATCTTCTTGTTGCAGTATCTCTGACAGTGCATATCGAGATTTTTCATAACTCGTAAAATGGAGACAATGCACTTTAAATTTCTATCCGCGCAACAATTTCAATTTCCTGCCGACCACACGAAACATTTAAAATCCAATAATAAATCCAATGATGTCCTGACAGCGAATAACCCCGTACCTGTGGTTTTGTAATAATTTTAATGCTACGTGACTTACCGGCGGGCTTTTCGATGGAACAAAAAAATTACGTGCTCGAAACAAACCGTATTAAAAACAAAGAATGGGATATTCATTGAACCATAAAAGATTATCGAGACCGTATTTTTTTCTCTCCTCTACGTCAATTAACAATGTTATATATTTTCTTAACCCTTAACTAACAAAGCAACCCAATATCAGCGCCGCAGTAAGGAAAAACGGCGCCTGGGGCCAAATATCCAAAAAACATTATTAGCGTTCATTTTGAAGCTTTAAACAGTGTTTTCCACTTCTAGACAAAGCATGAAGTAAAATTTCGAGTTAAAAAAAAGCCTGAGCGTTTATATTTGGACGCATAGCGTCCAAATCCAAAGTCAGACTTTTCTAAGCTCGAAATTTTACTTCATACGCCACGCGTACAAAGCGCTGATTCAGTGGGAAGTTTTCAACTTTTACTCACGCAGTTTTTGGCGCTCAACAAGAGCCAAGCGTTAAATTTGGACGCTCGCGATTTATGGCGCCAAACTAGAGGTCACAGCGTTAGTCTGGCCCTAAGTTGGGCGCCAAAAAACCTCAAATCCAAGCGTTTCTAATATTTTTAAACGAGTGTATAGATAAAACCTTTAGGAAACATTCCGCACACATAGAGCAAGAAAATATGTTATATAGGAGGGGTGTTTAACCTTTACGCTACGCGTCCAAATCCAAACCCTTAGGCTTTTCTAAACTCGAAATTTTACTTCATGCTTAGTCTGGGAGTGGAAAAAACTTGGTAAAGGTAAATCTTTAAATTTTATTAATTATTATTATTAAATGGATTTTACCCCAGAAACAACGATATCATGATTTCCCGGTGAATTATCGGTAAACCGGTTTAGATTCACTAATTTATTGAATCACGGGTAATTTACAATTCTTAATAAATATATAAAACATGTTACGAATCAAATTAAAGCGTATTTAGTCATTAATAAATAAGTTTAAAAAAAATTAAATTAATAAGCGTTCATTTTTAAGCTTAAACAAGTGTTTTCCACTCTCAGACAAAGCATGAAGTATAATTTCGAGTTTAGAAAAGTCTGAGGGTTTGAATTTGGACGCGTAGCGTCCAAATCCAAACTCAGGCTTTTCTAAACTCGAAATTTGACTTCATGCGCCACGCGTACGAAACGCTGATTCAGTGGGAAGTTTTTAATGTAAATGCTTGCGATGTATGGCGCCCAACTAGAGGCCACAGCGTTAGCCTGGCCCCACGTTAGTCGCCAAAAAAACCTCAAATGCAAGTGTTTTAGGTATTTTTAAACGAGTGTCCTCCATTCCTAGCTTAAGCATGAAGTAAAGTTTGAGTTTATAAAAGCCTGAGCGTTTGGATTTAGACCTGTAGCGTCCAAACTCAATCTTTTCTAAACTTTAAATTTTACTTTATGCGCCACGCGTACGAAACACTAACTCAGTGTGAAGTTTTTATTTTTACTTTCGCAACGTTGTACGCTAAAATACTTCAAAATACTTCAAAACTATGCAAGTATTGGACAATTTCTAGAAAATTAACTTTTAATTTCTAGATAATTAAGAGCACACTTACACCTTTTAAGATGTTGGACAATTTGTAGATGAAAAAGAATTACTGGTTGGAGACAATTTGTAGATAATAAAGAACTTACTCCTTACCTTAAGGTTTAGTAAAAACATCGTAATATTTTACAGTAATCTTGTTTGGAAAACTATAAATAAATCATGAATTGAAGCGTGCCATGTGCAAAAGGTTGTAAGTACCAAATTGCATATTTTACAGGAGAAACATAAAACGTGAATAAAAGTGTAATGGCATTTATGACGTGTTGATAATTGAGTCCCTATTTCTGCCACTTGTAGTAGCACTATCGCCCGGCAATAATTGTAAAAGTATAGCATGACATTGAGGACATATTCCGTATATAAAATGCATTACTTAAAAATTGGCACTTACGACTTTTGACATATAGCACGCTTCGATTATTAAATCAACTCTAAAAGCTCTCTGTATGTTACAGGTAATATATTTTTAATAAATATTTCGGCGCTATCAGTGCCCTTCCGTTAGGTGCGCGGGCGGAGAGCATTTCTACGATTTATCGGTAAATTGGTCTATAAAAAAATAATCGTGTTCGTTAAGGCTCGCGAACGCCATGTTCGTTTGATATGGACGTACCTTTAGAAAGTAATATCCATATCTAAGTTTTATTTTGAATATTTCATAATCTTACATCTTAATTAAAACAGATTATCGTTTTTTTTTCATATTTCATTATCAATTTTCTCATAGATTGGAATGATGCATCAGTTTTTTTTCTATTTTATGTTTGTGTACTATGTATTGAATACAGAAGAGAATGGAAAAAAGTGATCGATTCTTAACGCGTACTTCATTACGAAGGATTATAGGGTCGATACGGAACCCCTTCACCGGTGCCCGATTTTTGTTATGTTAAACGGTGACACACTCCCTAAATAACACGTGTATAGGAGAAAAAACACTGATAACATAAAAAACGGCAGTTAGGCTTGATTGATGATCCGATTCCGCATTTTTTTGGGGGAGGAATGGGAGGACACCGTGAAATTGCGATTTTTCTGCAGCGAGCTGGTTTAATTGAAAAATTTCGTTCAATCATCGGCCAAATGAAAGTGTTGCGTTGATTCTAGATGAAATTGTTTATTTCAATAATTGCAGATCTACGATAAAATGTGTAATTAGGTTCATAGAAATATTCAGCTAAAAGATCTATTTTATGTAAATTGGTTTAATAATGTACAGAAGTAAAATTGTTCAGTTCAAAAATTGGCTAGTATAAAACAGAGATGGGACAAATCCTCCAAAAGGATTAAAATTACGAATCCGAATCACCTAAAGTAAATTGTTTGACAAGTTTTGAAAGCTTCGGTTTACATGCTGCAATGCAGCTTTCAAAATGTGTTGAACACTTTACTTTTCCTACGACCAAACAGCGGCGGCGTCATTTTATTTTATTTATTTTGACACTGAGGTTTGAGGATTTCACTTTCAAAACTAGTTTTGAAAATTCAATTTTCAAGCGTGACATTACTTGTCAAAATACAAATATACAATTGACCACTTTCAATGCAAAGGTGTTGCGACGATATATCTGTTTTCGGGAGCGGTCGGAGAAAAATATGATTTGAATCATGAGTACTCCAATAAAGGAATCGTAACAGAAAAATACATGTATGATTCCAACTAAAGATTTTAATCCTATTTCTCGAATGAAGAAATCCTCTAAAAAAATTGTATTCATTTTTGGAAACCATTATAGTTTTTAATATCGCTGCCAGTTTTTATTAACAAACATTTTCAAAACCTGGTTATTTGTTATTAATATTGAACATCGTGATAACAGACCAAAATAAAGATGATTTTGAACTTTAAGTTAAATCAGTGTTTTATACGCCTACCGCATGAAGTAGGTAGGTTGTTGCCTCTATGTCCATAAACATAGAAGTAAGTTTATAACCAATCGAGCATACAATTCTACCTCTAATACTCGAAATTTAGATAGCATAAGTGTTCCACTCCACAATACATATCTTTATGAACAGGGACCATATTATCGATATCTCACGCTGTATAATAAACTACCAGTTTCCCTCAAAAAAATGAAGCAACAAAATATTTTTAAAAATGTGTTAAAACGACTACTAATTAAAAAGGCGTATTACTCAGTAAGCGATTTTCTGCATGACACTTTTAATGACATACTATAAGTAAGCTCCTCAAATAGGTGAATAATTTTAGTTGTAATTTTAATTTATGGTATTTCATGTTTATATTAAGTATTTTATATAGGTGCTTTTCTTCTCCTTTGACAATTGTAATACATGTGAAACATATGTCTTATACAAATAAATTAAAAACTAAAATTTTGAGTTATAAAAGCCTAAAATTTACCTTCATTCTTAATTAAAGATTGGAAACCCTTGTTAAATAATAAAAAATATTGTAGGTATTACTTTTACTGCAAATAATATCAAACGAATCTTGATTATTCGATCGCCGTTTTTATAAAACAATTAAATTTTAAACTTAAATTTGAAGCTTCTGAGAATTTCCACTTCTTGATTAAGCTTGAAAATTTGGATTTGGCGCGGAGCGAAGCGCAGCGTCCAAATCCAAATGTTCAGGCTTTTCTTAACGCTTGGCTCATGCAAAAAAAAGCCAGGCGTATAGAACACTGATTTAACTTGAAGTTCAAAAACACAAAAAAACAAATGTTTATTTGAATCTTGACAATGAAATCAAATTATTTTTAATACTTTGAATCCCTTTTGAGGATTCGAATACTTTTGTAAGTTTTCATAAGGATTCGGCGTCACCTACATTTGGTTGAGCCCCCATGAAAACATCCACACAGTTTTTGCCACCCCGATAGCAGGTCGTGTATTCACTTCAAAACAAATACTTTGCACATCATTTAAATAGATTTATAGGTTTAATAAATAGCAAAAAATGGAAAAATACATTTATGCATTTCCTCCTAAATGGTCGAAAAAAGTGGAAACAGAATGACGAGGGTGAAAAGAAATGATATTTATTCGTTAAGTAAGTGTAAAAACCACAAAAAAAAACAAACGAATTTTGCAACCCTCTAGTCTCCAAGAAATCATGCAGCAGATATCAGCAAAAATATGTAAGTGTTTTCGGTTTTCGACCACTCCCGAAAACAGACATTTCGTCGCTATACCTGTGCATTGAAAAGTGACAATTGTATATTTGTATTTTGACAAGTAATGACAGTTTTGAAAATTGAATTTTCGAAAGTAAAGACGTTTGAGAACGTGAGTGTAAAAATTATTAAAATTGAATGAGTAGTGACGAAGAACAATAAACGCCACACAGTGTAACCGTAACTCCGAAAATGGCCAAAAATACAATGAAGGTATCAAAATTAACGTCTAAAAAAATTATAGTTCATAATCACTTCTGCATACTTTAGATTAGATGCATAGGTTTTTTTAAGATTTATCGTCAACTTAGGAAATTATTATACTTTGAAGGAGACAAAAGTTGTCGAATACGTGAACTACTGTTTTAAAGCGTATATGTGAACTACCAAGTTGAATAACCAG
This sequence comes from Philonthus cognatus, assembly GCA_932526585.2. NCBI lineage: Eukaryota > Metazoa > Arthropoda > Insecta > Coleoptera > Staphylinidae > Philonthus > Philonthus cognatus. The sequence goes on from OW052241.1 coordinate 75,685,633, forward strand.
TAATAGAATTATATTTTATAATAAGTGTCTATTTTGATTTGACATTGTGAGTTTATTTTGTAATTAAAACTTTATAAACGCATAATTATTACAAGAAATGTAACGTTTTTTTTTTAATATTACGTTTTTGTGATAAAAAAAAACGGTTATTTCTATTAATTATAATTATTTATGTACCAAGTCAGTAAAATAAGACTTTATCGAACGAGTCTGAGGTTATGAGACGAGCGAGCGGAGCGAGCGAGGTGAATAAAGACGAGTTCGATAAAGATATTTTACTGACGTGGTGCATACAAAATTTTATCGCCAATCTTAAAAATAAATGAAAAAGTATAGGATTTTTTATTTAAATTAAAAAAAAAATAGAAAATATGTATTATTATTTAAACAAACACTACGAATTAATCAAGATATTAAACCACTCTATTTGTTGTATATGTGGAAATTGATGGTGCATCCTGTGGCATTATTTAAATTTATTCCTGATGTTGACCCATCAACGGAAAAATTTTGTGGAAAATGAATATTTTCATTTTGATGTAAAGTTGTGGCAGTGTTGTCATTGATATCAAAACGGTGCGCAATTTGATCACTACCCAAAATCGTTTTTGCAATCTTCGTTTTGTTCAATATTGATTCCTCAACATAGGACTCAGCAACGGTATCACTCTTCCACCATCCATGACGTTTCAAATTTTCTTTGCTGCCCCCTGCATTAGCAAACAAAGTAGCAGACGACCTCCGAAAACAATGACCAGTATATTCTGACGGATTTGGCAAATTTAAATAGTTCGCAATTTTACATGGTATGTTTCCAAAAGTGTGGATACCCACAGGCTGCACTGTGCATTTACTTTTTCTATATGTAATAAAAAATCTATCATGTTTGGTCTGTGCGGGACGAAGTTTGGCATATTTTTTATATAACTCAATCGGTTTAACGTGTCCTTCGAACTCTGATGTTACGACAAATACTCTTGGTTTATTAGTTTTCGTGTGTCTTATATGCACAATCAATACAGTATCCTTGTCTTCTATATCATCAACTTTAAGATTTACTAATTCATTATTACGGCAGGCTCCAGCAACGCCAAAAATAACACAAATCTAAAATAATATCTACATTAATAACAAATATGCTTCGATAATTGATTACTATCTTACCTTCATCATTAAATATATTTCATTTGGTGCATTCAATAGAAACTGTATTATTTCTTCTTGTGTGAGAACTTTCGATTTTTTTGCCGTATAATTTTTTGATTTCTGTTTTAAAAACGCCGTAAGTTTCTTATATTGGCTTATATCAACGTCGTTTTTTACCGAAAGAGATGCTTTTAACATAGAATAATATGACCATAATGCTGCTGCTTTATATTCCTTGGATTTTTCAGAAAAATATGTCAAGAGAACGTTTTCGCTAATTTTTTTAATGTTATTTCTGTCACACCAACTTGTGAATAAATCGTGTTGACGATTATAAATATGTCTAGACTTACTTGGAAGAATTTCGAGCGTTGTTTCTATCGCTCTTTCGCGTATTTCTGGTGGAGTACATGGTATTTCAAACTCTTCACTACTCATGTTTTTTTTTTGACAACTAAACTGACAGGATTCGACCTCCTTAGATTTTGTTAGTATTGTCCCATAATGTTACTTGTTGAAAGTAGTAAAATAATGGGACGGTTTAGTGCCGCAAATGGCGATAATAATAGATGTATTTAGTGCCGATTGGCGATAAAAGTCTTTATGTCATAAAATTTGCAAATTATTCAACTTTATTTATTAGTATTTTTCTCCAATCAATGCAACGGTTATACTCTGCGCCGCCGCTGTTTGATTGTAGGAAAAGCACAGTGTTGAACACGTTTTGAAAGCTGCATTGCATACTCATACCTTGCAATTTGGTATTCGTGTGCAATACGACGCTTTCAAAACTTGTCAAACAATCTACTATTACAAGATTTTGATAAACTACGAGTTTTCAGAAAAATCGAAATTTCTAGTCCAGTTTCACTGAAATTATGTACTTATTATATTTACTTGAAAATTGACTACAAGTTGACAAAATTCTTCAAAAATTGACATTATATGTTAATTGATAAAAATTATGAAAATCTCGAAACATTAACGAAAATTATTATAAACCAGAAAATGCATTAACATTGTGAAAACTATGATTAAAGAATTTAAATTAAATTAAAATGTGTGTGGTATAAATCTACTGGTACGAAATTAATAATTATTAACCCATTAAGCACCATTGATGCAACAACGCAACATTATTATTTTTTTGCTTATTAAATGACTAAATAAATTAATTTACTACATTGTATTATTTGACCTGACTTGAGAATGTGTAAAGAAAAATATAAATATTTTGTTATTTAAATATTTTAATTATATTATGATATTTTAATATTTTACTCATTAAAAAAATATATTTATAAGTGTGTTTCTAACTTCACAATATTTCAGTGATATATTATAAACTTGGAAAGATCATCTCGAAAAACAAATTATTGTAGTACTGACATCGAGAATTAACAATGCATAAATGTTTTTATAACGTCAAATGATTTTTTTATATTCATCATTTTGCATTGCTAACTTTTTATTAAATAAAATATTTTCGGCCCCTCTCTAGTAAAAATCATATCTAAGCCTATGAAATTGGCTTCAAGGCCTTATCAATATGCCTAAATAGAAAGAAATCAAACCAAAGCACTAACCTTTAAATCAATGAAAGACGATCCTTTAAATCCAAATATCTAGTGCTGCTGAAAAAATCCGTTAAGCAAAACTTCACTCAACTAAAACACTAGTACTTCTTCTTCTTGAGTAACTTGCAGCTCTCTCGACCAGCCATAGCAATTACTGTGGTAGATAACTAAATAAATAAACACTACCACATGAAACCTCGAAATCAAACTCGAAAACCGATTAGTGTTTTCTAAAAAGCGAAGACACGAAATACACCGCGTGAATCTTAACTGGAGTTGAAAAGGTGAATAAATAGAGGCGCTCTTGAAGAATGCAATTATTTCCGATGTTCGCCTAAGTTTTTTACGTGTTTGCTGATAAGCGAATGGATTGATTGATTATTGAAACCGGTTTTCATTCTTGGTGTTTCGTTAAATAATGCGAATATTTATGCACTTAAAAATCGATCAGGATTCGAGCCCTTTTATAGGATTCAAAAGATTTGTATTTAAATACATTTTTTTCGACAACTATCCCATTAACGGCCGAGCACTTATAGACTTAACTCTAAACATTGATTTTAGGTAAAATTCTGTACCTTTTTTATGATTTCTATGAATGACTTATTATATTACATGCTACGCTGTAAATTTTTAGACATTCGTCGATTTTATAAAAGCTTTCAATTTAAAGTTTCGAAGAAGTGTTTCACTCCCAGATCAAGCATGAAGTAAAATTTCTCTAAACTCGAAATTTTACTTCATGCGCTACGCGTGTAAAACACTGAAATAAGCAACGATCAAAATATTTAAATAACAAAATATTTACATTATTACAATTATTACAATATATCAAATTAACTTAAGTAATTTAAATAAAAACAAATTAATAATGTTGCGTTCTTGCATTAATAGCGCTTAATGGGTTAGGAAATCAATAAATATTTTTTTACAGATGAAATTTTAAAGAGAAGAGATTTCTTGTAAAAAATGAATTCTTTTGTTTAGGCAAAGTGAGCTTTGGAAACAAATCCAACACGATTGGTTTTAATGAAAATATGTACAATTCGCGAAACATTAAGCACCCTATTTTTAATGTAAATTACATAATTTAATGGCGAACCTGTAAAATATTACAGGTTTTAAATTTCTAAAAGTTAGTACATACGAATAACTACTTTAATTTTTTACTTAAAACAAATTTTCAAAATTATGCCAAACAAATGGCAAAAATAGTGTGAATATTTTGATAGGGTCAATTTTTTTCTAGCATTTAGGAAACCCATAAATCTATTTAAATTATTTGTAAAGTGTTTGTTTTAAAGTGGGTACACGACCAGTTCTTGGGGTGGCAGAAAACTATGTGGATGCTTTGATCGGGCCCTCTTTTGGTTTCGAATACGAGCGGTCAGCTACTCCAGTTTATTAGGTGAGTTTAAGGTTATTACAATAAGTGATAGGCACAAGGGTATATCATATTTGTATCATCATAAACTGATTAACAATTTTATTGATGAAACCTCTGCAACATATAATAATAATCAGTCTTTTCTAAACTTGAAATGTTACTTGATGCGCCACACGTATTAAACACTGGTCTTAAGTAAACTATAAAATATACATCTTTAGCACACTGCTTCAGTAGCATATTGTGAAATTCACAATATTTCATTGTTTATTTACGCGCGGCGCATGAAATAACATTTCGAGCTTAGAAAAGCGGAGCGATTAAAAAAATGTTCAGGCTTCCCTAAATTCGATATTTTACTTTATGCTTACTTAATCCGCGAGTGGAAACACTCGTTTAGACCTATGAATTGAATTATTTAAAAAAAATAACGAATATCTGAAGATTTACAGCTTATACGCTGGTAATTGGGATATGTATACTTAAAAGAAAAACTCCCTGTATACAGGGTGATTCAGTTTGGTGTTCCACCCCCTTCTAACTTTTTTATTTTGAGAGTGAAGTATAACAAACTATATACTTTTGTAAGGAAATTCTCTAATTAATGGTGTCACCGAATTAACAATACGATGACAACTGTCAAGGTAGCGGTGGTCAACGTTGTTCTTCAAATGACAATATACCTATTTTTTTGTTCAATTCGGATAGAAGGCGCTATCCTAGATGCGAATATCTATTACAACTAACTTTATACACTTAGATAACAAAAAAATTAATACAATGAGAAAATATCCAAATGGATTTATTTTATAAAACAATCTGTAGTGCCCCCCACTCGACTTTCCTCTACTCTGATTGCATATATACGTTATCGTTCGATATATAGAATGTCTATTCTCAAAATAAATGTTTTAATAACTATGTTATTAATAACAATGTTATTAATAACAATGTTATTAATAAAGATAAATTTATGAAACAAACGTGACTATTCGCAGAACTACATGTACCTTCTATAAATCAAATAAAATTGCTATATATATTTAGGAAAAATGAAAGTTGATGTCACTTCCGACTAAACCGGAAGTGCTATTTAGCTGAAAAACACTAGCGATCTTTCGGCTAAGGTCTAAAACGTAACTTCAAAATTCGAGCTAAATCGTTTTTTCCCTTCGGAAGATATTGTGTGCACAAGCGCACACACATGCATACATACACACAGCATCATCGTAAAAATATGAAAATCGTACTCAGGGGACCTGAAAACAATAGTTTCCTTACACAGTAGTGTCGGAAAGTAAAAATCATATGTAGCTACGACAATTATAAAAAACTAAAAACACTGTTTAAATAAGTGTTCAAAATGCCCACCATCTACTTCTAAACATAACTCTCCTCTATGCAAGACTCCTTGAATGCAGGCACGTTTCAAAACATCCCGATTAAATGCGATTCTTGTTTTTCAGATCTTCAATATCATTTAATGGTGTCCTATAAACCCTTGTTTTTAAAATAAGGCCAGAGAAAACAATCTAATGGTTTTAGATCTGAAGATCTTGGAGGCCACTTGATTTCATTTTTATTTCCGAACCATCTACTAGGAAAAACTTGGTTCAAGTAATTTGTTACAATTCCAGCATTTTGGGGTGGCCCATCTTGTTGAAAGATCATGTGACGTATAACATTCAGGAATATGTCTTCTAGATAATCGTCCAATTCATTCCTTAAACAGTTTTAGTATCTTTTAACATATCCATTTTTAACATATCCATTGATGTTAAAAATGGATATGTTAAAAGATACTAAATCTGTTTAAGGAATGAATTGGACGATTATCCACACCACAACATTGATACCCAAAATTGCTTGGAAATTGGTTTCCCTGATCTATATGTGCGGGCACCCATGCCATTTTAATCTTAAAATATTTTTCCCTGTCATCAAATAAGTGTGCGGGATTTAGTCGCATTGCAGTTGGTGCAATTTTGATCAATACAATGAAAACTAAATTCCACTCACTTTGCATATTTGATGGCACACTAATTCGTCTAATTTGTGTTCGTTCATGCAAATTCTTACAATGAATTCGAATTGTTTTTGACGATTCGAATCCCTTTGAAGGATTCGAATTCTTTTGCAAGTATTCGAATCATTTTATAAGGATTCGAATCGCCTACATTTGGATTCGAATTCTCCTAAAAATTGCAACGATTCCGATCATGGATACTTTTTCATTGAAGTATTCGAATACCTCTTCTGAATCCAACTAAAAGATTCGAATCCTGTCCAGCTCTGTTAAATATATTATAGATATGTTTAATATTATAAGATTTATGAAAAACAGGGTGGATGCAAATATTTTGTATTGAATAATGCATTAATAATCTCGGTAATGAGTCGCCCATATTGATAATTATCGCAAATTACACCGGCCAACAAATTTTGACTTTTTGAAAATTGATTTCGATCTGACATCTGATTTTGTATAATTTTGATCTGCTGAATTCAAATCCAAGTGTCATTTTGCCCTATCACGTAAGATTTTTTTATCAATGTTGAAAATAAATTAATAAAAAAATTGGTCTAAATAAACGCTACTTTTATTGATACAGAGTAGAGATGGGTAACTCCTGAGCGAATCGACTCCAAGAGTCAGTTCAGTAAAGTGAGCTAGTGAGCCAAGTGGTTCAATTCAAAATGTTCAGCTCTTTTTGAGCCATGACTCATTTTGATTCGCCCGCTCTTCTAGAGTAACACGACACCTTGAATGTTGACTCGCACTGTATTAACGGTTCTTGATTTCCACGCGGCTCGTCGATCGGCAGGCTGTCTGGGCTCGGCCTTGCTGAGCATGCACTTTTTACTTTCGGCATTTCTTAATCTGCGACATTTTAGTGAATCATCTTTAATTTTTTTCAATTATGTATGTTATTATGTTTCGTTATGTGAGTAATTCAAACATCTCTTTAATTAAAATGAAAAATATGAGAAATATTAGAGAAAATAAAAATAATGTTTATAGTTGATTAATTAACTTAGTAAGATTAGAAATGTAATTAAAATTAATTTGTAAGCAATTTTAATTTGGCTTGAGACAGGACCGCACTACTTAATTGATTTCTAAAAACAACATTTTTCACGGCATTTCCTAAACCTATGTTATTCGTTTATTATAATTAAAATTCGCCTTTGTTAATTCATATATACTACAGTTTAAAATATCATAAGCAAACACCCATGTGTACTGTATAGTAATCATTAGAAGTCTAATTTTTCTTTTGTCACCTATTTGTAACCAAAATTGTAAATTTAATAAGAGTGTTTCTTATTGTAGTAAGAAAATAGGTATCGTTATATTCTTATCTTATTTTATTGCAGCATCATCGATTCGAATTTCGATGCGTAAACCCATTGATCTAGCGGCGATTCGACTCTAAAAGCGTCATGACGGTTCTTGAATCCGATTGAGCGGCTGAACCGATTGAGCTAGCGGCGATTCGACTATAAAAGAGTCATGACGATTCTTGAATCCGATTGAGCGGCTGAACCGATTGAGCTAGCTCGCTCATTGCGACCCAGTTCCACGTTGCATCGCGATGATTCATAAATCGTCGCGATCCAGGTCGGAGATTTGGAGTTGGATCGCTGTTTTCGTGCTGAATGTATGTGTGTTTTTATAGGCGCGCACACATATTATATATATTTAAACACACTTGAATTGTAATCGCACGAAATTAATACGCGATTGTTATAATTTTGATTACATATTTATACTCTTACGTATTTATATAAATTATGATTAAATTATTGCAATCATTGTACAACCGACATTATTAAAAGAGTCAGAACTCTCGGCGGCTCGCTCGCTCGTACCTGAGTCATGTAACTAACTCTTTAGAGCTGGCTCAGTGAATCAACTCTTTGAAGTGAGTTAGATCTTTTGAACCAGCTCACTGAAAAAAAACATTTAGCCCATCTCTAATACAGAGACAAAAACAAATTACAAATAGTAAACTAAACTGAAAAAAAATCTTTTCTTTTCAGAAGATCTTTCCCTCTTAGATGAAAAACATCGTTTAGTGGATTTTCTTCTTTGTTCCAGGGCCGGATTGTCCCTATTTATTGACCAGCAGTAATCAGCCATCGTTGAAACATTCAACCGACTTTGATACCCGCGTTCCATTTCTTTCATGTCTTAATGGAACCTCTCACCTTGCTCCTTACTGACATCACCAAGATTTTCGGGAAAGTAATCAAGATGCGAGTGTAAAAAATGAACTTTTATGCTCATATACATCTCAATTCAATAAATTTCTGTAGCATGTTTTTCACAATTTCCTTGTAGTTAGGATCCTTGTTGTTTCCCGAAAAACCATCAATAACATTAGCAAATGAAATCCATACATCTTTCTCAGTTTCGGTCATGGTATTAATAAATTCTTGATCTTTCGTTAATCTCCTTATTTGAGGACCGACAAAAATTCCTTGCGTTAATTTTTCATCTGAGATAGCGGGAAATTTTCTACAAAGGTATTTGAAACAGTCTCCATCTTTATTTAAAGCTTGAACGTATTGTTTTATTTATCCTAGTTTAATATGCAGTCCTTTATGGATCAACAAGACTTTCGTGCAGAACATTTTTTGATCCGGGAGTTAAATTATCTCTTCTTATCCAGTCCTTTTCCTTCTAATATTGATGTCTACTTCGATTGTTCCACTCAAACAAAAAACATGGATATACCCTGACTGCTGTCCTAATAGAAGTCCCACAATTTTCAAATCCCTCCAAATTTTCCAACTATGATCATTGAATTTGATTTTTTCAAGCATTATTTTAAGATTTTCGTAGCTTTCCGTCATTTGCACAGAATGGGCAACTGGTACCGATGAAAAACATTCCCATTGTGCAAGAGAACAGCTTTAATTTCCTTTTTCATTTAATTTTTATTCGCAAATATTTAAAAAAACTATATATATGAGACCTAATAAATTTATTAAAAAATTGTGAGTGATAGAAACAAAAAAATGTTGATTCTTTATTAGATTAGCCACCGAAACTTTAAAAAATGAACAAATCGAAATGACAATTTTTTGTTGGCCTATGTTATCTAATGCTCATATTGTTTTTATTCGATGATTATTTTATTAATCGCGAAGCAACCTTAATATTCCATTTTTTTTTATTAGACATCACACCCTATATATTATTTTCATTCATATCGCGCACAATAAAAGAAACGTGCTTGCCTTAATCAAACACAACCGTTATTTGCATAGATAGATATAAAACGAAACATTTATTCGCATTAAGACGTATTTATCACGAAAGGGTTACACGTTTCCGACATTTAATATGTTTACCTTTCCGCTTAAACCTATTTACCTAAACGCATGTATGCTGCAACCCTTCCCGGGATAAAACGATCCCCTCTGAAAGAGAATAACAGAATACAAAACTCACCCTCCAGGAAATATACAGCGTGTTTCTCATTTCTCTCGGCTTCGCGCCACTTCATCTTTTATTAATTTCAAGTTTGACGTAATTGTAGTTGACGACTTTCGTAGCTAAGGGATACAAGCGCATAAAACTTCATTTTGAGAAAATATCTTTCAAAGTTGATGGAAGATTGTAATTAAACGAAAATGATGTGTATCTATTGCATAGCATACATATATGTTAAAAGGAGTTATATATTATGTATGTAACCGATATGTAACATATTTAAAATTTGGAAATATATGTAAACACTTTGTTTTGTAACAAACGTGCTCTCTCCGATACAAATGTGTCATGTGTGTAGGAAATAAATCTCACCCTACACAAATGTTGCATGCATTCCCTGTGAAAGAAAAAAAGTAATAAATAAAACTTACAAACCAGCAGCAAATATATGTTACTTAAAATGTTTATTATAAATTATATTACAAGTTATTTTATTTATACAATCATATTACAAAAATGGATATCCTATATATTCATCATCATATATTTCAAGGCCATAGAATTAATTATAAAATAATATTCGAAACGTAAACATAAAGAAAAAACAATTAAAATCACAAAATGGCACTAAATCAATTAAATAAGGTTACTTACATTAATAAAAAAATTAAAACAATAAGAGGCAAGAGGGTGATTACTGATTGTTATGCGGATTAATAAAAATAACCAAAAGAAACGTTTTTATTTTCGCAGCTCATTCATCAATGTTCTAAATAAAATGCACTCATTTACGTCGTTTATCAAAAATTGCAAAAATACAATACACATTTAGCTTGATTAAACATATACTAGGTTTACGTTTACATTTACATACACGATCTGGACGGATTTGTTTTGGTTATTCACATTAATTACTTATTTTATTAGTTAATGTACCCTCAGGATAAATTAAATAAATACTTTAAAGGAATTATCTCGATGTGTGGGGCTGGTTTACAAAATCTTGGATACGTATTATTTTATATTTCGTTCAAGCTTTCAATTTAAAATTTGGGATATTATAAAAAAAAAACGCACGGGATTGAATTTATTAATTGAAATTACTAAAACAGAAATTCAATTATCAGAATTTAGTTATTTAAATTTCTTAAATCTGAATTTATTTATTGAAATTTCTAATGAAGTAATTCATTCCTGAATTTCTTTGATGACATTTCTAAAAAAAATCATTACCCTAAATTTCTTTAATAAAATTTCTAATTAACATAAATTTATTTAATGAAGTTTCTGAAAAAAAAAGTTTATGAATCTGAGTTTACATTTATTTACGTTCCTTATTTAATGCTATTATTTTGGGGGGCATTATAGCAGTTTTGGGTAATTTTTAATGCAAGAATTGGGGAAAATTTAAAATTTCAACTGGCAACACTGGTTCGTACGCATGAAGTAAATATTTCGAGTTTAGATAAGTTCATGTTCCCTAAAACTATTTACTTCATGTTTTAGTTTAGATAAGCCCGAAAATATTTCCTTTATGCTTAATTTTACAGTGGAAATCTAGTGGCTGAAAAACAAATAAAACCATTATAAATGATTTAAATAAAAATAATGAACATTTGAAAATGATTTTTTATCTCGATGAAAATAAGCCCCCCCCCCAACTTCATCGTGATTTCTTTCTAATCCCAAGATTTAAACTGAGAACTTTTTCCGCATTAAATTAGGGTATTTGATTTAAGACTACATGATTAGATTATACGCTTACTATTATCTTTTTTTTTGAGTGTGTGTGAGTTTATTTAAAAATCCCACAAAAAAATGGTAAAATACTGAATTGAAAATTCGATGTGTAAAAAAAATTTAAACTAACAACATTTACGCTCGGTATAAAAATATGCACGCTCTCGGCTGGCTTTTTGTGGTTATGTTTTGTTTTAAGTTAACCCCGTTTTACCCTCTCCAAATATCCGTATTATTCATTATGTATTAATTTAAGTCGTTAGAAACAGTCTACTTAGGAAAACAATATTTAAATGCATCAGATCTTAACATAATTATAATAATAATAAACGCGTTAATAAATCAATCGCAAACGCAACGTCAAGCGAGTATGGCCGATGACGCAGCGTTTGCGTCATTAGCGATTAAGTAGATTTTAAAACGTTGCAAATGATTTTTCAATTAAAATTTTACACACAAAAAAAACATACAAACTTAAAGCTAAAGAATTTAACTTAGGAACTTTTTGCAAATAAAATTAATCAAGGGAAATTGGGTGAACAAGTAGAAGAAGTATCGACAGCTAACGCCATCTATTGCTCTAAGGCCGTGGCATCAGCCATTCGCGATGCCTTAATAGAAATTGTGTTGCATTTTTTATATTTAAAATAAATATTTTTAAAATGTATTAACGTAAAATCAAACTTAAGCAGTACATTTTGAACTTCACTTTAAATCAGTGTTTTATACGCTTGGCGCATAAAGTAAAATTTAGAGTTTAGAAAAGCCTGAACATTTGGATTAGCCGGCGCGACTTGCTTCGCTCGCGAGCTGGCAAATCCAAATTTTCAGGTTTTTCTAAACTCGAAATTTTACTTCATGCTTAATCAAGGAGTGGAAACACTTGTTACAAGCTTTAAATTTGCCGTTTTTATAAAAACGACGAATTTATACAAATATAATTATCGGGAAATATACAGGGAATCTTTCTTTTGGGTAAACATATGCATAAGCTGTAAATTTTCCGACATCCGTTGTTTTTTAAATTAGTTCAATTTTAAGTTTTAAACGAGTGTTTTTCACTCCCAGACTAAGCATGAAGTAAAATTTCGAGTCAAGAAAAGCCCCGTGAAAATTTTCAAGGGTCGCGCAGCGACCCCAGACAAATTTTCTGGGCTTTTCTAAACTCGAAATTTTACTTCATGCGCCACTCGTATTAAACACCGATTTCAAGTGAGCCTTAAATAAATAAATTTCACAATATTTTAGTGTTGTATACGCGTGGCGCATAAAGTAAAATTTCGAGTTTAGAAAAGCCCAGAAAATTTGTCTCGGGTCGCTGCGCGACCCTCGACAAATTTTCACGGGGCTTTTCTAAACTCGAAATTTTACTTCATGCTTAGTCTGGGAGTGGAAAACACTCGCTTAAAGCTTCAAATTAAACTCTTTGAAAAAACAACAAATATCTAAAGATTCCAAGAAAATAAGCTGAACTTAGAATACGTATACTTTAAAGAAAAACTCCATATATACTTAAAAGAAAAATTCTCTATATGACAATTTTATATTTTTTGTTAATATTCCCTGTTGTTGAGTTTTTGAAATATGAATGATAAATTTAGAGCTATGTTGGCAAAATATACCGACAATCTTAAATTGTATTATTTTTTTTCATTCATATTCACCAAGTTAAATCAATAGATGTTTTCGCTTTGGAACCACCTCACTTATAAGAAACTTATTAAATATAAAAATTGTTAATAGAAAAATCATTTGCAACGTATTGTGTTTTATTAAACGCGTTTTCAAATTTTTAGCGCTGATGCGCTCACTGATAAAATATTCCAATCAACATGAAATAACAATTATTTACTCCAACAAACACGCCAAGTTTCCACCTAAAAACGAAACACTTCGCGTATTCAATTTAAGTAATTAACAAACGCGCGCTTTAGAAGCGCACCAATAAATAGTTTTAAAAAATCACAATTATTAAAAATTAAGTAAACATAAATTGCAGTTTTTATTTTATCCACTTTGTTTTAAATTAAAGAGGAGATCAGTACGCTGGATTTAGATTAAGATTAGTTAAAGGTAAATTAACAGATGTGCGATTTTTTCGTTTTGTTTCTTTTTTTTATTTTACCATTAATCCAGGGTGTTTCTGATCATGGTCTGGATTTCCTTGAAGGTGTTGGCAATGTTGCCGGGTATCGTGTGTTTCTTGAGCAGGACGGTGCGGATGCTCTCCAAGCTCTCATGGCATTTGACAGACTTTCTGTATCTCTCCTCCCTGGGGATGTCCACGCCGAAACTGCCCGCTGGGCACTGCATGTTCGTTTTGATCACCGGACCGAAACTCCTCAGGATTAGTTTTAAGGTGTCGCAACCTGTTGTTATGTATCTGAAATATGAATAGTATATTTAGAGCTATGTTGGCAAAAGATGCTGACAATCTTAAATTGGATTATATATGGGCGTTTGGAGAACCCTGTGTAATGTACCTTTCACTCGTTATAATATTTAAGGTGTTTATGAATCACTCTGTATATATTTATCATTATAGTGTAATTATCTCGTACAGATTATATTGGAAATAGCAAATAATCCGAAATTCAAATATTTTCACATTCCAAATATTTTCTTAGTAGTTCTAATCTCGTTTTGTTATTCCATGTTATACGTGCACGTAATCATTGTCTTATTTTATGACTAAAGAAATGGAGTTGTTCTGGTGTTGAGGAGAACACTTCCACTTTTGCAGTTGAGCAAGACAGTCAATTAAATTGCAAATTCTAAATCTAAACTCTGAATCTTAAACTTCTAAATCTTAGTCTGTTTCTAACTGTAATTTTTTTTATTAAGTAAAAAGTTAAATATCAAGTTGACTAAATCGCGTCGTCGACAACAAATCCAGGAAATCTAAAATATGTAAAGAAACCGTAACGACAAACAACATCTTCGTACGTTACACCTGTGCTACTAGACAAGGCAATAAACATTCGACAACAAATACTAATGGATAAAAAAAAATCAATCAAAACAACTCGCTCATATTTTATGCATCAATATTTTCAGTTAACTCTCTCCCCAAGGGCAATAACGACAAAAGGGAGCTTCCATCATACGTGCCCGTGCCTAATTTGCTCCGTTCGTGTCGGGTTATATTATAATTTATAGGGCGTGAGGACGCCCATTTATTCCACATTTCCTATTCTGTTCGGCCTCATCTAAGTGTCCGCGTGCATATTCAAATTTCCAATTGTCTGAGACGCGTTTCGAACCCCACGCCTGGCCATGCGCCCCATTGATTGAGTCGTCACACAAAGAAATATCGAGTAGAAAATATTTAATTGCAACGCTTTACACAATAGATCAAATAGAGAATGGATCGTTAAATGATAAAATAGAAATGTGAGTTGATTGCGTTTGAGAAAGATTCCGGAGGTGTAGAAAAAATGTTGGACAGCGTTGGACAGGATTTAACAATAGAGGAGAAACAATGATCAAGAAATCCAACATAATTTGCACGACGGTTTCAGCAGTTTTCACTACATTGTTTTGCTATTACTTACATAAAACCTGCTCCCATCTCTTGATAACACGATAAATTGTGGAAATTGGTACTAGCTCGTCTTTAAAATTATGAATAACTTCACTTTTAGAATTTTTTCCAAGTAAGAAATAAATTCGTTCATGCAAATGTTTTATATATTCTATATGTCTACAAAAAAAATACTAGTAACGCTATTGACAATGAAAACTAACCTAACAGCTAAGTTATACACATTCTCATTACTTTAACCCTTTATATCCGAATAAAATTGTATTTGTCTGTTATTTCGCACTTTGTCTAGACAAAATGCGATGTGTCTTAGCGCTTTTGGACAAAAGCATTAATTGAAATGCGATATTACATTGACAATAGCCCTCATCTGTCAATTTAATGAATTGGACCAATCAAAATGACGTACTACTTATAAATTAGCCAATCACATACGAATTACGTGAATATTTTGACAGCGAATATTTGGCAGGGCAAAATATTCGAATATTTCCCACAAAGACAACTAGTAGATGCCTAATTTTTAATAATTTTATTATTACGGGTAAATAACAAGAATATCAAAAATGTGCATTTTTATTTATAAGAGACCAAATGATAAACATTTCGATGATTTTCTTGTTTCGTTCACCGAAGATTTGCTTTCAATATGCGAATTATGAATGACAGTTACCTACTCAAACTAGTTGATATATTTCTATAAATTGTTTTTGTTCTAGCGATTGTCTGAACAACTATCCCGCGTGCCGGCATATATATATATATACCGCAATTTTTTCCCTTGAAAATTCTCGTTGCAACAAACACTTGTGTGACAGGTTAGGAAAATGTTCGGTAATAGCACTTGGGATATTGTATATGAAAATAAAGTACTGGAAAACAATTTTATTTTATAAACAGTACACCGGTAATAGCGCCAGTGACAAATTATTTACAAGGAATATATTTTAAAATTCACTTTAAATCGGTGTTTTATACGCGTGGCTCATGAAATAAAATTTCGATTTTAGAAAAGCCAGAACATTTTCTTTTGCCGGCGGGCTACGCTTTGCTTCGCGCCGGCCAATCCAATTACAGGCTTTTCTAAACTCGAAATTTTACTTCATGCTTAATCTAGGAGTGGAAACACTCTCTAGAAGCTTCAATAAAAGCCACAAATGCCAGATTTTTTTTAAAATAATTCCCTGCATCAAATAATCAAGTTCTAATTTAGCCAACGCGTGTTCTTAGGAACTATTTCGCTTAAAATGACCTATAAAATACATCCTTTAAATGACGGGAAAACCTCGCGAATCACCCTGTATATTTTGACTTGCCTTCTTTTACGTAAGTTATATTTGTCTATTTAGAAAATCAAGTGATTTTAATAAAAGTTTCAAATAAAATAAAGTAAACGAAGTAATTTTATTTTAATTTAAAAAGATATATACGTATCTTTTTAAATTAAAATAAAATTACTCATTAAAATAACTACTTCCCGAGCTAATACCCCGACTTCAATGGGTGTTTGATATAGTCTTTGTAAGACTAACTTGTTGTAGATTGCGAAAAGAATCGCACTTTTAATGTTTGAAGTATTCTGCAACCAAGAATTGGCAATTTCATTTATACTTATGTTTGAACGGTAACGTGACCGCCAGTCTAAGGTGTCAAATTACTTAGAGTGAATGGCAAAGCTATACTGATGATAGATAAATCTCGAAACGCGTCTATAGATGGCCTGAATAATTTGACTCAAATTGTTGCATTTGCAGTAGGTTACTGTATGTAACAGCAAACACTTGTTGTATAATTCAATGTCCGTCGGGGTATTAGCTCGGGAAGTAGTTGTTTCAATGAGTGTTTGATATAGTCTTTGTAAGACTAACTTGTTGTAGATTGCGAAAAGAATCGCACTTTTAATGTTTGAAGTATTCTGCAATCAAGAATTGGCAATTTCATTTATACTTAATTGATAATTTGTCGATGGGTGTATTTATTCATTGTGTTGATTTCTGTATAACTTTGTACTAATTGTTTTTATTATTTGACATTTCGCATTACATAAGCGACAAAATAAAGGCATTACTACTCGCCTACTAAAATTCAGTTGCGACTTATGCGCGCATTATTCCTTACATAAATGCGACGAAAAACGAATCTTCGAAATAATTCGAAAACCACTTGCTTTAGTATAGTTGTTAATACTTTTTTGTAGGAAATCTTGCCCCCAATCGTAACACGTGATAAAAAATGGGTCATTCCAGTAAAAAAAAAATGAATTACGAGATATTGAAGAGGGCACTTCGATATTGACATTTTAAGAACACTTATTGTCAAAATTGATAGTATCCAATTATTATACTCATAAAGGCATCCTCTAGGTACAAGTAGAGATATAAATCATTTTTTCATCTTACTCTTAAGAGAAGTTACAGACAGATTTCAAGATGCCTATTATAGGTCAAAATTTTAGAAATATTTTTTTGCTTGAAAATTATAAGAGATAAGTGTACATATGTTGGAATAAAATATGTTGCAATTTAAACGAGGAATCCAAAAAATTACTAATATATAGGGTGTTCCATTTAAAATAACAAATTTGGTGCTACCTCCGGTAAAACCGGAAGTGATATAAAGTTGAAAATATTTAAAATGAGGAGAACTGATTCAACCATATGTCAAGTATTTTTTTCAAATTTTTAGTGCAACGGCAACCCCATAAACTTTTAACGAATGGTTTAGCGTAGACACCCTGTACAGGATGTCCCAGACCACCAGTATCAGCCATTTTTTTGAGAAAAGTACTAGTCTTAGAGAGTTGGAATAAAAAAAATTATTACTAAAGCCATATTGAACAATCGAATGGTGATATTGTTTTTTCCCAAAAAGGTTGGCATCCCTGATATTTTGCTTAAAAATGTCAAAAACTGAAGATTTTCAAATGGCATGATAGGTCAAAAGTGGTATAATTCAAAAGGTCTTTGAAAAATAAGCAACTTGTGTAGGTAAAATATTTTTGTAACTGGTATTTGTTTTGAGTAATTTTGGATTAAAGTTACGAAATATCAATATCTCGTGGTAACCTTAATTTAAAAGTAGATTCTTAGGGCCACTGGTATCAGGACCGGAACCGCTCAACAGTGTTTAGAAGTAAATGGAGTGAGAGTCAAAGAAGTGGTCGGTGGGGTCGGAATTTAAGTATTTTTGTGATGAGGAAAATGGAACCGTGGAGTTGGAAATTTCGTATAATTCCGACACCGATTTTCAATATAATTATTTAAATATAAATGTGCTAAACATACTTCGTCTTTTTTTTAAAATTTGAACCCAACAATGGAAATTTATGTAATTTGTATATGAGAAATACAAAATTTTGATTATTTTTTTAAACTATTAGATTGCAATTATGCAGTTGTAATTACCATTAAACATTAATTTGTATTGCAAAAAATTGCATTAAGAAAAGTTTTAAAATGTTTACATGATTCGAAGCAACAGTCGGAGTTGTAGGATTATCGAAAAATAGAGGAGTCGAGTTGAAGTCAAATATTTCTTTAGCGACTCCGCGGCCTTGGTCAGAATGTATCTGAGAGGTCTAACTGACGTTTGAAACTCAATCTTTTAAAATAAGTTAGCCATGAAAAATTGAAATTTAATAACTTTGATCAGATATTACTCAAAATCGATGCCAGTAACAAAATTATGTTTCTTGCAAAAGTTGCTTATTTTTCAAAGACCTTTTTAATGATACCACTTTTGATCTATCATGCCATTTAAAAATCTTGAGTTATTGATATTTTTAAGCAAACTTTCAGGGATGCCATATCTTATTAGGAAAAAACAATATCACCATTCGATTCTCTAATAGTGCTTTTGTTATAAATTTGTTTGTCCCAAGTTTCTAGAACTAGCCGTTTTCTCGAAAAAGGCTAATACGGCTGGTCTGGGACACCCTGTATAGGAGGTCATGAACAGACATTTCTGTAAGTTTCATGTAACAATCAACAAAGACAACTAAAATGAAAACATTTAACTTAACTACTAAAAACAACAAATAACGAAATGCAAAAAAAAAACAATATTAATCCAATAATAACTACCTACCTAAAACTTCTCTAAATGCCTCATGAGTGGCCTCAATCAAATCCTCCACATTGTTATAAGAAAAAATACGATATTTTAAAAGTGGCTAAAGCTCATTGATGTATTAGTTTTTCTCTCTCGAAACTGTACGTCGAGATGTGTATACTTAAAAGAGAAACACCCTGTATTACTTCTAATAATCAATTTTACAATTCACACCAATTAACCCTTACAGACCATTCAATTTAAACCAAATTACCCGGCAATAAAACATAAATCTCGACCATGCACGGTCACTAGAATAAAATATTCATAAACACACAAAAGAACCTCATTCGTGCCTAATCTGGATTTATCCGCGATTCGACACGCGGACAACCCTTCTAAACCAAACACTGTGAGAAACACATTTCCCTATTCGCACATCAATATTACACACACACACACACAATTCAATCCTAAATCAGTTGACATTTATGAGATTTGTTTATACATATAGGTGTTGGTTCTTTTTTTATACCTGGCGTTTGAGTGACGTATGTAGATGAGAGTCTGGGTATTATTTTGGAGTGTTTTGATGTGAGCAACACGACACTTATGTCTTGCCCTCATTGTGTTTCGATGAGATTTGTCACTTGATGATTTCGGATGACGGAATAGCGGCGTATGCTAAAAAGGGGGTATTTAGAGCACTTTGCGCGAAAATAAAGGGTTGCCTGTGCGGCAAACACAGCTGCCCCATGAATATATAAGTGTAAATAACGAATTGTTTCCCTGCTGGATATTATAATACATTTGAATAATGTATAGTATATTAAACTTTTGACCAAATAAAATATGTATCAAATATACATGGAGGTAAAGACAGATCGCGGCGTGCTAAATAAACGCGTAATACGTGCAAGGCGTATGAAACATTTATTTAAAGATAAGTTTAACAACGCTTACATCATTATAATTAGATCAGATATCCACATTTTCCCTATACCGTGCGATTTATTTAGGTATGGCCATAGGGATTTATATGGTATAAAATGTACCCCATGTTAACTTTTGTTGTCATATAAATTTGAAATAATTTTCTGGTTTTATTGATAAATCAACATTTTTTCTACGAAATGTATATTGCTAAAAATGTTAGGATTATGTATTTTAGCCTTCAACGTTGAAATTAATAACGAAAATAACTAAGCCACAAAATCAACTTTTCCGAAAATGTCATAATGTAAGTATTTGTTTTGCTAAAATTGAAAGCCAAAATAAAAAATTCTAACATGTTTATGTCCGTCTGATTTCAAAGAGGATTTTTTCCTTCGAGTATACATACACACATTTGGAAATTTTCAAGCATTCTTCGATTTTAATAAAGCGTTCAATTGGAAGTTTCGAGTGAATGTTTCCACTCCCACACGAAGCATGAAGTAAAATTTTGAGTTTAGAAAAGCCTCAAGAATTTGGATTTGGATAAATACAAATTTAGGCTTTTCTAAACTCGAAATTTTACTTCATGCGTCACGCCTATAAATCACTGATTTCAAGTAAATGTCAAAATGTACCGCTGTAGAAGTATTTTTTTACTTTCGAACTTGAAACCAGTGTTTTATACGCGTGGCGCATGAAGTAAAATTTTGAGTTTAGAAAAGCCCCGTGAAAATTTGTCTCGGGTCGCTGCGCGACCCTCGACAAATTTTCTACGCGAGGCTTTTCTAAACTCAAAATTTTACATCATGCTTATTCTGGGACTGTAAACACTGGTTAGAAGGTTTAAATTATAAAAAAAATACAAATTTATCAAACGCTATAATTAATAAGATATGTACACTTAAAAGAAAAATTCGCTGTATTAATAATACAAATAATTAAGCTACAAAATCAACTTGGCGAAAATTTCATAATGTAGGTATTTGTTTTGCTAAACTTGAAAGCCAAAATAAATAATTCTAAGATGTTTATGTCCTTCTAACAATGAACATTTTGTAGAAAAGTTTTTGATTTATTAATAAAAACAAAAAAATGTTTCGAATTTGGACGACAACATAAGTTAACATGGGGTAGATTTTTTACCATGTAAATCCCTATGGCCATACCTAAATAAAACGCACCGTATATATACCTCAATTAAACGCGAGTCAAATTCGCAATTAAACGCAAATCATTTTTTAATAATAGAATGTAAAAATGTTCACTCTTGAGTTCGAATTTTTATTCTGAAACACTTGCTTCTTATGTGTTTTGCATGTATTTTCATTCTATAACAAGATAGAGAATGAATAATATTCCATAATCGAACTAATCAACATAGATTGCCTTGGATTTTAAAACTGTCACTGTCCGTGAATTTCAAAACTATCACATGCAAATGCCGACGTTGTATTAATTATTTTTAATCAAAAAATGCACACTACTCCGACGATGGCGATGGAAGTCATGCTATGCCTTCCACCACTTGATATCCACGTGGAGAAGGAGGCCATGGCGACTATACATCGCCTTCAGTGCAGTGGGATTTGGAACAGTAACAGCTGTGAGGAAGTTAGAGGACACCTCTGGAGGAATGTCTGTAGAGATATACCTCTTTTAAAGGCTGTTAATGACTGCTGTGTACCAACACTAATACGGAACACACCCTACAACGTTACTATTCAACCCACTAAGCGGATGAGAGAGTCTGCTATAAGGATCTACACAGATGGATCTAAAAGGAGAGAAGGATCGGGCCTTGGAGTTTTCTCTAAAACTCTAAAAATCCAAGCAAAGGTTCCGATGTGAATTCATGGAACCATCACGCAACTGGAGCTGATGGGAATAACACTTGCGGCTGAGTACATCATAAACCGCAAGGTGACAAATGTAGCCATACTAATCTTAACGGATAGCAGGCAAGCGATTCTGTCTCTGCAGAAAGCCTATGCTTCGTCAGAGACCGAAATAGAGTGCCACGGGAAACTCAGACAGGCAGCAATGCACAACAACATTGAAGTCTGCTGGGTGAAAGGGCATGATACAGACACAGGTAACGGGAGAGCTGACGCGCTGGGATGAATCTACTCTCACCGGAGCCGCTAGTGCGGTTAGCTCCTCTCTCCCTGTGTAACATGTTACAAACCAATGCCCTGGAGAAATTCAGGATGCGTTGGGATGATATCGAGGGCTGCAAGCTCTCTAAGGAAACACTTGTGTATCCCAATGGGAGATCAGCGAAACGGTACCTGCAGCTGGCTAGAGGGAATCTCAGGCGCTTAACTGCCATCCTTACTGGTCACTGTGGACTAAACGGGCACCTCTATAGGATGGGGATAGTTGTAGAGGTTGCAGCATGGAAGACGAGACTGCATGGCATTTTCTTTGTGAATGCCCGGCACTATCGTCAATCAGGGACTCCATATTGGGTGATAGATGGCCTACAATGGCCTACATAAGAGATCTACCCACCTCAGCTATGCTAGAATACCTAAACAAGGTGGGCTGGCTAAACTGAGGATGGGTGATCTACGGGAGGTGGCACAATGGGCCTATTGAGGCCTAAGTGCAGTGCAGAACTGCACACTCCCCTTTGCACCAGAACCAGAACCAATCAAGTTTTAATTTAAGTTAAATGATGAGTGAAAAATCGAGTGAGTCAGATAAAGAATTTGATAATACTTCACCTGAAATTACAAGTTACGCAAATAATATAAGCGAGAAGCTACACTGTTAAGGGAAAAGCAACAAGAAAAAAAAGGACTCCTTTTCCGAAAATGTTTTAATTGCATTTTTAGGCTATTTATTAAAAAATGTGAAACACGATATCGATATTTCAAGACATAAAAAAATAAAAACTTAAAAATCTAAGGTTTTTATAGAAGAAAATGTTAAGGTAGAAAGTCACCGAAATGTAAAATCAAATCAGCTTTTAAATATAAATTTAAACAAAGACAATTCTTTTTGTATCAACGTTATAGAAAATCATAAGACTATTTTTCACGTACTTTTATAAACGAATTATTGCTATTTTACAACAAACAATCATTAAACATAATTTAATCGTTATTCGCGTGACTAACCGTGTCAAACTTTAAAATGTACGACTTGGCAACGCGGCGTACTGTCAGTCAGAGCTGGGCAGGATTCGAATCATTCAGGATTCGAATCCTTTTAGAGGATTCAAAAGAGGCATTCGAATACTTTAGTTCAACTGGATTCGTGATCCGGATTCGTTACATTTTTTTAAGAGGATTCGTATTCGAATCCAAATGTGCGTGATTCGAATCCATATAAAAGGATTCGAATCCTTATGAAAGGATTCGAATATTTATAAAAGGATTCGAATATTTATAAAAGGATTCGAATATTTATAAAAGGATTCGAATACTTACAAAAGGATTTGAATCGTCAAAAATAATTCGAATTAATTGTGAGGATTAACATGAAAAATGTTGTTTGTTTGTTGTTCGGGTCGCTGCGCGACCCTCGACAAATTTTCACGGGGCTTTTCTAAACTCGAAATTTTACTTCATGCTTAGTCTGGGAGTGGAAAACACTCGTTTAAATAAGTGTCTCAGTTTAAACCGACTCGACCTTATACAGTAATGACTTTGATTTTGACGTCATGTGAGGATTTCCGCGCGTGATAAAGTCGGCTTGGTTTAAATCGAGACAACCTTGCACAGTAATGATCTTGGTTTTGACGTCACGTACGGATTTCCACGCGTGACGACATCAACCAAGGTGTGTAAGTAAGTTTGTCTTGATTTAAACCGAACCGACCTAATATATATATATATATATATATATATATATATATATATATATATATAAATAATATAACATTTATTTGGCATCCAATATACAACTCTATACATTAACTAAAGACAAAAACTAAAAATAATAAATAATTCTCCCATAATCCCCAGAATAAATGTTCTTCCGCTGCGCCGTATTAGCTACTCCTCCCTGGCCTTTGTTTCACAATTGCTTTTAGTCCCTCAATCCCCTACCCACTCGCACACCTACTCTCCTTTCGCCCTTTACCATTAATCTCCAGTTTTCCCGCAATCCCATACATTCCCTCATCCAGAGCTCCCATACATCCTTCCCACTACCACAGAACACACATTTCATGTTCTCTTCCCCCATCCATACCTTTCTTCCTCTTTCCTCGTTCCCACACCTGAACCGTGGAAGTAATCGCGCTTCGTCCTTGGGCAATCTCGCAAAACAGCGCAGGGGGCCATCAAACACTTGAATATCTTTATACTTGGGGCTAGAGCTGCTCTTGTCTATACGTATTTGTCGCAACTGCAACTCGACATCTTTTGCCCTAACCGCATAGCTTCTCCCCCAACGCTACCTTCTGCTCCACCACTTGGCACGACCATATAACCTAGGTACTTAAACTCGCTCACTCTCTCTAATCTCTCTCCCATCCACTTCAATTCCTCATCCTTTCTTCGTCCACCCCCATTCTTACATACCATCCATTTAGTTTTCTTGACACTCACACTCAACTCCCTTTTATTAAAATACCTCTCTAGCATTTCATCTCATTCAATTCACCCATCGTTTTTGCAATCACTACTACATCATCCGCATACGCCAAGCTCCATATCTTCCTTCTTCCCACCACTATTCCCACTGCCTGTCCCATCTCTAGAACTTCTCCATATCTGCGACATACAAGTTTATAGTAGTTCCAGCGCTATATGAAAAAAAAATGACTTCAGTTTGCGGTTAACTTGTAAATGATAATTGGGGGTTTATGACCATAACCGCAATAAAACTAACCTGCCCTGGCCAGATGATTTGCATAGAAAATTCATGACCGAAATGAACAGGGCCGCTACAAGGTGTGTTGTCCCCGGGGCGCGAGGCAAACAGCGGAAGAAAAAATGTTCAGAGATGTTGAGATTAAAAATGTTGATTGTTTAACCGAGTTCATTTAAGTGTAAGAATGAAAAGTTCAAAACATTTATGCTCTTTTAACATTAACTAATATTAAATTGTGTGATTTATCAAACATGTGAAAATACCTACATCCATTTCAAAAAGTGAGGCGCCTCACTTTGAAGTGCTGTATTTTCAAAACAAAAAATCTTAAAAAATATCCGAGCACGTTTCTGTAATCCTAAATGTTTTTTTATTATTATTGAAGAAATCAGATTTTTATCATAAATAATTATTTTTTCGGCGGATTTTTACTAACTCTTCATAAATCCTAATCAGTTAAGTATAAAAATTTGAAATAGATACATTTAGAAATAAGTTATAATATAATTTAATTGATAGAATTTGTTTGTATAGAGTGTTGGATGCCGAGACCCACCTCAAAAGTAGTAAAAAATATTTTGTGAAAATATTTAACACAGTTTTATTTAAAATGATCGATTATTTAATTAAAATCATGAAAGCAATAATCAAAAAAATAAAAATGAAAAAAAAAACAACTCTAAATATGTATTATAAATCACACGAAAAAGTATACTTTTAGTAGAAATTGTTATGAACAATCATTTTGTCGGGAAGTCCAGAATTTGAGTTAATCTGGGATATCCCCAATACCTTTTAATCCTGGGCCTCTTGGTTCCTTATTGCATAAAGGGTCAAGTTGACCATTAGTTTTTCGAGGAATGTCGAGATGTTTAGAAGTTGAGTTAATCTGGGATATCCCCAGTACCTTTTTATTCCGCCAATGACAGGATTATATACATATAATCCTGTCATTGGCCCTAATACAATTTTCTTAATAACCTTTACCTGTATAATCGCTAAGAGCCGCTCATTCACTATTTCACGCTAATGGACAATTGAGTTCAATTATTGTAATTGATACTTTGTAATATTTAAAAAGAGTAATTAATATTATTGTATATATTTAATACCAATATTTTTTAAATAAAAAAATGTATAAGTTAAAGTTAGGGCCGTTAGTTAATTTCTTAGAAAAATAAATGATATTTAGATATATATTTAAAATGTCAAAATTATTTCATTTGATTTTCAGTTATTTTGGCTATAATTACGATTTTTGAAAATACTGCTTTAATAAAACATAATATATACAGTTGTATATACAACATTGAAACATTTTTAATTTTAATTACTAATTAAATTATTATAATTAAATTAATATTTACTTATCGACTATCAAGAAAAATACATCATTTTTATAAAACTTTTATATACATACAAAAATAACATGCGATTAACAAAAATTCAATTATAAAGGGGTGACATATTTTGGATGTAGATTGTGTATCAATTAATAAGATGTAAATTGATAGAGAAGTGTTAAGAAACAGAACTTCATGCTAATAAGAGTATGAAACAATTTATCGACTAGAAAACAAGTTGCAACCGTCATTTAACTCTTTCAATCAGATAACTGACGTTTGTATCGTAAGAGCTGCAAATGAAAGTGTTTTCCTTGGTATACATTTATTGGACTATCTATCTCGAAAACGTTAAAATTTAATTATTGATATCCGCGTTAAAATAAATGGTGACAACTGGTGTAAATTAAATTATAAGTTCAACAAAAACTATTAAAATGATAGGGAATTTAATCAATTTCCCTTTATTTTAGACTAGATTTAACTCTGCTGTCAAACGTTAAATTTAACGTTTTCGACAGAGAATACCACCGAATGTGCATTTTTACATATCTACGTCAGTCATTGGAATGAAATGTTCTAATACGGACCTGAAATTATGCAGCCGACTCACGGCCGAGCATGCAATAAGCTGTTTGCTGAGGGATACTTTTATTGAGGATTATGGTTTATGGTGTTATAAAAGTATAAAAATTTATTGCAAATATGAAGTCATTTTTTTCATATAGCGCTGGAAGATCTATAACAGTAGTGGGCTCAAAGGGCACCCTTGTCTCACACCACGCACTATCTTAAACCTCTCCGACTCGCACTCACCCACTCTTAACTTACACCACGTATCCTTGTACACCTCAACCACCCATTTTACAATCTGCTCTGACACTCCCTTACCTTTTAAACATACTACCAACAACTTTCTCTTAACAGAATCATATGCCGCTTTCAAATCCACAAACATCAGATATGCCTTGCCTTTCTTCACCATCTCTCTCTCAATCAGCCAGTTCAGAGTAGCTATCTGATCCACTGTCGACCTTCCCTTCCTGAAGCCTGCCTGCACTTCTGGTAGCCACCTCTTCCTCCAACCGTTCCTTTACCATCCCCATCATCACTTTGTATATGTGTGATTTAAATCGAGCCGACCTTATATTGTGAGGATTTCCGCGCGTGACGTCAGCAATCAAGGTGGTTAGTGTATAAGGTTGTCTTAATTTCAAAACCGAGTCGACCTTGTTAGTTCAATTACATTGACTTTTGTGTGTGACGTCAGAAAAACTCCCAGTATTTCTCGGAACATAGATATTTCTAATAAAATCAAACTGAATTTGCTATGAAATTCAAACATAATAAGTATTTTCAATTTCACAATATTTCAGTGTTTTATCCGTTTCGCTACGCAACTAACCAAATTTTCGGAATTTTCTAAACTCTATATTTTACTTCGTGCGTAAACAAGTATAGTAAATCTAAGTTAAAAACAAAAATTAACATTTCTTAAGATATAAACTTTTTGTCTCGTGTAATATAAGGCAAAAGTAAAGCCATATTATGAATTGGCCGCCATTTTATTAGAAAGGAAAAAAATAGGCATGGGTTTTGACTGAAAGTTAATTTAAAGGGGTAAAATTGATAATATAAAGTTAAAAAAATGATATCAGTCAAATGACCATCTCCTGAGTTGATGTTGATTGTGCTCGTTTTACAGCATTTTGAATTGTTGTTCGTAAAACATCTGGCTCCAAATTGGTGATTTCTTCTTCAATGTTGGCTTTCAAGACTTGCAAGGTTTGTGGTTTGTTGTGGTAAATGCGAAATTTCAAAAAATGTTGATTGTGCTCGTTTTACAGCATTTTGAATTGTTGTTCGTAAAACATCTGGCTCCAAATTGGTGATTTCTTCTTCAATGTTGGCTTTCAAGACTTGCAAGGTTTGTGGTTTGTTGTGGTAAATGCGAAATTTCAAAAAGACCCACAGGGAGTGGAAACGCTCGTTCGAAACTTCAAACTTCAAACTAAGAACATTAAATGACTAAAAATGTTTTTAAACATAATAATCTAGTTTTCAAAATTATGTTTAATATTATTTGAAGTAGAAATGACATGGTATTCACAATCTGAAATGTTAAATTTTTCCGACATTTTCCTGATTCAAGATTTTTTCCCTGGCCTTTTCATATAACTTTCTTCTACGGGAAACCTCCATTTTGTTATATTGTTTCGATTGTTTTTGTCAATATTTAAGTTAATTTTATAAATTTTTACGTGTTTTGTAATTTGCCTGCTGATTTTAAATAATTTAATAATGTCATATGGCTTTTTTGTTAGTGTTTTGGTCAATTTGAATATAAGTTCATGACTTTTCTCTGAATTTCCCGGTTTTAATGATATTTAGTAAATTTTTTATCTACGTAATTTTCAGGCATTCGTCGATTTTATAAATTTCAATTTGAAGCTTTAAACGAGTGTTTTCCACCCCCAGACTAAGCATGAAGTAAAATTTCGAGTTTAGAAAAGCCCCGTGAAAATTTGTCGAGGGTCGCGCAGCGACCCGAGACAAATTTTCGGGCTTTTCTAAACTCGAAATTTTACTTCATGCGCCACGCGTAGAAAACACTAATTTGAAGTGAAGTTCCGAAACACACAAATACATCTTTAATCAGAGTAACAGGGAATCAGATGTTATCAACGATGTTCAGTGTTAATAATAAATAATTAGGTTTTAAATATTTTTGTTAAAACAACTGGTAACGATATTTATATATAAATGGTTGAAAAAATATAATAAAATCAAATTTATTCTTAAAGGATTTGTATTCGTGATTCGAAAAAACAGGATTCGAATCATATTTATCTCTTACGAATCCATTATTCCAGTATTTGTGATTCGAATCATATTAGGTAATTCGGATTTGTGATTCGAATCCTTTTTACGAGGATTCGTCCCAGCTCTGCTGTCAGTCGTTGACGCATCACGAGAGTAAGGTGACAGTATCGT
Source organism: Philonthus cognatus (assembly GCA_932526585.2). NCBI lineage: Eukaryota > Metazoa > Arthropoda > Insecta > Coleoptera > Staphylinidae > Philonthus > Philonthus cognatus. Next base: position 75,714,617 of record OW052241.1, read on the forward strand.
ATACAATGGAGAGAGATGAAGCCGGCATTTCGCGTCTTCGCAAAAAAGGTGGTTTTATTAAAAAGAAAGCCCTGGTAAAACAAGGAAAAGCTGCTGAACAACGCACGTTACAAGTTGCACGCGAGAGACTGCATCAACTCAACTCATCTAGATTCCTCTAACGACACATGTCAAAATACAGATTTCCGCGCGAAGCTACGTTGCCAACTCATGAAAGTGCGTTCTGCGCATGCGCAAAAATATAAATCCGGTTGCAGTTTTATAATAGAAATATTTCAATAAATAGTTTTTTTAGGGTCGATAGAAAAGTTAGTATTTGAAATATTGTTACTTAGTTTTGCAACTAGATGGTAAGTTGTTTAACTATAAAACTTTCATGTTGTTTGCGCACATACATGCATAACCCTATGTCATTAATGTATTTTGGTGCATCTTTGATAATTATTTTCTCAGCTCAGATGTGGTGAAATACCTATTTTAAGGTGTTAATCGATAGAGCGACATTCAATTAAATAAAAAAAGACGAACTTATGAAATCGAAATTTGGTTTGGCCGCTACGCGACCAAACCAAATTTTCAGGCAAGTAGTATCGATTGCGTGACTTTCTACCTTAAGCAATTCTTAGAAAATGCTCCGGATGAGATATATTTAGCTACAGAGATAATCAGAATTATAACTTAGCACTACATAAATAACAATACAATGTAATATAAATGTTTCAATAAATAACTTATTTTGTTCAAATTTATTTAATTGTTATTGATTCATACTTTCTAGTGGTGGAGAAAATATAGTTTGTCACTCGGTTAGAATGAAAATTTGATACACGTGGTTCCTCATGCTTGCTAGCGCTCGCGTTCGGAATCTTCTACTCGTATCAATTTTTTTCGTTCTTACCTCGTTACAGAATATACTATTAAAATTGACGTAGCACATTAAGTGATGTTTTTTCAATGTTACTGTTACTTTACAAGCATTGCTGCCAGACCTCCTGTTTCTTTGAAATAATTACTGATTACATCTTTTCTTAAGGCTGGGATTTAAATACGAATAATTCAAATATTCATACATGAATATTTTAATCATTAAATTATTCATACATTTGAATATTCGAATAATTCGAATATATGAATATGTTTTTGAACGAATATTTAAATATTCGAATAATTCGAATATTTAAATATTCGAATAATTCGAATATTTGAATTTGTTTTTAAATGAATATTTAAATATTCGATAATATTAAAACACTTAACTTTGTTTTACCACTTTAATTAACTTTTTACAGTGACTATAGTTTCGACTACAAGCTAGTCATTATCAAACTGAGTCACTCAGTTTGATAATAACTAGCTTGTAGTCGAAACTATAGTCACTGTAAAAAGTTAATTAAAGTGGTAAAACAAAGTTAAGTGATTTAATATTATTTTATAAAGATGTACCACAAAGTGAACGCCAACCAAATCAAAGATTTAAATATTCGAATAATTCAAATTCAAATATTAATAGTATATTTTAAACATCACTTGAAATCAGTGTTTTATACGCGTGACGTATAAAGTAAAATTTTGAGTTTAGAAAAGCCTGAAAATTTGTTATGGTAGCTCCGCTTTCTAAACTCGAAATTTTACTTCATGCTTAATCAAAGAATAGGAATAACAAGTGTTTCCCACTTCTTGATTAAGCAGCTATTAGAACCTTGCAGATTTTATAAAAAAAAGGGAAACAAGCACAAACTGTAGGTATATTTATAATCTTTATGAATTTCGTTAAATATCTTGTTGATTTTTTTTTAAGACTTCGGTGTTGTTATTAAAGGTTTTAATAATTTTGTAACATAGTTTTTCCACTTTTGGATTAACCATGAAGTAAATATTTGGAGTTTAGAATATCCTCAAAATATTCAGGCTTTTCTAAACTAGAAATATTTACTTCATGGCCAGGCGTGTAAATACTGATATATTATGAAATTTAAAAACATACTTAATAGTTCATCTTAATCCATCACATATTTTAAATAAAATAAGGATACATGTCCTTATGATTAATGTTGGGAATTTAAAAAATTGAACGATTCGAATATTCATTGAAGAACATATTCAAATTCGAATATTCAAATATTTGTATAATTAGAATAGTAACAAACTCGAATATTTGAATATGTTTTTGAATTCATCAAATGTGGATTTGGTGTTTCGATTTTTTATTATTCGAAATCTAAGATAAATTTCAAAACAAAAATCCAACAAAAATGTTATAAGGTCATCTATATATAATAAAACCGTTCTTTAGGCCCCGTAGAGACCCTTAAGAAGAAAAACGTAAAAAGTGATGGATTTTTACTATTTACCGTTTTCTACCGCTGTTTTTGTATGCCATCTAAAGATAAATTTTACGAGCTGGCAGCACTGGTTACAAGTAAACTTTAAAAGCTAGTAGAGTGGTAAGTAAAATAAATATTAATGAATAAATTAAAGAATAACTAAATAATAAATGAAAAACGTGAGATTTCGTTAATTAAAAAAAAACAATTCTGCGCATAAAAAATTACACGTTTCAGTAGGTTTTTTTTCTAACGTTAAAGCAAAGTTTATTGGTATCTTCTTGGCGATTTTACTTCTTTAGCGTTAAGATTAATGATAGGGAATGATAAGGAAACATAGAGCTTATTTGACCTTGATCGCTGATTGGCCGAAATTCGAGGAAAACTCACAAAGCCGATAAATACACAATTCGTTCTATTCCCCACTCACGCTCACTTATAGTGGAAAATGAATTGTCAAAATCACTGTGTCACTGTGCTTTTAAATGTTTGGTTATTATGTCTAGTGGCGAAAAACTAACGACTGTTTCTTCTTCTAAACGAGGGAAAATAACCCAAGATGGGTAGAAGCTAATGGCCCTCAGCATTTATTTAAAGTACAAGTATGTGGAAAAATTTAAAAGCGAAGCTGAAAAACTTACAGTTGCTGATATGTGAATTTCATCCTTGTTCAAAATAATTGCTGAAATGGAATTAACAGGAGAAGTTAAAACACGGCCGAGGAAGAAGGTGCACCGTGATCCTTATTTGAATTTAAATTTATTTCTTCATTGAATGTGAAGAACATTTTGTCCACTCATTTTTCAAAAGTAAGGGTTAAGGTAATAAGTACAGTTGCGAGAGAAAGATACTAGTACAGCAGGGACCTTTAGCCACTTCTAAAATATCGTTTTTTTTTTCTTATAAACCAAATTTGTTATGTAAAGGTTAACAACAATCTTTTTCTCGGCCAACAAGACGGTGCTTTTGTTGACATGCACTTTATTAGCAATGTCTCTAATCCTAATACCGTCTCTAAGCGGGTCGTTATTATCGCTTTTTGCGTTTCAGTCAGTTGAGGCATGTCGACATTAATTAAATTTCGTTTGACATTTTGGCAGATTTGTCAATTTGATTGAAAATTTAAAAAAATCAAAGTGAGTCCAATCTAATCTAATCTAATTTTGTTCTCCTAGTTTTTTTTTCTCTTGCAACTGCACATAGTATGTCTGCTAAGCCACCCTTAGTTCTATATGTTTCTATATTGCGCCTGCATTTTGCTACTATAAGGCCGAGCGCACGATGAGACGCAGGTGAGTCATATCGCGCAGTTTTCTATAATGCATATAATTAAATATGACAACGCAAATTGAGTCGTAAGTCACGGGACGCAGTTTTCGCATACATTCTACATAAAAAAACTGCGTTGCTTCTCTTGCACTCGGTAAGTGTGTTAAAACTTCCATTCTACAGTAAAAAATCACCAAATTTTGAAAAATAGGTACACTTTTTAATTTTTAAATTCCGGCACCAGATACCCACAAGGTCCTCTTCAGTGTGGTTCCGACCCAGTGCTGAGGAATACTGAACATTTCTGACTATTTCAAGCCAATATGTGAAAACTACTAATGGATTAATGGCATCGTCAATGACGATGCCACTATGGAGCATTAGATGGCGTTAGCTATCGATTCCATTAATAGTTCTTTAATAATACTGAAATATATTGTAAAACAGAGTCATATGATATTAAAGAAACAATTAACTATGAATACTGTTGATTAACAGCTTTATTTAAAATCTTATCCTTTATAAATGAATTTTGGTTTAACCGATTTTAGGTCAATATGCGTTTCCCCCGAATTTTAAATTCCGCGCCTGAAAATGTCACCAGATTCCGCCATTTTAGCCGTTTAAACCAGGCGTCTAGTTACATTAATCTTAAAATGAATGAAATATTAATCTGTGGTTCAGTTCGTTGTCTAAAGTCTAAATCCGCAAAATAGGTAGGCCATAGATAAAATGCTTTTTCCCATTTTGTAGATCACGTTGCGTATGAAAAGTTTCATATTCAAGTTTGAATATTCATTTTTTGATTCAGTAAATTTCTTCAACATCGAAAAATGTTTTAAATGCGGATCCCATTTTTGTTTTTCATAAGGTACGCATTTACAAATATTATACATTATTATGTTCAACTTTTTGGATAAAACACCTTTCCGTTTAAAACGTACTATGTAGTGTATCCTCCCACGTTTACACGGATGGTTGAGCCCGTATGGGGCGAGCACGTAACCCATAAAGTGCATGCACGAAACTACCGTCACGGTGCGTTTAAAATTTTAATTAAGGGCCCTACACTTTCGATGTAACATTATAGCGGAGCAATGGATTAATTGAGGGTTGCTCGGGAAGTCGCCCATCAGTCCAATCAATTATGTAACACGAGGAATTTCTCCATTGTTTTTAAATTAATTTTTTCTTCTTCTCCGGGCAATAATCATTTGATAATCGTCGTAATTTTAATATTTTTTGACAGGGCAGCATATGTTGTGTGGCCTTTTTGGAAAATTATGATTTACAGTTGTGCGAGTTAAAAATGTAACATGCGTTTTCGAGTTATTTGTATTTCAACGGGAAACGTCAGCTGCTGAGCAAACAGGTAAAAAAATAGGCGGAAATCGATAATCAGCTAACTCGACTAACAAATAGAGCACCGAATTTTTTGTGTCGGCTAATTAGCCGAAGACACGATAGGTTGGAAAGGCCGTGGGGGATTTTTTTAGGGACTGTCAGAATTCGTCAAAACTATTTGTAGTGCAATTGGTGACTGACAGAAAATATCGAACAGAAAACAGTCTTAATTTTATTATTACTGTTTTATTGTATTATTAATATTTGGTCAATTTGTAAGTAAAATTGATCAAATGCATTTAACGAGCAGCCCCGAGCCTGACACGGGCAGTCAGTTACCGCCGATTTTTCGTTGCAATGAGTACATTTATTTTTTAACAAATGAAATTATATTTACGTATTTACATTACGCAGCATAAGAACATGATTTTTTATTTGCCAAAAAGCTATAGTTTAATTATCGTTGAGGGGATAATTGCATATGAACGTAATTACTTATCGTTGAGCAATCGCTATCTTCAATTCTGTACAGGGTAGCCCAAATTCGATGTTTTTTTATAGAATATCTCGGTAACTAGAAGAGTTACAAAAAATCTGATATACACGTCATCACCTCTTATTCTGAGAAAATAACAATGACATTAATAGATCATGGATATTTTGATTAGTTTGGGAGATATCGGCCGATTCTCAGATGTTTACTATTTTAAAATGTCTTTTTCTTATTAAATATCAGATATACAAAAAAACAGCTAAATAGTTATTGGTGTAGTTTTAATCGTAGCATTCAGTGGCGTACTTATTCTTTTATTCCGACTTTTAGTTAGTTCAGAGTTATAACACAAGGTTGCATTTTTTTAAATAGAACACCGTGTGTATTTTTATGTCATTGAGAGTCATTTTAAATTAGGTTTACACTGATATAACATTTAACATAAAAATTCAAAAAAATAAAGGGGAAAAAATTGTATTATAAATTAAGTTCAATTTACTAATTAATTTTAATCTAACAGCAAATTAAATGAAATTCCTTGTACGAACTTTATTTTGAAAATAACAAATAAAATGTATTTTTACATTTATTGTAATCAGAGCTGGGACGAATCCTCGTAAAAAGGAATCCGAATCACCTAATATGATTCGAATCACGAATACTCGAATAAAGGATTCGTAAGAGATAAATAGGATTCGAATCAAAGATTAGAATCCTGTTTTTTCGAATCACGAATACAAATCCTTTAAGAATAAATTTGAATTTATAATTTTTTTGCAACCATTATTATATAAATATCGTTACCAGTTGTTTTAGCAAAAATATTCAAAACCTAATTATTTATTATTACCACTGAACATCGTTGATAACAGACTAAATATCTGATTCCCTGTTACTCTGATTAAAGATGTGTTTGTGCGTTTTTAAACTTCACTTTAAATCAGTGTTTTGTACGCGTGGCGCATGAAGTAAAATTTCGAGTTTAGAAAAGCCCAGAAAATTTGTCTCGGGTCGCTGTGCGACCCTCGACAAATTTTTACGGGGCTTTTCTAAACCCGAAATTTTACTTCATGCTTAGCCTGGGAGTGGAAACACCCGTTCAAAACTTCGAATTGAACTCTATTATAAATTGACGAATGATTGAAAATTACGTAAATAAAAAATTCACTGAATATTATTAAAACCGGGAAAGTCAGAGAAAAGTCATGGAATTATATTCAAATTGACTAAAACACTAACAAAAAAGCCATATGATATTATTAAATTTATCAAAATCAGCAGGCAAATTACTAAACACGTAAAAAATTATAAAATTAACTTAAATATTAACAAAAATGATGCAAACAATTTAACAAAATGGGGGTTTCCTACAGAAGGAAGTTATATTAAAAGGTCAGGGAAAAAATCTTGTATCAGGGAAATGCCGGAAAAATTTAACATTTCAGATTGTGGCTACCATGTCAGTTTTACTTCAAATAATATTAAACAAAATTTTGAAAACTAGATTGGTATCTTTAAAAACATTTTCAGTCATTTCATGTTTTTATCAAAGTATTCAGTTTGAAGTTTCAAAAGAGCGTTTCCACTCCCAGACTAAGCATGAAGTAAAATTTCGAGTTTAGAAAAGCCCCGTGAAAATTTGTCGAGGGTCGCGCAGCGACCCGAGACAAATTTTCTGGGCTTTTCTAAACTCGAAATTTTACTTCATGCGCCACGCGTATAAAACAGTGACTTAACGAGAAATTTAAAAACACACAAAAGACATTTTTTAAGTTAATCCTTACAATTAATTCGAATTATTTTTGACGACTGAAAACCTTTTGTAAGTATTCGAATCCTTTTATAAATATTCGAATCCTTTTATCAGGATTCGAATCACCCACATTTGGATTCGAATACAAATCTTCTTAAAAAAATGTAACGAATCCGGATCACGAATTCAGTTGAACTAAAGTATTCGAATGCCTCTTTTGAATCCTCTAAAAGGATTCGAATCCTGAATGATTCCAATCCTGCCCAGCTCTGATTGTAATGATAACATGTGTTTTATCGAATATATTTCCCTTACTTTTTTCATTTTCAGTTCATATTTGTTTAAAAAATACATACGTGAACATACCAGGTTATTCGTTGTATTTTTAATTGATGTAAATAGATATTTTATTTTAATAAAAGTATTCATTAAATCACATATGGGCAACCCCCGGCCCGCGGGCCGGATCATATCTTATGATCCGGCCCGCGAGACATTTTGAAAAAACCCAATTAAAAAAATATTACATTAGGTACTTATACTCACGGGAGTGACAGTGAGGCGGCAAACATCAAATTCTTTGATGTTTGAGGCCTCACTCTTTGATAATCGCCGCCACTCGACTTGCTCGATCAAATTCTTTGAGATGTGCCGCCTCACGGGCGACACATCAAAAGATTTATTGCTTCTCAATTATTCTAAACTAGTTTATTCCAGATTATTCGTTCATTTTCCCTATATAAGTGGGTGGATGGCCCGAACGTTAGTTCAGTTCTATTTGAGCTACCGAGGTGATAACTTGGACAAGCGATATCCTAGCGAACTGCTCGAGCCGTCAACTTGCTTTGTGACTTTGTGTGCATCTTGAGTGGTTACTAACTATAGTTTGTTATTAAGTTTATTGAACGAAAAGTAAACAAAAATGATGTCTGGTGGAAAGAAATGAAAAGTAGTTCCAGAGGGTCGCCATTTTCAAGAAAAATGGACTAAAGAATTCTTTTTTATCTTGCACAATGGTAAGCCTATTTGTTTGCTGTGTAATGAATCTATTTCAGTAATGATAGAATTCAATATAAAGAGGCATTACTCAACTAAGCATGCTACGCTGCACTCACTGACAGGACAATTAAGAACAGACAAAATCCAGAAGCTTGCCGCAAATTTGGAAAAACAGCAACAAATGTTTCATAAACAAAGAACACAACTTGATAATGTTGTGAAAGCTAGTTTTATAGTTAGCTCAAAATTGGCAAAGGCATTAAAACCATTTGCCGAAGGAGAATTTATCAAGGAGTGTATGTTAGAAGTTTGCGGTATTATGTGTCCTGAAAAGAAAAAAGAATTTGAAAAAATTAGTTTGTCAAGACGAACTGTTGTTCGACGTATAGAAATGATGGCTAATGATATAAAAACAACATTGACTGACCGTATGGCTGGTTTTGAATCATTTTCCATAGCATTAGACGAGAGCACCGGCACCGATTTGTCTGACACAGCTCAACTGGCTATATTTATTCGAGGTGTTGATAAGGAGTTCACTGTTACTGAGGAATTGCTTGCTTTACAGCCGCTAAAAGGAACCACTACAGGAGAGGATATTTTTATTGAAGTTCAAAAGGTATTCACCAGTTTTGGCTTGCCATGGTCAAAATTAATTGGAGTATGCACTGATGGTGCACCTTCTATAGTCGGCTTACGTAAAGGTTTCATCGGAATTTTGAATGAAAAAGCAAAAGAATTAAATGTGCAAAAAGATGATTTGATAGTCCTTCATTGCATTATCCACCAACAGAACTTGTGTTCTAAGTCCATTCGACTCCAGAATGTTATGTGGTAGTAAAAACCATCAACTTTATTCTATCCCGAGGACTTAACCATCGTCAGTTCAAGGCGTTTTTGGATGAAATATCAGCTGAGTATAACGACGTAACATATTATTGTGAAGTCAGATGGCTGAGCAAAGGAATAATGTTGAAACGGTTTTACGAGCTTAGAAATGAGATAGCAGACTTTATGAAAATAAAAGATAAACCACTATCTGAATTAAGTGACCCAAAATGGATATGTGACTTAGCATTTCTGGTCGATCTTACAGGCTATTTGAATGATTTAAATTTGAAACTTCAAAAACAAGGACAGTTAGTAAATGATTTGTACAGCCATTTAAAAGCGTATCAGATTAAACTACGCTTGTGGGAGTCACAGATGCTGTCTGGTAACAGTTACCATTTCAACACGCTCTCTGCGTATGAAAATATTGCTTATGCTCAATATGCTGAAGAACTCAAGTTACTGTCGGAACAATTTTCGAACAGATTTTGCGACTTCAAAAACATGGAAGACTGTTTCAGTTTATTTGCTACTCCTACAACATATATTGTACAAAATGCTCCAATACACTTACAAATGGAGTTGATCGAGATTCAAGAAAACTCACTCCTAAAATCCAAATTTGAAGACGTAGAGTTGTGCGATTTCTGCAAAAAAATACTTAGAAGAGAAGACAATTTTCCGCAGCTTAGAAAATTCGCAAGAAGATTGATTTGTGCGTTTGGCAGTACTTATAAAGGCGAACAGTTCTTTTCATTGATGAAAGTTAATAAATCAACACATCGTACAAGACTGACTGACGATAATTTGGAAAATTCTTTACGTCTTTGGGTCACTGGAATTAATCCAAATATCGATGGATTAGTTTCCCAAATTCAAGCTCAAGTGTCTCATTGATTTCGGTGTATTTAACTTTCGTAGTTTGTAACAATTGCAAATTTAACGATTTAATTATAATGTACCATTTTTTTTAAATTTCATTTTGTTATTTTAATAAATTGTACTATAATAACATTGTCGTATTATTTCATGTCTAATATCTATCGCAAAAAATATTATCACTACTTAAAAATGCACTAAGTACTTTTAAACGCGGCCCGCGAACGTATTTGCACGCTAAAGTTTGGCCCTCAACATGTCAAAGGTTGCCCATACGTGCACTAAATAATCACTATTTTTTTATACGGGGTTATTCAAAATGAACAGGTTTCAAATATTTATTTCTTCCAAACTAAAAAGATAGAAACACAATTCCAACGTTGTTGAAAAGAGAAAAGTTCAATTTTTTATGCATTCAATATGAGCACCATGTGTTACATGACAAATATCAAAACGGTGGCTCATTTCTTGCCATACACGAATCAGGTCTTTTCTAGGTATCGAATTCACAGCTTCAACAATTCGATGTCGCAGATTTTCAAGAGTGTCAAGCACGTTGAACTTCAATAATGGACTCTAGTTTTTCTAATTGCAGGACACAAAATGCTTTTTCGCGCTCTGTCGCCATTTTACTACAGACGATTGGCATGATTAACATGACAAGCAACAGCGCCAATGCGGCCGTGGTTGGAACTTCTGCATGGACTGTTCAAATTGTAAACTTTTTGTCTGTCCATTATGGTTCTACCTTTTGTAGTTTAGAAAAAATAAATGTTTGAAATCTGTCGTTTTTTTTAATAACCCTGTATACCACACTATAGTTTTGTTCAGTATTTGAATATATTTATTTGTTTTAGTTACCATGGCAACAGGTTTTGTGTATAATCTGTTAAAAGTAAAATTACTTCTTATTTAATCTTTAAATTTAAATCATTAGCTTAGTATTAAAATGATTTTGACGTTACGCAAAAAATGAAAACAAAATATAATTTATGAATTGGCTCATGTAGTTTAGAAGCCTAGGAGTTAATGGACAACGACTTTCGATTTAGTTTGCTGTTAGTATAAAATAAATGGCTAAACTAAACTTAGTTTGAAATACTTATATTCTTTCAGCTAATTTTCATTAGTTTTTTTATTAACTATATTATATCAATGTTAAGCTAATTTAAATCGCTGTTTAATGACATTAAAATATACAGGGTGTTCCATTTAAAAAAATCAATTTTGTGTCATAACTCTAAAGTTAAAAGTCGAAATAAAAAAATAAGTACGCCATTGTGAGAAAAATACATTTTAAAATAGCCAACAATTGAAAATCGGCTGATATCTTCCAAACTAATCAACTTAGCCACGATCTGTTAAGGGCATTGTTATTTTGTCAGAAAAAGAGGTCATGACGTGTATCAGATTTTTTCTAACTCTTATGGTTGCCGAGATTTCCTATAAAAGCATCGAATTTGTGACCCTGTACATTATGATTCAGAATAGGTGTTTTATGACAATAGGTTAAACAAACATTGGTCCGATTATCATTATTTACCCAACTACAACTGATTTAACTTTTGCAAAATAAAGAATTATTGTTGATACCATTCAACAACATAAACATACGCCTGGCGCATGAAGTGAAATTTCGAGTTAAGAAAAGCCTAAAAATATACCGATATTCCAAATTTTCTTCAAGCGCCAAGAGTATAAAACAGTGATTTAAAGTATAGTTCAAAATATACTGCATAAGTTTGATCTCACGTTAACTAATATTACATATTAAGCATAACTCAGTTATTTTTGTAAAATGTCTATCCTTCTGTAATTCTGTCGCCACGATAAAGTCTAAACCGATTGAGCTGTTAAGATGACATTATAAACTTAAGCTTTTTATTACAATCGTAGTATCCGATCAACTTTTGGTGAAAATGTGGAAGCGGGAAGTGGTAATTTACTCTTAGCATTTGTTTGGTTTTTGCTTTAATATTGATCATATAAAAAAATCCTGTTAAGAAAAGTTGTAAATAATCGAAAAATTAGCATTTAATGCGTATTCACTTTATGTTGTAGCTCTTTTAGTTATTATATTAAAATTGTTTTAAAAATGTGAATTTTACGAATTAATTACTTTGAATACGTCAGATATTGCTATTAGTTTGACGTTAGTTAGTTTGACCTTGTTATGAATAATATTTTGTGGAAAACTGAAAACATAAGTGAGGCTTAGGAACAAAGTTTAACAGGAATAAAAAAACATTTGTTGAAAAACAAGGTAGGTGAAAGTATTGATTTTAAGAATCTAACACGAAGCGAAAGAACTATGATAGACATGTTGACTTGGCGGACGCAACATAGGAAATCCCAGGTAAATTTTAAAATGTTCAAATTTTTGCTCCCCTATTTATTTTAGAAACCTTTTTTGTAAAGGGAAAAATTCTGAATTCATTCGTGTTAACGTTTATCAATTTACGTTTCTCTAAGTTAAAATAATTAAGAAAAAATAATGTGATTTTATAAAAATAATAACATGCCATGAAATTGAAACAACAACTGCGGATGTCAAAATGGCAAAAGATATCGTAGTCACTTGATTAAAGTAAATGTTTTCGAAATAAATTACACTATACAAGAAAAAAGTCATTATTTTTATAAAATCACATTACGTTTTCTTAATTATTTTAGCTATTAATTTTCTGACATTCGTTGATTTTTAAGAGTTCAATTTGAAGCTTTAAACGAGTGTTTTTCACTCCCAGACTAAGCTTGAAGTCAAATTTCGAGTTTAGAAAAGCCCCGTGAAAATTTGTCGAGGGCCGCGCAGCGACCCGACACAAATTTTCTGGGCTTTTCTAAACTCGAAATTTTACTTTATGCGCCACGCGTATAAAACACTAAAATATTATGAACTTGATGTATATTTGAACCTCACTTGAAATCAGAGTTTTATACGCGTGGCGCATGAAGTAAAATTTCGAGTTTAGAAAAGCCCAGAAAATTTGTCTCGGGCCGCTGCGCGACCCTCGACAAATTTTCACAGGACTTTTCTAAACTCGAAATTTTACTTCATGCTTAGTCTGAGAGTGGAAAACATTTGTTTAAAGCTTTAAATTGAACTTAAAAAAAAACAGGGAATATTGTTGTATCAATTCCATGGTATGTCATTATTTTTATAAAATCACATTACTTCTTCTTAATTATTTTAACTTAGAGAAACGTAAAGTGTTAAGTGTGAACATTAATAAATTTAGAAACATATTTTGTCTCTAAAATAAATAGGAAAGCCAATATTTGAACACTTTAAAATTAACATGCGATTTCCTATGTTGCCTATGTTGACTTGGCGGGTCAACACCCGGTATAATTTTTTTCTATTTTTTTTAGTAACAATCGACACTTCAAATTGTTCATAATATCTTGTTACCATTGACTTTTTCGACATTTTTACAAATGTCCTTTGATTCAGCTTGTGAAACTGCACTACTTTGCCCATTTAACTGTTTCTCTTTTTCTTATAGTTTCCGAGATCCTCATAGAGAACATAAAAAAACTCATCTTGTATATCTCGGGAAATTAAAAAAAAATCAGATGTTTGCGTTAACGTGCCAGGAACGTATGCAACCAAATCAACGTACTTACGTCCGATATAAATCATGTTGCAAATACCGCCAACTTTCATTATTGATTTTATTAAACAACTGAGTCCCAGTGGCATCACCACGCAACAACTTTTTCTTCATTTTTTCTGGATATCTGTCGGAACCACTGGTTGCATACATATCGCCCACTTTCGGAAAAAACACATTCAAGTACTTAGTTTAGTAGCAAACAAGTTTAAGAAGCATGTACCTTTGGAAACCAGACTAACCGCAGCAGCACATACAGGGTGTCCCAAAAGTTTGGAAACGGTTGAATATCTCGAGAACACCTCATCGGATCAAGATGGTATAAAATACGTTTTTCTTTATTTTTAAAGCTCTATTTAGGCATGCTGTGCGATAGCCACCCACACCCCTCCGGGGGGTGGTTCGAGGGGGTAGTTTTGTAAGGGTGCCACTTTTTCTCCTGCATTATGCGATGTACTGAAGTCTTGCTGATGCCTTGAGCTTGAGACACTCTCCTTACAGAAATATGAGGGTCTTCCACGAAATGCTGCAACACTTCCACCTTCTGATCTTCGTTTGATGCCGTTCTTGGCCTGCCACTGCGTTCGCGATCCTTCACCGCAACAGTATCTTCAAATCGTTTCACTGTTTTTGAACCGTTGATTTTGACACTGGATCACAATGCGGATTGGATGCATTAAACATCCTTGCCACCTCCTCGTAAGATCTCACATTCTCCCCGGACCGACGCATCATTAATAATGATATGCGTTCACTTTCCGATAACCTCATCTCAAAACGACAGATAGCAGCTTAATTAATTTAGCTTTAACGTTTCTGAGCTATTACCCATTTCTTATAATTTCACGGAGTCGTCGAGAACGTCAACATTGACAGTCCGAAATAAACGTTCAATAACTACACTTCTGTGCTTTCATTTAAAATTGTAAACAAGACAAAATGGAAAAAAAAATCGACGATAAACTGAGCGAAAACTTCCTTTTTCCACCCTCCAAAAGGGGTTAAGGTGTGGATATTTTGCAACTCCATAAGGAGTTTTTGATAGACAATGAAACTCTGCAAGAAAAATCATTTTTGTCTAAAAAAAATGGTGGTACTTTTTTTTTAAAATACCACTTTTTCTACTTTTAAAGGGTGTGTGTGTGTGTGTAGGGGGGAGTGGCAATTTGAAAAATTCATAAACCGTTTTTGATACAAAATGCAACAGTGCAAGAAAAATATTTTTATTCGCAGAAAAATTTAAAACTACCCTTTCCACCACCGAACGGGATTGGGGAGGGAGTGATAAAACAATTAAAAAATAGGAGTTTCCATTTAAGTTTTCTAAACTACCCCCTCGAACCACCCCCCAGAGGGGTGTGGGTGGTTATCGCACAGCATGCCTAAATAGAGCTTTAAAAATAAAGAAAGACGTATTTTATACCATCTTGATCCGATGAGGTGTTCTCGAGATATTCAACCGTTTCCAAACTTTTGGGACACCCTATATACCTACGCATGGTACATCACGTCATTGTGCACTATGCAGCACGAAGAAATCATTGTTCAACTTGTAATGTAGGACTTTGTTTAAACGATAAGAAAAAACTGCTTTTTGCTTATTCATAAAGTATAACCCAGTGGTTTTGCAGTGGAACCACCAATTTGTTTCAAAATTCCTTAAAGAAAAAAGATAAATCATGATTATATATTATTTCACTGTCATTTTGTACCTGTTTAAAATAAAAAATTATCAAATTTTAAACTTGGTTCTCAAATGATTAATTTATATTGATATTTTAAAATATTTGATAATTACTTTTATGAGTAATCGAAACATGGAAGCGAACATATAGCTTTTAGGACAATAACACAGATCATCAACAAATGATCTAATTGTCAAGAGTGAGTCACATAATTTTGATTTCAAATTGGCCATTAATTAAAAATATGTATTTATCTTGTGTTCTCCGAAAAATAACGTTTTGTGAAATAGGTAGTTTCATTCATTTAATTTTCAAGTAGTTAGTAGTTTCTTTTCTTTCATACATTTTTTAATGTAAATATTGCTAAAATGATTTCAACGATTAATAACATCTTGATTTATATACAGGGAGTATTTCCTTAAAGTATACGTCTTCTAAATTCAGCCTATTTTCTTCAAATCTTTAGATATGCCTTTTTGTTTTTAAAAGTTCAATTTAAAGCTTTAAAAAGTATTTTCCACTCCCAGACTAAGCATGAAGTAAAATTTCGAGTTTAGAAAAGCCCCGTGAAAATTTGTCGAGGGTCGCGCAGCGACCCGAGACAAATTTTCACGGGGCTTTTCTAAACTCGAAATTTTACTTCATGCGCCACGCGTATAAAATACTAAAATATTGTGAAATTTATGTATATTTGAACTTCACTTAAAATCTGTTTTATACGCGTGGCGCAAGAAGTAAAATTTCGAGTTTAGAAAAGCCCAAAAAAATGTTCACGGGGCTTTTCTAAACTCGAAATTTTACTTCATGCTTAGTCTGGGAGTAGAAAACACTCGTTTAAAGTTTTAAATTGAACTCTTTTAAAAAACAACGAATGTCGGAAAATTTACAGCTTATACATGTTTACCTAAAAAAAATGTTTATCAAGTTGGTGTTTCTGTTTGATTTTTGACAGTTTTTATAATTGGCAATACAAGATACTTTTTTATTTCACACAAAATTCAGTCGACACTCCAAATTAATAAAATAAACTACAATAATTCTATTACCTTTTCCTACAATAACTACCCCTATATTTATTCATTTAAATGGTTAGTCAATAATTTAATACTGTGGCTGATCAACAGGGCTTGGAAGCTAATAATGCCAAAGAAGATTTCGCTTAAAAATATGTTCATTCGCAATTTTCGAAATTTGATTCTTTCTCAAATCACTATGGTAGTGAAATGTTCATTGTCTGTTTACATTATTTGTAATAAAGCATATATCAACAAAACCAAACACTTAATTCGCATTCACACCATTTTTGGCACAATCGTAAAAAATCACCCGCCGATTTTGATACCGTTATGCGAACTTTAATATAGGCAACACAGGTTTCACCACGACGCTGGTATATTAGGTTGCATACGTTACAACGACACTGCTAACACGCGTTTGGTGGGTTGCGTATATTATAGTAGCAATCTCACATAAAGGTTTATTGTAGAGGAGAGGAGTACATCTATGGGCCCGTTCATCAAAATGTTAAACATTTAACATGTTTGGATTTGTTTGTGATGTATGTTGGTATCTAATGAACAGTACTCCAGTCGATCTATTTCGTACGATTGCAAACATCCCAAACATGTTCACGATTAACAATCCGGTCATAAGAGAATTCCCTAACGGTTGGCAGTAAACTCCCAACTGTTGTCTCTGATGAACAGGCCCATTGTTTTGATTTTATTATGATGAGAAATTGTTTTTTTACACAGCTGATTTATGATAATAAACATTTACTTTCATTCTGGTACTTTTTTATGGAAACTATGATTATTTTAAGTTATTTTAGATGGTGTAACTAATTGTCTCGTGGATAAAGCTGGGAAAAAGGATATGTATCCAGGTTAAATAATAGAGACTTTTAGTTTACTGTTTTATGAAAGACAGTTACGCTAACGTAAACTCTGTTCTTTTTTAATATGACCAAACTTAGGGTGTATTTACTGCGAACAGTTGCAGTCCTGCTTTAACAGTAGGGTATTTTAAACATCAAATTTTGAGATGTTGGTAAATGATTAACTATGCGAAAATAAATCATAAATTGTCACGATGCAGAGATCTTAAAAAAAAGTAGAATTTTTCTTTTAAGTATACTTTCACATATTCCAAATAAACATTTGTAAAATAAATAAACATGTGATCAAAACTAAGCAGTATATTTTGAACTTCACTTTAAATCAGTGTATTATACGCGTGGCGCATGAAGTAATATTTCGAGTTTAGAAAAGCCTAATTTGGCTTGGTCGTTCTGCTGCGCTGCACGACAAAGCAACACTTTCAGGCTTTCCTAAACTCGAAATTTTACTTCATGCTTAATTTGGGATCAGAAACACTAGGTAGAATCTTCAAATTAAGAGTTTTTAATAAGATCACAAATGACTGAAAATGTACAGGGTGGCCCAAATTGGATGTTAGATAGAAAAAAATCGATGGCGCATCCTCGAGCTCTCTTTTCGAGGAAAAGTCAATGCCAAAAACAGAAATTAGCTATCGTCTTTTCTTTTCAAGTTATAACCAAAAATTCAATATTTTCCATATTCGATTTTTATTAATATCTCAGTCATTTATTATTTTATCAAGATAAGAATTGTATGTTCTAGAGGTACTTTTTCGAGGAGAATCGAATGCAATTTACAGATTATTTCTATCTGCATCAATAAAAGAGATACAGCCTAAAGTTATATTTTTTTAAATAGAAGTTATAGTTGGCTGTGCTATTAATAAATTTGTTATTATTTTCTCTTTTCATTTATATGCATTTTCGGCATTGAGTTTGTCTCGAAAAAATACTCGAGGATGTGCCATCAATTTATTTCTATCTCTTCTAATAACCGAGATTCCTTATAGTAACATCCAATTTGAGCCACTCGGTACATTGAAAAATCGTAACAAGTATACCCAAAAGAAAAATTCCTTGTATTTGGAACTTTTTCAAAATTTGAACATATAAAAGAGCAGATAATGAAGAAGACAGATATTATTGAGCTAGGAGCATTTATCAGATTCTCAGGGACACTTTATTAAATTGGTAGTGAATACGAATAATTTGAGATGGTAGTAGATACAAATAATTTGAGAGGGTAATAGCTACACTTTTAATCAATATCTTTGTTAAATGAATTATCTGTTTTATGAGTTAATTGAGTCGCCTATTTCCAATCACCCCAAAATCCATTGTTTTCAAATGGATTTACTGTCAGATTTCAATTCACATAACCTACAAATTAAAATTTTATTTACAATATAACATGTTATTTATCTTATCCTAACCTAAAACACAAAACCTGCATCACACCACTAAATTCTTCAAATGTCAAATTTGATTGGTCATATTAAAAAAAAAACAGATTATATATTCTAAATTTGCTGGTTGCCAGGTAAACGACTACGTTACCGGGCAACCAGCAAGTTTAGTGTAGACATTAGCGTTGCCGTATTTCGTAAAATGATAAACAAAAACTCCCTAATAACTGATTGAAATACCGGTAAAAACGTCAAATTACCGGTGTATTTTGACCGACATTTTTTACCATTTTAAATCGGTAGACAGGTTTACCAGTATTATAATGTTGAATGATAACTATCATAAAGTTTTATGTACTCTCTGTTCTTTACTCTTAAACCAATAAATATATGTATTGACTTACGATTCAAATTTGCTCAGCAACAGGTCCTCGATCTTTGGAAGAATGATCACGCACAAATCCAAATTCCACAACGACCTATTAACAAAAACATTGTCAGCAATCACAAAATCCGAAATTCCAAACGCAGCACTTACGACTTAGCGTTAAAAACTCCCAGCAGGTCGACAATAATAGCGTTGTCGTTTAACGCCGCGGCCACCTCGAACGCTGATTTGGCGTCCTTGTTCCTATACTGGGCCAGAACAATCTTCAGACTCCTCTGCCTTGCCAAAAGCACGGTGAACATAGGATCGTGGCCGCCCATAACTACACTCAAAACTTCAGCTTCAGACATATTGGGCATTTGCTGTTGATGACCAAAAGTTTGATGAGTTTTCTAAAACAAATATATAATAATATATAAGCTTATTTTCTCGAATTCAAATAGTTTTGAATTTGAATTTATCAAATATATAATGATAATGCCAATACAACTAACTCAAACAAGTTGTGAAAAAATATTGAACTAAATTGAACCCATTTAATTTCCAAAGAAGAACCGTACAAAAATAAAATAAAAACTCGCTTTTTTGACCTCGGCTCGTAGCCATACAGTCATCTATCGTTGTATTTTTGAACTTATTCAATTAATTTTGTCCTTTTACCTATAAGACGCTTATCTTATTAATTTAGGACGGCACAACACATTCACACACATTTTTGGCTCCAGAGGGTGCTAATTTCCCTTTAAGATAGTAACACCCCCCGGTGGGATTCGAACCCCTGACCCTCTGGCATAAGAGCAGGAGCTCTGCTCACTGACCCATGAGGATCCCCAAAACTCGCTTTTAAAAAAGGTTAAGATATGGTTCTAATCTTATAATTTAAAGTGCTTTGCACTTACCGGTAAAAAGTCGTCCATTAGTAAACCAACAGGTCTATCAATCGAAACCGGAATAATCTCCTCACTTCTAACATCATCATCAGGACTCAACTTGGAACTAACATAAATATCAACCGGTGCGGAATTATAAATATTATTAGGCCTAACAGGTACAGTATTCTTGGAAGTCATGGGGATCTTAGAAACATTGGGCACGCTCGAATTCTTGTTCGGCTTCGAAAACGAGTTCTTGCGGGAGTTGTTCCTCGAGACGGAATTAGAGTTCTTGTTCAGGTTCACCTCCGACAGGCTGTGCTTCATGTTGTAATTGTTTTTGGGGAGTTTGTCGTTGGTTTCCTTGCAGCTGCTCTGCCGCTGGAGGTTAAATTTCTGGGCGGGTTGTACTTTTGGTTTGTTCGTTGAAATCGAGTTGTTCTCGCGTTCTTGGTTTTTCGTCGTCTTGCTGATGAACGTTTGGTCCAGGTTGGATTTCGACCGCGAGTACACGGGCGAGGGGATCGCTGGCGTCGTGGGCGATTCGGAGCGGTGGTAGTTGATGTTGTGGTCCAGAGAGAGCGCTTCGAAATTTTCTATGTGTTCTCCGAGGATTTGTGGACCTATAAATTAGTTTTATTATAAAACGTGTTTAAACTCGCTTTCAGAGAGAAGGACAAATTATAATTTTTCAGGCCATTCAAAGTGTTAAATAAATTCTACCACTTTAAATTTTGTTTTTAAAAAGAGAGAAGAAAATAATACCAAAAGTAGGGCTAAAGACATAAAATAAAAGGTTGCTCTCTTAAAAGGGCGGTGGATGGGAGCATAAGGGGGCGCCAAATGTCCAGTAACTAATTCATTTTAAAATACATAAAAATAGCTTTTTTTGAACTATTTAACACAAGACGCCAACAATTACCAAAGCAAATCCAAATAAAAATCGATATTATAGTGTCTATCAATGGATTTGATAATGCAACAGTTAATTATAAAACAGTATTTTCATGCACATAAGATATAACGTTAAGATCTTCAGGCCAGTAAATTAGTGATGGGATTATTTGAATGAAAATTATCGATGCGTACGATTATGAAAATAATCGAACATCTCGAGATCTTACGGAGATTGCTCGATATATCGCCAGAAAAACAAATCCCGAGAGATATCTCAAATGATTGCTCGAGAAAGCGCCCTCCCCAAGACTAACTAAATTATAGTATGTCGATGTATATGTTGCGGACAAAGCACGAAATACGGACAAAACGCATTTTGTCTAGACAAAATGTGATTTGACCAATGGTTTTTTACAATATCCAAATAAAATTGCATTCGTCTGTCATTTCGCACATTATCTAGACAAAATGCGTTGTGTCTAAGGGCTATTAGACAAAATGCGTTGCAAGATTTTACATTATAAAAAAAAGTACTGGAAAGCATAATTATGTTTCATAAACAGAGTGACAAATTATTTATAAGGAATATATTTTGAACTTCACTTGAAATCAGTGTTTTATACGAGTGGCGCCTGAAGTAAAATTTAGAGTTTAGAAAAACCTGAAAATTCGGATTTGCCAGGGCGCGCAATTTAAATCGAATTTAGTGTTAAAATCACACATCGATCGTCCATTGTCTCGTTTTATTCATAAAAATTAAATTTAACGCTTAAATGCATGATTTATCCTTTCAGATTATATTTCAATTGAAATTTGAATTTGTATTTTTAAACTAGCGTTTAAAAACATGATGTTATGCAAAATTACAATATTCAACCAATAATAGAATAAATAATAGAAGTTTCTTGCCAAATTATCATGAAATAATCTAAAATTACAAACATTCTTAAATTTGGAAGAAACAAGTTAGATTTATGTAGAATTCAGTCCACATTTTAGTAGTTTCATCAAAAATTGTACCAACTGCAAAAACACATAGTTCATGACTCGTGGCTAGATTGTTTTTGTGACATTGAAAACCATCGCAATTTCATTTATCACTAGATTCCCTACTAGAAATGTAACTTGTCACCCTTTGCTTCTAAGTGCTTTAATTAATGTTTAATTAACTAATTGTATTTCGTTTAAATAAAAACAAGTTTTGTATAATTAATTAGAGCCAACTTTAATTGGCTTAAATGTTGCTTACAGAACCTACCTGTGAGCAACATTTAAGCCAATCAAAGTCGATTTAGCTTTGTTATAACATTACATAAATAATCCTTACAGTTTTGAAATAAATCTGCCGTATATTTGATTTTATTTTAAATTTTCGTAGACAGTGGAAAAAAGTATATCTAAATTTGCTTAATTTTTGCATATTTTTTTAATCATTTGCAAAATAAATTTTGTAATATCAAAATGAGACCCCTTGCAATATTTTTGTAAACAAATACAAAACTCAAGAGCCTTCTAATCATATTTTGAAGCTTAAAGTCAATATACAAGGTGGGGCAAAAGTAATGTCATGATGTGAATGTGCCATCATTTTTACAATTGGCTTAAAATGTCATTGTGCTTTGACATTTATGTTGTAGACAGATAGAGAATTAATTGAAAACCAGCATCGGTCTCTTGTTAGTTGTCAATTAGGTCTCTATCTGTCTACAAGATAAATGTCAAAACACTTGAAGAACGCGGAATTATTGTTACTGCTTGTTTGACCAATTTCCGATTTGTTGCAACGTGAATTTCGTCGTCGTTTCTTTTACAAAAGCATAATCAGCGACAAAGCTTATTTTAATGCACAATGAGCCATTACATCCACTCGGCATTTGCAGCGAAAAAGTGATTGGCTCTTATTTCTTTTTGAGGACGCAGACAGTAGATAAACGAGTTTTTTGCGCCAGTTGTTGAATTTGGTCTCGAGCATTGTTGGTTCCAGAAGGACGAAGTTACCGCTCACACAGCTCGGGCAACGATGGAAATGCTGAAACACCAATTTCCGGGTCATGTGATCTCCGGTTTTGGCGATTCGAACTGGCCGGCTAGATCTGACAGCACCAGATTTCTTCCTGTGGGGCTCTTTAAAATCTCGCATTTACCACAACAAACCACAAACCTTGCAAGTCTTGAAAGCCGCTATTGACGAAGAAATCACCAATTTGAAGCCAGATGTTTTACGAGCAACAATTCAAATTGTAATTAATTCAAATTTCGTAATGTTTATTCTTCGTCTTATTTTCATAAGTTCAATAACTTCCCAAACGTTTTACATTAATGTGCCGGACACGAGGGCGCCGGGAGACATATAACAGTACAGTGACTTAATTAAACACAGTGGCGACAACTCTCTGTCATCCGCCATGGTGAGGCAATATTAATCAAGAGAATAGGTTATAATACAAACATCTGATATTCAATTGTAAACAGCGAGTGTTGTCATCTTTCACTTGAAGCGTCATCCATGGGCGCAAACTATTCCCTTAATTTTGAAATAGAAACATATGATGGTTAACACCTCAAATTAACGTTTTTAGGTTGATTCTATTTACCTCTGCAAATTTTTAGATACGATTTTGGGGTAAGTGAAATAAAGCAGAAACTTTAGACGAAATTGCTGTGACCAACTTTACATTTGCTAGCTACGCCGCTGTTTGTCCGCCATATTGGGTCAGAATTACTAACAACCAATCAAAAAGAATACCACTGTTGTCGCCACTGTGTTAAATCAAGGCACTGTATATAACAGTACAGTGACTTTATGAAACACAATGGCGAGAACTCCCTGTCAACCGCCACGATGAGGCAATATTAATCAAGAGAATAGGTTATAATACAAACATATGATATTCAATTGTGACAGCGAGTGTTGTCATCTTTCACTTGAAGCGTCATCCATGGGCGGGCACTATTCTTTTAATTTTAAAATAGGAACATGTGATGATTAACACCTCAAATTAACGTGTTAAGGTTGATTCTATTTACCTTTGCGAATGTTTAAGATACGATTTTGGGGCAATTGAAATAAGGCACAACCTTTAGACGGAATTGCTGTGACTAATTTTAGACCTCATAGTTACGCCGCTGATTGCCCTCCATTTTGGGTTAGAATTACTAACAACCAATCAAAAATAATACCACAGCGGTCGCTACTATGTTTAATCAAGGCACTGTACTGTTATATGTTTCTAGACAGATACTCTAAAATATGGACATTTTAATGGGCACCTAAAAATCCTCAGCACTATGTGCAAAAGAGCAGTATACATGCCCAAAGACTACATGTCAACTGTCTACGACTTCGATGCAACGATTGAAGTGGCTATCCAAAACCGCGATAATGTTGCAGCATAATTCAAGCAGTTACAGGGCTCTTCGATAGTTTGGTTCCCTGACGGATCTAGAACTGAAAATAGAGTCGGAATCGGTATCACTGGCCCACGATTCAAGTTAAACTGCTATGGGTTTCAGGTCATGCAGGGATCAAAGGTAATGCAATTGCCGACAGCCTTGCCAACTATTTGTTGGACCAGAACTCTACTAAAGTCCGCATCAAGGGAATGATCCTGGAGTGGGAAGATGCTGCCAAAAGTGGTCACCTGAGAGACACACCTGGCTTGAGGCAGGCGAAAAGGTTTATCGCCTTCTCTGCCGTAAGAGCCAAACAGTTTCTCAGGCTAAGCAAGGGCAACCTAAGGCTCATAACCAGCCTTTTAACCGGACACTGTCCTCTGAAATACCACCTCACTAAGATGGGTCAGACAACTGATGCCAAATCCAGATTCTGCAACGAGTCACAAGAAACAGTAGAGCACCTACTTTGTGAATGCTTTGCCCTGTCCCTTCAAAGAGGGAGTAACCCTCAAGTTATTGTAGACTACGCAAGAGGTCTAGACATTAAGGGACTCAAGTAGGTCAGGGATAATTACAAAAGATCTTTCAGGTCGATGTAATTTTGGAAGGCCCAGAAGCCACCCGATCCACCGACCCTATAACATAATCAAGGCACTGTATATAACAGGAGGGCGCACCGAGACATCTCCCTGTGGGCTAGCACACCTTCATTCATAGCAATTTAGCAATTGAACATTTGGATTTTCCGACGTAAACATTTTTTTCGGCGCGGCAACTGGAACAGCACGTCAGATATAAACAATTAATTACATTTAGTCTGGCCTAAGAAACAGACATCTAGCCCTCATTTAATCTAACCTATATATTGACCTAATTGACAGAAATCATACGGTATTTTAATAACAGCACTGGGCCATATACAAGGAATTTTTGTTTTACGTATTAAAGTTATAAAACGTAATGTAAGCCTCTAAACACTGAATACATAACAATAAAAACAATTGGTTCAATGCGTTAGATGCATTTTTTATTAAGGTATATATTATATCTTATTAAGGTATATGGAAATATATACAGAAGTGAAACATTTCCTGTATTTATTACTACTATTTATCAAGTATACAGGGTTTTCAAACTTAAGTCAGCACTATTGCTATCTTCATTATTATTGGAACTACTAAGTCAGGCAAACAAGTAGTATTTTTTTTTTCGCTGATTACGATGGTGAAAACGGAATAAAAATTGAACATCGCGTTCGTGAATTATGTCAAAATGTTCTATTCTTTCAAATAGGACACCTAGTATACAATATTCCCAATCGACAGGAAATTGAATTCTGAACAGAAATTGCCCTATGACATTTTATTCTAAAGTCAAAAATGGCAAAGCTATTGATGGATCAACCGCCACACTTCGAGACTTCTTGGATGATCTGAATTTAAGAAATAGACAACAGATCTACTTTCAACAAGATGGAGCTCCTGCCCATAATGTTCGTCAGATTATATTCGTTAATAGAATAAACAGAGTAAGTCAGACCATATATCTGCGTACCTTTTCGAAGCAACCTGCTTTCTTTTATAACATACAGGGTTTTCAAACTAAAGTCGGTACTATTACTAACTTTGTTCTTATTGGAGCTACAAAATCTTGTTCAAAGTAGATCTGTTGTCTATTTATTAAATTCAGATCATCCAGAAGTCTCGAAGTGTGGCCGGTAAATCATCAATAGCTTTGTCATTTTTGACTTAAGAATAAAATGTCATAGGCAGAGCTGTTTCGAGTACAAGTAAAATGTACTCGAGTACTGAATACAAGTACTTTGCGAAATATGTACTTGAGGACTAAGTACAAGTACTGAACAATAGGTAGGTAAAAGGTACTCAGTACATGGAGTGTATAAAGACATATGATTGAAACCCCTTGACTTACGATTTAAAATTACATATTAAGATGTACACAGTGATTTTTTCTTAGTGTACCGTAATACTTTCCAAAAATTCTAATCAAAATAAACATTTGAAAAATTAATTTGCAAGACAAAAACAAGCGGAGAGTATATTTTGAACTTCACAATGCTTCAGTGATTTATACGCGTGGCGCATGAAGTAAAATTTCGAGTTTAGAAAAGCCCCGTGAAAACATTTCGTTGTTTTTAAAAGAGTTTAATTTGAAGCTTTTAACAAGTGTTTTCCACTCCCAGGTGAAGCATGAAGTAAAATTTCGAGTTTAGAAAAGCCCCGCGTAGAAACATTCGGAGCTTTTCTAAACTCGAAATTTTACTTCATGCGCGACGCGTATAAAACACTGATTTGAGTTTAAGTTGAAAACCAATATTTCTTCTTCTATTTATTTATTCAGTTAACTAAGTCTATTTGATAGATCTAGTAATATAGATTTAGCACATTAAAATTATAAATATAAAACACAATTAAGAAATATAATGCATGCACGATGACATTTAATTTGTCATCGTGCATGTATTATATTTTTTAATTGTGTTTTGTATTTATAATTTTAATAGTAACATGAACATGAACATAAAGTAAAATTTCGAGTTTAGAAAAGCCCCGCGTAGAAAATTTGTAGAGGGTCGCACAGCGACCCGAGACAAATTTTCACGGGGCTTTTCTAAACTCGAAATTTTACTTCATGCGCCACGCGTATAAAACACTGATTCGAGTTCAAGTTCAAAACCAATATTTCTTATATTTATTTATTTATTCAGTTAACTAAGTCTATTTGATACATCTAGTAATAAAGATTTAGCACATTAAAATTATAAATATAAAACACAATTAAGAAATATAATACATGCACGATGACAGATTAAAATAAATAGTAAGTAAAAACAAGAAATTAAGGTAAAAACGTTACAATACATTTTCAATCTTTTGTGGCACTTCTTTATAAAACCAGAGAATACGGTGTCCAGGGTGAGCAAAGTTGATAACCATTGATAAAAGATAGTCTATATTGTAGACAAAAGTAGCTAAAAGTTTTTATGTAACTCTCTTCAATCTCGTCATCAATGTAAATCAAATGTATTCAAGTACAAAAGTATTAACTCGAGTACATTTTGCGGTTAAAAAGACGTCGAGTACAAGTACAAATACTTGCAAAATAAAGTACTCGTGGACTGAGTACCGAGTACACGAATAGTACTCAGAGTACAATTTTTGAGTACTTGTACTCGAGTATCGCCCAGCTCTGGTCATAGGGCAATTTTTGTTCCTATCGATTGGGAATCGATTGGGAATATTGTATACTGGGTGTCCCATTTGAAAAAATGGTACATTTTGTCACCATTCGCGTACGCGATGTTCAATTTTTATTACGTTTTCACCATGGTAATCAGCGTTTTTACCCATTTAACTGACTGTGTAGCTCTAATAATAACGAAGTTAGCAATAGTACCGACTTAAGTTTGAAAACTCTGTATTGTTTAAGAAAAAAGTCATTACGCGCATAATGGATTTTATTTTTTAACCGACGAAATGTAAATGATTATATCTTCATTCTAATTTTCTCGATTGCATTTGAATTATGGACGAGTATAAAAAATCTATTAAGGCTCATACAAATTATGTTTCTCGTTCCAATTTACAGATCGTTAAGATTGATGCGGATGGCATAGAAAATTGATCAACTGAATAATTGTTTCCCATCAAGAGAGGGGAATAATTGTACGTCTGCCGCATGCATGCAATCAGAATGCAATTTCGATCTAATAACATATTCAAAATAAGAGATACAGAGTACTTTAAATACTATTTCAAGTCTTATCTTCAGAATTATCTAATCTGTAATCAAGGAAAGGTGCCGAATATAAATTGAAAAAAATAACGATCGACGAGAATCAATCAATGAAACGTGCTGAGTATAACTTCACAATTATAAGACGATCAGTAACAATTTTCGATTTGATCTTGTCGATGATAAATTTTTAATTAGCAATAAAATCAATAATAAAGGAAGAAAGAACTTTGATCAATAGCCTGTTTACCGTCAAATAAATGTAATAATAATAATAAATAATATAAATAAAGTACACGAATTTACTTTGATGGATACATAATCTGCTGTACACGTTGTAAATATTCAGGCATTCGTTGTGTTTGGACAGTGTTAAATTTAAAGTTTCTAACGAGTGTTTTCACTTCTTGATTTGGCATGAAGTACAATTAAGAGTTTAGAAAAGCCTGTAATCACATTTTCAGGCTTTTCTAAACTTGTGCCAAGCGTATAAAACACTGTAATATTATTAAATTCAAAATATACTACTATAGCACTGATTTAGAAGTATATTTCGAACTTCACTTTAAATCAGTACGCGTGGCGCATGAAGTAAAAGTTCGAGTTTAGAAATGCCTAATAAATTACTGGGTATGCGTAGGATGTATACTTAAAAAAACATCCCTGCATATCTATCTTTATATTACTATAAATACGATAAGTAATCGATAATAAAACGAATTAAGATTGACTCATTAATGTAGGAGGCGTTAAAAAGGTTGTTTTTGTGTGTGTGAATCTTATGGATATTAAATCAATTTTACAAAATATCGAATCAATTCTCTTCAAAAGAGGCAATGTCATTACACAGTGCAACATTTTCGAGGTCATCGAATGTAAACTAAATTCTGACTTCAGTTTCTAAAATTGCCTACTGAAACTAGAAAAACTCTATTTGGGTTTTAATAGTTTAGATCGAATTTTTGTTTTTTGCCATCATAAAGTTTTTTGCTCGAGCTTTGGTTTTGCACAGCTATATCTCGTAACTATTCGGAATTTCTCAATGTAATCTGCAGACGAAATGTTCTTCACACCAAAATACATAACTTTTGTGAACATGTCGAGGCCAGATTTTCACTCTTTTGGGGTATTTTTAGTGCAGAAAGCTTGGAAAAAAGCCATTTTCACATTTTCGGCCTTTGCGGAACAACAAAAATAAGCAACAAATATAGAAAGAAAACAGAATGGTGGTCCGAGCAAATAAAAGAAAAAATCAAAAATAAATAAGAAAGCTGGAAAAAATATCTGAGTACGAACAAAAACGAAGATTATGAAGAATACAAAGAGAAGAAAAGAAGTAAAAAACGGAGGTACAGAACTTCAAACAAGATTCATGGAAGGAATTTGTTATGAAGATGAGCGAAAATTAACGGAATAATCAGAAATTATTCTATGGATCTTTAAAACAATAAAAAAAAAGAAAGAACACAGTCTGATGAACATAAAAGATAAGTACAGAAAGATAGTGACAAATGAGGATAAAATAATGCAAAGATGAAAACAATACTTTGAGGAACTGACAGAAACGCAGACCAAAAGAAAACCGGAAGAAGAAGTCAACCAGATAGACAGCGATATGGAAGAAGCTGAAGAAATTAAGGAAGAAGAGACAAAAGAAGCTATAGAAAAGCTGAAGAATGGAAAAGTAACAGGCAAAGATGAAAAAACACCAGAAATGATAAAACATGGGAGAAGTGGGAGGTAAAAAACTGACAGAATTAATGAACAAAATATTAAAAAGGGGAAAGATACCTACAGAGTGGAATACAGGAATAATCCTACCCATATACAAGAAAGGAGACAAGAGGAACTGTAGTAATTACAGAGGAATCACATTAACAAGCATACCAGGTTAAGTAATGGCAATAATACTTGAAACAAGAATCAGAAACAAGGTAGAAAATACAATAGAAGAAAGTCAATGCGGATTCATAAGAGTAAGAAGCACCCAAGATTTAATTTTCATACTGAGACAAATAAGCGAAAACATAATAAACAAGAACAGAGAGGTACATATATGCTTTGGAATACTTTAGAAGATAGAGTAATAGGAAAGAAGGTAATCACAACAATCCAAGCCATGTATGAAAATAACAATAACATCGTAAGAACCAACGAGGAATCAACAGAGTTCACAACACAAATAGGAGTTAAGCAAGGATGTATCCTAAGCCCCCTCCTGTTCACACTAGTTTTAGATTCTGTAGTAAAAAAGGGAAAAACGAGATGAAAACACTGAAATTAGGATTTTAGAATTTGAGAAGGACAGAAATATCAGAACTGCTTTTCGCAGATGATATGGTCATATTAGCAGAAACTGAAAAAGACTTGCAACAAAATATGCGAATTCTAAACAGGGAACTGGCAAACATAAATATGAAGAAAAATTTACAAAAGACAAAATCAATGGTAATACCAAAGGAGCGTAAAATACATAATATTACGATAGGAGGAACAACAATAGAACAAATAGAAAGCTATAAATACCAGGGGACAAAAATCGAAAGTAATGGCAAATTAGAAAAAGAAATAGAAGACAAAGTAGGAAAAACTGGGAAACTATACAACATGGTAAGAGACACGTTCTTTGGTAAGAAACAAAAATAGTAAAAAAAAGTGATAAGATCTACGCTAACATAGTAGTGAAACCTGGACAATAACAGAGCAACAATAAGGGAGAATAAACGCAACAGAGATGAGATTTCTTAGGGAGATAGAAAACAAGATAAAACTAGACAAAGTAAAAAATGAGGAAATTAGACAGAACCTAGACATCGAGCCAATTAATGAAAGAATAGTAGAGGGACAGATGAGATAGTTTGGACATATAAACCGAATAAAAAATTAAAGAAACACGAAAATGATATACGAAACAAGAACACAGGGGAGGAACCAGAGAGGAGAACATGGAATCAGAGATACAACAGAGAGAAGGGGAATAAATTTGGAAGAAGCAAAATAACTATTACAAGACAGTAAGAGATGAGAAGAAGCATGCAGATTACACAAATGTTAAGACAACTGTGTATAAATATGTAAACCGTCTTACACCGCAAGGTAAAATCGTTTTATTTTTTAACTATTTCAGAAATATTCATCGAATTAACATCAATCTTTATGTTTCTTGACTATCTAAAAAAACAATTGCAAAAAATGTAGACAACGATTTTTTCTGTCGCAATCAAATATTCACGTTGTTTTCCTTTTAACATTTCTCCCTTATTATAAATGCATACTTGTTTAATTAAATAGCAAGACTATTCTTTGTAAAAATAAATACGTTTTAATTATAAATCAAATTAATTAAAGAAACCCAAGGCCTATAAAAAAACCCCACTTGTGTAGTTCAGTCTCAAGAAACATTTCATTAAGCACAGAAAGGAAAATGCAAGATTTCTTATCAAACACTGTACATTGCATTCCGTATAATTAAAAGCGGTTTTGCATGCAAACGACTGTTATTATTTTCATTATTTTCTCCAATTGGGAATATTTATGCTATTGCGCTGTATAATTTTCAAACAAACAAAAATTCCGCAGTTGAAATATTATAAATGCGATTACAATATTATTAATATTAATTAGTAAATAGAGATAAATGAGTTTCGGAGTGGAACGGTTCTAAATATTAAGTTGGATAATACAAGGATAGGCGATGAAGGTTATTGGTTGATAATAAGAAAAATGTGTAAAAAAATAATTACCGTAATCGGGTTCTAAAGGTTCCGTGTCGATAAATGGTTCCGGTGGTGGAGGAGGTGTCCTGGTTACTGAAAAAAAAGTTAAAGCTGCTTTAAATATTGAAAGTCGACGAGTTAGGGTCAAAACATAGCAGAGCGGGGAGCCTAGCGTCGACGCTAGCGGAGAGGTAAGAGGGTGAATCACATTCACATTCAACTTGTGCTCGTTGAATCTAGAACTCAAAAATCCTATCAATGATAACACATGCCTACAGTGAATTTGGTGATGGAAAGACTAATACGGTTTTCGAGAATACTCGTCATGCTGATTGTAATTGAATTTTTTTTTCATCATTCTACATATAGTTTAGAAGATATGCGAAGATGGAAGAAAACACAATTTTTTGTATTTATTACAATTTATTTCAATACTGAACAAAGAAAAAGCTTCGATTTAGCGATTCCTTTGTGTAAGATTTATCAGGACAGTCATTATTCCCTAGCAATAATCAGCCATCATGTGCTCATCCTAACTGCCATAGTTTGTTAGGTCTTTCTAGAACCTCTCTTATTGTTCCACACTGTAAAAACCAAGGTAGTGGACTTGATTACTCATATTACACTAGCGGTTTTTGTAATATTTCAACATGCTTTGCACCAGTTCAGGATAATTTTCAGACTTGTGATTTCCTAAGCAATTTTTAACCAAAGCGACAAAAGAAATTCTAAAAGATTCATGGAAGCACGAAATTGTTGTCTGATTAAATCTGATCTAAGGACCATCGAAAATACCACCTTTTACTTTCTCCTTACTTACAAGAAAATTTCCTGGCTATATAACTGAAATATTGGAAATTTTTATCTATAGCTTTTACAAATTGCCTCATTGGACCTAATTTTATGTGCAATGAATTTTTTCGATGTACCCACTATCTTAAATATCTATTACATGTTTTGCAAATACAGTTTGGTGCCCAAAGTTTGTTAGTATTTTCAATTTTAAAGTTAAAATAAGTACGCATTTTACACTTGTATTTGCACAAATGTAACAAAATATGTTTGGATTAATAAATAGAATCGTCTTGATGTCGACATTATTATGTAATTTATTTTTTTAAGTTTTAAATCACGCGACAATAAAAATAAACTTTTAACACAACTGCTCACAAGAAAATATAAACAATGCTGGTAGCTCGAAAACTGTATGTAGTTTTGAAACTTCTATGTCACTCACAGTGTTACCAGGTCCTATGCAGCAGAAATAAACTTAAATTTCAACGGCATTAATTTTTTTATTTAATTTTATAGACCTGTGTAATCATTTCACTAGTTGTATTATAGTTGAAAACAATAGTAAATGGACAAAGTTTGTTTTAAAAGCCTGTACCTTTTCTCTTTTTTGCAATGCTCAATATAAATTAAGGATTTATTGTCAACTATTTCCTGAGCTTAAGACCCGCCATATAACTTATGAACGCAACATATATAGACAAATACAAAAATGTCGCATCACTCGACCAACGCAATCTGAATGCAAATTACCAACGGCAAGGCCACGTTAGTTAATAATTAATAATCATAGTTATTTGAATCTCCAGCGAAATTAGACCAATTATAAATAATTAATGTCGGTGGATTCTTTGTTTCCGCGCACGCTTAAGTTTTTTTTTTTTTGTTTGGAGAGATCCAAGGAAATATCCCTGAAGACGGAAACTTTCGCGCTAGAGTGTGAAAATAATATTGACTATTTTATACGCTTCATCCTTTGTGGAGATGGCCATTGTTCCTTTGTGATCAACAATAAAAACAAACCCATGTTCGAATTGTTTGTGTCATTTTTGTAAATTTATGAAAGTTCAGTTTGTTTCTAGCTTAAAATATTCTTTATCAATGACTAGAGCTTTAATCACTTAATCTGGTATTAAACAATTTGAAGCCAAATCATACATTTTATTTAATTGTTGGTTAATTAATTCAAAGTAAAATAATTATTGACTTCAACAGTGCTCTTTATAACATAATTTCTATCTACGAGCCTGATCCTGCATAATGAATATTATTCTACAGGGTATTTCCACTACTACCACATAAACTTTACAGCAGTAGTTCTCGGCCATTTTTATCTGGCGGCACCCAAACACAAAATATGAAAATATCAAGGTAACCTAATTCTATTATCTCTCAACTAATCGATTCTAAATCCACCACTCAACCTAACCTAACTTTGTAAACTGCTATCATACTTAAGCCAATGCCGCAACCTGCCATCTATCCTAAAATTTGTTATCTAATCTCTACTACCCCCCTAAAACGGCTATCTAAGCTTAATAATATTTAAGATCTCATGCACATTTCAAATTAGACTAGTTTCTAAACTGTAGTTAAAATAACATTAGACCAATAAAACATTTTATTTTGACTTAAGATCATATTGGATTTGAACTTGATTTGATTAACAGAAACATCTCGCTAACTTCTAGAAAGTGCAGTTATTCCATTAATTGCATCTTAATTGTTATTTATTTTTAGAGAAAATAAATTAACATTTCCTGGTGTATTGTTTGTATCAATCCTATTTTAACACGCATGCAGACATACCGGATGGATCGCCAAAGGCGGATTTACGGTATGTCTATCTGATAGCTCGAAATCCATACCGAAATAGAAACATTTTAAATCGCCGCATCATCCTTCCAGCATTTAAAGAAAATTGAAATTTCTTCTGAAAACGAACTGAATAATATTGAGTAACGGAAATTTCGAATCTTCATAATCACCTTTTAATACCAGCTTAATACCGAAATATCAAGTCACTATTGTGAAAGAAAAGTCAAGGGCCATTAAGCTCACAGAAGAAGAATCAAGCAACTGGAAAATTAGAGCTATGTTCAAAAAAAAGATTGCATTCAAATTTTTTAGCAGCATATTTTCCACAATCTTGCTGATGTCTTCAGTTGTCAGAGCTGCAGAACTGGATTTTCTTTTATCGGGAAGTGTTTGTAGTTCTTTTCTTTTGACCGCACGTGCCTTTCTGGCATCTTCAAAATCAATGCTTTTTAATGGGTCTATTTTCCGATTAAAATCTTTAAAGTACTTTTTCTAGAGAAGCTTTCCGGAAATATTCCAAATCGTCTTCACAGCTTACTCCTTATAATTGGTGCCATTAGCTCGCTTCATGTTAAAAGCCCAGTCTTTGAGAATACCTGCCAAGTGTTCGTCCGAAGTTTGCTCTACAAAATCGTATTTTCGCTTTTCACAAAATGCCGAATACTGCTTTCAAATGCTTTTGTGCGTTGTCATCGTATTCGCAGGCGTTCAATTGCTTCGCTTATTTCTAACCCTGAAGCTTTTCCGAAGCGATTCATTGCGATATTATTTGACATTTGTTGATAAATACGAAACGTTGTCGTTATGATAATTATTAAATCATGGCTTTAGATTTTAATTATTATTCACTATTTTTGCTTTGTTGAACCCACCGAAAAAACGAAGTGATTAAACCACGTCGTCAAGGGTATATCCGTTTATCTTTACCTGGTAGCTAAGTGAAATTCTCAATTACTATTGGCCAAATTTATGATGAGTTGTATAATCAGGTATAAATATGAGATATGTGGATATCTGATCTCGTGTTGTTTCAAATGAAGATTAAATCAGTATTTAACACGCGCATGAAGTTAAATTTGGAGTTTCGAAAAGCCTTCAAATTTTCAAGATTTTCTAAACAAGAAATTTTACTTCATGCTTAACCAAGAGGTGGAAACTCTCGTTAAAGGTCAGTCATTAAATGCTATTAATTACCAAATATTTAAAGACTTTTAATTTTAACTCTATAAAACAACGATAGTGTGATTTTATCGAAAAATTTCGATAAACCGGTTTTTAATCACAAATTTACCTAATTATTTAACTGTTTGAATATTTTTAATTCACATGAGACAAAATTCATGCATAAACAAAATATTTTTAAAAAATTAAAGACGATTCAAATACATTACAAGACAACAGTATAGTTTTACTTGTAATTATTATTATTATTATTAAATATTTGTAAGTGCAAAAAGGGTTTCCTGTTTATGGTTAAAATAAAATAAATATATATTCATTGAGTCCTAGAGCTAATGCTCTTTGGTACTTTTCGAATATAAATTATTTTTAAACCACCACCTCCACTAAATGTTCATTCAACTTTTGAATATCGCATTTGTATTCATAAACAGTAAAGACAATGGAGTAAAACAAAACGAATCCTCTCGTCAGGTAAACAACTTATTAATTTTCGAAATATTAAATTCAGAAAGTCAACCCAAATACAAATTTGTATTCCAACCCTTTCGAAATTTGAATACAATGTCCTCGACGTGTAAATCCGTTACACCAGTAGGCGAGAGAGCGTTGTTTCTGCGATATTCTAATTAATTTCTTTTGGTAAGAAGGATGGGAGTTCCATCCGTTTTCCCGATAAACACATACAATTATGCAAATTGCCCGCTACCAAAAACAGCGTCGTCACGAAACTGTTTTTTTTTTTTTCGTACATACGGATGTATTAATTATCTAGAAATCGTCGCGTTTTTTTGTTTGGGAGTAAAAGAAAAGTTGTAATTAAAGGAGGCAATTAATCAAAAATGTTTCATCTTTTACAACCTATTTATAAGCAGCTTTAATGATTATAATTAAATGGTAAGTTAGTACCTCGTGAAAAATATACATGGATTTTTTCTTTTAACCCTTTCAGCCCTAGATTTTTTCTGGTTCCCAAAAAACCGTGTTGTACACTGCATATTATTTATTACTATCTTAGATATACAGAGAGTTTGTCTTTTAAGTATACATATCTCAATATACTGTATACGCTGTTAATCTTCAGATATTCGTTGTTTTACAAATATTTCAAATTGAACTTTCAAACGAGTGTTTTCCACTCCCAGACTAGGCATGAAGTAAAATTTCGAGTTAAGAAAAACCTGAAAATTTGGTTTAGTCGAGTAGCGCGTATTACTTAAAACTTTCACGGTCTGCACGTGGGGACCATAAAGTTTAAGTAAATATGAAAAAAACTTTTGAACGCTTCGTAAATCGAGTAGTTTTCGCATGTATTAAAACATGTCACTTGGTGATACTTTTAGTGAAATAATCAACAAAAATTGTAATTTTCATGTAAAATTGCCTCTCTTGTAAAAATAGAAGATATACATTCGTTTTTGGACTCTTCCAGTCTAATATCTATTAATATTTAAAAGCGGTTAGTTTTCTTCTCATATAAATAAATGTGCCTCAAACTTGAAATTAAAAATTATTGTGAAGAAAGTGTTAATGTTTTCATTCCCAGTTTAGTTCAAATCTTCACGTAACTCAAAACCATATTTCTGTAAATATGAGTCAGAAAAAATATTTATTAATAAATGTTGATAATTTGAGTAATAGTGCAAGTGTACATTAGCAAGGATTAATGTTATCATGTTATCAACATAAATTTAAATTTAGATCTCACATTTTGGATGATGATGAGTGAAAGCGAGTAAACTAATGTATTGAAATGACCAGATTTTGTAGAATTAAATTCCCCCTTAAATTGAAAAATCCGATTGCTCCAGGGTCTTGAATTTTAGAAGATTTAGTTACCCGAACAACTTCTGAGGTATACTTTTTACTTTACTTTAAATCAGTGTTTTATACGCTTGGCATATGAAGTCAAACTTCGAGATTTAGAAAAGCCTGAAAATTTGGATTGGTCGTGTAGCGAAGCGAATCGATTTAACCAGATATCTAACAACCTAACGACTTATCTAATCTAATCTAGCTTTATCTAACTAAACTTCGTCTAACCGTTCTTGATGGGGCTGGTAAGATAAATTTAGATTATACCACTTTTAATTAGATAAAAACACACCAAAATCCAAATTATTTAAATGTTCGCCATTTTAACAGAACAGAGAAAAAGCACTAAATATATTTAATGACTTTTTTTATACTCCTCAAATGCCGAAAATTCGAACTTGATCTACATTTTAAAGATGAACTCACAGCCAATTCATTCAGTCTTCCAAACATTATCCCAACTAATTTGCGTGTTTTGATTTTTAATTAAGAGGAATATAACAGGCGTATAGATTTTAGAATTGACATATCTTTTTAAGGAATTATCCTATAGATTTGAAATTTTGATAGCTTAAATTATATATAATTTTCTGTCCGACTATGTTTTATTTTTTTTTTTAAATTCAATAGTTACGGAGATATGACTAAAAAAAATGGCAATTTTCAAAATAAATAAAAATTAAAACATAGTCGGACAGATAATTTTGTATTACGTCCAAATATGAAATTGTATAGTGATGCGATGATCAATAGCCGTTAAAAGTCAATTCTAAATTACGCTCTGGGAACTGCTGCCGCCGTGCGGATAAACCTACGTAACTCAACGGCCTCGCGCTCCGTACACTCTACGCCAAAAGTTTCTCGCGCTGTGATTTGAAATTAGTTCTTACGATTTTGTTTCGTATTTAAGGGAATACTGATTCCAAATTTCAGTGTATTATTATCCTTTATAGATTACTGCACTTTAGATTGATGTATAATTACAACAATTATAGTGATTTTTGTATATAAAATCCTAATTATTCATTTAGTTACTTACATAATAATATGTACGTATTACATAAGCTGTTTATTAATTGAGGGATAGCATTGTGCTCTTCTCTGTTTATATGTTCGTGTTGATATTGTTTTTTTTACAATGTAACGAAGGCAACAGATTCTCAAAGGCGGTCCTTTTTTGTCGGATTCGCGAATGGGGATTTTACGAGTATTATGAGTATTTTCGTTTATATTTTTTAAATTCCAATAAAAAGCTGACATTTGATAACAAAACTCATGTCATGTAAATCCTTTTTAAAAACAATCTATGGATAATTGAATTGATTTACGGTTAGGAGTACATTAGATTAAACTTTCATTTAAACTGGACAAACTAGTGTTGTTTTATTCGAAAATTATAATCGAATGCTTATAACGCATTTACAATACAACTATTGTAATGATTTAAACCCATTTGAAAACATTTTGAACTGTATCGTTTGTTTTCTTATTGCGTGATTTGCCAGCTAGCATATTCATCATAGATTCCGCGCTATACACACTTAGCGAAAAAATCTTGTAGTCTTGTATATCACCACGTGTGTGAACATCCGATATTCTATTTACCGTGTGGATTTACAATTTATTACAAATTATTTTTTTTTTGGTGTATTTGTGTTTGGGTGTGTGAAGTGTGTGTATTATTATTAACAAGGACAATATGGGAAATAAAGACTTGAAAAAGAAAAAACGTGCTTGTACATATAAACAATCCAGAAAACGGTAAGTGTTACTTATGTATTTATGGTGTCTGATGCATTATGCAATGTATTGTATTGATACAAATAAGACCATATCATTTTGAGGCAATTTCTGTTCAATGTCTGTTTCTTTTATTATTCCCGACGTACAGTGTGTTTTCGGGAGCATGCGTTGCACAGTATGACCGATCCAAGCGAACGCTTTTTTGTAGACACAAAAATTTCTAAATCGGCTGATATCACTTATTTTTATTTAAAATTGTTCAGAAAGCAATTAGGCAAATAAAAATGTCCACTCTCTCAAAAATGCGTGATGCTTTGAACTGGTTAAGTATTAATTTAATAAAAAATTAAATCTTTTATACAATGCAACTAAAATCGTTTATCCATTAATAGTAAGGAATTAAAACAATTTAATTTAACGAATCTTAAAGTATTACTTTTAATTTTCAATTTTTCTTCATACTATATTAAGCAAAATAAAAATACTGATGCAGATTTTGTTAATCTATAAAAAAGTTAAACAGACTTTTTGTCTAAAATAATTTGGGAGGCAAATAATACAACATTAATTATTTCAAATTTTTTGTTTTTTTTAAATTTTCTGTTGGCTGCCTCATAATCTATTTTATGCCAAGTATGTTTAGGATTTATAGTGGTTGTGTACAAATATCTGATTAATAAACGCCTCTCAAATTAACAATACATTCACACTAGCGCTAAGAAATGGCATTTATCAAATCAAGCAAATGTTACTAAATCATAATAATTGTTATAGAAATTTGTGGAAAACTAATTCACATGAGCCGCAGTTAATACCTGACCAAACGTCTAGACAGAGCACAAGCAATGATAATGGTCCAGATTACCTTATACAAGTAGAAGAAGATGATCACGCCAGAGGTACTTTTTCTTTGGAAGGCAGGAGGATTGTTGATATGAACTATTTGTGGAAGCAAATTCAAGAATTGCAGCATATGCCATCGTTTGGGTGTACTTTAAAAAACTGCAATATTATTAACGAACAAAAAGTTGGACTTCGTTCCAGATTTAAAATTGAATGTAATATGTGTAATTCGATTAATGTTCTGGATACAGAAAAGCCTGAAGAAATTGTCGATGTAACAACTACTGCAGTATTAGGTAACTATTTTTTATTGCAGCGATAGTCATGACTCATTTATAATAAAGCGAGTAACTATATTTAATTGTGTGATATTTGCCGGACAAGTTAGAAAAAAAAAACATGAATATCACAAAACACAATTTGCTTTTAATTTTAATACGATTGTTTCTAATTCTCAATAATTCTAATAATTATTGAAAGTTGTTATACAATACAACATTTTTATCATTATTAAAATATATGTTGACAAATAATATTGAAGTTGATTATTTTTATTTCATAAGGTACTTCCTCGATAGGATGTGGATATTCACAGTTGGAAGAATTGACTTCTATTTTGAACATTCCGAATGTCAACTTAACTGCCTATAGCAAAATTCATACCAACTTGGAATGTGTAGTTCAAGATGTGCTAATGCAGCAATTGACATTAGCTGGTGAAGAGGAATCCAAAATTGCTATCGAAAATGGACATACTGATGCAGAAGGCTATCCTTGCGTTACTGTAATAGCAGATGGTGCGTGGTCGAAACGCTCTTATAAAACCAACTATAATGCGTTATCAGGTGTTGGGGTAATAATTGGCGAAGCAACGAAGAAAATATTATACGTAGGAGTCAAAAACAAATTTTGTGTATTTTGTGCCAGATATAAAGCACAGCAGAGAGATGTTCCCGACCACACTTGTGCAAAAAATTGGGGGGGTAGTTCAACATCAATGGAATCTGCAATAATCGTTGAAGGTTTCAAGAAAAGCTTGGAAATGCATGGCATAAAATACACAAAATTAGTTGGAGATGGTGACAGCAGTGTGACGAGAAAACTTCTAGAAGAAAAACCATACGGTGAAACAATTGTACAAAAAGTGGAGTGTGTAAATCACCTGTTGAGAAACTTTTGTAATCGTTTAAGGGATACATGCAAAAAATCCAAAAATTCATGTGGACTTACTATTCCGATAAGATTAAGGAAAATTTTGGAAAATAATATAATGAAATTTCGCATTGCCATAAAAAAAGCAGCTATTTTCCACAAAAAATCAGATGCAAGTGAAGCAGACAAAATTTTACTATTAAAAAGAGATATTAAAAATAGCGTTGATCACATTTTTGGTCTGCATGTAAACTGTGATCCATATTTTTGTAAAGGAAGTAAGTGCGAGGAACAAAATCTAGTTCCTCAGTTAACAGAATGTGGATTAAAGGAGGATATTTTAAAATGCATGCAAAGATTACTGCAAAACGCATCATCCATTCTTTTAAATAAAACTAATAATTCGGCTGAGCAATTTAATAGTGTAGTAAATAAATTTGTCGGTGGAAAGAGGATCAACTTCAGTTTCAAAGGATCTTATCAAACTCGATGTTTTTTGGCAGCAATTTCGTATAATTGCAAGGAATACTATATACAAAAAATCATCGAGTTTATGGGGTCAAAAGCAGGAACATATACAAACAAATTTATTGAACGTCGACAACTCAGACGTGCAAGAAATGCAAAAAATAAGAAACGCACAAAAATATTTAAAACTAGAAGCGTTGCCAATGCGGATGCCGACTATGGAAACGTTATTGCGGACCTAACGGATGAAGAAAAAAAAAGTAGAATGAAGAAATTAGAAGATGTTCTGAAAAAAACTAGAGCTGAAATAGTGGAGATAGAAAAAAATACTAGAGGGCAAGCCGCCAATCATTTGTGGCACAAAGAACGAGCCTTTAGGATAACGGCATCTTATTTCGGACGAATTTGCAAATTAAAATCGACAACTAATCCAGAAAAAACTGTAAAAAGCATCCTATATAATACCTTTAAAGGAACCGCGGCAACTAGGTATGGGCAGCTACATGAAGAAACTGCTAAGAACGAATTCTGCCAGCAAAGTGGATTATTTGTAGAAAATTGTGGTTTCTTTGTGGGCGAAGGAGAACAGTACTTTTTAGGAGCAAGCCCAGATGGATTACTTGGTGATAATGAATTAGTGGAGATAAAATGCCCTGCTAATTTAGAAAAACTAGGAATTTTAGAAGGAATACAACAACAAAAAATTGATTTCTTGAAAGTAAATCAAAGTGGCAGCATTGAATTAAAACGAAATCATAATTATTTTTATCAAATTCAGGGGCAATTAGAAATATGCAAAAAAGATGTTTGTTATTTCGTAGTGTGGACGCCTCACGAATTACATGTAGAAAGGGTTTACAGAGATAATAATTTTTGGGAGCAAAACATGAAACACAAATTGCAACATTTTTATTTCTTAGCAGTTCTATTAGAATTAATAAAAAACCATATATAAAGATATTATACAGATGTTATACAGGGTGTAATTGAAATAATGTACAGGCTCTTAAGGGGGGATACACAGCACTATTTTACATATTTTTCCGCAAAATTAAAAAAATTAGAATTATTGGAATTTTGCATATTTTTCACTTTTTAAGAATTTCTGGTTATTTGCGTGCATAATATGTCTCGTGTATGATTAAGTATGTTGACGAGTGTTTTCTGGGAATTCCGAATTCTTGAGTTAGTTTAAACACAGGCAGACTATTTGTAATGTCAGTTGAATAAATACGCGCACATTTATCATGGACCACAAACATGTTTATTTTTATTATTAGTTAATTTTAATAATTGATTACGGGCTATCTATTAAACTTTTTTAAGTTTCAATTGCAGATATAATTTTCTTAAACGCTGCCTTATACCGTGTGTCCTACGTAAAAGGTCCCAAGCTGTAGCGACTTTATTTATAAATAAAAATGAAAAAAATATATATATTTTAAAATCGGGTGTTGATTGCTACAAACTACCGCTAACATTTTTTTTCTAAGGGCGGCCATCTTGTCGTAATGACGTCATCGGCCATTTTTTTAAATGGCACCAAAGAAATTTCATTAATACTTTTTTATAGAGATTTTTCTAAGCTTTTTAACGGTGTAATTATTTCATATGCTTGCATTACATTTTCTTTGAGAAAAATACAAAAAACAAAGCAAAGAAAAGTTGGCAATGGATTTTTTTGGTTACTTTTTGCGAGTTTTTTTGAGAAATTTATAATTGTAAATTATAAATATGTATTAGTTTGACATATTTTTACAGTTTAAATATAAAGGCATATTATTTTTGTTCATTTACTTTATTAATAATATTAAAAAAAATTCAAGGCCAACTTTTCTTTGCTTTGTTTTTTGCATTTTCCTCACAGAAAATGTAATGCAAGCATATGAAATACTTATACCGCTGGAAAGCTTAGAAAAATCTCTATAAAAAAGTATTAATAACATTTCTTTGATGTCATTTAAAAAAAAATGGCGGATGACGTCATTACGACAAGATGGCCGCCCTTAGAAAAAAATTGTAAGCGGTAGTTTGTAGCAATCAACACCCGATTTTAAATTTTATATATTTTTTTTCATTTTTATTCAAAAATAAAGCCGATAGAACTTGGGACCTTTTACGTAGGACACACGGTATATGGTATATGGTTACAGAATTCGTTAAAAGTGTAAGAGGAATATAACAGGGGTATAGATTTTGGAATTGCTATATCTTTTTAAGGAATTGTCCTATAGATTTGAAATGTTGACAGCTTAAATTATATATAATTTTCTGTCCGACTATGTTTTAATTTTTTTAAATTCAGTAGTTTCGGAGATATGACTAAAAAAAATTTCAAAATTTTAATAAACGCCTCTCAAATTAACAATTATACATTTACACTAACGCTTAGAATTGGCATATATCACATCGAGCATGGATAAAAATGATTTTTTTAGGAGCCAGTCCGGATGGTCTAGTTGGAAATAATCGACATCTAAAAATAAAGTGCCCTGCTAACCTGGAAGACGTCAGTGTTGATTTGATTTCTTGAAAGTGAATGCAAGTAGGGGCATTAAGTTAAAAAAAAGTCATAATTACTTTTATCAAGTGCAGGGGCAACTAAATATTTCAAAAAGAAAAGTTTGTTATTTCATAGTATTTACCCCCAATGAAATTCTCATTGAAAAAATTTATAAAGTAAATTTATTTTGGAATCTACACATGCTACCAAAATTACACAATTTTTATTTTTCGTCTGTTACTTTAGAAATAATAAAAAATAAAACATAAAACTTCATATTATTATTTTTCATTTTTATAACCTGTGTTTATATAAGTTTACATTTTAAACATGTTTCGCTTCATCAGGCAGATGAATAATAATTATTCATCTGCCTGATAAAGCCACTGTGTAAACATGTTGCAGTGTTCAACAATTAAGTGATACCTAAGGTAAACAAAACTTGACCGTCAATTGATTTGATATTTAAATGTATGTAGTATTGTAGTTATTTAAATTTACAATTCAGTTATTTACACAGTAAATCAAAACCGGTTTACCCTTATTTTAATAATAATTAAATATTTGAAATAAAAACAGCACTATTGGGAGGGTTTCACTTTTATTTGTTGAACACTGCAACATG
This sequence comes from Philonthus cognatus, assembly GCA_932526585.2. Classification (NCBI taxonomy): domain Eukaryota; kingdom Metazoa; phylum Arthropoda; class Insecta; order Coleoptera; family Staphylinidae; genus Philonthus; species Philonthus cognatus. Next base: position 75,759,056 of record OW052241.1, read on the forward strand.
TTTCACTATAAGGTAAATGAATCATTCCTCAATTAAATATTTAATTTAAATTATTAACGATAGAGGCATTCATTTTGTTATACATGTAAATTAAATTAAATAACTCTTTGACTTTATTTAATTGAACTAGCACTCAATTAAAGTTAAAAAAGATATAATACATCATCTTTAACTAAAATAATAGTTTTTTTATTTATAAAAACTAGTGTTCGTTTTTTTAGTTTTTTTTTGTCCCTATGTGTAGGAATTGAATTTTGAGGGGGAGCTCAAACTTTAATTATATCTGATGCTTTTCAAGTCCTAAATCCGCGACTAGATACAAGAAATGCATATTTATCAGAATACATAAACATCATTAAGAACATATAATGATAATAAATTCAATCGGTCATTATTTTTACTTTCCCTATGTAATAAAAAAAAATATTATGAAGGGTACATAATCAGCAGAGTTCAATATAAAAATCATTCTATTATATTTTGATAATAAATTTAAAAAATTATTTGAATTAATTAATGCACATTATGCGTAAGAATAGGCCTCTTCAAATACTATCGACACTCACAATACTCATTTATTTGTAAATTAATTGGCTGGAATTTCATTAAACAATGCGTGTTCTGTATGAATGCGTTCAAAGAAGTAAATCAGCTGAGCCAGCAACGAACGCTAACGCGAACGCGATCCGTAGCTTCCTCAAAATAACGAATAATGGGAATAATGAAAACCGCGCCGCGTTGACTTTTTTCTCCGAGCGTACACATGATTTCGGGCGGTTGTTCGTTAGGACTTCGTTTGAGTTCGGTATGATAGCCTCCTCTTCAGAATATTGCGTGTCTCACCAACACGATCAGCGGCCGACCCTGCTATACTCCTCTTAACACGAGGTTTGCGTTTTGGATTAAAAAAAAAACGCAAAACAGAAAAACCAGTTAGAAAGTATACATACATTCAGCGATTAAAGCGAAAAAATGCGCATAATCCTTAATTAGACAGACCACTTTTCTGCAAAAGGATTTTCCACATTAATAATTTATAACATTGAAAATAATGGATCTCGACATCTCGATTTGGAACAGAAATACCATTCCCGGCCACTTAGTCAGAACGGACTGGAACGGAGTCTTGTGTGAGTAAACAAATCACCTATTCTTAGAAATAACAATAATCATCGTATCTATAAATGTCAATCGTTTACGGCGAAATACAACAAAGAGAAATTTGTGAAGAAAATTGGTTGGCATTAAAATTAACGATTCGCTTAATAATTTGGCAGAATCTTAAAACACTCGACTTTACCAAATAATTACCTACTGCTTAGAAGAGTCCTAAAACACGATACTATAGTAAATATTAATTGATTTGACATATTTCATTACACAAAAACTGTCAGCTAACTTTTACTAATGAGAAGTAGAAATACCGCATTTAATGCAAGATCAAACGTAATCCATATGATCTAAAAGTTTTATCCTCTAGAACAGGGGTTCTCAACCTTTTTCAGGTCGCGCCTCCCCCTTATTTTATTTGGGTTTTTTTAGTTATATTAAAACACCATTATGGCCTTATTTCACTTTACCTACTCTTTAGGAAATTCACAGCCCTCCCCCTGATATCTTGCCGCGCCCCCCTAATGTGGCGTGCCCCCCGGTTGAGAAACCCTGCTCTAGAAAGATAAGAAATTATTTGTTAAAAATATTATGTTGGTAACAAATTATTAAAAACAATAATAATGTTTACTCCAATTGTCACAGTCAATTTTTTGTATCCAAAATAACATTTCATTTTACTATTTATTAAAAGTAAAGAGTACGTAACACATACATAATTTTAATAACATTAAAATTTCAATCACACTACTTATACTTTGCAATCTGCAATTTGATATGCGAATTATTATAATATATACACCATTCCATTTGTTTCTGGATCTCGCCTAGCTATGGAAAAGTGACAGTTTAAGTATTGTAAATGGGGCTGGTTGTGTTTTAAATCAGGATTTTTAAATGTCACTGTCAGATGTTCGATTTTAAGGTTATAATTTCTGACTATTGTGATCTTACACTGTTCCCTGTTTTACAAATTTTCAGATATAAAAGGATAATAATATGCAGTTTTAAGATTAACAAAATTTACTACTTGGTTTTTGTACATACAAACACAGCAATAATATTGTATACAACAAATATAATGAATTCGGCTCTGCAAACTTATTTCGTCATCCATTTGTATTTCTCGCTTGGGTCTTCCCGTTAACACATTTGATCAACTCCATCCATCCACCTTAATTTTGGTCATTCTCTCTTCTGTTAGCCCTCAGTATTTTTTTGTAGAATTGCAAATTTATTCCCACCCTCTTGTGATACTGATAATTTTCATGTCAAACAATTTTTAAGCCCTCATTCCACTTTTATTATTAAGTCAAGAGAACCTGCATCTGAATCTTCTGATGTTTGTTCTGAGCCAGCGAAATAATAAAAGGAGGAATGGTTTCAAAAGAAAGGTTCCCCATGTGTTTTGTCCAGTCATCCGAAATAAGTTTTTCACAATGATCACAGATATTTTGCCACATATCGGATGTACATTTTGAGAGAGACTCAAGCCATAAATTCTGAACACGATCCTTAGATGGTTGCTTAGAATTTATGTGCTTATTGTAGTAAGTCTTACAAAACCCCCATGCCATTTCAATTGGATTGTATTGACAATGGTATGGCGGTAATCTAAGAACTTCGTGCCCGTTCTTTCTCAAAATGTCATCAACTACGTAAATTTTGTCATTTGATCGAAAAGGTATAAATAAAGCCCATAGTTCCTTTTTGGTTAATTTTGGATTGAATTTTACATTGTGTTTAACCAACCACTCCTGCATTTCGCATTTCTTACAAGAAAATGAAGGAGTTTTGTCTAATTGCACAGAATGGTATGCAGCATTATCCATAATAACTACACATTTCCCTGAAAGCTTAGCCAAAGCAGGAATAAGTTGATTAACCACCCAATTTTGAAAAGTATTACCATCCATTGTGGCATGGTAATCTCGGTCATTGTTTTTCGAATGTAATAAAAAATCGCACCCATCCAAAAACCCACCCCTATAAATAATTGTTGCAAGATTAACAATAAACCTCTTGAAAATTAAAAAGAGGATTACTTATGATATCATAAATTATTGCAACACTGTTAAAATAAGGAATCAGGAGTGGCAATTTAAAAAAAATGTAAATGTTGATACTGCAACATAACAACACGAAAGCATGGCTAGGAGAGATCCAGAAACAAATGGAATATATTATAGTTACTTTTTTTTCATTGTCTTATATGTTTTATAGCAAATTCGTTGATAATATTATCATAATTTAGATTATTGGTAGATAAAACTGGTAACGACGTAAATTGTTTTTGACTAATGCTTGATATCAAGTATCTTTTATTATTTTTAACTTGTAACTAAATCCATGTTTAAACCGCAATCCAGACCAACCAGAAGGTAATCAATATTTACAATTTCCAAGTTTACTTTCGAAACGGCTCCTTAACCTCAGCATTTTTACAAATTATAATCAATAAACATTGGAATCTTCCACTTTATATTTTCAAGGCGTGTTTTTGCGGTTTCCTCTACTATTCTCAGCTCTCGGCTAATTCTACGAACGTCTCAACGGCCATCTTCAAACACGTTTTCGAATAACCCGTGGGCATGTTTGCACATGAAAACCGGCGATTTTCAATGCACGCTTTGCGAGAAAAACGATCGGATCGTCCTTGCCCGAGGATAAATATTACTAAGCGTTTCCTTTTAGGTTTTCCTCGCATCAGAGAGAAATAATGAGAAATAATTCGTAGGAGTTAAAAGATTACAATAATTTTTACTCTGGTTATGAATTGCGCAATGTTTTCGTCCTTGTTTTTTACTTTCTATTGATAAAACTCACAAACTTGCTGGATTTCAATGATTAAGCATGAAATAAATTTTCTGGCTTGTCTAAACTCAAAATTTTACTTCATGCGTCACGCGTTTATAAAACACTTATTTAATTTGAAATTTGTTTTCGGTTAGACGAAATAAACATTTGTAGAATTTATTGACGTTACATTAATAAATTGTACAGATGTTTATTTCGCCTAGTCAAATCTTGCGTTTTCAAAATTTTAACGCCTGTGGGTAAGCAAAAAACCCTTTATATTACTAAAAGTGGTAGCTAAAACATGTTCTAATTGATCACTTAATCACAATATATTGACGGTTTGACCCATTGAATAATGTTACAAAGTAATAATTCTATTTAACTATGCGAGAAATTAGAACACTTTTGTGCTTATAACACTAAAAGTCATAAGATGTAACATGTTTAGCATATCAACCAGAGCTAGGACGAATCCTCAAAAAAAAGGATTCGAATCACAAATCCGAATCACCTAATATGATTCGAATCACGAATACTCGAATAAAGGATTCGTAAGAGATAAATTTGATTCGAATTAAAGATTCGAATCCTGTTTTTTCGTATCACGAATACAAATCCTTTAAAAATAAATTTGATTATTTTTGCAACCATTAACATTTTAATATTGGTTGTTTTAAAAGAAATGTTCATAACCGAATTATTTATTATTAACACTGAACACCCTTGATAAGAGAGTTAATATCTAATTCCGTGTAACTCTAATTAAACATGCAATTGTGTTTTTTTAAACTTTACTTAAAATCAGTGTTTTATACGCGTGGCGCATGAAGTAAAATTCCGAGTTTAGAAAAGCCTGAAAATTTAGTTTAGTTGCTCCGTGCTTCACGCTAAGCGACGGAACCAAATTTTCAGGCTTTTCTAAACTTGAAATTTTACTTCATGCTTAACCTGGGAGTGGAAACACTCGTTCGAAACTTCAAATTGAACTCTGTTATAAAATAGACGAATGCCTGAAAACTACTCAAAAGGAAAATTTCCTGAATATTATTAAACGCGAGAAAGTCAATAAAAAGTGAGGGAATTTCATTCAAATTGACCAAAACACTAAACAACGCTTTTTAAATAAATCGTGAAAAGTAAAAAAAATATACAGAAATTATGAAAAATATCACAATTATTGACATTTAACAAGAATCACGAAACAACAAAAAAAATAGTAGCAAAGTAAATAAAAATAACAAATCATGAAAAAATACTAATACTATTATAGAAATCTGTTCAAATTGTTAGTCAAAAAAATTGACTATCAATTGTGTAATGTTCAATTTTAAAGATTTCTATTTCTAGTTTATTTTATCAATTAGTTTTGTAAGCGTTGACAACATTTATTGTTGTAATTATTTATTTTAAATGTTGACAGTTTTGATTAATATTCCATTCCCATTATAAATTATATAAATTTAGACAATAACAAATTCTATAAACATAATTTATAATGGAAATAATAATCAAAATTGTCAACATTGTAACTGATCAAATAAACTATAAATGATAAATCTTCTAAATTGTACTTTACAAAAATAATATTTATTAAAAAAAAAACGTTAAAACTGAACCAATTATTCAAAAAGTTGATTGGAATGAGCAAAATTTTCAATATTGGCAAATTCACAATCTATACAACGTCAAAAATATTATTTAATATTAGTCAATAATCAAAATTGAAAAAGAAAACAAACTTGTAAAAGACGAAAATTGACAAAAGACGTTAGAGCACTGCACGGGCTGGGCTTTCGACCGGCCGGGCACTGCGCGGGCTGGGCTTTTAATCGACCGGGCCGGGCCGGGGTTCCAATCCAAAATTTAAAACCGGGCCGACCAGAGCCGGGCTCTGACTGATTGTTTTAAAGTTTGTTTTTATTTTTAATTGCAAACTATATAATAACATAAACAAGTAAATATAAACTAGAGTTTGTAAACTTTGAATTATTCAGACTAAAATATGTACCAGGTCGGGCCGGACCTGTTCGATTATTTACCCGGGCCGGACTCAAAAAAAAAATTGGCAGATACGTTTCAAAATATTCAAAATCAACAAAAAAGTACAATTATATTTTTTTCGATTTCTGATTTTATTTATATTTTGGTAAAAAATAAATAAAATTTAGTTGTATAAAATAACATCAAAATAATGATTAATATCTTAAAAATATAATACATTAATTAATACATTATTTTATTACTACAGAATAAAAAAACACAAATAATGGTGAAAGTTACCAACAACAAAAAAATAGAAGTTACTCAATTGACAAATTCAATAATAAAAAAATACAAAAAGTAATAAAATGGATGACATAACAAAAGAATAAGTTTCAGTCATTTGATATTTTTATCAAAGCATTCAATATACAGCTTTAAACTAGAGTTTTCCACTCCCAGACAAAGCATGAAGTAAAATTTCGAGTTTAGAAAAGCCTGAAATTTAGGTTTGGTCGCTTCGCAAAGCCGAGCGTCCAAATCAAATTTTCAGGCTTTTCTAAATTCGAAATTTTACTTCATGCGCCACGCGTATAAGACACTGATGTAACGTGACGAAGGTTAACAACAACACAAACAAATATTAATGCGAATCCTCAAAATTTATTCCAATTATTTTTGACGATTCGAATCATTATGTAAATATTCGAATTTTTTTATAAATGTTCGAATCCTTTAATAAGGATTCGAATCAGCCGTCCTTGGATTCAAATACGAATTGAATTCTTTTATAAAAATGTAACGAATACGGATTAAGAATCCTTTTTAACTGAATTATTTGAATACCTCTAAAAGGATTCGAATCCATGATTTGAATCCTAAATGAGTCAAACCCTGCCCAGCTTTAAATATCTTAATTAATTGCACAGATAAACTATACAAAGATACAAATATGGTTGAATTTCTAGCCTAGTTAAATGGAAAAAAACAAGTATATTATCAGAAACTTTTTTTATTTATTTCTTAACAGAGCTGGGCAGGATTCGAATCATTCAGGATTCCTTTTAGAGGATTTAAAAGTGGTATTCGAATACTTTAGTTAAACTGGATCCCGATTCGTTACATTTTATAAAAGGATTCGTATTCGAATCCAAATGCGGGTAATTCAAATCCTCATAAAAGGATTCGAATATTTATTAAAGGATTCGAATACCTACAAAAAGACTCGAATACTTACAAAAGGATTTTTTTTTTTAATTAAGACGGCTTTTGCCTGGCCCTGGAATTAACATCCATTAGCCAACATTACTATTATATTTAATTTTGTTTATTTTTACTCCATACCACTTATTTACTCATTCATTTTTTTCCTTTTTTTTCTTTCTTTCCTCTCTTTCTTTTTTTTTTTCTTTTGTTTCCCTTTTTTTATTTTCTGTTTTCCCTTTCTTCCTTCTTCCTTTTCTTTAATCTTTAATTTATTCCCATTTGTTTCTAAATTTTTCACTTTCAATTATTTTTTCCTTTCCTTCTTCCTTCCTTTAATCTTATCATCTAATTTCCTAACTGGGATAATACAGGGATCACACTCTTCTCGCCTAGGGGCTCATCAAGGCATTTTAGACATAAACAACACTGAGCCGCGGTACATGGGATGCCCAACAAAGGATGAAACATAGGAAATAATAAACCTAAAGCTTAACCGAAATATTAATACTAAAAAAAAATAATAAAAAATTTAAAAAATAAAAAAAAGAACTTATATAGTTATGTTGATTGATTGGAAATATTTAAAGACCTGCTTGTACACATATATATTTTTTGAGTCCATAATTGATCTAAAATTCAATGGAAGGGTCAAATGTCTATTTATTGAGTTTAACAGTATATCTCTTTCGGTATCAAACATTTGACAACACATCACTATATGATCTAAGGTCCCAACTTCCCCGCACTGGCAGAAAGGGTCGGTTTTAACCTTAATCTTGTTTAAGTAATAAGGACAAATCCCTTGATTACAACGTAATCTTGTAATTGTTTTCACAAACAATTTAGATGTATCCGTGTCCTTTATAAACCATGGTTTCTGAGGAACATCTTGCACAATGCTTTTATAGAACAACCCAAGATTACTATTATTAACAAGAGTCTGAAATTTCTCGTCTAGCTGTCTGTTTAATTAATTGAACAAATCCGAGGGAGTGAGCGAATAGTTTAAATAACAATCACCATTTAAGCCTTCTCTTGCTACAGAATCAGCTACCTCATTGCCGCTGATACCCGAATGCCCCTTTATCCAGATCAAGGACACATTCATTTGACAATAATTTATGTATTCCATTACCCCTGCAGAAATTTCATTTAATTTGGATGAAAATCCGAATGATTTATAAAAATCAAGGATGCTTCTGCAATCAGAAATGATTATGATTTCATTATAGTTTCCTAAATTTACGGTTTTTAAATATTTTAAAGCTTCCAAAATGGCTATTAACTCAGCTGTATAAACCGACATAATATTTGTTAAAGAAAATGACTTTCTGACCTTCGCTTGAGGGTCATAGTAACCGCAACCAAACAAAGAATCACAATGTGAACCATCTGTGTAAACCCGGTAGGCCTTTGGCCATTTTAAATTTATGAATTCAATAAATTTTGAGTTATTTGTGTAGGGATCATTCCTTATTAAATCGTTGTCAAAATAATAGCATTTAATTGATTTTATTAATACAGTATAAGGTATACTGTATATTAAGTTTTTATTCGGATTTTTCAGTTTGTTTTCATACATATTAAGACTTCTGTAACAGTCTACAAGGATTGGAAATTTTTTTACAATCCAGTATTTCGCTGATAGGTCAAGAATATTTAAATCTAATATATTTTTTAGCATTTTAGAGTATTTTGATATTAAAGATAGGACAAACTTTAAGCCTAATTGCTCCCGTCTAATATGCAGCGGTCTTTCATTAGTTTCTGCTAGTAAAAAAGCTATTGGGGAACTACGTAATGCACCGACACAAAATCTTAAACATTTGTATTGAACTCTGTCTATTTTTTTAATGTGGCATTTACTAGCATTACCGTAAAAAAATGAGCCATAATCTATTATTGATCTAATATAAGATTTATAAATAAGTAACGAAATCGCCGGATCTGCCCCCCAATTGCAAGAGGATAGCATTCTCAAGATATTTTTATGCCTTTCTCCGTTCTTGACAAAATATAATCAATGTGATGCTTCCATAACAGTTTTCGATCTATGTGCATGCCTAGAAATTTAATACATTTTTTATGTTGAAATGTGTCGTTATCCAAAATTACTTGATCTGTTTCAAAATTGTGCCGCGTAAATGTACAAAGTTGAGACTTTTCTTTTGATATAGTTAGGCCATTTTCCTTGCAATAAACTTTAAATGTTATTAATGCATTTTCCAAATTTACAAAAGGATTTGAATCGTAAAAAATAATTCGAATTAATTGTGAGAATCAACATGAAAAATTCGTTTTGTGTGATTTTAAATTTCTCGGTAAATTACTGTTTTATACGCGTGGCGCATGAAGTAAAATTTCGAGTTTAGAAAAGCCCCGTGAAAATCGACAAATTTTCTACGCGGGGCTTTTCTAAACTCGAAATTATACTTCATGCTTAGTCTGGTAGTGGAAACGCTCGTTCGAAACTTCAAACTGATTGCTTTGATAAGAACATTAAATGACTGAAAATGTTTTTAAAGATAGTAATCAAGTTTTCAAAATTTTGTTTAACATTATTTGAAGTTAAACTGACATGGTAGCCACAATCTGAAATGTTCAAGTTTTTTGACATTTTCCTGATTCAACATTTTTTTACCTGACCTTTTAATATAATTTTCTTCTATGGGGAAACAGCCAGTTTGTTAAATTGTTTTCATTGTTTTGTTTGATCCCTGTAAAAGTCAATTGACAAATTTAATAATATCATATGGCTTTTTTGTTAGTGTTTTGTGTCAATTTGAATAAAATACCATAACTTTTTTCTGACTTTCCCGGTTTTAATGATATTCAGTGAATTATATATTTACGTAATTTTCAGGCCATCGTCCATTTTATAATAGAGTTCAATTTGAAGTTTTGAACGAGTGTTTCCACTCCCAGACTAAGCATGAAGTAAAATTTCGAGTTTAGAAAAGCCCCGCGTAGAAAATTTGTCGAGGGCCGCGCAGCGACCCGAGACAAATTTTCACGGGGCTTTTCTAAACTCGAAATTTTACTTCATGCGTCACGCGTACAAGACACTGATATGAAGTGAAGTTCAAAAACACACAAATACAGCTTAGTCAGAGTAACACAGATATTTAGTCTGTTATCAACGATGTTCAGTGTTAATAATAAATAATTAGGTTTTAAATTTGTTTGTTAAAACAACTGATAACAATATTTATACGTTAAAGGTTGCAAAAAATGATAAAATCAAATTAATTATTAAAGGATTTGTATTCGTGATTCGAAAAAACAATATATTCATATTCATCTCTTACGAATCCTTTATTCGAGTATTCGTAATTCGAATCATATTAGGTGATTCGGATTCGTGATTGGAATCCTTTTCACGAGGATTTGTCTCTGTTTCTTAACACACTCGTGCTTGCATTTTGTAATACCAATAACTCATTAAAACATTGTTTTGGTAAATCAATAAAAAAAAAAAAAAAAACGTGATTTGTTGAGTAATTCACGAAACAAAATGAATATTCATGACATTCATTTTTTCTTCCAGTTAATTATGCGTTCTATTATCTATCATCAAAGTGTTCAAAGTCACTTCTGTGGATTTATGTAACCGCCTCCGAATAATTAATTATTTATTATATCTGTCTGCACACGCAAGATCTTTTATTTGATGGTGTAAGATGAAAATAAGAGACAATCCAAACGATTCGCTTTAATAGTGTGAAAGTAAATTTTTTTGTAAAAAATTTAATTAAGCATTGTATGTTGCACTTAATTGAGGAGCGTGAAAAAAATTCGTGTTCTTACAAGCATTTCACTGGCCGTTACGAAATCGATCGTGTAAATATTCCACGTAATTATTTCCATTAGCATTGTAAACAAATTTTCTCGTTCTGATGTCTCAATGAGAAATTTCTGTTTATTTCTGTTTGTTTATTGATTAAAAGTCCATTTAGTTTACAGACTGAGGTTAATGATTATATTATTTGTTCGTTATTTATAGCCTTATTAATAGACGTTAGCATACAGCTTTGACACAGTTATAAGGATGATATTAACATTTTTGTATTAATAAAACGTTTTAGTAAATTACTATTTTTAGTTTACAACTAATAATTTAATATCATGACACACTTAGTTTAAGGCACGAGGTACTTGTTACACATAACCTCAATAGGCATAGCAAAATAGGGTTATTTAGAATTTATTTAATTATAATGCTATGAATTATTTATAAATATACATACCTAATCAGTATATATTGAACTTCACCTAACATTTTTGTTTAATAATAAAAAAATAATTCAGCAGAAGAAATTAATCTTCACAAATATGAACAAAATCAGTGTAACATAACATGACCTCTAAATATAGCTAGAATGTAGTTAGAATGCTTGCAAGCAGTGTTGTTGTGTTTAAAACACTTTGTTTTAAAACAGTGTTTTAAACATGTTTAAAAACAGCCGTTGTGTTTGAAATGGTTTTGTTTTAAACATGTTTTAAATGTTAAATTCGTTTAAAACCTGTTTAAACGTAAATTTTGTTTAAAATGTATTTTTTATTGTCTTAACTATATTTTACACTACTTTATTAAACATTTTTTGTTTACGTTTTCAAATTTTAGTTAAATTGTCGAAGATATTTCAAATTAAATTAATAAAAATACAATTTTATTATAATAAAATATAACAATTATGTGTGCATAAATGTGATTTAAAACGATGTTTTAAACATTTTAAGCCTTATTTATAGAATTGCCGTTAATTTCAATATAGTTTAATGATTAATTAACATTAAACTATATTGAAATTAACGGCAATTCTATAAATAAGGCTTAAAATGTTTAAAACATCGTTTTAAATCACATTTATGCACACATAATCGTTATATTTTATTATAATAAAATTGTATTTTTATTAATTTAATTTGAAATATCTTCGACAATTTAACTAAAATTTGAAAACGTAAACAAAAAATGTTTAATAGAGTAGTGTAAAATATAGTTAAGACAATAAAAAATACTCTACTAGACGCATACAAACACGATACTAACATTTCGTATTATTAGAGCAAAATCTACATGTTATTAGTTAATTTTGAAATAATGATAGAATGAACGTAGCAACATTACATTTTCATTTTCGTGTGTGTGTTTCACACACTTTAGAAGGTATGTTACACTGTTTTTTTTTATGTTTGTGAAAATGCATATCTTCTGATATATTATTAGATTGAAATATACCTCTAATGAGTGTCTCCACTCCCAGACTAAGTATGAAGTAAAATTTCGAGTTTACTTCATGCGCCACGCGTATAAAACACCGATAGTTAAAAACATACAAGTTTTGTAAACGACACATGTCAAGAGATTCCGTCATAAGCAAATTTTCCAATTGTCCTTATAATTACTAACATTATGGATAGTGAGTGTGAAAGTGATTCGTATACATCTCTGGAATTAAGACATTCTGCCAAAGATACAAAGCAAGAATACCTGCCTAAAAAACTACGCGAGAAATATTAAAATTGCATATGAAAACCCAAAGGATTTATATACACTTCTGTGCAATAAAATTAAGTACACAAAATACGTTATTGTTTAAAACGGACGTGATGAGTTTCCTAGTTACGAAAATATGTCAATTTCCTGAATGTCAAAATGCTGTGTCGTTTAGACAACAATTCAAAAATGCGAATTTTAACTAAAATAGAAGATGGATTTTCTATTTCGGCTTTGTTGTATTTATTATGAGCGTTTTTTTTTTTCAAAACGTCATAGTTTTTAGTAAAGGTGTTATTTTCAACACAAATAGAAAGACTGTTATTCCTTACTTCACTTTTTATTTTTATGTTAGATGTACATTTCGAGACACAAGGTGCTCATTATCAATAACAAACTGTGTGTCCTTGTGTCTCGAAATGTACATCTAACATAAAAATAAAAAGTGAAGTAAGGAATAACAGTCTTTCTATTTGTGATTAATCACTTCACGTAAACTCGAAACAATACAGTTGTTATTTTCAAGTTATGGTGTTTTATCATTTATTGAAACTGCTGCTAAGCAATTAACACAGCCCCGAATTATACAACTAGAATATTGTGAAAAATAATTATAAGACTTGTGCTTAATTTTATTGCACAGAAGTGTACATAAGTGCAAAATTTATAAAATTGAGGATAGAAGTATGAATCTGGGATTTAGATCAATTCAATTATTCGTTGAAACTGGATATTACTGATACTCGTATTGGTAAATAAGTGATAATACTTATTTTTTGTAAACTTCAAAATATATTTTGTTAAAATCAAGTTTTATGCAACCCTTTGCTGTGGATAGTGTACTACCAAGAACTTAAACCATATTACTAAGAATTATATGCTATGTTAAATAAAATTAGTTATGAAATTAATTTCGAACTTACACACTTCTGTGTGTAAGCACCATTTTATGTGCAACTAATAATTATTGTAATAATATTTAACTATTAATTTCGTTTCTTTTGCTAATCGTAGGAAAAGTTGACTGTAAAACTCGAGTGGATATGGCTTATATCTCACTCGGCATTTGGGGTTAATTTTAAAGCCGGCTTTATCTATGTAAAATGTCAAAAAGCCGACTATAACTTTAATGTCGACTTTTACATTAAATTTACATTATAAAACGGAATTTAATGTTAAAGTCGACTTTAAATATTTAAAGTAGCTTTAACTTGATTATAAAACCGGCCGTTAGAGGCAAGCACTCTATATAGCACTGGATTGGCCATAGACCATATTCCGCTATCTAACAGCGTGTCCGTTTTAACGGCAGCACATGTGACACGTTTGAGCGCCAAATTCAAATCACTTCAATAGAATCCTGACACGACTTCTTCCTGCATTAGGCCGATAACAGCTGTCTTCGAAATGATAGGAGCAAGTAAAAGTCTCTCATGTCCATTTTTGTCAATTATTCAGCTGTTAAAGTATCATCGTGTAGGGGGAACCTAGTACAAATTAATTACTATCATTTAAAAGCGTTACAGACCAATGTCACATTATAGGCAACTTGTTATCCACATTCATAAAATTATAAATTTTGGATTTTGGAATACATATTTGTTCGCATACAAGTGGAACAATCGATTACTTTCGCCTCTTCTCGATGTACAGTAAACGCAACTGTTTTTGTACTCTTGGTCGAAAATAGTCGGAACAGCTTTATTTTTCACGGTCGTGTATTTCTTGTTTTGCTTGAGCGCAGGCCCAAAAGAATGTTTGGAACACAATCTCATTGTTTTGGTAATTTTTGTATTTGATAAACCCATGTGTTCCAGCTATTTTCTGGACGATTCTTCATCGGATGAAAATCTTAGAAGTAGTCAGATCCTATAGATGATATTTACTTTAACAGTTTATTTCGATGTGCTTATTTTTGCAGCGTAAAATGTCTCGTTTCCTTCCGCAGAAAATGCACTGGAACACCATGTTACCAAACACTGATTGACGCGTTCAAAATTTCGCGCCATATTGGTGTCACAAAACCTCAATTATGACCAACATGGCGGCGCCCATGTGGAAACGCGCCCTAGCGGTTAAGCCCAATCCAGCGTTATATAGAGATCAGTGGACGCAAGCAATTTGATAGCAACGAAGAAGTGGAAACGTTTTTGAGACATTCGTTACCCACCCGCCTAGTTTCATTGTACAATAATGGAGTTAAAAAACTTACAAAACTTTGGGAAAATGTGTTTTAAATAGAGGATACTATGTAGAAAAATAATTTATATAAATGCAGATGTTTTTTTATTATGTACGATCTGTGAAAAATAAAGGCACGTTTATATTTGATCCACCCACGTTGCTTAACCTAACTTATCGAGTTTCACCATAGACAGTCAAATCGACAAATAGTTATTCGTCAAATAAAATTTAGTAATACTAAAATACATGCCAAAAAAATTAATCTATTCATATTTTTGACGTTGATGATATTGAAAACGTCTATTTTAATTGACGAATAAATGTAATCTTTGAATAAGATTTAACTGAAGTTGACGAAACCGGACATTAATAGATTACCTCATTTAAATACTCCTAATCGGTAACTCTAGAAACTAGCAAATAACCTTATTTTAGTACGTCATCTAAGCTTGTGTCGAAATAGATTGCTACAGATTGGGTTTAGATTATCTTATCATTTGCGCAAATTGGTTTTTAAAAACCAGAAATACATACAGGGTGTCCAAAACGTAATGCAATCCAACAATATATATGATCAAAAATCTATACAACGTGTACAAAAAGTAACGCAACACATCAATATATTTTCTCAATCCAAAAATGTATACAGGATGTACAAAAAGTAATGCCACAGATAAATATCCCTTGTGAAAATCAAATTTAAGTTCAGCATTCCAAGCACGTAACACAGAATAGCCCACAGATGCATTTCCGACATTCCTGAGACCACATCAGTGTAGTCTCATCAATATTGTATATTCAGATTGTAATTAAATTGATTTAGGAGGTTTTTTTCTTTTTCAATCTCTTTGAAACAACAATTACATTAGACCATTCATTTATAATTGAAGTACTAATTACTATTTTAAGCAACATTATGAAAATACTAGTCAATATTTGTACATCTGTAGTACTTGTGCCACAGATAACAAGGTATATTTAAAACTACAGTGTAATCGTTTTAAATTCCTTAAATTAAATTCCTTCCCCACCTCCCGATTACATACTTGACCATAAACACTGCAAAATTAATGAAATCAGTTAAGATATCCCAAACTTTATATCCACCCATCCTATTATTGATCGTGATGTTATATCCCAATTTAATAATACCCTATCCCATTCAATCAACAAAAATACTCCAAAAATTAAAAAACACTCATATAAATAACCTCTCCCAAACTACATCCTGAAATTAATAAAGCACAAAAGACAAATATACTGGGACATCAGACTGACAGACACCACAGAACTTCGAACACAATTCAATAAACTCAGTAAAGTCATAAAACAGTTAATTGAACAATACAAAACCAACACTTGGCTGACAGCTTGAATTAAAATCAACGACAGCAAGGGCAAGACATACTGAACAGAGGTAAAAAAAAAACTCAGCAAATATAGAAACTCGTGCAATATAACAGAAATTCTTGACCAAACGACCAACGAAACAACAAATGACAAGCAAGCAATCTCGGACATATTTGCTCAATATTTCCAAGACAGACAGAAGACACTTCATTCGACCGCAACTTTTTCAACCATTTAGTAATTGGTTTCGAGTTATGTGAAGTTGTAAACTTAAATTAAAACACTTATTTGTTCCTTTCTTCACTTATTTTATTTTACTTGTTAGATGTACATTTCGAGTACTACGTACTCATTTTCAATAACAGAATGCCTTAAAACTAATTTACAATCGTTTATATATGGTTTGAGGATTAGTGGAAAAACCTTAATCTAATTATGTCGGTTACCTGTTTGGGGTGGATTGGTGTTAATGAGTGTCGGTGATTTACAATTTTCCGAAAGGAGGGTTAAAAGAGGATTATCTAAGGGACTCAGGTCAAAATTAAGTAGTTTGTTTTTGTTTTTATACATTTCTATTGATTCCAACATATTTAATCGATAACTGTTTGATTCTTTGAGTAATTTTACATTTTTTATTGGGAATTGATGGCCGGTTTCATAATTATGGTATGCTATCGCGGATTTTTCGGGGTTTCTATTTTTTATATGATACGTGTGTTCTTTGAATCTTTTTGATAAATTCCGTTGAGTCTGACCTATATAAACTATTTCACAATTGTTACATTCTATCATGTAAATTCCTGATTTATTTAAATTATCCCTGTTATTCGATTTTTTGTTTAATAATATGTTTAATTTTGTGTTGCTGTAGTTAGCAGTTGTTAATTTGAATTTTTTGAATATTTTGTTGATTTGGTGGTGAACTAGAGGGTTGAAAATGAATTTAACAAATTTGTTATTCTTAATGTCGCTGGTTTCTTTTGAGGTATTCAGATTTGTGGAATTTTTAATCAAATGTCTTTTCATATGCCTATTAATGAGTTTTTCAATTATGTTCCTTTTATATCCTAATGAAGTTGCAATGTTTTTAATGAATTTTAATTCGTTTTGTCTGATTTCTTTTGAAATCGGTAAGTTTATTGCGTTATAAATCATACTATTGAATGCTGCGAGTTTATGCCTGATGGGCGTTGTTGATGAAGAGTGAATGTAGTTGTATGTGTGTGTTGGTTTGCGATATATATTAAAGTTTATTGTTTTTGTATCTGTATTTTTAATAATTAATAAATCTAGAAACGGGATTTGATTGTTATTTTCAATTTCGTATGTAAATGAAATGCTCGGAGACAATCCGTTCAAATCCGACAACAAGCTGGTTATTTCTGTTTTGTTATCTATAACAGCTATTATGTCGTCTACGTATCTAAACCAAACTTTCGGAAAGCCAGGTATTGTATTTTTTGCATGATTTTCTAAATTGTTCATAAAAATATTTGCTAGGAAGGGTGATAATGGATTACCCATGGCTGTTCCGAAAGTTTGCTTATAGAACTTGTTATCGAATTCGAACGCATTGCATTCCATTACTAATTTAGTTAGCTGTATATATTGGTCTATGTTTTCTTGCGGAATAGAGTTGTCTAAAAGAAGTTTTTCTAAAATGTGAATTGTCTCATTAATAGGAATGCTGGGAAACAAAGCTTCTACGTCAAAAGAAACCAGTGAGTCGTTATGTTCTATTTTCACTGATTGTAATTTTCTAGTCAACTCAAGAGAATTTTTGATTGAGAAATTGTTTTTAATGGTCAGTGATTGAAATTGCTGTACCAGCCACTTCGCAATGTTGTACGTTGGTGAGTTTTAAACGTGTGTAACAAAGGAAATTTTCCCAAAATTTATACAAATCAAAACCTGCAAACACAACAAAGACATTTCAAAATTAGTGTTAAAGTGGAAACAAAGTTGGCTCAAGTTCGAAATAGGTCAACTACATTCAAAACGAGAACACCTACAACTTATAACGTACGGTTTACACCTTAAACTAACAAAAGAAATACCAACAATGATATGGGATGAATTACAGAAGAAAATTCACACAGTAATAAACACAAAACTACGAAGAAAATCGGCCACACTAAGAAGAAAGTTAGAAAAACTAGAACGAGAACAACACCCAAGAGAAGAGAATGACGCGCAGCTTAGCCAAATCCTAGTGCACAACAAATCCAACGAAAACTTCAATCACGAGGAAATGAAACTTCTGGAAAAAGGTTTCAAACACTCCGTTTCAACACCACATGTACCAATAGAGACGATAATTGACGACATAGAAAACGCAACATCATACCTCACACCGGAAGAAGCAACAGCGTTCAGGATGACAACAAAAGAAGCGTTGGAGAAAGTCATCAGAAAACCAAAGAGAATCCAAAAACAACATACGGAATATAGGACTGTGAAATCACTAAAAGAAAAAGACGTGATGTATTTAAAATCCGACAAAGGAAACGCCGTGGTTATCGTCAACAAGGAGGACTATCAGAACAACGTCAAACTAATGCTTGACACAGGACCATATCAAGAACAAAGAAAGAACCCACTTAACACGTACATAAGTAAGATAAACTTTTTTGAAACCAACAAATTTAATCGATAAAAAACTAATATATAAATTGAAATTGAAAAACCCGTCACTTTCGAAATTGTACTGCTTGCCAAAAATACACAAACACGGCAATAAATGGAGACCCATCGTCTCAAATATAAACTCACCAACGTACAACATTGCGAAGTGGCTGGTACAGCAATTTCAATCACTGACCATTAAAAACAATTTCTCAATCAAAAATTCTCTTGAGTTGACTAGAAAATTACAATCAGTGAAAATAGAACATAACGACTCACTGGTTTCTTTTGACGTAGAAGCTTTGTTTCCCAGCATTCCTATTAATGAGACAATTCACATTTTAGAAAAACTTCTTTTAGACAACTCTATTCCGCAAGAAAACATAGACCAATATATACAGCTAACTAAATTAGTAATGGAATGCAATGCGTTCGAATTCGATAACAAGTTCTATAAGCAAACTTTCGGAACAGCCATGGGTAATCCATTATCACCCTTCCTAGCAAATATTTTTATGAACAATTTAGAAAATCATGCAAAAAATACAATACCTGGCTTTCCGAAAGTTTGGTTTAGATACGTAGACGACATAATAGCTGTTATAGATAACAAAACAGAAATAACCAGCTTGTTGTCGGATTTGAACGGATTGTCTCCGAGCATTTCATTTACATACGAAATTGAAAATAACAATCAAATCCCGTTTCTAGATTTATTAATTATTAAAAATACAGATACAAAAACAATAAACTTTAATATATATCGCAAACCAACACACACATACAACTACATTCACTCTTCATCAACAACGCCCATCAGGCATAAACTCGCAGCATTCAATAGTATGATTTATAACGCAATAAACTTACCGATTTCAAAAGAAATCAGACAAAACGAATTAAAATTCATTAAAAACATTGCAACTTCATTAGGATATAAAAGGAACATAATTGAAAAACTCATTAATAGGCATATGAAAAGACATTTGATTAAAAATACCACAAAGCTGAATACCTCAAAAGAAACCAGCGACATTAAGAATAACAAATTTGTTAAATTCATTTTCAACCCTCTAGTTCACCACCAAATCAACAAAATATTCAAAAAATTCAAATTAACAACTGCTAACTACAGCAACACAAAATTAAACATATTATTAAACAAAAAATCGAATAACAGGGATAATTTAAATAAATCAGGAATTTACATGATAGAATGTAACAATTGTGAAAAAGTTTATATAGGTCAGACTCAACGGAATTTATCAAAAAGATTCAAAGAACACACGTATCATATAAAAAATAGAAACCCCGAAAAATCCGCGATAGCATACCATAATTATGAAACCGGCCATCAATTCCCAATAAAAAATGTAAAATTACTCAAAGAATCAAACAGTTATCGATTAAATATGTTGGAATCAATAGAAATGTATAAAAACACAAACAAACTACTTAATTTTGACCTGAGTCCCTTAGATAATCCTCTTTTAACCCTCCTTTCGGAAAATTGTAAATCACCGACACTCATTAACACCAATCCACCCCAAACAGGTAACCGACATAATTAGATTAAGGTTTTTCCACTAATCCTCAAACCATATATAAACGATTGTAAATTAGTTTTAAGGCATTCTGTTATTGAAAATGAGTACGTAGTACTCGAAATGTACATCTAACAAGTAAAATAAAATAAGTGAAGAAAGGAACAAATAAGTGTTTTAATTTTTCAACCATGTTAATCCCTGGTCCAAAGATTTTTTTAAGACAAACCATTAATTTAAAGCTGCTGACGAACTGAGAAAAAACAACTACCTCACAACACTAAAGACCGGAAAAAACACCTCCCCAAGACATGACAATATTCGACGACATATCCTTAAAGTGTTACCCTTCGAAGTCCATCAATATATCCTCAAAATTCTAAAGCTTTGCTACCATTCCTGCTACTTCCCACCGAATGGAAAACGAGCATTATCACATGTATTCATAAACGAGACCAAGACCACTCCCTTGTATCCAGTTTGCGACCAATCATCCTTCTTCCTGTTATTGGCAAACTGTACGAGTCCCTTCTTAAACAAAAAATCCTGAGTCACATATCCCACTTGATTCATAAGTACCAGCTTTCTTCACCATAGATCAAGCACACTCCCACTCAGTATCCTTACCTCAAACATTCAAACAACACACCTTAGAGATCGATCATCTATCGCCTTTTTTCTAGACATACTAAAAGCATTTGATTCCGTGTGGCACAGAGGTGTGTTGTTGTGTGTTGTCACTCCTTAAATTTATATACCCATTTAATCAATATTCTCAAAAACTTCCGAAAAATCTAAATCTTTAATACAACATCCAAAATCTCCAGTCCCGAACAGGGTGTTCGACAAGGATCACCACTATCTCCTATCCTGTATAACCTCTATTGTATCGACCTATATAACCCCGACCCCATGTATTTTAATCCAGAATATGCTGATGACAGCCCTAATCACTTACGCACCCACCCTACCAAAAACACTACAAACAATACAGCAACTTATAGACACCCTCGAATTGTGGTTCGCCAAATGGAGAATAAAAATTAATCCAAGAAAATCCCAACTCTTAATTCCATACCACCGCCAAAACAATTTCACTAACATTTTTATCAACCAAAATCCTATTTCACCAACATCCTATATTAAATACCTTGTCATCGCCTTTGACAATAAACTAAAAATAAACAAAAAAACACTCCTCCATAATAAAAAACAAAATTACTGCTCGAGCTAAACATTTCCGTAGTCTAACATATCAAAATCTAGGCATTTCAAGAGAGAATGCAACAAAAATTTACAAAATGATATGTCGACCAATGTTAGACTGCAGCTCTATCCTATTTATGACAGCCCCCAATCCTAGTCTTCATAACATCCAAGTCAGTGAACGTGCATACCAAAATTCGACATCCACTGCCCCCTCTATAATCCATCAAATACACTTTTTTATAACGTAACCAAAGTTACTCCCATCATTGAACGCATCCTTTGTCTGTCTAAAAAAATTCTCCTAGAACAAATCTAACTTAAAATTCTGTTAAAATTCTGAATTCCATTAACCCCAGATTCAAAAATCCTCCACAAACACTGTTACAACTCATCTCATATTATAACTAAAATTAATGAACACTACATACATATTTTCCTTTTTACTTTCATCTATAAATCATTATCCCCCACTTACATTCACAACACATCATAATCACCAACATCTACATCAAAGGCTACTGGCAGATAGCCAATTATCAAAATATTTATATCTATAAATAAATATGTATAATATATATCTATATTTATTATGTTATAAAAACAATGTACATGAGAGATGGTAATAAAAATATTTACTACTACTCGTTTTAAATATTTAAAAAAACAAATTAATCAATTTGTTACCTTGTTTGATTTTGATTGGGTACACAATAATTTTGAATATCATTCTTCACCTCACGCCACTACATCCAAACTTTATTTCTTTATTAAAAACCTTCTAATTGTGTTTATTATAAATTCTGTTCTAATTTTACAAAATCTGTCGCAATGCTCAACATTACTCAACACAAATAAATAAATAATTTGTTTTTTGTCGTATTCCGTTAGATTCTCACGTGGATTGCGTGAGATATTCTGAAATTTCACGAAAACAACATTCATTGTTCAATGAAATGTAGTCCACTTTTTCTGGCCAAGCACGCCCACGAAATCAGCCTAAACACTTGCCATTGTTTACTGAAGTACACTCGAGTAAACCCGGTTCAATTCACAACAATTCACGTGAATCACGGTTTATCTTTATTATCATCATTAGCTTTGCCTTACTTTGCAGTCAAATTTATATTATGGCCATTCATATTTAATTATCATCCAATTAGGAAATATTTATATCTACTTTTATTGGATCTAAAAATAATACGCTGTCGTTTTTAATTTAATTGTGTGGTCATATACAGGGTGTCTACGCTAAACCGTTCGTTAAAAGTTTATGGGGTTGCTGTTGCACTAAACAATTGAAAAAAATCCTTGTCATACGGTTGAATCAGTTCTCCTCATGTGAAATATTTAAACCTTTGTATCACTTCCGGTTCTACTGGAAGAAGCACCAAATTTGTTATTTTCAATGGAACGCCCAATATATTTGTAATTTTTTTGATTCATCGTTAAAATTGCAACATATTTTATTCGAACATATGCACACTTATCTCTTATAGTTTTCAAGAAAAAAAAATTTCTAAAATGTTGTCCTCTAAAAGACATCTTGAAATCTGTCTGTAACTTCTCTTAAAAATAAGATAAAAATATGATTTATATCTGTACTTATACCTAGAGGGTGCCTCTATGAGTAAATTAATTGGAAACTGTCAATTTTGACAATAAGTGTTCTCAAAATGTCAATATCGAAGTGCCCTCTTCAATATCTAGTCATTTTAAATAGAATTAGGAATAAGGTTCGAAATGGTTGAAATAAATGGTATTAGTCAATCAGGAAATTTTACAGTAAATGATTCATGGGAATTTCTTGAACTGTTTTTACCAGTTTACCAGAAAAATCTTTGCCTTTGTAAATATTATTGATATGTTCAACTTTCCGTTCTTCGTCTACGTCTGCTTTAAGTGCTAGAACAGCAAATATCATTTGCTTGCGATAACTGACAGAGTACATTTGTTTTCAAAGGGAAGGTGTAAATTGGGTTGACTATATTACAATTAGAAATCGTAGCCAATCACATCACATGGGATGCGTCCCAGTACACATCGAACATAGGAAAATTAACATTGAGTACATTTTAGCATGTCGGTGTTACATAAAACTCTCTGTATGCATACGATGTTAATTTTCGAATTGAAGCATTAACCGAGTGTTTTCCACTCCCAGGTTAAGCATGAAGAAAAATTTCGAGTTTAGAAAAGCTTCAACATTTGGTTGTAAAAAACACTTATTCAGAGTGAAGTTCGTAATTACTGCTTAACCTTAATCAGTATTTTATACGCGTGGCGTCAGAAAATTTGGTTTGGTAGCTTCGCTACGCGACCAAACCGAATTTTCTGGCTTTTCTAAACTCGAATTTTACTTCATGCTTAATCTGGGAGCGGAAAACAGTCGTGTAAAGCTTGAAATTTAACACTAAAACAAGGGACATCTGCAAATTTAAAGCATAAATGCTGTAATAAATGCTGCATAAATGCTGTGTATACTTAAAAGAAGAAACGACAAACAAGAACGAACGGAAATCACTAGAACACAAACCTCAGTTAAATTGAACATCAACATATAGGATAAGTCACATTATTCAAGCAAATATGCGTTTTAAATGATAATTTCCTCTTGGTTCTGCGACAAATTATAAGTGATCAATCTTTATGGATCCTCTTCATTTCTAACATTTCTATTATTCTATTACTTACTTTTAATGCAAACCTTTTGCCCACTATTGAAAATCTGATATGATTTTTCCTTAAATAGTTTTACCACAGTTCGAATGAGATTTTGAGCACTTTTGTAAAATTGGTGCATTTGAAGTATTTTGACAGGCGTCATGAATATCATAATGATAGAAACGCAAACTTAACATCCGATGTGCCAAACAATTGAAGATGTTCTGTTTCAGCCATAATTATTTTGGATTGAAAACAGATAGAAGTTAATTACGTCAGGGTAGAAGGGTAATGTGTTGACCATGGTACCATATGATTTAAAAGTTGTATCCTCTAGAAGGCTATGGAATTATTTCTAAAAAATATCATGTTAGTAACAAATTATTGAAAGCAATAATAATTACCACTGCAATTGTCACTTTCAATATTTTACATACAAAATACATACATACATAACCTTATTGTCGCGCGTCAAATATCAGGGCGCATCAGATAACGCGGATTTGTCGGTAGTACCAACTCACGTTTAAATGCAAACAAAAGTATGCTATAATCTGTTTAATAACTAGGAGGAGCGTTTTAAATTTCACGCGCCAAAACCTACAACTCTCATTGACCGAGAGCGCGCCCATTTTACACTATGCTAATTACGTCATTATTTGACGCAACAGCTAACATAACCTTAATTCGAAGCGTTACCGAGTTGCAACTTTGTCTGTTTCGTAATAACCTTTTGTGCGGTGTTTCTTTAGCATAGTTAAAAGTTAGTTTTATATATATTGTTGTGATGGATTATGGATCCAGTACAAGCTCGGTGATAATATCACCTTCACCTCCAAAAAAAGCGTAAGAAGTTGGATTTGGGTCATATATATCTGTCTGAAAAACAGTGCATAATAAATATGTATAAGCAGATGATAACAGATGATCCACATATGAAAATGACTGCTGTTGTATCAGACATTGTTGGTGCAGTAGGTGAGATATCAAATAGCATAAGAATATGCATCAAATAATAAAATGTTTAATTTTTAGGAGTTGTGAATTCCACTGTCTATCGTACCATTAGCGAATATAAGAAATCCGGAGAGATTTGTAGCCCTAAACAGCTTGGAGGACATAATTACAAGTTTTGATGACGTAATGAAGAGATCCGTGCATAGTTTCTTCTTTAAAAATGAACTGCCAACTTTGAATAGTTTTAAAAGAACTACGCGATCATGCAGGCATGCCGAAGAAGAATCGTTCTACCTTGTATAGTTTTATGAAATAAATCAATTTTAAGTAAGATAGAGACCAACCAGAGCTGGGCAGGATTCGAATCATTCAGGATTCGAATCCTGGATTCGAATCCTTTTAGAGGATTCAAAAGAGGCATTCGAATACTTTAGTTCAACTGGATTCGTTACATTTTTTTAAGAGGATTCATATTCGAGTCTAAACGTGGGTGATTCGAATCCTTATAAAAGGATTCAAATCGTTGTAAAAGGATGCGAATACTTACAAAAGGATTTAAATCGTCAAAAATAATTCGAATTAATTGTGAGGAATAACATGAAAAATGTTTTTTGTGTGTTTTTAAATTTCACGTTAAATCACTGTTTTATGCGCGAGGCGCATGACGTAAAATTTCAAGTTTAGAAAAGCCCAGAAAATTTATCTGGGGTTGCTGCGCGACCCTCGATAAATTTTCACGGGGCTTTTCTAAACTCGAAATTTTACTTCATGCTTAGTCTGGGAGTGAAAACGTTCGTTCGAAACTTCAAACTGAATGCTTTGATAAGAACATTAAATGATTGAATATGTTTTTAAAGATAATAATCTAGTTTTCAAAAGTTTGTTTAATGTTGTTTGAAGTAAAACTGACATGGTAGTCACAATCTGAAATTTTAAATTTTTCCGACATCTCCCTGACTAAAGATTTTTTCCTTGGCCTTTTAATATAACTTTCTTCTGTGGGAAACCCCCATTCTGTTTAATAGTTTTCATTGTTTTTGCCAATATTTAAGTTAATTTTATAAATTTTTACGTGTTTTGTAATTTGCCTGCTGATTTTGACCAATTTAATAATATCATATGGCTTTTTCGTTAGTGTTTTGATCAATTTGAATATAATTCCATGACTTTACTCTAACTTTTCTGGTTTTAATGATATTCAGTGAATTTTTAATTTACGTAAATTTCAGTCGATTTTATAATAGAGTTCAATGTAAAGTTTTGAACGAGTGTTTCCACTCCCAGGCTAAGCATGAAGTAAAATTTCGAGTTTAGAAAAGCCGCGTGAAATTTTGTCGAGGGTCGCGCAGCGACCCGAGATACATTTTCGGGCTTGTCTAAACTCGAAATTTTACTTCATGCGCCACGCGTACAAAACACTGATTTGAAGTGGAGTTCAGAAACACACAAATATATCTTTAACCAGAGTAACAGGGAGTCAGATATTTAGTCTGTTATCTACGATGTTCAGTGTTAATAATAAATAATTAGGTTTTGAATATTTTTGTCACAACAACTGGTAACGATGTTTATATATTAATGGTTGCAAAAAAATAATAAAATCAAATTTATTCTTGAAGGATTTGTATTCGTGATTAAAAAAAACAGGATTCGAATCTTCGATTCGAATCAAATTTATTTCTTACGAATCCTTTATTCTAGTATTCATGATTCGAATCATATAAGGTGATTCGGATTCGTATTGGAATCCTTTTCACGAGGATTCGTCCTAGCTGTGCTGCGTAAATATATTTAAATAACCTTTGATTAACATTGTTATAATATTTCATGTTGTAATGAATTGCCGATTTTCTATTAGACCCACTAGTCCCGGGCCTAGGGCGCCACGAAATTGCACTTTCCAGTACGGATATCAGAAATAACATAAATCTAAATCCAACATTTTAATATGATTGCAAACATGAGCAAGCATAATGTTAGTTTTTATATTTATAATTTTAATGTTTAAAATGTTTACTAATTGTCTATAGGTTCATACTATTATATATAAACGCTAAGCTAAGCATGAAGTAAAATTTCGAGTTTAGAAAAGCCCCGTGAAATTTTGTCGAGGGTCGCGCAGCGACCCGTGAAATTTTGTCGAGGGTCGCGCAGCGACCCGAGACAAATTTTCGGGCTTGTCTAAACTCGAAATTTTACTTCATGCGCCACGCGTACAAAACACTGATTTGAAGTGGAGTTCAGAAACACACAAATACATCTTTAACCAGAGTAACAGGGAGTCAGATATTTAGTATGTTATCAACGATGTTCAGTGTTAATAATAAATAATTAGGTTTTGAATATTTTTGTCACAACAACTGGTAACGATGTTTATATATTAATGGTTGCAAAAAATAATAAAATCAAGTTTATTCTTAAAGGATTTGCATTCCTGATTCAAAAAGACAGGATTCGAATCTTCGAATCCTTCATATTATATTATGAACATAATATAAATATGTTTAATTTCACAGATATATGGCGAGATGCCGTATAAGCATTTTAATTGAACTGACGATATCGTACGATGGAAAAGAAAATACTTAACCACAACTAAGAAGTACAAAATGGATATTTGATTTTATTTAAAGAGTAATTATGAAATTATTTAAAATTGCCGCCAAATTTATTTAGTGATATTTCTGGTAACTTTTTATAATGTAAATTGGGCTTTGGCACTTACCCCTTCTAGTTTTTAAACAGACTATAGAGGATAACACTTTTCGCTCATATGGTATCATATTAAAAGTGCGCTCTACGCTATGGAAAGTAAAAATACTCGATTATTCTGTAAATATTTTAAATTTTTCAATTTTTTTACACATCTACATGTCTTAAAGTGGGCCCATCCCACATAGTCTGAATAAAAACATAATTTCGGGTTTTGTCCGCATGAGTTTAGACATGTTCCAACATGCTAAGTGTCATAAAAATGTCAAATTTGTAAAGTTGTAATAACAGAAGCTCAACGTTAGTCGAAATTATTAAAAATATAAGAACATTGTACTTCATTTTGACGCTCGCAAAATAATAAGAAATAAATCTGGGAGTGGAATATAGTCATTAGAAGTTTTATTTTAATTTAAAAGACACCCCCCAGGGTGCGCGCCTGGTGCCAAATAGGTATGAGATATACAAAAACATATCCAAGCGACGTTAAATTTGGAACCAGTGGCCTTTATAAGTGTTTTTAATTCAATATAATGAAATATTCAAGTCATACTAACTCATAAATTTACTCTAATTTACTTTAATATGCCAAAATGTATTTTTCCGTTATTAAAATAATAAATAAATAATTATTGACAACTTGAATTTGCTTAATGTCAACTTGAAATTGTTTAGTGCCAACTTGGTTTTGATTAGTGCCAACTTAAATTTGTTTAGGGCCAACTTGAACTTAAAAAGGTATAGATGTCAAAAATTGAGAAATAAACAAAATGTCGAGAAAGTATAAAAAAAAGAAAATGTTTTGAAAATCTATTATACTTCTTGTATGTTGAATTATTAAATTGAGAGATATTTTGTCGCTTTCTAAATGTTTTTGATTTTCGTCACTTAACAATACTCCCCGCCATTTTTCAATATTCATGCCAATTATCTTAATTATTAACATATTTGATGATTTTTGACAATGTCACTTTCTCCAACATAATTATAAAAATCAATAAAACGTAAAATTAATCATTTTAATAATTGTAATAATTACTTGATTTGGAATACATTTTGTTTGTTTCGCAGTTTTGTTTCGCAATTTTTGATTTTAACGTGTCATGATTTTCATCAATTTCAGAACATTATAAATTTATGTTAATTGAAAAAGCTGTTGATTTTCATACAATTTTAACTTTCCCTATATAGCATTTTGTGTATTTCGGGAAGTATTGAGAATATCGAAAAGTATTTAAATAAAAAGTTGTAAAAAATACTTAAAATGGGTGAGTTTATTTAGTTATAAAATAATAATAATAGCTTTAATTCATTTACTAAAATACCAGTAAAGTCGGCAAATTACTGGTAAAATTTGGAGAGATTTTTTTTGCGATTTACCGGCAAAACGGGTATTAACATCCTTAGACATAATCCTAGTTTGTCAATTTGATCACATAAACTTTGAGATGGGAAATAGGATTTGAATTCCTGAATTGAATTAACTTATTAATTTTATATAAAAGTTTTTTAAAGTATCAATCATAAAAACAAATTGCCACTTTTAAAAAACAAAATACTTTGCAGCTGATTTAGGATGTGCTGATTTTACTAACATCACCCAATAATTTACAAATGTATTTTTTCACGAGAATAATATTGGGTTTATCACATAGCAAATAATTACTTTGCTAACATCACAATCATGTCAAATACACTAACACCCAACAAATATTTATTGATTAACCTAGGCAATTCAAAGTCAATGGCAACGTGTCGTACGTGATACAACAAACTATGTTGTTATTTTTTCAACATTAATCACATACAACAGAAACGCACGTGCACTGTATCGTACATACGTGTGTAATTAATGAGAACACGTGAAACTTCCTTTTTGGATAGCCCCGAAAAACTGAAAAGTCCAATTACGGAGAAACAGAAATAGAAATCCGGCTTCCGCAATTTGCGTTAAATAAAAAATTAGGATGAGGCGCGACTTCGATTCCGCTTTTAATGTTTTATGGATGTTTAATCGATATACGGAAATGTACAATACACCACAAATCATTGAACTCTGGTCCTATTATGGGGGAGGTAACTTTTTGTCAAGTACACTAACCTTTAATTTCCTTTATTTTTTGGACCATAGCAAAAAAACGCGGAATAAAAGATTGTATAATCAATAGATATAATAATTTGTACACAGAATATTTCCATTAAGCAAACAAAAAATAAAATCAACATTACAACTAGGGGCGGATTTTGTAGCAAGAAGTGCCCTAAGCCTGAAGAAAATTAGGAGCCCTCCAACTTATTGTACAAAGGACGGAATTACAGATACCAAAAATGGTCTTAATCAACTCGGGGGACATCAAAATAGATATATCCACTGAAATTTAGAATTTGAAAATTTTCGCGAAAACAATACTTTTTCTTTGTTTTGCATATGGAGGAAAGTAAAAAAACCAATGAATGCCTAAAATGTTACAGCGCACGCATCAGGTTATGTAACTTCAAAGAAAATATACTGTATATATAAATAATTTAAATTGCGTTTATATTTAATAGTATGAACCAATAGACAATTAGTAAAAATTTTAAACATTAAAATTATGAATATAAAAACTAACATTATGCTTGCTCATGTTTGCAATCATATTAAAATGTTGGGTTTATATTTATGTTATTTCTGATAACCGTACTGGAAAGTACAATTTGGAGCCCCCTATTCGTGGCACCCTAGGCCCGGGACTAGTGGGCCTAATAGGAATCGGCACCTGATTACAACAACATGAAATATTATAACAATGTTAATCAAAGGTTATTTAAATATGTTCACGCAGCAGAGCTGGGACGAATCCTCGTGAAAAGGATTCCAATCACGAATCCGAATCACCTTATATGATTCGAATCACTAATACTCGAATAAAGGCTTCGTAAGAGATAAATATGATTCGAATCCTGTTTTTTCGAATCACAAATACAAATCCTTTAAGAAAAAAATTGATTTAGTTATTTTTTCACAACCATTAACATATAAATATCGTTATCAGTTGTTTCAACAAAAATATTCAAAACCTAATTATTTATTATTAACACTGAACATCGTTGAAAACAGACTAAATATCTGTGTTAGTCTGATTAAAGATGTATTTGTGTGTTTTGAACTTCACTTCAAATCAGTGTCTTGTACGCGTGGCGCATGAAGTAAAATTTCGAGTTTAGAAAAGCCCCGTGAAAATTACGCGGGGCTTTTCTAAACTCGAAATTTTACTTCATGCTTAGTCTGGGAGTGGAAACACTTGTTCAAAACTTCAAATTGAACTTTATTATACAATCGACGAATGCCTGAAAATTACGTAAATAGGAAATTCACTGACCATCATTAAAACCGGTAAAGTCAGAGAAAAGTCATGGTATTTTATTCAAATTGACCAAAACACTAACAAAAAAGCCATATGATTTTATTAATTTAGTCAAAATCAACACGCATCATAAAAATTACAAAACACGTAAAAATTTATGAAACCAACTTAAATATTGACAAAAACAATGAAAACAATTTAACAAACTGGGGGTTTCCTACAGAAGAAAGTTATAGTATTAGGTCAGGGAAAAAAATCTTGAATCAAGGAAATATTGGAAAACTTTAACATTTCAGATTGTGGATACCATTTCAGTTTTACTTCAAATAATGTTTAACAAAATTTTGAAAACTAGACTATTATCTTTAAAACCATATTCAGTCATTTAATGTTCTTATCAAAGCAATCAATTGGATCTGGTCCTACAACCGAGAATCACGAGGCGAGGACAGAAGGAAGGAACTCCAACAGCGACGATACATCAAACAAATAAATATCATGCAAATAATATACATACATATACCTGTAATTGAAACACTGAAATAAATAAATTATTTTTCTAAAAAAAAAAAAAAAAATTGAGTTTCGAACGAGCGTTTCCACTCCCAGACTAAGCATGAAGTAAAATTTCAAGTTTAGAAAAGCCCCGCGTAGAAAATTTGTCGAGGGTCGCGCAGCAAGCCGAGACAAATTTTCACGGGGCTTTTCTAAATTCGAAATTTTACTTCATGCGCCACGCGTATAAAACATTGATTTAAAATGAAGTTCAAAATGCACTGAAAACCCACCCAAATTCGATATTTTTTTTACAATTGGATGTTTTCTTTCCTATCCATGCTGTAAACCTTCAGGTATTCGTTGTTTTCTTGTAAAAAAAACTTCGAATCCCTGTAGTCCTTTGGTCTCCGAAGACCATGATTGGTCCTTCGAGCTGTAGCCTTTGTAAAATGGTAATAAACTTAGTAATCTAGAGTGATCCTTCAATGTTAAACTTCTAAGAACGAGTGTTGTCCACTCCCAGATTAAGCATGAAGTAAAGTTTCGAGTTTAGAAAAGCCCCGCGTAAAAAATTTGTCTCGGGTCGCGCAGCGACCCGAGACAAATTTTCACGGGGCTTTTCTAAACTCGAAATTTTACTTCATGCGCCCGCGTATTAAACAGTGATTTAACGAGAAATTTAAAAAAAAACACAAAACAAATTGTTCATGTTAATCCTCACAATTAATTCGAATGATTTTTGACGATTCAAATCCTTTTGTAAGTATTTGAATCATTTTGTAAATATTCGAATCCTTTTATAAATATTCAAATCCTTCTATGAGGATTTGAATCACCTGCATGTGGATTCGAATACGAATCCTCTTAAAAATATGTAACGAATCCGGATCACGAATCCAGTTTAACTCTGCCTCTTTTGAATCCTCTAAAGAGATTCGATTCCAGGATTCGAATCCTGAATGATTCGAATCCGGCCCAGCTCTGTTACGCAGTGCGTTGTACAAATATTTATGAATTATTAGTAAATATACTCTGGTTTGTTAACATTTTAATCATAATTGATGTAGATTTCAATATTTCGTATTTTAATTTAATTTAAAATGATTCATTTTGTTGTGTTCTCATAACATAATTTTCCAAATGAACAATTAAGCACATATTTTGTGAAAGGTATTGTAGTTGTTTTCAAGTTCACATTTTTAATTGATTCCTAGGCTATTTGATTAGACGTGAAATCAAGTCTATCAGCGATGCAAAAATAAGATAAAAAACGTAAAATTCGCGTTTTATTTTTAAATAAGTATATTTAATTGAAAGAAAAAAAATATTACTCACATGCTCGTCCCTTAAATATTTCTTGATAATCAGTCTGGTTGGTGATATAAGCCGGAGATTCCTCCTCCGGATCAGTCCCTGAAGTGCTCTCTTCAATTGTTTTCACGTCCAACGTGTTCCTGTTCCTCAACGACACGGGCCTTTCGGCTTTCGAAAAACTCTTCCTCAGGCTCTGGTTCGGCGTGAAAGGACTCGGACTCTCCGCCACCGGCCCTCCGAAAGGCTGGATCTTCTTCAAATCGGCCACGTAAACCATCACGTTCGTCAGGTGAAACGATGCACCAACCTGAATAATAATAAACATTGTAAGACAAAATACTTGTCGAACTCAATGAGTTAATCAGAATACATCGAAAATATCGGTAATAATAGTAAATAACATGTTTGTGTTTCTATGACTTAAATTTTAGGGCCGCTCGACCCGCTTGAAAATTAAGTCATTTTTGGCACTAGGCTTATGCGTGATTAAAATTGGCGTTATTGAGTAATAATATATTACGTCACGAGGGTGGTATGCAGCATATTACATATGAGCGGATATATTGCGCACAAGCCCCGCGAGTATGTAATTGCCATACAACTCGAGAAACGTACGATACTTAAATACTTAAATTAATAGAGAATATACCGGGTGCGCATTTTCAATCCGGAACATATAATATAATTAAAGGTGAGTATTTTGAATCCAGAGCGTAATTATTCACAAAAAATGGGATTTTTAGAGGATACTAATTTGTGACTTATCTTGTTTGTATTCCATGTGTACCTAAATAAATTTAAAATATATTTTATTTATCTTAACTAGTTTTTTTTTCTTAAAAAAAATGAATTGTAAACATTCCAAATTTGGTGAACCGATATAAAAATCTAAAATATGAACAGTTTATTTAATCCTAATCAACATGAAAACTAATTTACATACAGGGAATTTTCAATTTGAAGCTTTAAACAAGTGTTTTCTTTCTACTTCCAGATGAAATGAAATGCCAAATTTCAGGCTTTTCTAAACTCGAAAATGTACTTCATGCGCCACGCGCATTAAATACTTAAAACACTGAAATATTGTGAACATGTAAACTTTACGTGAATTCAGTCTTAGACGCGTGGCGCATGAAGTAAAATTTCGAGTTTAGCTAAGCCTTAAAATTTGGTTTGGTTTTACTTCATGCTTAATCTGGGTGGGAATGGAAAACACTCATTCGAAGCGTTAAATTGAACTCTATCTGAAAATGTCTGCATATGATATATTGAGACATGTATACTTAAAATAGATAGATAGATATGTATACTTAAAAAACTCCATGCAGAAATAATCGACCCATAACTTTTGTATAGACAATTAAAAAATGTTTTTCTGAGAAAATGACGAAATAATGAACAATTGGAAGGCAATATGTTTAAAAATGTGTGCAAAATTAACAGGATAAAATATAAAGTAAGGATTTTTTCCCTAATTTCAGTTCAAGATTTCAATGATTTTTTGTTAATATTTATGATTAATAAACACACAAAACACTGAAATATTGTGAACGAGTAAACTTCGCTTAAAATCAACGTCTTATACACGTGGCGCATGAAATACAATTTCGAGTTTAGAAAATCCTGAAAATTTGGATTGTCGCTCCGCGCTACGCAACCAAACCAAATTTTCAGGCTTTTCTAAACTCGAAATTTTACTTAATGCTAAACCTGGGACTAAAAAACACTCGTTCAAACTTCAAAGTGATCTCATTTAAGAAAACAACGAATATTTAAAAATCTACAACACATAATTGGGATATGTATACTAAAAAAAAACTCCCTGTATAACATGTAAAATAATAAGAAAAAAATAGATACATGCTAAGAGGCATAGAAGATTAATCTCTAAATTTAGCGGCATAGTTCCTACCTGAATTAAGATCCATGTAAAATTGTCTACCTTAATACATACTCTTTAAGTTTGTTTCAATCACAGTGTACTATTATCGCAAGTACGTGTTGACATTCTCTGAATATTCACAAAAAATTATGAATTAAAGCTATTCTAAAAGAAAGAACACTAATATACTCTCGACCTAAACAGTATGACATTGTCATGTAATGTAAAAATTTGACACAACTAGGAAAAATCGTTGCAGATACAACTGTCGACATAATCTTTAAAAAAAATAATTGTTTTATACGCCTGGCGCATTAAGCAAACATTTCGAGTTTAGAAAAGCCTGAATATTTGGATTGGTCGGTCCAAATTTTCAGGCTTTTCTAAACTCGAAATATTTACTTCATGCTTAATCAAGGAATGCCAAACATACCTTTTGACAACACTCGATCGAATATTATTAAACATTTAAAAATTTGAATGTAGTAAATCAAACTAAATCGTGACACGTAAAAATATCGTCTTTAAACAATCCACTTGCTTATTTACCTGTTAATGAAGTAGAATATTAATGATATTGGTGAATAATCAAAAATGTAGAATAAATTTGATAGATGCATATGAAACGGAATAAATTTAGATGGAAATAACCTTGTCACACATAACATTACTTTTTGAAGGTCCCCCATGTAAATTAGCGCCCTGGTTTTCGTGCTGGTCTTATCGTTTGGAGAAAATTAACTTTTATTCGATTTTCGTTGTATGTTTGGTGTGAACAATGTGAAAGACGACAAAATTGCGGCATTTTCTGGATGATTGTGATAACTTTCATTAATCAAAGCCGACACACAAAAACACAAGCGCTGAACAATAATGAGCGATACCAAGTGAAAGGACGATGAACCCTTGACATTTGATAAAGTGCATTTATAAATTTCTACAAGCAAAGATTTACAAACATACGGAGAATTGTTTTATTAAGTATACATATACCGATGTATACGCACACTGTATATGTTTAGACATTCGTTGATTTTTAAATAACGTTCAATTAGAAGTTTCTAACGAGTGTTTCCACTTCTTGATTAAGCATGAAGTAAAATTTCGAGTTTAGAAAAGCTTGAAAATTTGGATTAGAGCGACCAATCCAAATGTTCAGGCTTTTCTAAACTCGAAATTTTACTTCATGCGCCACGCGTACAATCATGAGTCAAATTATCAGCATAAACTATTCAGCCAAAGTTTTCAATATCAATTTTTAGACTTGAGCACAATCTGTCTCTTCTATTTTTCATACTAGAGGTTTACTTTTTTTTTTAGGCAAAAATTTAATAAATATCTCACGAAAACATTTTCTTTATTCTTGTTATTAAAGCGATACATCCTAATTGATGTTTGTGTGAGTTGAGTTGCTATGATCAGCTGTAAGAAGTAGAGAGTTTTTCCATTTATTTAAACTTTCACGGTCTACACGTTGGGACCATGAAGTTTAAATAAATGGAAAAACCCTTTAGACACCACCGAATCACGTAGTTTTCGCATTTATTAAAACATATCATGTGGTGCAAATTCGGCCAATTTTCTGGATTCTTAATTCTTTGAGTAAAATAATTAAATTTTATATATTGTTTTTAATTATCCTTATTGTATTCTAAACGAAACTTCTTGGGAATTTTTAAAATAAAGCCAAGATTGGATAATTTCGTCAATCTTGATTTAATTTTGTATTTAAGATTCTCGTTGCTTTTTTATGCAAGAAGATTAGTTTCAATGCGGCATTTAAACACTTACAGCACAATAAATTTATTTATATCTCGCTTGTTACTTATTATGCAACACAGCTTTTGTAACACCATTTACAAAACCTGATTGTAAATGGAGAACGAACGAATCTGGTCAATGAATCGCTGTACCGAAACCAGACGAGCCGTTTGTTGTGTTGTGTGTATTCCTCCCGACATGACGGTTTTAGAACAATATGAGAAGGAAACAGGAAATCGCGTGCTGTATTTATTTTAAGACTGACAACTCCAAGTTTTACTCTTCTATTTTTTTATAGAAATCAATTTTCCGATAATCCAATCAAACTCGAGTTGTATGGAAATTGTTTTCGATTAGAAGGTATCGACAAAACAGTCGAACACGCTCATCCGTGGATAATTTTTAGAAAGAACATTTTCCAATTTAATTTAAAAGCCCGAGCGAGAAACGTGAAAGTGGTCTTAATGAACCGGTAAAAGCGCTGTAAAGTAAAAATTAGCTGATCGCGTTTTTGTTTGTCTTATAAAAGTAAATCATGAATACACAATAAATGAACAGCATTCATAAATGTAGACACTTTGAATAGCTAAAAGTGCTTTTTGCAGCCTTTGAAAACTGAAAACGAAGTCCATGATGTGCCTAGGCAATAATTACAAAATTACGACAAATTGTAATGAACAAAATGTGATCATTTCAAATTTTCTCTGTATCTAACTTCTTGATTTTTTGACAATTTTCTTCGCGTTCTCTTCTTTTTTAAACAAATTTTGATATGATGAACGACGTTTTTAATTTTTCTATTTTATTTTCCGAAAAATGTGTTACAATATATTTTATATACGACCTCAACAAAAAAGCTTTATTTATGTATCGATTAATTTGCGCGAAGCTCTACTTTTCAGCACTAGTTTTAAAATAGCTGATGATTCGTTTTTTCTAATGTTATTTTTTATTTAAGTACTATATGTACATTTCGAACACTAAGTGTCCGTTATCAATAGTTACCTAACAAACACGGACATGAAGTTAGCCATAGATTTCAGCCATAGATTTTCAAATTTCATTCTTTCTATACATATTCAAGATAAATAAATAGATTGTTTTTACTTTAGGGTGTAAATAAAACATTGAATTAACAAATTGTGATACAAGCACCCCAATTTTCAACCCGTAAAATTTTTTATCACACCCTTAAATAATAAAATTAAAAAAAATCAAAGTGCGCCGTCTCCTATAAAAAAGTTAGCAACAAGTATGGATTCAGCACACATTAAACTATTATTTAAACAAATAAAATTCGGACCACATTACTTCTATCATACGAAAAAAAAAACAATATCAACCGCCAGTCTGAGATAGCGGTCGGACAAATTTTAAAATATTTCAAAGTGTGCCGTCTCCCATAAAAAAGTTAGCAACAAATATGCATTCAGCACACATTAAACTATTATATAAATAAATAAAATTCGGACCACATTACTTATATCATACGGAAAAAAAAGAAACAATATCAACTGCCAGCCTGAGAGAGCGGTCAGATAAATCTTAAAATATATCAGAGTGCGCCGTCTGCCATAAGAAAGTTAGCAACAAATATGGATTCAGCACACATTAAACTATTATTTAAACAAATAAAATTCGGACCACATTACTTTTATCATACGAAAAAAAAAATAATATCAACCGCCAGTCTGAGATAGCGGTCGGACAAATTTTAAAATATTTCAAAGTGTGCCGTCTCCCATAAAAAAGTTAGCAACAAATATGGATTCAGCACACGTTGAACTATTATTTAAACAAATAAAATTCGAACCACCTTACTTTTATCATACGAAAAAAAAAAAGAAACAATATCAACTGCCAGCCTGAGAGAGCGGTCGGATAAATCTTAAAATATTTCAAAGTGCGCCGTAACCCATAAAAAAGTTAGCAACAAATATGGATTCAGCACACTTTAAACTATCATTTAAACAAATAAAATTCGGACCATATTACTTTTATCATACGAAAAAAAAAAAAAGAAACAATATTAACTGCCAGTCTGAAAGAGCGGTCGGATAAATCTTAAAATAT
Organism: Philonthus cognatus; assembly: GCA_932526585.2. Taxonomy (NCBI): domain Eukaryota; kingdom Metazoa; phylum Arthropoda; class Insecta; order Coleoptera; family Staphylinidae; genus Philonthus; species Philonthus cognatus. The sequence continues at coordinate 75,797,768 of OW052241.1, forward strand.
TTCAAAGTGCGCCGTCTGCCTTAAAAAAGTTAGCATCAAATATGGATTCAGCAAAAATTAAACTATTATTTAAACAAATTAAATTCGGACCACCTTACTTTTATCATACGACAAAAAAAAAGAAACAATATCAGTCGCCAGTCTGAGAGAGGGGTCGGATAAATCTTAAAATATTTCAATGTGCGCCGTCTGCCATAAAAAAGTTAGCAAGAAATATGGATTCAGCACACATTAAAGTATTATTTAAACAAATAAAATTCGGACCACATTACTTTTATCATACGAAAAAAAAAACATTATCAACCGCCAGTCTGAGATAGCGGTCGGACAAATTTGAAAATATTTCAAAGTATGCCGTCCCCCATAAAAAAAGTTAGCAACAAATATGGATTCAGCACACGTTAAACTATAATTTAAACAAATAAAATTCGGACCACCTTACTTTTACCATACGAAAAAAAAAAAAGAAACAATATCAACTGCTAGCCTGAGAGAGCGGTCGGATAAATCTTAAAATATTTCAAAGTCCGCCGTAACCCATAAAAAAGTTAGCAACAAATATGGATTCAGCACACATTGAACTATTATTTAAACAAATAAAATTCGGACCACATTACTTTTATCATACGAAAAAAAAAAGAAACAATATTAACTGCCAGTCTGAGAGAGCGGTCGGATAAATCTTAATATATTTCAAAGTGCGCCGTAACCTATAAAAAAGTTAGCAACAAATATGGATTCAGCACACATTAAACTATTATTTAAACAAATAAAATTCGGACCACATTGCTTTTATCATACGACCAAAAAAAACAATATCAACCGCCAGTCTGAGATAGCGGTCGGACAAATTTTAAAATATTTCAAAGTGTGCCGTCTCCCACAAAAAAGTTAGCAACAAATATGGATTCAGCACACGTTTAACTATTATTTAAACAAATAAAATTTGGACCACATTACTTTTATCATACGAAAAAAAAAAAGAAACAATATCAACTGCCAGCCTGAGAGAGCGGTCGGATAAATCTTAAAATATTCAAAGTGCGCCGTCTGCCACAAAAAAGTTAGCAACAAATATGGATTCAGCAAACATAAAACTATTATTTAAACAAATAAAATTCGGACCACCTTACTTTTATCATACGGAAAAAAAAAGGAACAATATCAACTGCCAGCCTGAGAGAGCGGACGGATAAATCTTAAAATATTTCAAAGTGCGCCGTAACCCATAAAAAAGTTAGCAACAAATATGGATTCAGCACACATTAAACTATTATTTAAACAAATAAAAAAAAATCGGACCACATAACTTTTATCATACGAAAAGAAAAGAAACATTATCAGTCGTCAGTCTGAGGCTGCTGTCCGATAAATCTTAAAATATTTCAAAGTGTACCGTCTCCCATAAAAAAGTTAGCAAAAGAGACGGCGCACTTTGAAATGTTTTAAAATTTGTTTGACCACTATCTCAGACTGGCGGTTGATATTGTTTTATTTTTTCGTATGATAAAAGTAAGGTGGTCCGAATTTAATTTGTTTAAATAATAGTTTAATGGGTGCTGAATCCATATTTGTTGCTAACTTTTTTATGTGAGGCGGCGCACTTTGAAATATTTTAAAATTTGTCCGACCGCTATCTCAGACTGGCGACTAATATTGTTTTTTTTTTTTTTCGTATGATAAAAGCAAGGTGGTCCGAATTTTATTTGTTTAAATAATAGTTTAATGTGTGCTGAATCCATATTTGTTGCTAACTTTTTAATGGGACTTTGAAATATTTTAAAATTTGTACGACCGCTATCTCAGACTGGCGACTAATATTGTTTCTTTTTTTGTCGTATGATAAAAGTAAGGTGGTCCGAATTTTATTAATTTAAATAATAGTTTAATATGTGTTAAATCCATATTTGTTGCTAACTTTTTATGAGAGACGCACTTAGAAATATTTTAAGATTTATCCGACCGCTCTCTCAGGCTGGCAGTTGATATTGTTTCTTTTTTTTTTCGTATGATAAAAGTAAGGTGGTCCGAATTTAATTTGTTTAAATAATAGTTTAATGGGTGCTGAATCCATATTTGTTGCCAACTTTTTTTTTATGGGAGATGGCACACTTTGAAATATTTTAAAATTTGTCCGTCCGCTATCTCAGACTGGCGGTTGATATTGTTTTTTTTTTCTATGATAAAAGTAATGTGGTCCGAATTTTATTTGTTTAAATAATAGTTTAATGTGTGCTGAATCCATATTTGTTGCTAACTTTTTAGAGCAGACGGCGCACTTTGAAATATTTTAAGATTTATCCGACCGCTCTCTTAGGCTGGCAGTTGATATTGTTTCATTTTTTTTTTTTTCGTATGATAAAAGTAAGGTGGTCCGAATTTTATTTGTTTAAATAATAGTTTAACGTGTGCTGAATCCATATTTGTTGCTAACTTTTTTATGGGAGACGGCACACTTTGAAATATTTTAAAATTTGTCCGACCGCTATCTCAGACTGGCGGTTGATATTGTTTTTTTTTCGTATGATAAAAGTAATGTGGTCCGAATTTTATTTGTTTAAATAATAGTTTAATGTGTGCTGAATCCATATTTATCCGACCGCTCTCTCAGGCTGGCAGTTGATAGTTTCTTTTTTTTTTTCGTATGATAAAAGTAATGTGGTCCGAATTTTATTTATTTAAATAATAGTTTAATGTGTGCTGAATCCATATTTGTTGCTAACTTTTCTTATGGCAGACGGCGCACTTTGAAATATTTTAAGATTTATCCGACCGCTCTCTCAGGCTGGCAGTTGATATTGTTTCTTTTTTTTTTCGTATGATAAAAGTAATGTGTCCCAATTTTATTTGTTTAAATAATAGTTTAATGTGTGCTGAATCTATACTTGTTGCTAATTTTTTTATAGGAGACGGCGCACTTTGATTTTTTTTTTAATTTTATCATTTAAGGGCGTGATAAAAAATTTTAAGGGTTGAAAATTGGAGTGCTTGTATCACAATTTGTTAATTCAATGTTTTATTTACACCCTAAAGTAAAAACAATCTATTTATCTTGAATATATATAGAAATAATGAAATTTGAAAATCTATGGCTGAAATCTATGGCTAACTTAACATCCGTCTAACAAACTATTGATAATGGACACTTATTTTTATTTAAGTACTATATGTACATTTCGGACACTACGTGTCCATTATCAATAGTTAACTAACAAACTATTGATAATGGACACATAGTGTCCGAAATGTACATATTAATAAAATCATAAATAAACATATGAGAAAACGCCCAATAAAAACTACAACCGCATAAGACCAAATTTCTACCACACATTTTTTATTAAAATAATCCACGTTCCACAAGTCAACCAGAAATTTGATAACACCCCAGCTTGTTACTCAAATACAAAACTTAGCAGATTATTAAGCAACACTTTTGAAAAACAAGACAAATTATCCTTTTCGGAAATTTATTCAATCAGTTGTAGTAATTATAGCAAAATATATGTAAGACAAATTAAAAGAAACGTGAATATTAGATTCAAAGAATCTAATACAACATCAAAAATCTAAACCCTTATAAATCAGCCTTTGCCCACCACATTCTAGAAAGAGGGACTAAGTTTAACAAATTAATGTCAATTTATTAAAACAGTCATCATCTTACAATTTAAACATGATAGAAGCGATTGAAATGAAAAAGAACCTTTAAAATCTGCTAAGTTTCGATATGAGCCCGTTGAGTAATCCCCTGCTTGACTTAGTCCAACACAGGTGTTAACGCTAATAAAACTGTGGCATTCCCGACAAGCGGCTAGTTTTAAGAAATAGGGACTATCATTGTAATAATTACTTTTAGGTTTTTCCACGAATCCGTTTTATGATATAAATACACTGACACCGTTGTAATTTTTGTTAGTTAACTATTGATAGTGGACACTTAGGTTCCAAAATGTACATATAGTACTAATAGTAACAGTGAAGGAAGGTATTTAACCGCTTTTTTTTACCTCTATAGAATATGATTGGTTTAGTTTGAATTTGGCGCCTAATGGAGTCAAGATGGATACCAGTTTGCGCTACTCTCTTAAATACAGTGACACTACTATCATCACGATTTCGGGTCTCAGCAGAACGGTTTGTAGAAATGCAAAACAAACTTTGTTTAATAGAAATTTTATGTATTTACTTGTGTTAGTTTGATGATAAAAATGGCATACATAATGGATTAAGTTTATGTACTTGTATATTGTACAAAATACTGGCCGTATATAAAATGTTGTAGGCAACTTGTGTGTGAAGGGTTTTTGGACACTCTCTGCGATTAGGACACTCGCCTAACGGCACGTGCCCTAAACTCGCAAATCGTAAATAACTATTTGAGGCAGTTACAAAAATATGAAGAATACACAGTTGTCAATAATTTTTCCGAAACTTCCATTAACAAAATGAATACATTTTTAAAACTGTTAATTAACAACATTATAAGCATGTAAATGCATTGTTGAAGAAAAAAATCTATTCATAATTACTATTTGTAATGGCTTGTATCATTAATTTAATTACTGTTTTGTTTTGTACGAAGATATTTGTCTTGGACATACCAATTAGAAGTAAGCTAATTGACGCACTTAGGCGAGAGAGCCAAATAATTAGCGGCATCTGTGGAAAATTGTATTCACACATAAAAAGCAACTGTAATTATCTCTCAGCTAGCTGTAACATTTAGTAGGTACTACACACACAACAGGAATATGGCGTTAGGATGGATCATATTTGGAGTTGCAAGTACTACACACATCAGAAATATGAATAGCGCTACAATGGATCACATTTCGAGTTTTACTGGTTTTACAGTAACCGTAAATTTTAATTTGGATGTTTTCATGAGTACGTTGTATTCAAACAAATGTTTTTTCCTGAATCCTTTGTTTCGTGGGAAAATATTGTATAGGTATGCATAATGATTGTGCGCGCATTATTTATGAATGAATTAATGAATGAAATCGTGGATCGAAAAGAGGTTTAAAAAGATTTTATGATGAATACACGGAATTTTTCTTTTAAATATATATATATCCCGATGTGTGCACTGTACATTTTCAGGCATTCGTCGTTTCTGAAAAGCGTTCAATTCAAAGTTTCTACCGAATGTTTTCACTCCTTCGTTAAGCATAAAGTAAAATTTCGAGATTAGAAAAGCCTAAAAATTTGGTTTGACCACGTAGCGAAGCTGAAGTTTTTATAGAGTATCTCAGTTAGACAAAAGCTGATATGACCTCTTTTTCAGGACCATAACGATTCGTCTTCAGACCCTTTGGCGGCCCAGCCCAGAAAACTCTAGGGTGCATATCGAATTTCAAGTATAGCAAAAAAGGGAAATTTATGAGTGAAGAATGGTGGTTGGGTTAGCGACTAGACCAAAAACTCTAAAATCTTCCGATTTCTATCTCTTTCCTAAAATGTTGGAGGGTAAGGGGAAAGAGACCCAGCACTCAAGGGGTAATCCATTATGAACACCAACCGCATTTTTTGGGTGTCAATGACAACCCGATATTAGCAGGTAGTAAGAAGTCCATCTGTTTTCAGCCGACGCGTGGCGTTATCTTTTGTCCGGTTTGGGGTGGTTTTGATAGGAAGATTTATTTGATATTTATGAAATTAATTTGTAAAATAAAGTCGAGAATTATGTCTACGTGTACAATTTTAGGTCAATAAATGTTTTTAAAACGTATCTGACGTTTACTACTTGGTAAATATTGATCATCATCACATCTAAGCGTTATATATTTTTAACTTTACTGTAAATCAGTGGTTTATACGCGTGGCGCATGAAGTAAAATTTCGAGTTTAGAAAAGCCCCGTGAAAATTTGTCTCGGGTCGCTGCGCGACCCTCGACAAATTTTCTACGCGGGGCTTTTCTAAACTCGAAATTTTACTTCATGCTTAGTCTGGGAGTGGACAACACTTGTTCTTAGAAGTTTCAAATTGGAGGATCACTCTAGATGACTAAGTTTATTACCATTTTACAAAGGCTACAGCTCGAAGGACCAATCATGGTTTTCGGAGACCGAAGGACTACATGGAATCGAAGTTTTTTTTACAAGAAAATAACGAATATCTGAAGGTTTACAGCATGGATAGAAAAGAACACATCCAATTTTGAAAAATATCGAAGTTGGGTTGGTTTTCAGTGCGCTTTTAACTTCACTTTAAATCAGTGTTTTATACGCGTGGCGCATGAAGTAAAATTTCGAGTTTAGAAAAGCTCCGTGGAAATTTTCTACGCGGGGCTTTTCTAAACTCGAAATTTTACTTCATGCTTAGTCTGGAAGTGGAAGACACTCGTTAGTTTAAAATACATCACAATTGGTAAAATATATATCGTTGGATGCCTTCAGGGGTGATATGTGTGATATGTGTCTTCAGGGGTGATATGTAAGCAAATTATGGGTCTTAGGAGTTGCCAAATAAGTAAGTTTCTAAGGCACTCTTTACAAAAAACAAAAGATTGGCATTTTACATATAAAATGTACAGGGTGAGCGAAACTTGATGTCTCTGCTCTATTATTAGAAAAGGAAAAACGGTAGAAAAAAATCAGAAAAAAGGTTCATAAATGGGATTGAGTAAGGTCCATTTCAATCCAAAATTGCATATTTTTCTAAATTTTGAAACTGAAGTAATGACGTCATCGAAAATTGTTTACCCAGATACATACCTATAATTTTAGATATTTCAAAAGAGCTGATTTTTCTGAATAAACTTTGTAGAGAAAAAAATTTGCTATCTTCTTTCGTTAAAAAATTAAAAGCAAACTTAAAAAAAAGTATTATGAAAAATTCACAATTGTCACGACTTAAACAAGTAGCCTTTGGAAGCAAATAACAAAGCTGCATTTGTCAATAATTAAACTAATGGTTGCCAAATATTGTTTTGTTGTCATTTGATTTTAGATTTCAGATTTTTTCTATCGTTTTTCCTTTTCATAAATAGTTCACGTCGTTATTTTAAATGTATATTACATATGAGACTAATAAAAAGAATAAAGATGGTTAGTTTTCTTCTGGATTTCAAATTGCACAATAAATTGACAATTTTAATAGTCATATGTAATTTACATTTAGGTTGACGACGTAAACGCCATCTACTGCCAATAGTCTTGTCTATTGTACTCACAAAATGACAATTATAAATGTCAATTGATTGTGCATTTTAAAATCCAGTAGAAAACTGAACATCTATAATGATTTTAGTAGTCATGTGTAATTTACATATAAATTGACGATGTGAACACCATCTGCTGCCAATTTTTGAGTAGTGCTATTGACAATAGATGGTGTTCACGTCGTTGATACAAAAATAATGTATATGTTCATTATAGCACTTTTTCCGTCATTTAAAGAATTAATGATTGTCGTACAAAAGCTATTTCACTTGCTAATTGGTTAGTTGTAGACCATTTCACATTAAATCAGCGTTTTATACGCGTCGCGCATGAAGCAAAATTTTGAGTTTAGAAAAGCCTAATTTGTCTCAGTCGTTCTGCTGCGCTACGCCCGAGCCAAATGTTCAGGCTTTTCTAAACTCAAAATTTTACTTCATGATTAATCTGGGATTGGAAACACTCGTTAGATGATCAATCATAACCAGGGTTGTTATGTTTAAAACACTTTGTTTTAAAACAGTGTTTTAAACATGTTTAAAAACAGCAGTCGTGTTAAACCTGTTTTAAATTTTAAATTTGTTTAAAACATGTTTTAAACGTTGTATTTGCTTAAAACCGTTTTTTTTTTATTATCTTAGCTGCTAAAAATAAATATTTGCTAAATTATATATTATATTAGTTCATCAAAATTTGTTGTTTGTTTTTATATTTTAGCTAAATTGTTTAAGATATTTCAAATAACATTATCAAACATAACATTATATTACAATAAAACTGTGTGTATAAATGTGGTTTTTAAATGCGGGGATTTTTTCTTTCAGCTATACATAAGCATACACTGTACATTTTTCGACGTTCGTTGTGTTTTGTTCAAGATTTCAATTTGAATCTTTAAACGAGGGTTTTCCACTCCCAGACTAAGCATTAAGTAAAATTTCGAGTTTAGAAAAGCCTGAAAATTTGGATTGGCCGCGGAGCGAAGCGGAGCGGCCAATCCAAATTAGGCTTTTCTAAACTCGAAATTTTACTTCATGCGCCACGCGTATAAAACACTGAAATATCGTAAAGTTTAAAATATACGGCTTTAGCAATTTAATATGTAAATGTAGATAAAACATGACTCAAAATCTGCGCTGAAAAAATTGTTTAAAGCAGTGATTATAGGCAAACCAATAACTCTAACGTATATTAGGTTGCCTATAACCGCTGTTGTAAGTGTGTGGTTTTTGAACTTCACTGTAAATCAGTGTTTTTAAGCGTGGTGCATGAAGTAAAATTTCGAGTTTAGAAAAGCCTAATTTGGATTGGCCGCTCCGCTTCGCTACGCGGCCAATCCAAATTCTTAGGCTTTTCTAAACTCGAAATTTTACTTCATGCTTAGTCTGGGAGTGGAAAACACTCGTTTAAAGCCTTAAATTAACCGTAATTAAATAACGATTTCCCACAACTTTAAAAAACGCTGTAATTATCGGGATATGTACACAAAAGAAAAATGTCCGGGATATTCTGTTTTAAACACGTTTTAAACGTGTTTTAAACATGTTTTAAACACGTTATAAACCCAGATCATAACCTTATTTTGCATTTTTATTTTTATTGCTAGATTAGCGTGCTCTATTTAATTGATTTGATTAAAACGTAACCAAATAATACCATTGCATAACATATTGGTTAATGAGTTAAATTGTTGGAGTCATCAAATGAACATGAACGACCGTTTAAAACACTTTAAAAAGGGAAAAGGGGGAAACTACCTGCTATTCTAACAGATAAAGTCATAAATTGTAACATCAACACACCATAAATTGTGGTTTCTCTTCTTCCATTATACTCCCACGCTTATAGAGGGCGTCTCTCTTCAAAATTTGCTGGTTTAGATATTTTGGAGAGGTACTACTGTTTTTTATACTTCTTGTCAATCAATGATGACCACAATAACTTAAATGATATGTTATATTATGATAACACTGCACCACAAAAAATATTTTTTTCGTGTTTCCTGCACCATATTAGTCAAATTATATTCATTTTATGCTAAAAAAAATGAAAATGACAATGAAAATGTTTTATTAGCTCTAGTTTCTGTGATACATAGTAGGTATAACGTTATCGTGATCTTTTTACTTTTCTCTTGTATGCGAGTTCCGGAGCATCCCTACACACAAACCAACAGTAATCCGCTAGCATAGCTTCATTCCAACGACCCTGATATCTTCGTTCCATTACAGAAATATCCTGGTGGAACCATTCCCCATGTTCATCACTAACAGCACCACAATTGCGAGGAAAGAAGTCTAGGTGGGAGTGGAGAAAATGGATCTTTAGGGACATGTTACATCCGAGTTGATGGTATTTTTCCAGGAGTATTTTTACTGACTGTAGTTTTCATCTCTTTTGTTTCCTAAAAATCCACGAATCACTCCCTTCAGAGCTTCCCAGGCTTCCTTTTCTTTCCCCTCCAAAACTTCGTCAAACGCAGGATCCCTAACAAGTTGACGAATTTGTGGCCCGACAAAAATACCCTCTTTAACCTTTGCATCACTTAGTTTCGGGAATTTGTCTCTCAAATACCTAAAAGCCTGTCCATCTTTGTTCATACTTTTAGCAAAATTCTTCATTAAACCCAATTTAATATGTAAGGGTGGAAGAAGAATATCTTTTGGATCCACAAGTGGCTCAGCAACGATATTTTTTTCGTAAGTATTGAGATTTCTTGCAGGCCAGTCTGCTCTTATGTAATGTGAACTTCTGTCTCTACTATCCCACATACACAAAAAGCAGCAGTATTTAGTGTACCCTAATTGCATTTCTAAAAGTATAGCAATGACTTTTAGATCACCACAAATTTTCCACTTGTGTTCATTGTAATTGATTGATTCGAGGAGAGTTTTCAGTTTAATGTAAGTCTCTTTCATGTGAACTGCATGGCCAATAGGAATAGAAGGAAGACGGTTTCCGTTGTGCAGTAATACAGCTTTTAAGCTTAGCTTAGATGAGTCGATGAATAACCTCCATGCATAGTTCATTTTGAGACAATTCATTAATCCATAGACGTCGATACAAACAACATGATTGGTATTCTTCTCAAAAAAAGAGAGCAGGTTTCGCTGACGTTTTCTATACTGTGAAATTCTGACATCGTATTAGAGAAGATTCCACTGCTGTAGTCTTGACCCTAGAAGTTCTGCCTTCTCCTGTGACAAGTCTAGATCTCGAATGAGATCACTTAATTCTGCTTGACTCAATCTGTGTGGTGTTACTAGTGTATCATCTCTTACCTCAAAATCAGGGTCATTTGATGTGAAACGCTTATTTGCTTCTTCTTCCATTTCTACCTCATTTCTACCTTCATTTTTCAAATCATAAATTTGTGGTGGGGTAGGAACTGGTAAACTATCCGAATGAGGAATAGGTCGAATGGCAGATGGAAGATTCGGATATTTAACTGTTCCCCTTTTCTTCATTGACAATCCTGCTTTTATGGGCGGAGTTGAGCAGAAATAGCAGTAATTTTTATGGTTTTTAGGCTTCCTCCATACCATAGGCACAGCAAAAGCCAAAGATCTTTTTTTATTTTTCAGCCATTCTCTTAGTATAACCGAACATTGGTTACAGCATATGTGTGGAACCCATGACTTATCCTGGTCCCCTACCTTCATACCAAAGTAATATTGGTAAGCAGTTTTCACAAGAGGCGTGATATTTCGCTTCTGTGATGAAAATGTTATTTCACTACATATGTAACAAAAATTGTCTACTGAATTTACACAATTCCTTGGCATTTTGATTTATATTAATAATTCCGCACTAGTTAAACAATAGGAAACTCACATAAATCACTTCACTAGTTATAAACATAACCTACAAACATTATAGAATGTTAGTTTTGTCAGTTTACAGGTATGCCAAATGTCATATACAAAATTTTCAAAAAAATTAAAATGTACACCCTTAAGAAACAACATACAACTTTATCTCCTAAACAAGAGCTAATATGTAATTGTTAATGTCATTTTCGAATTCAGCGGGTGAAAATACATAAGTATTAGCTAATTTTGAGTCCGAAACATTTTCATTGTTGCGCAGTGTAATCAACCATAATACATTTCAGTCGAATATAGCGCTCAATCGTTACAAATAAAATTAATAATATTTTGAGACTTCTCAGTGTCAGTTATACAAACAAAGTTAAAATTGTGTTTCATTTGAGAATTCAGAAAGTTTAATATTACTGCTATAGATTAGCTAAAAACGAACATGTATTTTTGAATGCTTATAAAATAATTCATAATTTATTGAGTCCATCAACTTAGTTCTATATGAGATTTAAATTAAATTAATGTTGTGGGGCATCAATAAGCGGTAATTTCATGGCTGCTTGCCTCAGATATTTGTGTATGTGCGGAAAATAAGAAAGTGCATTTCACCGTTTGTAAAATTACCTTCATTTTCTTCGCTGACCCAGACTGGGACTTTGCCGTTTTTTTTTTCACGTGTTTGTGCGAATCGATTAAGCCAGCTTGACCCTTTTCGCCCACAAAGAAAAGTGGGCTAAAGCTAGTATTTTTTCGCGAACGAAATTTATGCAGGGTAATTTAAAAATTATACTTATTTCAAATGGCCAATGGATACATTTATATATGGCAACGATAGCCTCAAAGCGGATATTAGGAACACCCGTCCCGCAAAGTTCCAATCTTAACCTCGAAATATGCATTTTCGTGTTTACGACCACTTAGTGGCTTTTTAAGAGCCCTTCCGCTAATACATCCGGAACAAAACTTATGAGTGAAGATCATTTACGGAATTAAATTTTGTATTTTTATACGTCAAAAATCAGATGACATGATTATAAATAAATACGTTGGAAAGACAATGCAGAATACAGAATCTAATAACGCGACGACACGAAAATATCTAAAATATTCCGATTTCTATCTCTTTCCTAAAATGTTGGAGGGTAAGGGGAAAGAGACCAAGCACTCAGGGGGTAATCCATTATGGACACCAACCGCATTTTTTGGGTGTCAATGTCAACCCGATATTAGCAGGTAGTGAGAAGTCCATCTGTTTTCAGCCGGTGCGTGGCGTTATCTTTTGTCCGGTTTGGGGTGGTTTTGATAGGAAGATTTATTTGATATTTATGAAATTATTTAAAATGTAATTATAATTAATGCGATATTTGTAAAATAAAGTCGAGAATTATGTCTACGTGTACAATTTTTGGACAACAGAATTTTTTAAAACGTATCTGACTTTTACATCTTGGAAAATATTGATCATCATCACATCTAAGCTTTATATATTTTTAACTTTACTCTAAATTAGTGGTTTATACGCGTGGCGCATGAAGTAAAATTTCGAGTTTAGAAAAGCCCCGTGAAAATTTGTCTCGGGTCGCTGCGCGACCCTCGACAAATTTTCTACGCGGGGCTTTTCTAAACTCGAAATTTTACTTCATGCTTAGTCTGGGAGTGGACAACACTCGTTCCTAGAAGTTTCAAACTGAAAGATCACTCTAGATTACTAAGTTTATTACCATTTTACAAAGGCTACAGCTCGAAGGACCAATCATGGTCTTCGGAGACCAAAGGACTACATGGAATCGAAGCTTTTTAACAAGAAAATAATGAATATCTGAAGGTTTACAGCATGGATAGGAGAGAACACATCCAATTCTGAAAAATATCGAAGTTGGGTTGGTTTTCAGTGCGTTTTTAACTTCACTTTAAATCAGTGTTTTATACGCGCGGCGCATGAAGTAAAATTTCGAGTTTAGAAAAGCCCCGTGAAAATTTGTCGAGGGTCGCTGCGCGACCCAAGACAAATTTTCTACGCGGGGCTTTTCTAAACTCGAAATTTTACTTCATGCTTAGTCTGGGAGTGGAAGACACTCGTTAGTTTAAAATACATCACAATTGGTAAAACATGTATCGTTGGATGCCCGTCTTCAGGGGTGATATGTAAGCAAATTATAGGTCTTAGGAGTTGTCAAATAACTGAGTTAATCAACTGTTTCTAAGGCACTCTTTAAAAAAACAAAATATTAACATTTTTCATATAAAATGTACAGGGTGAGCGAAGAAAAACAAAAGTTGGCTATGGTGTAATGTCAAAGTTGTAAATGTCTGAATTCAATAGTTTTTAAATAAAAAAAAAAAAAAGAAATTTAATAAAATCCGTTTTTGACAATACCTCAAAAATGAAAGAAGATATTTCAAATTTGTTTTTAGATTATTATTGGGCTCTAAATTACGCAACTTTGCCCCAATTTAACCGACTCTCTATCTCTTCACATAACCGAGATCCATTCTGTTCAAATATATAGAAAACGTAAATGGCAAGTTTTTTTATAAATAAAAGTTGTTTTGTTTGATTTTTCGATTAGAATGCAAAGAGTTCAGTGAGTAATGCTCAAAAATTATTTTGGATTAAACCAATATTTTTTGAAAAATTTGAGTTTTAAATGAGGATTTTATAATTAAAAAAATTATATCTCGAAAATGTTTGCAGATCTATTTATTTTTGAAAGACCATCAAAATACCCCCCCCCCCTTGTGTGATCTTAGTTCAAATTAAAACACTCTTAGAACTAAGGTAAGCTTCTTTTGTTTTAAACCCGGTATAACAATATATTAAAACGAAAAATTAACCACGGTAATTAACCACTGTTAAAATATATTGCAATTATTTGTTTCTAATAAATACGATCATACATACCTTGTTTTAGTCGCGTAGATAGCTTTTTCTGATGGGGAGGGGATTTGAGTTAGTATGTTGTTTCATAAATTTATTTTTAAAGTTATACAAAAACAAGTACAAAAAATGATTATATGTTCATTATGGCACTTTTTCCGTCATTTAAAGAATTGATGATTGGCGTACTAAACGTATTTCACTTGCTAATTGGTTGGTTATAGACCATTTCACATTAAATCAGCGTTTTATACGCGTCGCGCATGAAGTAAAATTTCGAGTTTAAAATAAGCTTAATTTGTCTCAGTCGCTCTGTTGCGCTACGCCCAAGCCAAATTTTCAGGCTTTCCTCAACTCAAAATTTTACTTCATGCTTAATCTGGGATTGGAAACACTCGTTAGATGATCAATCATAACCAGGGTTGTTATGTTTAAGACACTTTGTTTTAAAACAGTGTTTTAAACACGTTTAAAAACAGCCGGGGGGGTTTAAACGGTTTTGTTTTAAACATGTTTTAAATATTAAATTTGTTTAAAACATGTTTTAAACGTTAAATTTGTTTAAAACCGTTTTTTATTATCTTAGCTGCTAACAATAAATATTTGCTAAATTATATTTTATATTACTTCATTAAAATTTGTTGTTTGTTTCTAAATTTTAGCTAAATTGTTGAAGATATTGCAAATTACATTATCAAACACAACATTTTATTACAATAAAACTGTGTGTGCATAAATGTGGTTTTTAAATACAGGGATTTTTTCTTCCAGGTGTAATGTACCTCTCACTTGTATAAATTTAATGTTTTCATGAATCACTCTGTATATTATTATCATTATAGTGTAATTATCTCATTGTACAGATAATTTTGGAATAGCAAATAATTCGTAAATCAAATAGTTTTCACATTCCGAAATCGATTCTTAGGAATTATAATCTTGTTTTGTTATTCCATTTTATCTTATCTTATTACTGAAGAAATAAAATTGTTCTGGTGTTAAGGAGCACACTTCTATTTCGACAGTTGAGCAAGACAGCCAATTCAATTACAAATTCTAAACTCTGAATCTTTGACTTCTAATTCTTATTCTGTTTCAAACTGTAAATTGATGTATTAAGTAGCAAATTAAATATCAAGTAAAACATTTATCTTTGAATCTCTTTGTTTGGACCCAAGTTGACTAAATCGCGTCTTCGACGACAAATCCAGGAAATCTAAATATAAACAAAAGAACCGTAACGACAAACAACACCTTCGTACGTTACAACTTGGCGCAGTCGGTAGGATTTCCTGTAAGGAAGTTTGTTCCCGAAAACGCCGTCAACATCCAATTTCATAGAGGTTTCTGCGCCGTAGCCGCTTGGACTTCATCATCGAGGTGCCCCAAGACGTAGACGAGTGCCAACACATCAGAGCCGCTTCTGAATCAGAAGCCGCCTTTTGGACCATCTTTGATCTACAAAGAACCTGGAGCACGAGGACGTACTAATCACATCAACCACCTAGAGGACGTCAGCCATTGTTTTACCTGAATGTAAGTCGAATTTTCTTACGCAAACAAATAAGGGATCTTGAAATTTTTTAAATTTTATCTATTTTTTTCTATCATTTTAAAAATGGCTCTAGGTACAGATTTTTATATGATGAATTTCGCTTTGGAAACTTTAAAGCATACTTATTTTGAATATTCAGAAACTTCAAAATACAATAATTTAGATGATTTTATTAACAGATGTGAGTATGCAATAAATTTAATTAACGATAACGATAAGTCCAAATTTCTAGTTGCAATTAAAAGTAAATTGCTAGGCGAGGCTGGCAGACGAGTTTTTAGCAGGGAAATAAATTCATGGGGTGAGCTTAAAATATTTTTAAGGGATCATTTTTCACCAAATATTTCATTTTATGATGTTCTCTCTGAATTAAATTCATGTCATCAAAAAATGAACGAATCTGTCAATGATTATGTATCTCGAATTGAACGGTGTCATTTAAAGTATCTTAGAAAGTTAGATACAAATTTAACAGCTGTTGCTCAAGAAGCCCAATTAAATTTAGTTAACGATAATGTTCTACAAGTTTTTCTGTTTGGTCTAAAAAACCCATTAAGTACTGACATTAGATCTAGGAAACCGAAAACACTAGATGAGGCGATTTTAATGGCAATTCGCGAAGAGCCCTATTTCTTTGAAAGAACAAATAAATTTCAAAATGTAAAATTTTGCCATATTTGTAATAATAATTCACATTCTACATCAAATTGTACATTTAATTCATTGAATCAGAAATTCCGTTCAATTTCAAGCCAAGCAAATAAGTCAATAGTTTCATGCAATTATTGCAAACATTTGGGACATTCCATAAACAATTGTATTAAAAGGCAATATGCTAACAAAAAACGAGCTTATTTTAATGCAAATAATAAAGCATATTATTATAATTCACAAAATAAGCAGTTCAATCCGAATTTTCAAAATAGTCAAAATCAATCAAATTGTGTTTTTAATCAATCATTTTCTACGTCAAACAAGTGTAATCAAAGTTCGAAAATCGTTGAAAACAATTCAGATGGAGTAGAAATTATTAAATTCCAAGAAAATTCTCAAATAGAACATTTGAATACTCCTAGTGGTAATATGGAACAAAAACATTATGTAGTAAATGATAAAGATCATCATATAACTCGTGAATTCCAATCTAAAAATCCAGTTCCGCAAACTAAATTTAAGGCTCAAAAGGACTTAAGTAAAAATAACAAAATTAATGCCAATAAGATTGTAAGATTTAATGAACAAGAAAATATTTACCTTTGTAATCAATTTGAAAATAACGTTTCCTCTTTAAGTAATTCTAATATTTCGCACAGAAAATCAAATCATACGGAAAATGTAAACTCTAGACATAAAGGAAAACAGAGACTAAATATTAATTCTAGATTTAGATGAAAAATTATTTAGCTTATTGTATTTAACTGCAATAGTTTCAAGTTAAACTTGAAAACTGATTTTTTAATTATCATTATACATATTTTTCAAATGTATTTATTTTTTAGTAATAAGCAAAAATCAATACGTCAATATTTAGCCACATAATTTTAATATTTGAATTTCAATTAATTTAAAAATATCCCTTATTGTAAGAAATTCGATATACATTTTAACAATATTTTTTCCGATTGTGTTTTCAGTGAAAGTGAACAGTGATTTATTTAATTAATAGTGTTGATCTGATTTATTTTTTTTTCTTTTCGCAAAAAAAAATCAAAATTGCGTTTTGTTATTTTTTTGTTTCTATAAGGGGAGGAGTGTAATGTACCTCTCACTTGTATAAATTTAATGTTTTTATGAATCACTCTGTATATTATTATCATTATAGTGTAATTATCTCATTGTACAGATAATTTTGGAATAGCAAATAATTCGTAAATCAAATAGTTTTCACATTCCGAAATCGATTCTTAGGAATTATAATCTTGTTTTGTTATTCCATTTTATCTTATCTTATCACTGAAGAAATAAAATTGTTCTGGTGTTAAGGAGCACACTTCTATTTCGACAGTTGAGCAAGACAGCCAATTCAATTACAAATTCTAAACTCTGAATCTTTGACTTCTAATTCTTATTCTGTTTCAAACTGTAAATTGATGTATTAAGTAGCAAATTAAATATCAAGTAAAAGGTTTATCTTTGAATCTCTTTGTTTGGACCCAAGTTGACTAAATCGCGTCTTCGACGACAAATCCAGGAAATCTAAATATAAACAAAAGAACCGTAACGACAAACAACACCTTCGTACGTTACACAGGTATACACTGTAAATTTTTCCACATTCGTTGTTTTTTTGTTCAAGATTGCAATTTGAATCTTTAAACGAAGGTTTTCCACTCCCAGACTAAGCATGAAGTAAAATTTCGAGTTTAGAAAAGCCTGAAAATTTGGATGGGCCGCGTAGCGAAGCGGAGCGGCCAATCCAAATTAGGCTTTTCTAAACTCGAAATTTTACTTCATGCGCCACACGTATAAAACACTCAAATATCGTAAAGTTTAAAATATACGGCTTTAGCAATATAATATGTAAATGTGAATAAAACGTGAGTCAAATTCTGCGCTGAAAAAATTGTTTAAAACAGTAATTATAGGCAACCCAATAACTGTAACGTATATTAGGTTGCCTATAATCGTTGTTGTGTGTGTTTTTTGAACTTCGCTGTAAATCAGTGTTTTTAAGCGTGGCGCATGAAGTAAAATTTCGAGTCTAGAAAAGCCTAATTTGGATTGGCCGCTCCGCTTCGCTACGCAGCTAATCCAAATTCTTAGGCTTTTCTAAACTCGAAATTTTACTTCATGCTTAGTCTGGGAGTGGAAAACACAATTATCGGGATATGTCTACTCAAAAGAAAATTGCCTTGCATGTTCTGTTTTAAACACCTTTTAAACCCTGATCATAACCTTATTTTGCAGTTTTTTTATTGGTAGATTAGCGTGCTTTATTTAATTGATTTGATTAAAACGTAACCAAATAATACCATTGCATAACATATTGATTAATGTGTTAAATTATTGGAGTCATCAAATAAACATGAACGACCGTTTAAAATGCTTTAAAAAGGGAAAAGGGGAAACTACCTCTTATTCTAACAGATAAGGTCATAAATTGTAACATCAACACCCCATAAATTGTGGTTTCTTTTCTTCCATTATACTTCCGCGCTTGTAGAAAGTGTCTCTCTTCAAAATTTGCTGGTTTAGATATTTTGGAGAGGCCCTTCTTAATAACTACTAGATCGAGCGTTCGAAAACCCGCACGTGCTGTGCCGCGGCACCAACATCTGTCTATCCTTTACATATACGAAATTGCTGTTGTTGGAAAAGAATGAAACGAAGTTCGGGCAAAACGCGCGTGTTTACTATGCGCTCTTATGGGAGAATGTCAATTAAATCAATTTATTTTTCGTAATTTCTTACTATAACAATACGAATTCGTATTAAAATATGAATAAATTATACGTGTTATCGTTTGCACAGCTAATGAGCTACTAAATATATAACTGTTTTTTTTTTATCTAAGTTAAATGTTAAGTACACAAATATAATAATCAAATCATTAACATAGTTTATTTGATACTGTTTAAAATAGACGGATTTGTTAACAGGAAAAAATGTTTTAATTTATAATAAATATGTTTGTTGGTATGTTATTCTACGGGTTGGCGGAATCAGCTGCTGCCTTGGACCGAATTCCGCCAACAGGCCTTATTTCAAAATAACATAGTAAAAAAAAGCATTCATGATGATTAAAAAAAAAATTCTTGGTTGTTGGTCGTATAATTAATTTGGAATATTCTTGCGGAATTTTTTGTTTTACATCACAAAGGATTTATTTTTATGATATAGTCTTAATGCAAAATAATAATTTAAAACTAAATAAATCAATTCCGTGAAATGAGTTTTCAGTGGATCTTGATAAAGAATTTGCATTTTTTAAGAAATTAATAATAGGTTATTATTTAGTTGTTTAATTGATTTCATTGCTTTCGATATTAATTTAGTAACTGCTTCGTAACTGCGAAATTAATTCGTTTTGTCGCAAAGATTCATTTTTTTTTAAATGGGATCAGATGTAAAGCCATTAAATTATGAAATACTGCATATTCCGCGAAAACAATAAGTCAAAATCCTATTTACCTGTAAAAAGGCAAATCCGATTCCTTATAACAGCGGACAATCCCAAGTCTGACAAGATTTTTAAAATCAACGGAAATTCAGGAAAATCGACAGAATTTTGAAAATTCGCGAATAGCGTCAACATTTTTAAATTTAACAAACATTTAGGAAATTCACGAAAATAACCAAGATTTTACAAATTGACTGTCTTCAAAATTCATTCATGAAATGTATAACATTTTTTAAAAATAACGAAAATGTTAGTAATTTGTGATTTTTGATAATTAACAAAAATGTAGGAAGCTTATGACAATCGATTACTAATTTGAAAGTTAACAGAAATCTTTGAAACTTCTCGAAAAGCATTAAGATATTGAACATTGAAGAAATTCACAAAAAAACAGTCATGATATTTATAATTAAAAAAAAAAAATCTAAAAGACGTCAACATGTTCAAATTAAAAGCTATTTTGGAAATTCACAAATTAAAGAATTTATGACATTCCTTTACTTAACGAAAATCTTGAAAAAATCACTATTTTTGAAAATTAACGAGTCTATAACTTTCATGGAAATCTAGAAAATTCATGAAAAGTGTCGACATTTTTACAATCAATAGTATCCCAGAAAATTCACGAAAACCGTAAAAATTGTGAAATCTACGAGAATCTAAGAAACTCAAAAATCTTACGGAATTCTCAAAATATTGAACATCTCATAAACATTTTATAAATCAAGAAAAATCTTAAAATATTAAAAATTTAATGAACATTTTGGAAATTTACGAAAACTGCTTAGATGTCCAAATTTAAATTTTGCTTGAGATCAGTATTTTATACCCGTGGCGCATGAAGTAAAATTTCGAGTTGAGAAAAGCCCGAATTTGGATTTGGATCCAAGTTCTTGGGGCTTTTCTCAACTCGAAATTTTACTTCATGCTTAGTCTGGGAGTGAAAGACATTCGTTCGACAATTGTCAATATCTTATTTTGTTTGTTTTGTAAAATGATGAATATTAAGAAAACAAATGAAATTTGTTAAAAACGAAAAAAAATGATGACTTCTTCCATTTAAAATTGAAATCATCAATTTTTACAACAATTGATTGGCTTGGACATTTACGAAAGGAGTCGACATTATTAAAAGTGACGAAAATCACGAGATTTTATGAAAACCGTCGAGAATTTGAAAATTAGCAAAAAGTTTGGATATTCACTAAAAACTCATAATAAAAAAAATATTACTTTTTTAACGAAAATCTTATAAAATTAATAAAAGTTGTAAACATGTTGACAATTATTAAACATCTTTAAAATTCACAAAACGTGTCAAAAATTTCGAAGATTAACCGAAAATCGTCAACATTTTGAAAAGTAATTAAAATTAAAACCTTGTAAATTTACGAAAATCGTCAACATTTTTCTTAAAATTAACGGAAATCGAGAAAATTTATGTAAAGTTCCAACATTTAAGAAATTGAGGAAATCAGTCAGAATTTTATAAATAGAAAGATTAATATTTTAAAATTAATCTAAATCTTGGCAATTCACCAAAAGTATTAACATTTTTCAAATTAGCGATAATCTAAGAAATCCATTAAAAAATGAGAAAAATCTTTTAAAAATTCAACTTTTTTAAAATTAACGGAAACACGAGAAATGGACAAAAATTGATTTTAGAAATCTTGGAAATTCATGAAAATTGTCAGTGTTTAAAAATTAATGAAAATTCATGGAAAAAAAAATCATGAAGAATCCAGAAAATGTTTTATGAACATTTTATGAATTGAAGAAAATCTCGAAATTTATAAAAATGCTGTAGTATCGAAAATCTTACGAAAATTTCTATGTTAAAAATTTAATAATTTGACGAAAATCTCGACATATTGAAAATCTCATTACCATTTTATGAATTGAAAATCTCGAAATGCCGAAAATCCGACAAAATCTCGAAATATTGAAAATCTCATTAAAAAATTATAAATCAACAATAATTAAATATTTTACGAAAATCTCGAAATATCTAAAATCTGATGAAAATTATATAAATTGATGAAATATTGAAAATCTTATTGAAATTTTATAAATCAACAAAAATTGAAAAGTTTACGAAAATCTCGAAATATTGAAAATCTTTATAAATATTTTATAAATTAATGAAAATCTCGAAATTTGATCTCATGAAATTTTTCTAAATCGACAAATATCACAAAATATCGATAATCTCATGAACATTTTATAAATCGACAAAACAAGTGTTTTCCACTCCCAGATTAAGCATGAAGTAAAATTTCGAGTTTAGAAAAGCCACGCGTAGAAAATTAGTCGAGGGTCGCGCAGCGACCCTCGGCTAATTTTCACGGGGCTTTATTATCACATCCTAATGTAAGCCTACTCAAATTCCAGCAATTGTGAATTTAATATTAAACATGCCTACTGCGATTAATAAGAATAATTAAAGTTTAATAAAATATAATACATAAATATAATACATAATACATATCAATAAATTTCAAATAAAACATCATCATGTTATATATCAATGAAAAAGACCAAAAAATAACAATTTTTTTAATAGCACAGCTAACTATGACTTCTATTTAAAAAAATATAACTTTGGGCTGTATCTCTTTTATTAATGAAGATAGAAATAATCTGTAAATTGCATTCGATTCTCCTCGAAAAAGAACATACAATTCTTATCTTAATAATATAATAAATGACTGAGATATTAATATAAATGGAATATGGAAAATATTTAATTTTTGGCTATAACTTGAAAACAAAAGACGATAGCTAATTTCTGTTTTCGACATTGAGTTTTCCTCGAAAAAAAGAGCTCGAGGATGCGCCATCGATTTTTGTCTTTCTCTTCTAATAACCGAGATTCCTTATAGTAACATCCAATTTGGGGCACTCTGTAAATATCCCGATATTATATATGCTATACAGTTTTAGGTATTAGTTCTTTTTAAAAAGCGTTAAAATTAAAGTTTCTAGCGAGTATTTCCACTCTTTGATTAGGTATGAAGTAAAATTTCGAGTTTAGAATAGCCTGAAAATTTGGATTGGTCCAATTTCGAGTTTAGAAAACCCCGTGAAAATTAGTTTTGGGTCGCTGCGCGACCCTCGACTAATTTCTAAGCGGGAAATTAGTCGAGGGTCGCGCAGCGACCCAAGACTATATTTCACGGGGTTTTCTAAACTCGAAATTTTACTTTATGCGCCACGCGTATAAACACTAAACGTTTGTAAACTTTAATATATCCTAATAAAACAGTAAGCTAAAGCTGTATATTTTGAGCTTCACAATGTTTTTGTTTTAAGCGCGTGGCGCATGAAGCAAAGCTTCCGCTTCGCTACGCGGCCAATCCAAGTTTTCAGGCTTTTGTAAACTCGAAATTTTACCTTATGCTTAATTAAGGAGTGGAAACACTCGTTCGAGGCTTCAAATTGAACGCTATGTTAAAATCATAATATAACCATTACCTAAAACAAATTCCCTGTAGAAAATTTACAAAACAACAAGAATATTGCTTGATCTTAAGTTTAATCCCACAATTATAAAAAAAATGTGCAAATCCTTATGTCTTTAAACTCTTAAATATTTTGCAATGGTGATGACATTTATTACGTTTCATCTCATAATGTTAATTATTAATGATGATGTACGGCGTGTGTAGATCGCGTTTTTGATGTGTTTTCGCGTCATTGGTCTGTTATTAACGATTTTAAAAAAATTAACTTTCTAACGTGGATTTTATTAATGAGGAATTCCCGGTATTTCTTGTGCAAAAATCTGAATAATGGCTTATTAAGTAATAATGCTACCAATGTATCAATTCCTATTTGCACAACGCGTTTTGTAACCGCAGTGTAATTTATTCACGTAGACACCAAGAACGTGCAGACTGGAAGTTGGTGTGGTATTACAATATTTTATTAATACATTAAGGTCAATGTTTTTCATTTTGTTGTTAATAAAAACTTAACCCACTTTAAGTTTTTATTAACAAATACAAACAATCACATTGCCATATTTTATTACAACCTATTGCACTGGATTTATTGGATTATCTCAATGATTAGAAGGAATAAATATTACAAATGTTTATTTCGGTTAATTGAAATACTGAAATTTTACTTCATGCTTCATCAAAGAGTACACTCGGTAGATGCAATAAATTGAACTCTTTTATAAAATCAATGAATGCCTGAAAATCGATGTTTTCGTGGGGTATCTCGGTAGCCTGAAGAATTAGGAAAAAATTGACATACACGTCATGACCTAACTTGATTAGTTTGGAAGATGATATCAGGCGTGTATCAATTGTTGGCTATTTTAAAATATGTCTTAATCTTACTAACTGTACGATATACAAAAAAAAAGTTTAATATAATGCAGTGGCTTTTTTTTTATTCCGACTTTTAATTTCCGAATTATGATATAAAATTGCATTTTTTTAAATGGAACAATCTATATATTTTTATGTGATTTAATAACATATTAAATTAGCTTTTGATTTTTATATAAATTGAGATTTTTTTTTTTGTTATTTTATTGAAAAAATGTGTTCCCAAATCTGAAGCTTTTAGATAAATATTTGATAATATACTGCATTTCAAAAAAATCAGAACACAAAGTATTTATTGGACGATTTTAATGAAATTTACAGAATTTGATCATGTGAATGAACTGCATCGATGATCAAAAAATCAATTGTTTTGGTTACTATTTAATGGTATTTTTCCTTGATTTCACCATAATGAAGAGCTGCTGATTTTTTAATGTAATTGCTTTTTTATGTTTTACAAACTGAAACGTCAAACTACTCAGAGGCTACTTGGATATTAGCCAAGTAGCCTCTGAGTAGTTTGACGTTTCAGTTTGTAAAACATAAAAAGATGCCCCGTGTTCGTCGGCGTGCACAATATCATCATCTAAGTGAATTTGAAAGGGGTCGCATTATTGGAATGCGAGAAGCGGGTTTTTCGGTTCGTGCTATTGCTGAAAGGGTAGGCCGTAGTGTATCGGTGATCGTACGCTGCTCGTCTAGATGGTCCGAAGCTGGGGAGAATCGACGTAGACTTGGATCAGGACGTCCAAGAAGCACCACTGAGCGTGAAGATCGAGCTCTTCGTCTTACAACTTTAAGGGACAGATTTACAACGTCGCGGGCATTGGGAAATGACTGGTTGGCTCTAAATGGCCAAAGAGTATCCATGGCTACTGTTTACAGAAGAATCCGCAGTTTTGGTATAAGATCCTACCGTCCACAATTGTGTCTACCTCTTACTCCGCAGCATCGCAGAGCAAGACTTGATTGGTGCAGGGAAAGACAACATTGGAGCCATGAATGGAATAACATTATCTTCAGCGATGAGTCTCGGTTCTGTTTATGGGCTCATGATGGTCGCAGAAGAGTGAGACGTCGACGCGGTGAACGCAGAATTTTACAATTTGCTGTTGAAAGACATACGGCTCTTACACGGGGATTTATGGTTTGAGGGGCGATAGCATATGGTAGTCGGTCTCCTCTAGTTTTTTTAGAAGCAAGTCTTAACGCGATTCGGTATATTGACAACATTTTACGGCCAGTGTTAGTGCCCTATGTAAATGGCTTGCAGAACACCATTTTTCAGCAAGATAATGCTCGACCTCACACAGCGGCCATTACAAGACAGTTTTTTTATAGTGCCGAAATCAATTTGTTACCTTGGCCATCTCGTTCTCCAGATCTATCGCCAATAGAACATGTTTGGGATATGATAGGTGTTAGAATAAGTAACTTACAGCGCCCCGCTAACACTGTAATGGAACTTAGAGGTCAAATTATCGAAGTTTGGAATGAAATACCCCAAGTCGATATTGACAGCCTGATTTCTAGCATGCCTCGCCGTGTTAATGAGTGTTTGGGAAATCGTGGAGGCCCAACACATTATTAATTTTTATTCATTTGTTTTTTTGTTTTTCAAGTTGATTTTTTGATCATCGATACAGTTCGTTTACATGATCAAATTGTGTAAATTTTATTAAAATCGTGCAATAAATACTTAGTGTTCTGATTTTTTTGAAAGGCAGTATACATACTTTTATAATTACAGAGATGTTAGTATTATTTATTCTTAATAAAAGGGCCTATAGACTCAGTAATTGATCGCAAAAGTCTTTAAAAATTATAAAATTAATATTTAAACTAAATTAGTTTTCAATAAATCGTTATTCTTTGCTAATGTTTATGAATTTTTGTTTAATATGTATATCAATGTAAAGCTAATTTAAAATGTTATTTAATGACATAAAAACATACAGGGTGTCCGTTTAAAAAAATGCGACTTTGTGTCATAACTCTGAAATTAAATGTTGAAATGAAAAAATTAGTGCACCGCTGAATTCTACGTATTTATGTGTATATCTTATATTTATTGAGAAAAATACGTTACAAAAACGTATTTTTCTCAATAAATATAATCCAACAATTGAAAAACGCCCGATATCTCCTAAACTAATTAAGGTAGCCATGAGCTGTTAATGACATCGTTAGTTTCTCTGAAAAAGATGTCATGCATATTAGATTTTATGTAACTATTCGGGTTACCGAAATACCCTATAAAAACATCGTTTTTGAGTCACCCTATACACTGTATAAGTATGCTATAAATTGCTGAGTGGAGTCTGAAAACAGTGTTCTAACTTTTATAAACAATCCAGATCATTTTATTCATTCTTTGTATTGATATCTCATTAAATTTGAAAGTAAAGTTACTAATAAAGCTATCTACCGTACGTCGCACCAATAAAAATCAAATTTCTCGAATTGTTACCTCTCCATTGTGAACGGTGAGTGTAGTGTTTTTTTTATAAACGTGTTTCCATTGTTTCTT
Organism: Philonthus cognatus; assembly: GCA_932526585.2. NCBI lineage: Eukaryota > Metazoa > Arthropoda > Insecta > Coleoptera > Staphylinidae > Philonthus > Philonthus cognatus. Next base: position 75,824,179 of record OW052241.1, read on the forward strand.
CACTTAAAAACAATTACTGTTGCATTACACTCTCCGCAAATTGAGTTCTATTGTAACGTCTCATTCATGCAAATTAGGAATTTGGAATAAACGAGATTTACCAGACAATTTTTAGGCCAAAAATATAAGTGGATAAGAATTATTAAGTTAAATTGAATAAGTTATTTTAATTGATAATTTAACTCATGTACAAAAATATGTATTTAAGGTGGTCATTTTAGCGGTTTGAGAGCGGACAAACAAACAAAGATTTGCAAGTGGACAACATTTTATTGACCTTCACCATGGCAATGGTAGCGTCAGGAGACATATCCAATTTCAATTCTAACCTCGAAATGGCCATTTTCAGCACGAAATTATAGCCATTTAGAGGTCTTATACCGACAATCGTCAACAGGGCACTCGTAGAGTTCTTTTAAGAGCCCTTCAGATATTCTAGCGCGTCCGTAACTAAAATGTCGAATAAAGACCATTTACGGCTATTTACTTGTATACATAAGTATATTGCCGTAAATGGTTTTCAACAATTTAATTAAAAATTGAATCCAGGCACATAAATAATAAATAATCGTGAATCGTTTTGGAAGTGCTTCAACAAGTTCCATAAAAAGTGTAGTGATAGATGCTATCCCCAAAAACATTACTAAAACTAAAGCATTAATCTGGAGGCAGTTTCGCCATTTTTGTGTTGAAAAATCTTATAAGCCGGGCGCCTTAACGCCGTTAAATAAATTTGCTAAAATTTTGAAAGACTTGGCAATTATTTCCAACTGAAGAAATTTGGAAAATGATGAGAATGTCGGATGAAGAGAGACCGGATAGTCTTCAAATGATTTTTTTTCATGTAGCATCTTTTGAGTTAGCATGGCGAGGTGGAGAAGGCGCAAAGTGTCTAACAAACCATTTCAAGCAAACCCCATCGACTCCATATAATTCTGTAAGTTCACATATATAGTTGACCGGCTCACTTGATGGGAGGGCGCATATGTCGGAATTTCAAATTTCCCGCAATTTCTAACGTGGGCTCGTTTTCAATCAACAGCTGTCAGATCTGAAGGCACAAAAATGCCGATAAGACGAAATCGTCTCGAGATGAGCGTTAATAAATATAAATTATTACAACCGTAAGTATATATATATTTTTAAATTTTAACCTATTGTATATTATTTTAAATAAGACTACAGTCAAACAAATTTAGCCCAGGGTGTTACTACATTATTTCTCTTTATTTTTTCCTAGCACATGTGGATGATCTACAAGTATACGAAAAACCCATAGTCGTGGATATTTTCATCATACTGAACTAGCAGCATTTTTTCATGGAGTATATCCCCGTTGTTGTTGGATCAACCGGGCTAGGAGCACACTTCCATGGAGAATGTTTCCGTTGCTGTTGGATCAAGTAATTCTGAAATTCCATCTAGATTTCCCGATTTACGAAATAAGTTTCACTATATACCAAATACTTTTCCCTTTAATATTTTTGCCGAACATTTTTGCAGTAACAATAACTTTCTTCTGGAAAAATTTTATTTGTATTTATACATACAGGGAGTTTTCTTTTAAGTATACGTATTCCAAATTCAACATATTTTCTGTAAATCTTTAGATATTCCCTGCTTTTTTTAAGTTCAATTTGAAGCTTTAAATGAGTGTTTTCCACTCCCAGACTAAGAATGAAGTAAAATTTCGAGTATAGAAAAAAAATTTGCTGAGGGTCGCGCAGCGACCCGAAACAAATTTTCTGGGCTTTTCTAAACTCGAAATTTTACTTCATGCGCCACGCGTATAAAACACAGATTTCAAGTGAAATTCGAATATACATAAATTTCAGAATATTTTAGTGTTTTATACGCGTGGTGCATGAAGTAAAATTTCGAGTTTAGAAAAGCCCAGAAAATTTGTCTCGGGTCGCTGCGCAACCCTCGACAAATTTTCACGGGGCTTTTCTAAACTCGAAATTTTACTTTATGCTTAGTCTGGGAGTGGAAAACACTCGTTTAAGGTTTTAAATTGAACTCTTTTGAAAAACAACGAATGTCGGAAAATTTACAGCTTGTGCATGTTTACCTTAAAGAAAAAATCACTGTATGTAACACTACTTACGTCAGCATCCATTCTCCGGATAATGAGTCCTCTTATTTCACTTCTAAGATGCATTGTTTAACGAACTGCAGCCATTTTGCTGAGAAGTGAAATGTAATTGACAAACTGTGATAGGGTTTTGACATATAGCGAAATATATTTGTAATACATTTTAAAATATACATTGAACATGTTCATTATGTCTTTGTTATTTTTCGCATCGCACGGTAATTTAATGGCGTGCGATGTTCCCCGCATCGCAACCATTCAATGTTATGACCCCCTGCACCGCGCTCCCCGCTTAACAAGAAACCCGCCCGCTCCCCGCGGTCCTTGACGTCATTTCCGATTGACGCGCCCATCGATTAGATCGGTTAACTAAAATCATGATACGTGGATCCCACTAGGAGTTATTAATCTAATTTAATCTATGATCAGTTGAATCCAGACACATATAGTTCGTCCGAGAATACAAACAATATCTAGTTGTTTTCATTGCCATTCCGACATCTTTAAATTCCCTAAACAAATCGTTAAAGCAAGCGTTAAATATATGACGTTGTGTTGGTAAGACCTCGCAGCGTTGCTCCGTCATCACATTATTGTCAACTGTTGACAGCGTGTGACGTGTGAAGTTTAGTTACCGTTATTGTTGTTTTATTCCATTAAAAAATCAGTTCTTATCAGAACTAACCTTCGAAATGCCGAAACCTTTGTCGTTGGACGCGAAAAAGCAAGTGGTGAAACTCTTCAATTACTTTGAAAGGGAGCGAGATAACAATAGAGCCGTTTTGCCTGTCTCCCAGGTACGCCAGAGGGTCGCCGACGCACTTTCATTAGATTCCAGTACTGTATCTAGAACAATGAGTGCTTCCAAAAGTGATGAAGGCTTACAAGAGCCAAAAAAAGGTGGACCACAAACTAGACCCGTTGTGTCTATTTCTAATAGCCAACAAGCTGCGATACGTAATGTAATTTACTACATGCATCAACAACGTAAGTTTACATAAATGATTTTTTAAATTAAACTTTTAAACAATTTTAAATTTAATTTTAATTTAAACATATTTTGAATACAAACTGTTTCAGATAAACATATTTCGCTCAACACGTTGCTACTAAGTTTAAAAGAGAGATGTATTTTTGAAGGTGGACGTTCTTCACTAGCAATTATTTTGAAAGAGATTGGTTTTAAACATGTAACTGATAATCCTAAAAGGGGATTAATGGAAATGCCTCACATAGCGTCTACAAGAGTGAAATTTCTAAGGAAATATATAGAAAATTAGAAGAGCAATGAACGGGAGATTGTCTATTTAGACGAGACATGGATATTCCAAAATGGGACAATAGGACGATCCTGGCAGGATAAAAATGTAAAGAGCGTTAGACGCATCACATCAGATGGCAAACGTTATATCATTGTCCATGAGGGGAATAAACATGGATTTATTTGAGGAACGCTTACTCAAAAGCTTGCAAAATCCATCAATTATAATCATGGACAATGCAAGGTACCACAGTACAATAGTGAATAAATCACCTACAACTGGCTGCACAATAATAATTTGGTGTTCGAAGAACACTTTTTGAAAAATGAACTCTTAGAAATTGTTTCTTTAAACAAACCGCGAAATGAATATATTGCCGATAAATTGGCGGAAAAATATGGCCATAGTGTCTTAAGGCTGCCCCCATATCATTGCATATTTAATCCATTTGAAATGATATGGGGGACGTGTAAGACCTATTACAATAGACCCTTAGGTCGGGATGGCTTAGGCATTGAAAATTGCCTTGCCATGTGGAATGAGGCATTACGGACGGTGGCTGGAGAAACATGGGCAAATACAATTCAAAGCACGGAGGATGTCATACGAAGCTGGTGGGAAAGAGAGCAAGTGCTTGACGCAGAAGACATCCCACCACTCGTAATAAATCCAGGCGAAGACTGCGAGTCTGAAGAAGAGTGAATTGTAATAACATAACAGATATTGTAATATTAATTTAACTTTAATTAAGAAAACACTTTGATTAACCTTCTCTTATATCAAACATTCTAACAACAGAAACATAACTTTCAAAGAGACCCTCGTGGTATTTTTATTATTGTAGGAGGAGGGGTCCGAATCATAGTCGCATCATAATAATGCCAATTAATACTAACATTTCAATGCACGTTCAAATTAATATTGATAAATTGATAAATGGCAGATATATGTTATTTGGTTCGGATCTGGGCCCTCTCCTTGCTGCGCCACTACAGCTAAACCTTAATTCACCACTTTTTAACCATTAATAACTCAACGTTAGGCATCTAGCACCTAACGTTTTCGGACGAGTTTTTAGGTTATGTTGAATGTTTACTACGTGTTAACATTCAACATAACCTAAAAACTTGTCCGAAAACTCTTGGCAACAATGCGGGGACTTTAAACCCGCTGACATATTGCCTGGATTCTTGGATATACTATAATTAATAAATAATCGTGATTCGTTTTGGAAGTGCTTCAACAACAAGTTCCATAAAAAGTGCAGTGATAGATGTTATCCCCAAAAACACTACTAAAACTAAAGCTTTAATCTGGAGGCAGTTTCGCCATTTTTGTGTTGAAAAATATTATAAGCCGGACGCTTTAACGCCGTTAAATAAATTTGCTGAAATATTGAAAGACTTGGCAATTAATTACAAATAAAGAAATTTGGAAAATGATGAGAATGTCGGATGAAAAGACACCGGATAGTCGTGTAGCATCTTTTGAGTTGACGTGGAGAAGGCGCGAAGTGTCTAACATACCATTTCAAGTAAACGTAAGCGTAACGATAGGCGGTTGACTGGAACAGTTGAATATAATACATTTTTTTCAAAAACAGCTCAAAGAGGCGAAAAAAATGTATGGACAGTAAGTGGAGTAGCACTCGTCATTTCTTCACAAATTTATCGAATGAATTGCGATTAGGCAAACAACACTTGCGCTCGTGGTTTTTTCCATCCCAATTCATTTTCGAAATTCGTATTGATGGCTCATGCAAAATAACAATTATTCGGCTAGATTCAAACCACTCGTGGTATTACTCCCGATAGTCAATATTTTAATAACAACAACAAATTTGTATTATCAGAGAATACAAAATAAAAATAAATACATCAGGTATTCTTTTCAAATATAAATAAAATTAAACTTAAATTCCTCTTGATAATTGCTTATGAAGTAGAGATCTTTCCGCTTAAATATTTCATTAGTACTAATAAACTCATTGAAAATACACACAGGGAATTTTGATTTTAAGTATACACACCTCCAAATATACATTACGAATTTTCAGGTATTCGTTGTTTTTTAAAATTGTTCAATTGGATGCTTCTAACGAGTGAAGTAAATTTGGAGGCTTTTCTAAACTCGAAATTTTACTTCATGCGCCACGCGTATTAAACACTGAACCATCATGAAGTTCAAAATATACTGCTAAATCAGTATTCTAAATCAGTATATTTTGAACTTGACTTAAAATCAGTGTTTTATACGCGTGGAAAATTTCGAGTTTAGAGAAGACTGAAATTTTACTTCATGCTTAATATAGGATTGGAAACACTCGTTAAAAGCTTTAAATGTAACGCTTTTTAAAAACGTTCGTTAAAAGTTTATGGAGTTGCCGTTGCACAAAAAAATTGAAAAAAATCCTTGTCATACGGTTGAATCAGTTCTCCTCATGTGAAATATTTTGAACTTTATTCCACCGGAAATAGCACTAAATTTGTTATTTTAACTGGAACACCCTATATACCAGTAATTTTTTTGATTCCTCGTTTCAATTGCATCATAGTTTATTCGAACATATGTACACTTATCTCTTATAGTTTTCAAGCAAAAAAAATATTTCTAAAATTTTGACCTCTTAAAGTCATCTTGAAATCTGTCTGCAACTTATTTTAAGAGTAAGATAAAAATATAATTTATATCTCTACTTGTACCTAGAGGATGCCTCTATGAGTGCATTAATTGAAAGCTGTCAATTTTGACAATAAGTGTTCTTAAAATGTCAATATCGAAGTGCCCTCTTCAATATCTCGTAATTCAATTTTTGTAAATGGAATGACCCATTTTTATCCCGCGGTACATAAATGCGACGAAAAATGAATCTTCGAAATAATTCGAAAACTACTTGCTTTAGGAGTATAATTGTATAATACTTTTTTACGGGTGTGAAGTTAGCAATAGATCCAGCAATAGATTTTAAAAAAATCATATCTCGGAAAAAACAAAAGCAAATTAAATGAAATTGAAGATATACCCTTCAAATAGCCTAAATTATTACCCCAAGAAATATAAAACCCTTAACTTTTACCCTTCATATTTTTTCACCCCTTCCAAAAATATGTTATGATTTTTTTTTAATTTGGCAATATTTCATAAAGTTCTTTTTAGCTCAAAACATCTCTATAATACCTTCTTTTGATAAGTGAAATCAAAAAAACGTTTCGACACCCCGTTCGCCACTAAACTATTGTTTTACCCTAAGATTTCAAAAATTAATATCTCAGAGAAAAAAAAAAATACAAATCAAATAAAATTTAAAATACACGATAAGAGATGTCTACGTTATCACCAAAAAAAATTAACCCTTAATTTTTACCTATAATATTTTTTCACCCCTTCCAAAAATGTAATCAATTTTTTTCTACATTGGCAATGTTCCATAAAATTCATTTTTATCTCAAAATATCTCTATTCTACCCTCTTTTAATACACCTAATCAAAAAAACGTTTCGTCACCCTGTTCACCCCTAAAATATTTTCTTTACCCCGTGAATATGGAAATCAATATTTCCGAGAAAGCAAAATCATATCAAACAAAATATTACTAAGGAATACATCTTAATTAATAGCACAAAGAAGATCAACCCCTAAAATTACCCTTTCATTTTTTCTTGTCTTTAAATGTAATATATATATATATTTTTATAAATTCACAATCTTCTTAAATGTTGATATGTATCATATATTATTTCTTTTTATCATGAGTGTGTTTACTCTAATAAGCAAAAGTAAAAAAAAGTGCCAGGCACTTTACCCCCAAATAATAAAATAATAATCTCCTGCTCGTCGTATGGATTTATATGCGTATGGAATTATGTGCAACGATTTAAACATTATTTTTTCTGAATTTGGCAAAAGGCCATAGATAAATAAAAATTGTTATTTTAATCATTAATTACACACATTAATGATTAAAATAACAATTTTTATTTATCTATGGCTCTTTGCCAAATATGGAAAAAATAATGTTTAATTTATTACATATAGATCCATACGTGACGAGCGGGAGATTTTTTTTTTCGGGGGTGAAAAAGTGCTCCAAACGTTTTTTTGACTTTTGATTATGAAAGTACACACATTAATGATAAGAATAACAATTTTTATTTATCTATGGCTCTTTGCCAAATATGGAAAAAATAATGTTTAATTTATTACATATAGATCCATACGTGACGAGCGGGAGATTTTTTTTTTCGGGAGTGAAAAAGTGCTCCAAGCGTTTTTTTGACTTTTGATTATGAAAGTTCACACATTAATGATAAGAATAACAATTTTTATTTATCTATGGCTCTTTGCCAAATATGGAAAAAATAATGTTTAATTTATTACATATAGATCCATACGTGACGAGCGGGAGATTTTTTTTTTTTTCGGGAGTGAAAAAGTGCTCCAAACGTTTTTTTGACTTTTGATTATAAAAGTACACACATTAATGATAAGAATAACAATTTTTATTTATCTATGGCTCTTTGCCAAATATGGAAAAAATAATGTTCAATTTATTACATATAGATCCATACGTGACGAGCGGGAGATTTTTTTTTTTCGGGGGAGAAAAAGTGCTCCAAACGTTTTTTTGACTTTTGATTATGAAAGTACACACATTAATGATAAGAATAACAATTTTTATTTATCTATGGCTCTTTGCCAAATATGGAAAAAATAATGTTCAATTTATTACATATAGATCCATACGTGACGAGCGGGAGATTTTTTTTTTTCGGGGGAGAAAAAGTGCTCCAAACGTTTTTTTGACTTTTGATTATGAAAGTACACACATTAATGATAAGAATAACAATTTTTATTTATCTATGGCTCTTTGCCAAATATGGAAAAAATAATGTTTAATTTATTACATATAGATCCATACGTGACGAGCGGGAGATTTTTTTTTTCGGGAGTGAAAAAGTGTGCCAAACGTTTTTTTGACTTTTGATTATGAAAGTTCACACATTAATGATAAGAATAACAATTTTTATTTATCTATGGCTCTTTGCCAAATATGGAGAAAATAATGTTTAATTTATTGCATATAGATCCATACGTGACGAGCGGGAGATTTTTTTTTTCGGGGGTGAAAAAGTGCTCCAAACGTTTTTTTGACTTTTGATTATGAAAGTACACACATTAATGATAAGAATAACAATTTTTATTTATCTATGGCTCTTTGCCAAATATGGAAAAAATAATGTTTAATTTATTACATATAGATCCATACGTGACGAGCGGGAGATTTTTTTTTTTCGGGGGAGAAAAAGTGCTCCAAACGTTTTTTTGACTTTTGATTATGAAAGTACACACATTAATGATAAGAATAACAATTTTTATTTATCTATGGCTCTTTGCCAAATATGGAAAAAATAATGTTCAATTTATTACATATAGATCCATACGTGACGAGCGGGAGATTTTTTTTTTCGGGGGTGAAAAAGTGCTCCAAACGTTTTTTTGACTTTTGATTATGAAAGTTCACACATTAATGATAAGAATAACAATTTTTATTTATCTATGGCTCTTTGCCAAATATGGAAAAAATAATGTTTAATTTATTACATATAGATCCATACGTGACGAGCGGGAGATTTTTTTTTTTTTCGGGAGTGAAAAAGTGCTCCAAACGTTTTTTTGACTTTTGATTATAAAAGTACACACATTAATGATAAGAATAACAATTTTTATTTATCTATGGCTCTTTGCCAAATATGGAAAAAATAATGTTCAATTTATTACATATAGATCCATACGTGACGAGCGGGAGATTTTTTTTTTTCGGGGGAGAAAAAGTGCTCCAAACGTTTTTTTGACTTTTGATTATGAAAGTACACACATTAATGATAAGAATAACAATTTTTATTTATCTATGGCTCTTTGCCAAATATGGAAAAAATAATGTTCAATTTATTACATATAGATCCATACGTGACGAGCGGGAGATTTTTTTTTTTCGGGGGAGAAAAAGTGCTCCAAACGTTTTTTTGACTTTTGATTATGAAAGTACACACATTAATGATAAGAATAACAATTTTTATTTATCTATGGCTCTTTGCCAAATATGGAAAAAATAATGTTTAATTTATTACATATAGATCCATACGTGACGAGCGGGAGATTTTTTTTTTCGGGAGTGAAAAAGTGTGCCAAACGTTTTTTTGACTTTTGATTATGAAAGTTCACACATTAATGATAAGAATAACAATTTTTATTTATCTATGGCTCTTTGCCAAATATGGAGAAAATAATGTTTAATTTATTGCATATAGATCCATACGTGACGAGCGGGAGATTTTTTTTTTCGGGGGTGAAAAAGTGCTCCAAACGTTTTTTTGACTTTTGATTATGAAAGTACACACATTAATGATAAGAATAACAATTTTTATTTATCTATGGCTCTTTGCCAAATATGGAAAAAATAATGTTTAATTTATTACATATAGATCCATACGTGACGAGCGGGAGATTTTTTTTTTCGGGAGTGAAAAAGTGTGCCAAACGTTTTTTTGACTTTTGATTATGAAAGTTCACACATTAATGATAAGAATAACAATTTTTATTTATCTATGGCTCTTTGCCAAATATGGAAAAAATAATGTTTAATTTATTACATATAGATCCATACGTGACGAGCGGGAGATTTTTTTTTTTTTCGGGAGTGAAAAAGTGCTCCAAACGTTTTTTTGACTTTTGATTATAAAAGTACACACATTAATGATAAGAATAACAATTTTTATTTATCTATGGCTCTTTGCCAAATATGGAAAAAATAATGTTCAATTTATTACATATAGATCCATACGTGACGAGCGGGAGATTTTTTTTTTTCGGGGGAGAAAAAGTGCTCCAAACGTTTTTTTGACTTTTGATTATGAAAGTACACACATTAATGATAAGAATAACAATTTTTATTTATCTATGGCTCTTTGCCAAATATGGAAAAAATAATGTTCAATTTATTACATATAGATCCATACGTGACGAGCGGGAGATTTTTTTTTTTCGGGGGAGAAAAAGTGCTCCAAACGTTTTTTTGACTTTTGATTATGAAAGTACACACATTAATGATAAGAATAACAATTTTTATTTATCTATGGCGCTTTGCCAAATATGGAGAAAATAATGTTTAATTTATTGCATATAGATCCATACGTGACGAGCGGGAATTTTTTTTTTTTTTTCGGGGGTGGATAAGTGCTCCAAACGTTTTTTTGACTTTTGATTATGAAAGTACACACATTAATGATAAGAATAACAATTTTTATTTATCTATGGCTCTTTGCCAAATATGGAAAAAATAATGTTTAATTTATTACATATAGATCCATACGTGACGAGCGGGAGATTTTTTTTTTCGGGGGTGAAAAAGTGCTCCAAACGTTTTTTTGACTTTTGATTATGAAAGTACACACATTAATGATAAGAATAACAATTTTTATTTATCTATGGCTCTTTGCCAAATTCGGAAAAAATAATGTTTAATTTATTGCATATAGATCCATACGTGACGAGTGGGAGATTTTTTTATTTCGGGGGTGGAAAAGTGCTCCAAACGTTTATTTGACTTTTGATTATGAAAGTACACACATTAATGATAAGAATATTAATTTTTATTTATCTATGGCTCTTTGCCGAATTCGGAAAAAAAAATGTTTAAATCGTTGCACATAATTCCATACGCATATAAATCCATACGACGAGCAGGAGATTATTATTTTATTATATGGGGGTAAAGTGCCTGACACTTTTTTTTACTTTTGATAAAAAGAAATAATATATGATACATAACAACATTTAAGATGATTATGAATTTTAATAAATATATATATTTCATTTAAAGACAAGAAAAAAGGAAATGGTAATTTTAGGGGTTGATCTTCTTTGTGCTATTAATTAAGATGTATTCCTTAGTAATATTTTGTTTGATTTGATTTTGCTTTCTCGGAAATATTGATTTCCATAAGAAAATATTTTAGGGGTGAACAGGGTGACGAAACGTTTTTTTTTGATTAGGTGTATTAAAAGAGGGTAGAATAGAGATATTTTGAGATAAAAATGAATTTTATGGAACATTGCCAAAGTAGAAAAAAATTGATTACGTTTTTGGAAGGGGTGAAAAAATATTATAGGTAAAAATTATGGGTCAATTTTTTTTGGGTGATAACTTAGACATCTCTTATCGTGTATTTTAAATTTTATTCGATTTGTATTTTTTTTTTTCTCTGAGATATTAATTTTTGAAATCTTAGGGTAAAACAATAGTTTAGTGGCGAACGGGGTGTCGAAACGTTTTTTTGATTTCACTTATCAAAAGAAGGTATTATAGAGATGTTTTGAGCTAAAAAGTAACTTTATGAAATATTGCCAAATTAAAAAAAAATCATAACATATTTTTGGAAGGGGTGAAAAAATATGAAGGGTAAAAGTTAAGGGTTTTATATTTCTTGGGGTAATAATTTAGGCTATTTGAAGGGTATATCTTCAATTTCATTTAATTTGCTTTTGTTTTTTCCGAGATATGATTTTTTTAAAATCTATTGCTGGATCTATTGCTAACTTCACACCCGTTACTTTTTTTTCGGAAATTTTTCCCCCAATCCTACCACGTGATAAAAATTGGGTCATTCTATTTAAAAAATTGAATTACTGGATATTGAAGAGGGCACTTAGATATTGACATTTTAAGAACAGTTATTGTCAAAATTTACAGTTTCCAATTAATTTACTCATAGAGGCCTCCTCTAGGTACAAGTAGAGATATAAATCATATTTTTACCTTGTTCTTAAGAGAAGTTACAGACATATTTCAAGATGCCTTTTAGAGGTCAAAATTTTAGAAAAAAATGTTTTGCTTGAAAACTATAAGAGATAAGTGTACATATGTTCGAATAAAATATGTTGCAATTAAAAAGAGGAACCAAAAAAATTACTAATATATAGGGTGTTCCATTTAAAATAACAAATTTGGTGCTACTTCCGGTGGAACCGGAAGTGATATAAAGTTGAAAATATTTTACATGAGGTGAACTGATTCAACCATATGACAAGGATTTTTTTCAAATTTTTAGTGCAACGGTAACCCCATAAACTTTTAACGAACGGTTTAGCGTAGACACCCTGTATAAATAGAACCCACAAAATTGAATGTACAAATCGAAATAAGTATATATAAAAGAATTCCCTGTATACTGTCTGTTTGATTTATTGTGACACAGCACATATGTCCGTTATTAGTACAGATAGAAAAAAAGTTAAAGACAATAGTTTTAGTATTTTTCATGATCTATTCAGTAGCATTGTCAGAAAAACAATTGAAAATCAAATAAACACGTGAAAGCTATTAGCTTCATTTTCTTTAATGGAACACCCTATATATTTTGTTTATTTCAAATAGGTAATAACCTTAGCTTTATAATGATACCACATAAGTACCTCTTCATTATACAAATAACGCGACAATTGCAAATAAATGAAATTTATCAGTTGCCATGCATAACAATTGACATAAAACAATTTGTTAACGCTTTAATGTCAAAGTGGTGTAGTAACTTCCCGTCTTGCGTGTTGTTGATTCAAATCTTTAGAGATGGGTGATAATTACTATTCTAATGATGAAAAAATGGATATGCTAAAGGTCTTCGTTAGATGCAACGATAATTCTAGAGAAGCTAGTATCACTTATGGAAACATGTATCCAGAAAGAAGACAACCACATTATTGCACTTTTGCAAGACTTGAACAAAATTTACGGAGAAATGGGTGTTTTAATAATAAATTACGAAGGAGAAAACAAGAAAGAGAAGATAATAATGAAGTATTGATATTGGCCTATTTTAGAGCACATCCGCGTAATTCAATACGCGAAGCAGTGGCTGACTTAGGAATAAGTATGCATAAAATATTTTCTATTCTGAGAAAACATAAAATGAGACCATATAAAATTAAGTTAGTACAAGGTTTAAGAGATGGTGATTCTGACAGGAGGATAGTATTCTGTAATTGGCTTAGCAATAATCAACATTTATTAAATTTAATTCTTTGGAGTGATGAATCAAATTTCAACAACGGAATCTCCAACCGAAAAAACGACCATTACTGGGATACTGAGAATCCACGTCAAATTCGAGAATGCAGATTCCTTGGTGTGTTAGGTGATACCATAATAGGACCATTTTTTTATCAAGGAACGTTGAATGCGGAGCGATATGCCAACTTTCTTACGATAGAATTTGAAGATTATTTAGAAGATATCCCCCTAGAAATACGTCGAGATATGTGGTTCCAACAAGATGGAGCTCCTCCCCATAACGCAAGAAATGTCAAAGCTATTTTGGAAAGAAAGTTTGGTTTGAAATTGATTGCAAATGGTGGCCCCATAAACTGGCCAGCAAGATCGCCAGATCTGTCTATTTTAGATTTTTTTATTTGGGGATTTTTAAAGCAAAAAGTTTATGTTACTCGTCCAGAAAATCTAGACGATCTGAAAAATCGTATTCGTATGGCATGTGGCCAAATAACACCACGGATGTTGCAAAAAGCACGACGAAATTTAATGAAGAGATGTGAAGAATGTATTGCAAACAACGGACGTCACTTTGAACAGACACTTTAAATAGTTATTCATGTCAACTGATAAATTTCATTTATTGGCAATTGTCGTGTTATTTCTATAATAAAGGGGTACTTATGTGGTATCATTATAAGGCTAATATTAATGCCTATTTGAAATAAACAAAATATACAGGGTGTTCCATTAAAGAAAATGAAACTAATAGCTTTCACGTGTTTATTTGATTTTCAACTGTTTTTCTGACATTACGATTGAATAGATCATAAAAAATACTAAAACTTTTGTCTTTAACTTTTTTTTCTATCTGTACTAATAACGGACATATGTGCTGTGTCACAATAAATCAAACAGACTGTATATATCTTCATAGACTTGAATAATTTTATTAGAACGCGTGGAAAGTAAAAATCAATACTTAATAAAAAGTATTGTTTTTTTTTTTCATATAATCATTATCATTAATAGATACATTTTACTAAAGAAAGTGTTTCAGAGCCAAGGTTTAAAAGTACTCGTTAAAGCTAAGTTATTAATAGCTATTAATTTTCCATGTATTCAATGGCTTTTAATAATGTAAAGTGCTTTTGACAATTTTTATTATTTGTGCAGATTCTGTGACTACAATTGTACAAAGCAAATGCAATGTTTTAAAGAAAAATATTAATAAATAAGGTTGTTCAAAAACTGTGTGTAAAATAAAGAATATAAACAGTATTTAACAAATATTAATATCAATAATAATTAATTTGCGGTATCAACATACAGTTTTACAGAAATAATAGTAAGAGTATATAGCGTAGTCTAAGCCTACTTTTGGCCCACCATATGTAGACAATTTAAAAGAATATAAAGGAATTTCAACTTAAATATCCAAGAAAGTTAGAAAACTACATTCCAGATCTCGCAATTTTAAGTAATTCTTATTTTATTCCATTTCACAAGCGTATTTATGGAATTTTTCGGATATGGAAGTGACGAAAGTATTTCAAGTAAAACGGACTTTATTAATCATTTGAGCGGCGCAATTGAAATTTCAAAAGCCAACCCAGCAGCCTTGTTCACAGCCCAATTCTTTCAATAAATATAAATAATTAATTTTCACTCAACTTATTACTAAAATAATTGCACGTAGTAAACCTGACATAAGCACTTCTTATCTTTATATTTATTGATTTGAAAATTGTATCTAGTACCTACCAAAAAATGTAAGCACTCCCTTGTATACTTATGTTTAAACAAAATTATGTGATACAAAAAATGTGCACTTTTAGTGCCTTTCAAAGAAAATGTGAGGCCCGGAGCAAGTACTATTTTCGAGGCCCTTCAATATATTATTTAAAAATAGATGTTAAAAAAATAGGTCTTATTTAATTTATCTATTTAAAAGTAGATCATTTATTTCACATATTTAACTCCACTTTTGTAAGTTCCAGCTAATAAAAGTATTAATAGCCGTTTTTGAACTTCATAATAAATCAGAGTTTTATACGCCTGCCGCATAAAGTAAAATATCGAGTTTAGAGAAAATTTGAATTTGGACGCTACACTACGCTCCGCGATTAATAATACTTTAGTGACTTTAATTCACATATGTTTATATTATACGCAATTATTAAGTTCGTATAATATAAAATATCTTAAATGAAAGCCTATTCTATCCTTAATTTAATGCTCGGTTGACTAAAAGGACGAATCATACAGATTTGCTTAAGATTATTTTCCAGTATTTGAGAGATTTTACTCTACTTGTATATTTGTCAAGTTTGAACGCTTATGTTATCATACATCTAATGCTGAAATAATTTAAACAATCAACAGCATGTAGGAAAATCTAGTACGTTCAAAAATCGTACCTCAATAAAACGTACGTCAAAACTAGGGTTGTTATGTTCAAAACACTTTGTTTCAAAACAGTGTTTTAGACATGTTTTAAATGTTAAATTCGTTTGAAACATGTTTTAAAAATTAAATTTGTTTAAAACGGTTTTTTTTTTAATTATCCGAAATGTACATTTGGTAATTCAAATAAAAGTGTGCAGAAAGGTTATCAGTGCTTCATTCGTCAAATTATCCTAATTTACTTAAACTATATTTTATACTACTTTATTAAACATTTTTTGTTCGCGTTTTAAAATTTTAGTTAAATTGTTAAAGATATTTTAAATTACAATATTAAAAATAAAATTTGATCATAAAAAAATGTCACTATTATGTATGAACAAATGTGTTTTAAACATGTTCAGCCTTATTAATAGAATTTCCGTTAATATCATTATAGTTAATGCTAGTTAATCTCTACTAGACGCATACAAACACGATACTAACATTTCGTATTGATAGACAAAAATCTAGTTAACGTGGCAACATTACATTTTCATGTGTTCTAACTTTATTGTAATCAAGTAATTTAGAAGGCATGTTACACGTTTTCTTTTGTGTTTGTGAAAATGTATTTCTTCTGATAAATTATTAGATTAAAATTTACTTCTAACGAGTGTCTCCACTCCCAGACAAAGGATGAAGTAAAATTTTGAGTTTAGAATAGCCTGAACATTTGGTTTGGTCGCGTAGCGCTACGCGGCCAAATCAAATTTGCAGGCTTTTCTAAACTCGAAATTTTACTTCATGCACCACGCGTATAAAACACTGATTTTAAGTGAAGTTCAAAATATACTGGAAAGGTTTATACATTTATGATTTATTGCATTATTAAATAAAAATAACCCTATTTAAAAGAATGAATCGTACGATTAAATACCGTACGTCAAATAATCGTACGATAATAAATCGTAAACGTATGTACTGTATTGAGCTTCTAAGGTGAGTCCCTCTTATTGTGAGACCCAGGGCATCTACCCCTCAGAGAGGGAGATTTGATAAACATATACAGGGTGTTCTAAGTTATCAGGCCACCATTGGTAACTTCGTATCTTTAGAACTGCAACAAACTAGTAGTATTTTTTTACGTAATTTACGATGGTGTAAACAGAAAATCAAGTGAACCTCAGGTGTTTTTGATTTATTCGCAAAAACAACATTTTTTTAAATGGGATGCCCTGTATATTTTGACATATTTAGAAAGAGAACAAATACAAAAACAAAAATGGCTTAATAAATGATTATCCTAAAATTTAAGATAAAGCAATTAAAACACTGTATATTTTATAATATGCGAAATCAAAACGGCGATAACCAAACGATGTCCGATGTTGTCAAATTATCCATGTTTATTGTCGTTTAGCCAATTTTCTTGTATTATGTTAAAATATACAGGGCATCCCATTTAAAAAAATGTTGTTTTTGCGAATACATAAAAAATACTACTAGTTTGCTAATTTAACTAACTTCGTAACTCTAAATGTAACAAAGTTACCAATGGTGGCCCGATAATTTAGAACACCCTGTATATATACTTATTGTTTAGACCAGTGATAAGAAACCATTTATGATTAATCGGCCGTATAGGAAATTAAAAATGAGGTCCGGGTCACAAAATGTATACGCTGTAAATCTTCAAATCAGATCGTTTTTGACTTTATACTTTAATTTGGTTTGGTCGCGTATCGAAGGAACTGGAAATTTTTCTTCATGCTTAATCTGGGAGTAAAAAACACTCGCTTTAAGCTTGAATTTAAACTCTTCTCAGCAATATGTATACATAAAAGAAAAAATACCTAAATGGCAATAAAACAAAAAAAAGATTTATTCTTGTTAACAGAGTCTAATGTTAATACATTTATCGTTATGTTTAAACATGATTTATATTTATAAATAATTCACTGTAACTATTATACTATTTATACAGGGTTAATGTATGTATGTAGTCGATTTTATCTACTCAAGAACGTAATGTGATTTCCAACAGCTATCCTATTTCTCGAGGTATGACGTCATCGGTGATTTTTTAAATGGAAGACCCTGTATATTTTAAACTTTTTTGGATAAAAACTTGGATAAACAATTACAATGATGTCGAATTTGGTGGGTGTGCGACTTATGGCTATTACATCATTAAATAAAGTAATAAAAGGAATAGATAGTGTTACGGCGGTACCTGAACCGCCCTAACACATTTGCATTTTATTAGGAGTGGACCAAGTCGATGAAAGGACTCGGCCAGTATTGTCATTTTTGATTATATTTTTTAAATTATGCGGAAACATGTCCAGTGCGCGTTTAGGTCTGTGCGTTCAAAAATAGAGCCATAAACGGCATAAACGGTCAGTTTCGTCATCCGGAGGACAAAACGAAGGGTGCGAGCCCAAACAATATGGCAATAAAGTAGCCCGAGGGATTTCTCGGAATTTGGAAAACAGGCCGAAACACAGCTCGTGTTGGCCTGTCCATCAGAGGTTTGGCAACGCTGCAAAGTGGTGGTAAGCGTGGGAAAAACGTTTAATCAACGCAACCAATTAGAGTCGCCTCGTTACCACCACTTACCCCTTAAGCTCCACCCTTAATCTCTTGGAGGAACACTGGAGCAGAAGAAAACGGAGAGATAACAACAAACCGTCCAACTGCTAACATCACCGACATGTTTTATCTGTTGTCACTGTAAATTGTAACTTGTACATTTTTTGGTTATATTCAATATACATTTTTTAAACTCATAATCTTTAAAGTGAAGTTATTTATTTACTTTACTTTTGGTCCTTCGAATTAAATAAGTAAGAAGTAACCTTTAATCCTATCAGTACGGGTTGATAAGACGGTTACAGATAGCTGTTTACTGTTGTTTGCCTCCTCTTACAAACAAATGTAAATCTAAAAGTAACATTCGCTGTTATTATTGCACTAGTTTCAATCAGATAATTCGGGGACACAATATCGGAACAATCTTTCTAAGAGAAAATTTTAACCGCTTATCAAACAGTAGTACGCAACTATCTTTTCCTTTTTTTATTTTATTTAATAATGTAAAAACCACAAGTCGCACACCCACCAAACCCGACATCATTGTATTTGTTTAACAAGTGTTTATCCAAAAAGTTTAAAATATACCGAGTGTTCCATTTAAAAATGCCACCGATGACGTCATATCTGGAGAAATAGGATAGCTGTTGGAAATCACATTACGTCCTAAATAGTTGAACACGACTACAAACATTTGAGTCGCCTTCCAAACACCATTTGAAAAAAATTGATTTAGGGGTTTTTCTAAATAGCCGACTCATTTATATTAAGAGTATTTTTTCATTGCACGTATTGTGTAAAGAAGAATCCAGTGTTCTGATACTTTTGCCCAACCCTGTATTTAACACGAAATACCGGTGTGAAGCCGGCGCCCAACTTTAAAAAAACTATAACGTCATTCGTTGTACCTCGTTTGCACAAAATTACCCTTTTTTCCTTTATACCTAAAGAGATAAAAAGTTACAAAGGGTCAGCTTTCCACTTAAATATTTCTATAAACTAAAAAACACCAATCAAAAGAGCATCGTTTCGTTTGTACCTCAAAGTGTTCTTCGGAAAAAAATAGTTTTGTTTTTGGAAATCGTACATTTTTCCAAGTGTTTGAATTTTCAAGATAATAGAATAAAACTAATTGCGATCGAAAAAGTATCGTTAGTACCTGTTTGGAACACTTTTATTTTCGTTTGTACCTCAAAGGGCTCTTCGAAAAGAAAAAGTTTTGTTTTTGGAAATCGTACATTTTTCCAAGTTTTTTATTTTTTAAGATAATCGAATGAATTGCAATCGTAAGAGCATCGTTAGTACCTGCTTGTACTATTTAAATTTTCGTTACTTGGAAACTTGTATGATTTCCAAAAACAAAACATTTTTTCTAAAGAACCCTTTGAGGTACAAACGAAAATGAAAGTGGTACAAACAGGTACTAATGATGCTCTCTCGATTGCAATTTGTTTTATTCGATTACCTTTAACAATAGAAAACTTGGAAAAATGTACGACTTCCAAAAACAAAACATTTTTTTCTGACGAACCCTTTGAGTTACAAACGGAAATAAACGTGGTACAAACCAGTACTAACAATGCTCTTTCGATTGGTGTTTTTAGTTTTTAGAAATATGCTGACCAAAAATTCATTCCTTTGTAACTTTTTACCCTTTTAGGTACAAACGAATAAAAGGGGTGGTTTTGTAAGGTACAAACGAATGACGTCATCATTTTTTTAAAGTTGGGCGCCATGTTTACACCGGTGGGCAGCACAAAATGTCTCAGTAGCGAGTTAGAGCACTACACGGGCCAGGCTTTAGCCCGGCCCGGCCCGGTACCGGATCGGGCCTCGAATTTTTTTAAGCGCGCCCAATCCAAAATAGGTGAACGGGCCGGGCCGGGCCTAATAATTTTATTTGAAGTTTGTTTTTATTTTTAATTGAAAACTATATCTATAACCAAGTAAATATATATTGACAAGTGTGACAAATCTTTATAAACCAGTGTTTTAAAACTTCGTACAAATTTTGAATTATTTAGACTAAAATATTGACCAGGCCGGGCCAGGCTGGGCCGAGCCTGTTCTTTTATTTACCCGGGCCGGGCTTAAGTCAATTATTTCAGGACCGGACCGGGCCGGGCCTTGCAAAATTTGCCAGCGGGCCAGGCCAGGCCGGGCCCAAGAAAATCGGCCCGTGCAGGGCTCTACCGCGAGTTGCTCATTACTGGATTAGACAACTTTATCTAATACACAGAAATTCCCACTAATTTTTATTCTTATTGTTTAAACCACTTTACCTTATATATAAACTTACACACTACTCTTTATAAAAACGCAATAATATAATACCTAATCATGAAATTCTAATTATGTTGACAAGTTTTTTTACTCTATTTCCATACAAGGTTTTTTCTTCTCATCGGCCTTGTATAACATAAAAGGGGAGCAATAAACCGTTAAGTGTGAATTGTGTAATAATAATTACACATGGAACAAAACGCGTGATTTATTAGTACAAACAAAATGAATAAAAATATTGCTAGTATTTATAAATAATTTATGTTTATTATTAATTTAATAAACAAACTGAAAACAATTTTCAAACGCGAATTAATACATTCACATCGATTATAAATACAAGAGGAGGTCGACTACAATCCAAACTTGAAATATTGTCATCTAAACTATTTTTTGATAAAATATTTGGAAAAATAACGAGTGTCTATAAACTGTCGGCATCTTGTTTGCTTTAAAAAACAAATTACATATCTTAGATTATGCCATACGAAACGGTGAATCTTGGAAACGTCAAATACATTTAATTATGTCATTGGGTAGTGTCACAGTGCTTCTGAAGTCAGAAGCTACTGGGATGCCGACAGTTTATGGACACTCGTTAGATATTTCGTAATTATTAAAGTAGGTACAAACTTTGTAATCATCTCATCAAAATGTTTCCTACTCTCGTGGTTGTTTAATAAAAAAAAACATATTAAACATCGCTAAATTAGTATAATACTGTCTTAAACTACTTTTTTTTTTAGGAAATATCTACAACAAATAATAAATAACAAATTCGGTCACATTGCAAAAAATTCCTTTGCGATGATTTTTTTAAATTTATTTATTTAAAAAATAAACCTACTAGACTCACTAGAATATCGGGCGTAAAACAGTTACGCGACAATATCTCGTGACATTCTAGTGCATTTATTGTAAGATAGAAATAAACTGAAAAATTACAAATCTTTGCAAAATAATCTTTAACAATGTGACTGATTTAATATTCCAATAAGTTTTATAGATATTGAAGAAAAATAAAATTGACACGATTACGCCAGTTTACTAATGTTTGATATTTTTATTTTACGAAATAACGGTAAAAGTTGGAAACCGTTTTATTGCGACAAGCAAAAAAATTTGTGCTTTCCTAAAGTATACCTAGTTTTAGCAAAAAATGTCATCTCTAAATAAGGATGTGTGTAAGATGAAAAAATGAATAATTGAATGAAGATGAATATAAAACTTTATATGTTTGGATGGCAGTCGACCTTCTCTTTGTATGAATTTAAAACATTTCTATGATTGATTCATAATTCATATACAGGGAGTTTTTCTTTTAAGTATACATATCCCAATCGTATGCTGTAATTTTTCCGATATTCCTTTTTTTCTTAAATTTGATTTGAAGCTTTTAACGAGTGTTTTCCACTCCCAGGTTAAGCATGAAGTAAAATTTCGAGTTTAGAAAAGCCTGAAAATTTGGTTTGGTCGCGTAGCGCGAAGCGCGGAGCGGCCAAACCAAATTTTCAGGCTTTTCTAATCTCGAAATTTTACTTCATGCGCCACGCGTACAAAACACGGATTTCAAGTGAAGTTTACTTGATCACAATATTTCAGTGTTTTCAGTGTTTAATACGCGTGGTGCATGAAGTAAAATTTCGAGTTTTGAAAAGCCTGAACATTTGGTTTAGTCGCTTCGCGCTTCGCGCTACGCGACCAAACCAAATTTTCAGGCTGTTCTGAACTCGAAATTTTACTTCATGCTTAGTCTGAGAGTGGAAAACACTCGTTTAAAGCTTGAAATGAAACTGTTTTAAAATAAAGCGTATGCATATGTATACTTGACAGAAATATTCCCTGTAGGTTTAAATTCATTGGATTACAAGTAAAAACTACTAGATATTACATTTCTGCATACTTAGTGACTAACTATTTTTAATAGAATCAAAGTGTTACGAAACATCCCTGAATCAAACTTATTATTAAAAGTCATTTTAACATTAAAATATGTATCTACAACACGCGATAATGTTTGTATAATTACAAAAAGTTACATGAGTAGAATTTTGAGCACTTGCATCAAAACTTAAAAGATAAGGTATCAAGAAAATTGATAACAAAATAAACGTGCTATGTATATTTACTATATGAAGGATAGGATATAGTGAAGGAATTGAAAGAGTAGTGGAATAATTTCACATTCATTAAGTTTTAAAAAAAGAATTATTTAAACACAAACAATAGATAGAATTAAATTATCCACTCGCTGATTTTTTAAATGAACATTGAATTTATTACCTGATGTTACGTGATAAATCATCGGTATAAAAGTAAAAGTCAATAAGTAGATCCAAAGTTAATAACACTTGATGAATTTTGACTATTAGGTATATTTTACACGTTTACGCTTGAAAATCACTTTAATTTATCAGTTGAAATTATAAATAAAAAAACCACAAAAATACAGTCGGCCTCAAATGAGATAAAGTTGGCACACCCACTTCGCCAAAATCAAACTAAAATATGCCTATAATTTAGGACTAATTAAAGACTAATTTGTAGCCACAAAATTAGAATTTGTACCAACTTAGTTTCGCCGGAAAACCGATTATTATTATGGGGGTGCTAGCTTGACTAAAGTTAGCACCCCCACCATTCTCAATTAAAATTTAACCAGGTGCATCCAAGCATTTGAATTAAAGACTAAATTGTACCCATGTTGGTTTCTCATTGTTTAAACAATTATAAATTATTTAAACAATTTATACATTATTTAGCCAATTTATAACAAAAAAGTACTTTTCATAATTAATAAACAGAAATGTAGAGTATAAAATTAGGACTAATTAGTACCCATAAGTATTTTGTTTTAAACAAATTTTTTGTTGATAAAATAATTTTCGGATTAATTAACTTTAAATCTCGATTTTCGGTATAAAAAAGGAATAAAAAATTGGAACCAGAATAAAACTAGATAAACTTGTGTTTCTAATCTAGGACTTATTTGTACCCACAAGCATTTTGTTCTAAACAATATTTTTGTTGATAAAATAATTTTCGGTTAAATCTCAAATTTCGATTTTCGGTATAAAACCGTCAAAAAAATTGGGATCACAATAAAACTCGACAAACTAGTGTTTCTAATCTAGGACTAATTTGTACCCATAAGCATTTTGTTATAAACAATTTTTTGTTAATAAAATAATTTTCGGTTAAATCTCATATTTCGATTATCGGTATAAAACTGTAACAAAATTTGGAACCGCAATAAAACTCGACAAACTAGTGTTTCTAATTTAGGACTAATTTGTACCCATAAGCATTTTGTTATAAACAATATTTTTGTTAATAAAATAATTTTCGGTTAAATCTTATATTTCAATTTTCGGTATAAAACCGTAAACAAATTTAGAACCACAATAAAACTCAACAAACTTGTGTTTTCAATTTAGGACTAATTTGTACCCGCAAGTATTTTGTTATAAACAATTTTTTGTTGATACTTTTATTTTCGGTTAACTATCAGATATCGATTTTCTTTATAAAACCATTCAAAATATTGGGACTATTGTTAAACTCGAAAAACTTGTATTTCGAATTTAGGACTAGTTAGACCCTCAACTATTTTGAGCTCCATATAGCCGGCGCCCCCACTGCCTCGGAATCAAAAAATACATATCCTATAATTTTGTGCTAATTATGTGCTAATTTCGTCCCACAAACAAAATTTTTGTGCTGCATCGGAAACATGAGAAAACTTGAACGGAAATGTGGCGGCGCTGGCGCGATGTTCAGCTGGCTCGCCAACCAATGAAGCATCAATACAAATGGAACAAAGAGGGGTCTATAATTTTGTGCTAATTATGTGCTCCAAAGGTATGATACCAAATTTTCAAAAATCAAAATGGCGCCTCCAAAATGGCGATCATAAATGACAAAATTAATACATATGCACCGAAATTGATATCACAGGGATCTCAACGTCAATAATAACAAGATTCATATTATATTTTCACAAATCAAAATGGCAAATCCAATATGGCGCACAAAATATGAATTATACCTAATTTATTTCACTTTAATGCTAATACGAAACTGTTGACTCGAATAACTAATTAGTATAAAAATAAAACAAAATTCCAAGGTGTTTGGGTTTGAAAAATTTGTTTAAACAAACGTAATATAAGTTTTGTGTAAGTATATTTAGCCCTCCACGGAATCAAAAACTGTTTCTTTCACTTAAATGCAGGTACGCAAATTTTAACTCGCATATAATTTTAGCAAAAAATTAATACAAAATTCCAGAGTGTTTCATTTTGCAAATTTAAAAACACCGCATCATTAGTTTTCTACACGCATACCCAGCACCCTACGAAATCAAAACGTATTTAGTTCACTTGAATGCGAGTACGAAAATTTTAATTCGCATATTGCACGAACACAAAATAAGCGCGAAATTCCGGGGAGTTTCATTTTACGAAAAATGATAAAATGTGCTATACACACAGTCAGCGCCCCCATGATATAAACAAATATACAAACATTTCAAATCACATATTAGATTAGCACAAAAATAGCACGACATTCGAGTACGAAAATCAACATTGTCGCACTCGCATTTAAGTGACATACAGTTTTTGATCTCCTGAGGCACTAGGCAAACGTATCGAGAACTAATTATACGGTTTTTCCAAAAAATTTTGCAAATTTAAACGCGCTATAATTTTGTGCTATTTTTGTGCTAATCATTTTTGCGAAATAAAAATTTCGTACTCGCATTGAAGTGGCATATATATATTTTTTTATTTCATGGGGGCGCTGACTATACGTATAGAATTGCTTTATCGCGGTATTTTCAACATGTTTCGCAAAATCAAGTACCCTGGAATTTTGTGCTAATTATGTGCTCGTCGAATACGCGATTTAAACATTTCGTACTTGCATAAAAGTGTCATAAACAATTTCTGATTTCGTGGGGTGATGGCAAACGTATCAAAACCTAACAAATCGCTTTTCCAAAAAAATTTTGCAAAATCAAAAGCACTAGAATTTTGTGCTATTTTCGTGCTAATCATTTTTGCGAAATAAAAATTTCGTACTCGCATTGAAGTGGCATGTATATATTTGTTTATTTCATGGGGGCGCTGACTATACGTATAGAATTGTTTTATCGCGGTATTTTCAACATGTTTCGCATAATCAATAGTACCCTGGAATTTTGTGCTAATTATGTGCTCGTCGAATACGCGATTTAAACATTTTGTACTTGCATAAAAGTGTCATAAACAATTTCTGATTTCGTGGGGCGCTGGCAAACTTATCAAAACCTAACAAAACGCTTTTCCGAATAAAATTTTGCAAAATCTAAAGCACTAGAATTTTGTGTTTTTTTTGTGCTAATCACCTATGCGATTAATTCTCGTACTTGCATTGAAGTGGCATATATATATTTTGTTATTTCATGGGGGGCGCTGACTATACGTATAGAATTGTTTTATCCCGGTATTACGAACATTATTCAAAAAGTCAAGCACCCTGGAATTTTGTGCTATTTTTGTGCTAATCATTTTTGCGAAATAAAAATTTCGTACTCGCATTGAAGTGGCATGTATATATTTGTTTATTTCATGGGGGCGGTGACTATACGTATAGAATTGTATTATCATGGCATTTTGAACATGTTTCGTCAAATTAAACACCCTGGAATTGTGTGCTATTTTTGTGCTCGTCGAATTCGCGAATTGAAAATTTCGTACTTACATAAAAGTGTCATAATCACTTTTTGATTTCGTGGGACGCCAGGTTCACCAGCGCCCCACGAAATCAGAAATTGTTTATGACACTTTTATGCAAGTACGAAATTTTCAAATCGCGTATTCGACGAGCACATAATTAGCACAAAATTCCAGGGTACTATTGATTATGCGAAACATGTTGAAAATACCGCGATAAAACAATTCTATACGTATAGTCAGCGCCCCCATGAAATAAACAAATATATACATGCCACTTCAATGCGAGTACGAAATTTTTATTTCGCAAAAATGATTAGCACGAAAATAGCACAAAATTCTAGTGCTTTTGATTTTGCAAAATTTTTTTGGAAAAGCGATTTGTTAGGTTTTGATACGTTTGCCATCACCCCACGAAATCAGAAATTGTTTATGACACTTTTATGCAAGTACGAAATGTTTAAATCGCGTATTCGACGAGCACATAATTAGCACAAAATTCCAGGGTACTTGATTTTGCGAAACATGTTGAAAATACCGCGATAAAGCAATTCTATACGTATAGTCAGCGCCCCCATGAAATAAAAAAATATATATATGCCACTTCAATGCGAGTACGAAATTTTTATTTCGCAAAAATGATTAGCACAAAAATAGCACAAAATTATAGCGCGTTTAAATTTGCAAAATTTTTTGGAAAAACCGTATAATTAGTTCTCGATACGTTTGCCTAGTGCCCCAGGAGATCAAAAACTGTATGTCACTTAAATGCGAGTGCGACAATGTTGATTTTCGTACTCGAATGTCGTGCTATTTTTGTGCTAATCTAATATGTGATTTGAAATGTTTGTATATTTGTTTATATCATGGGGGCGCTGACTGTGTGTATAGCACATTTTATCATTTTTCGTAAAATGAAACTCCCCGGAATTTCGCGCTTATTTTGTGTTCGTGCAATATGCGAATTAAAATTTTCGTACTCGCATTCAAGTGAACTAAATACGTTTTGATTTCGTAGGGTGCTGGGTATGCGTGTAGAAAACTAATGATGCGGTGTTTTTAAATTTGCAAAATGAAACACTCTGGAATTTTGTATTAATTTTTTGCTAAAATTATATGCGAGTTAAAATTTGCGTACCTGCATTTAAGTGAAAGAAACAGTTTTTGATTCCGTGGAGGGCTAAATATACTTACACAAAACTTATATTACGTTTGTTTAAACAAATTTTTCAAACCCAAACACCTTGGAATTTTGTTTTATTTTTATACTAATTAGTTATTCGAGTCAACAGTTTCGTATTAGCATTAAAGTGAAATAAATTAGGTATAATTCATATTTTGTGCGCCATATTGGATTTGCCATTTTGATTTGTGAAAATATAATATGAATCTTGTTATTATTGACGTTGAGATCCTTGTGATATCAATTTCGGTGCATATGTATTAATTTTGTCATTTATGATCGCCATTTTGGAGGCGCCATTTTGATTTTTGAAAATTCGGTATCATACCTTTGGAGCACATAATTAGCACAAAATTATAGACCCCTCTTTGTTCCATTTGTATTGATGCTTCATTGGTTGGCGAGCCAGCTGAACATCGCGCCAGCGCCGCCACATTTCCGTTCAAGTTTTCTCATGTTTCCGATGCAGCACAAACATTTTGTTTGTGGGACGAAATTAGCACATAATTAGCACAAAATTATAGGATATGTATTTTTTGATTCCGAGGCAGTGGGGGCGCCAGCTATATAGAGCTACTATTTTGCTATAAACAGTTATTTTGTTGCTAACTTTAGTCAAGCTAGCACCCCCATAATAATAATCGGTTTTCCGGCGAAACTAAGTTGGTACAAATTCTAATTTTGTGGGTACAAATTAGTCTTTAATTAGTCCTAAATTATAGGCATATTTTAATTTGATTTTGGCGAAGTGGGGGTGCCAACTTTATGGAGGTATTTAGACGCACTCTGGTGAAAGAAAAATATATTTCTGAAGATTAAAACGTAAAATACTGCAGAAAATTAACAAACTGGCAAAAACAGCTGAACGTAGTACCATAGTTCATATGCTGGGTGCCGATCCGACCGCTCGGTAATAGCAATTTACATGTAAAATCACACTTTTGCAGTTTCCAGCTCCCATAATTATTTTAGAGCAAAAGCATAAGAGATCAAAGTTGTTCAGAATTTAAAATGCTATATGATAGGTCCGTATTTATTTTCCAAATAATACTATTAGTAGAAGAAAACGAAGATATAAATTAGTAATAATTTAAAAAAAATAACAATGATTAGAAATGTCTAACCCAAGTCCACAAAGTGACATCTAACTCAACTCAACAAAATTAATTCTAACCTAACTCCATAAAATGTCATCTAACCTAACTATTCTTAATCGAGGAGTGGAAAACATTTGTTAGTAGTTTCAAATTCAACGATATCAATATGATTTTACATTAATGTCTTTTTTTAATGGTAAAAATATTCTTTTTACTTTTACATAGAAAAATTTAACATTTTGAAAATTTTTGGGGGGGGGGGGCTTGAACCACCATAATTTTATTTACAAATTGTTTAAACAATCCTATATTGATGAAAGAGACATGTTTAGGTTATCTTACTAATTTATAACATTCTTAATTTCTATAATTTTGACTTAATCGGGGGTTTAATCAATAATTAGTGTATGATTAAAGTTAATCAGTCAATGTGTAAAAAAGCCCTGGACATGTGTCGACATTGATATTCGGATACTTGGACAGCCGACATTGGCATTTTTCGATAGTGACAGTTGACATTAGTCGGTGCCAGCCGATATTTAGTTTATAATGGCGCATGACATTTGGACTATTATGTCAGTTGACAATCGTAAGATTACCCAGATGTGAACTATTTATTAATTGTTCACGTACTTAATGAAATTAGTCTGTTCTTTAACAAGAAAACACAAATAATTTAAGGCCAATAGAAAGTCCATCATTTATTTATTTACTGGCTTTAAATTACATAAAACTAGACAACTAATCAAAATAAAATTGTAGCAAATTTTTCTCTTAAATGTTATTATTGAGGAATATTTTATGAATTGACTAAAATGTAATTACACTTAAACCAAATCTTGAGTAACGAGATTTATTTCAATTTCTATTTCTACTGTAGTCAAATTTTTATTTAATTCATCGTAATGATATCATTTATTTGTGTAATAATGACAAACTGAAATTGACAGAACTGCAGACACATTAAACAAAACAATCATTTAAATTATGATTTAGAGTAGGCAGCTTTTTTTTTGTGCGGTTGCCCACAATGCTAATTGAATGATGGAATAAAATTAAGGTTATGGTAAACTATATTTTACCTACGCCCTATCTAGTAACCGCATCATACCACACTGTCATCTTGACACGTATGATTGACATTACCTACACATGCACGTAATAGCTTTGACAAGTATATTACATGCTGACAGCTGAACAGCTGGTTGATTGAGTTTTCATCAATGTGATGTTACTATCAAAAATTATTGAATAAATAAGTTGTTCTTTCATGCTCATTGTTTATTATGTTAGGGCGTAGGTAAAGTATCGTACGGTTCTCGAGTAGTATGGCAATTACAAACTTTCTTTCATGCTCATTGTTTATTTTGTTAGGGCGTAGGTAAAGTATCGTACATTTCTCGAGTAGTATGGCAATTACAAACTCGGGGAACATATCCGCTCATATGTAATATGCTGCATACCACTCTCGTGACATAATATACTATCAACATTCAGTAGTGTCAATCTAATTATAATGAAAATTATTAAAATTGTTGCATTATTTAGAATGGAATAAAAGAATTCGTGTACATTGTTGAAATAGTTACAAAAAATCATGATATTTCATTATAATTAATAAAACAGAAGCAATATTATTTTACTAAAGTCCTTAATATCATCCTAAAGAGCGTTTGCCACTCCCAGACTAAGCATGCAGTAAAATTTCGAGTTTAGAAAAGCCCCGCGTAGAAAATTTGTGCGCGACCCTCGAAAAATTTTCACGGGAATTTTCTAAACTCGAAATTTTACTTCATGTGCCACATGTTATAAATCACTGATCTAATCTGAAACACCCATTTGATGTGTGAAATCAAAATGGAGGATATTGATATGAGAAAGTAAACTAATTTTTTTTCAAATATCTGTTTTAAAAGGACTCGAAAATATTAGTTGCCCTGGTATTTACATTTTCATTTGACATTAAAAGAATCTAGCTAACTAAACTTCTTAGTGCGTATCTACCGCGATCATATAAATTATGATTTAGAGTAGACAAAATTTTTTTTGTGCGGTTGTTCAGAATGCTAATCAAATGATGGAATAAATTTGAGGTTATGGTAAACTATGTGTTAACAGTCAGTTATGTCAATCTAATTTAAAACTCAAAGCCTACTTTAAATCATGTTTTAAACGATTGCACGGTATGATACACATTAAGTTAAATATGCTTTATTGTTACATTTAAGTTAATTACTTCATCATTGAATACACATTAACACAAGTGAACTTATAATTTGATAAGAAACAGGATTTTATGTAATTAGAACGTGTAAGAGTTGAATGTAATTTAATGAGATTTTGATGACGACTCCAGTAATTATATTTGGTTATTTTGAACTTGGCTTCATTCTATCACAATCTGTTTATAATTTAACAAAAATTACCAAACCAATTTCTCTCTCCCTCTCTCTTTATCTGTCATAATTAAATAATACATATTTCTTAAGTCATCATGTAATTATTTCTCTCAGTTGGACACTGAACTTTACATCAATTTAAAATTCTGTTGAAATAAAATTAGACAGGAGTCGCATAAATATATAAGAGCTGTTTGTCTCAAACTTCAAATCAATCTCAAATATCTATTCTACCGTGCAATCGTTTAAATTATGATTTAGAGTAGGCGGCATTCTTTTTGTGCGGTTGCCCAGAATACTAATTGAACAGTGAAATAAATTTGAGGTTATGCTAAACTATGTGTTAACAGTCAGTAGTGCCAAACTAATTTAAAACTCAAAGCCTACTCTAAATCATGTTTTTAACGATTGCACGGTATTCTACATATAACAAATTGACATTAACCTGCAGTTCAATGAGCAACTACAGTTCGATTTGTAAATGATTAAAAGGGCCTAGCTGCCATTAAATAAGAAGAAAAACTACAGTTCAAAGTATTTATTTAGTGTCTTTACTTTTTAGCATTTTTATCTTATTTATTATGTATGCTTTTCTAACAGTTATTAGGTGTCACATGTTTAATTATCATACTTATGAAAAAAATTATTATTTTGATACATTTATTATTATTAAGTAAAATTATTGCGGAATCATTCACCCGAGAAGAAATCTAATCCCTCTGGAAATAGCCACAGCACACGACGACCAGCAGATCGAATAAAAGTATTCGGTCCCCCGCATTTCAATGTTAAATTTAGCCCTTCTAAATCCATCCGAGCATTTCGTTTACGGGACTAATTATAAAACACCTTTAGGAAATTCTAATAAGAAGAGTAAACAAGACAGAAATAAAGTCGATTAATAAACTTCTTACATTGGTAATTGTAAATATTGCTGCTAGCCTTAACATTTTTGCACCAAATCAAAAATAATAAGTTAATATCGAATTGTATTCGAACAGTATATTTTCAAAGAATGGTGTTTAATTTTTACAAATCCATATCCCAATGTATTACCGTGTAAATATTTAAGCATTCATTGATTTGCAGCTTCTAACGAGTGTTTCCACTCCTCCGTTAAGCATAAAGAAAAATTTCAAGTTTAGAATTGCCCAAAAATTTGGATTGGTCACGTAGGGGAGCGTATGTATAATCTGTTTTTTTTTAATATGACCACAATTAAATTTGACATTTCAAGGAATTTAGTGGTGTGATGCAGGTTGTGTATTCTAGGTTAGGTCAAGATTAATCACATGTTATGTTGTAAATCAACTTTTAATTTGTAGGTTATGTGAAGAGAAATCTGACATTGATTAACTCACAAAGATTACGATTACTAATGTATTTACCTATCCCCGCCTCAAATTATTTATATCTACTACCAATTAAATAAAGTGACTGAGGATCAGGTAGGATAGGAGGATCAGGTAATATTCCTTGCTTAGGAATATGCCTTCGTTATTATCTGCCCATTTATATGTTCAAATCTTAAAAAAGCTCTAATTAGATACAAGGAATTTTTCCTTTAGGTATACATGCTACGATTTTTCAGTGTAAATTATTAGATATTCGTGATCTTGTTAAAAAATTTCAATTTAAACACTGTAACAAGTGTTTTTCACTCCCGGACTAAGCATGAAGCAAAATTTCGAGTTTAGAAAAGCCTGAAAACTTGGTCACGTAGCGACCAAGCCAAATCAGGCTTTTCTAAACTCGAAATTTTACTTCATGCGCCACGTGTATAAAACACTGATTTCACTTTAGTTCCAAATATACTGCTTAGATTTGATCACGTTTATTAATTTTACAAATGTTTATATGGAATATGTGAAAGTATACTGAAAAGAAAAAATCACTGTATGTGTTGTAAAGTTGCAAGCTGTAGCGTTCTCTTTTTTGAAAATCTCTGCGTAGTGACAATTTATTTGACAAATAATGATTTATTTGTCACATTGATAATCATTTACCAACATCTCAAAATTTGATGTTAAAAATACCCTACTGTTAAAGCAGGACTGCAACTGTTCGCAGTAAATATACCCTAAGTTTGGTCATATTAAAAAAAAATCAGAGTTTACATGTACGCAAGTCACCGAGTTTACACGTTTGTAGCATTATAATTATCCAATTAATGTTTAACTGAATTTATATTAAGCTTTACTTTAGGTTTCAGATTTTTGTTCTACGCGACCAAATAAAATGTTCATTCTTTTCTAAACTCGAAATTTTACTTTTTTACTAGGATTGAAAACACTCGTTAGAAGCTTCAAATTGAAAGGTTTTATAAAAACAATGCATGTCTGAAAATTTACATCGAAAAATTGTGGTATGTCATGTAGGGTATACGGAAAAAAAATTCCTTGTATCATAGAAATGATTTTATCTATTTTGAAAAGCCAGAAATTTTATTCCAAAAATTTCGTTTGTGAACTATACAAATCTTGAGCAATATTTGTGACGTCTGTGACACATCAAATTCAACTTTTACATATTACAGCATTTGACGTCTCCTATACGTCTTTTTATGTAAACGGGTTAAAGAAATGTTTCACTGAACCAAAAATGTAAGATAAAAAGAACACACGAAATGTGAAATAATAACTTACCACTTGATTATGCGCCGTTGAAATATCACAAATCCTCCCCCAGTTCGTCGAAACGGAATCATAAACCCTGCTCGGCTCCCATCCGATAACCTTCAGGTGATCCCGAACACCCGTGAACAAACACTCCCCGTCTGGATTAAACCATAAACATCGCACTGAACCCAAATCACGCTCACTAGACACTAAATTGAAGTTCTCCAAATCGAAAAAGTGCACGGTACGGTCGGTCCCTCCAGTTGCCAACAGAAACTCGTGCGGGTGGAACTCCACGCAAGTCACCGAGTTTACATGTTCGTTGAACTCCTTTAAAACCTTCCCGATGCGCACATCCCAGATCTTCACAGCGTAATCGTCCCCGCCTGACGCTATCCACTGCCCATCGGGGCTGAATTTAATACTATTCACTTTTTCTTTATGTCCCGCGTATGTAAATATACACCCCTTTTTACGGCTGTCCCAGATTTTAATCGCACAGTCGGCACTGCCCGAGGCGAGGAAATCGCCGTATGGATGAAAGTCGATGCAGCGGATCGCGTCTCGGTGGCCTATTAAGGTCCGGACTAGTTTCGCTGCTTCCAAGTCCCAGACTTTGAGAGCACCGGATCTGGAGCCAGCACAAACTAATTCTTCAACGTGGTTGAATTGGACGCACTCGATCGGAGTCGTGTGGCCGCTCAAGCTCATGAAGCAACTTTCTTTGCCGATGGCCCATAAATTGACGTTTTTGTCATCGCCCCCTGTCACCATCACACGGCCCGATTTGTGGCCCAACGCAAGGCAGTTAACGTTAGCATTATGAGCGACTAGCTCTTCTATAAAATAAAAAAGACATACTCAAATCAAAAACAAATTAAATTATTTGCAAATTAAGTTTATCGTTATGACAAACTAAGCAAATAAAGTTTGGATGATTATTTTACTTTAACTCATTGACTGCGGTACATATTCCCAGGGGTATAAAATCCTAGATATGCATGTGCAAAATATTTCCTACAGTCAATGTGTTAACATGATAAAAATCTTTGATTTAATTAGTAATAATAATTTTAATAATAATAATAAGTAACTTTGACAATTGCAAATTAAGTGTCCTATGTACGTTTGCACAGGTTCTAGTTAAGGTCCTCATTAATTTATATTGTAGTTAAATGACAAAATACCTATAATCTGTTTTTTTTTAATATGACCAATAAAATTTGATATTTCAAGAATTTAGTGGTGTGATGCAGGTTGTGTGTTTTAGGTTAGGTCAAGATTAATCACATGTTGTGTTGTAAATCAACTTTTAAATTGTAGGTTATGTGAAGGGAAATCTGACGTTAATATGAAAATTCAATTAACTTACAAAGGTTACGATTACGAATGTATTATCTATCACCGCCTCAAATTATTTGTATCTACTACCAATTTAATAAAGTGTCTCTGAGGATCAGGTAGGATAGGAGAATCAGGTAATATTCCTTGCTCTGGAATATGTCTTCTAAATACAAGGAATTTTTCTTTTAGGTATACATGTTATGATTTTTCAATGTAAATTTTCAGACATTGGTGATCTTATTAATAACTTTCAATTCAAAAACTCTAACGAGTGTTTTCAACTTTCAGACTAAGCATGAAGTAAAATTTCGAGTTTAGAAAAGCGTGAAAATTTGGCTTGGCCGCGTAGCCAAATCAGGCTTTTCTAAACTCGAAATTTTACTTCATGCGCCACACGTATAACACACTGATTTAAAGTGAAGTTCAAAATATACTGCTTAGTTCTGATCATATGTTCACTAATGTTTATATGAAATATATGAAAGTATACTTAAAAGAATTGAATTGTATGTGCGTAAAGTTGCAAGCTGTAGCATTCTCTTTTTTGAAAATCTCTGCATTGTGACAATTTGACAAATAATGATTTATTTGTCACATTGATAATCATTTACCAACAACTCAAAATTTCTGTTTAAAATACCCTACTGTTAAAGCAGGACTGCAACTGTTCGCAGTAAATACACCCGAAGTTTAGTCTAATTAAAAATAAAAACAGAGTACAGCGAATTCATTTGTGTTAAAGGTGCTATCTGTCACATAAATCAATCCACCGCATAGGTTATATTGTAGTTAGTTTAACGAAAACCGTGCAAACTAAAGTTATTATTATAGCTGATATAAAACACTTCAAACAATAAACTAAATTACATTTTGAGCCTTAACTTTGTAAAGAAATACATTTGTAAATAAAACAGCTGTTTTATTTAACTAAGCTTAAATCCAAGATTTAGATAAAATTCATAATATTACCAATCTGACAACATATAAATAATTACAAATTGTAGATTAATGATCTAGATAATGACAAATTGCTACCAAATTTGCATTAAATTTACGGCAACAAATATTTAAATCGGTAAGCATGTGAATATAATTTTGATTCATTTGAATTATCAAATTTTGATAAATAAAATGGGTTTTCATATTTCAATAAATAATGAGGTTAAGTTCATTGCAATTGTCAAAGAGCACACCTGATCCACAAAAAAATAAACTCAAACAATGGACCACTTTTTGTGCACCTTAAATTACTCCACCGAAAACTTACGCAATTTCCACGACCTCTTGCTTCCCGATGCCATGTTCCCGATAAACCTTGTCCACCCCTTCGAAGAAAATCACACACAAACACACAGGAAAATCACTTAAACTTGAAAAAAACTTTCATTTTAATGATCCATCTATTGCACCGCCATAACGTCTCAGACTCGTTTACGCCGATTCCGCTAATTCTGCACGAACAATTTCCGTTTTCTTGGCATGTTTTCGCGTTGATGTTTATCCAGCGGATTTTTCGGACACCTCGGAGACTGAATGGGTTTATCGTAGATGGACGAAACTCGCACTTACATACAGGACACGATAAGACGAGCGTTTCAGATGGAATCCGACTATTTTTAAAGCACTGTGTCTACTAATGACAGCGCAACTCGAGTGAAGTCGGCCGCGGTTGGCATTACAGGGTCCGCGCTATGCACTATGTTTTTATCTATGGAAACGAATTTGACACCCTAATAACTGAAGCTAGCTGCTGTTGGTATTACAGATATCAAAGGGCGCTTTATACAGAGTAACGTAAAGTGAATGTAAAATTATTTTAAAACGAATAAATTAACGGCCCTGGATTCAGAACTGGTCATAATTATGAATATGCGTCAGAAAATATCGACACAATAGCATTTAAGATTCTTATGGAGTTATATGTTAGAGTGGTTTAACAAAGTTTAACATGTTTTATTTAAACTAATGGAGTTCCTTTATTTCGAAAATCCAACCTCATATATTCAATTTTAACAAGTAAAGGGTGTCCCAACAAGAGCGCCGGATTTAATTATAAAGAAAAACATATTTATTTTTTAAATTAAGTAAACATTTTTGTTTCAACATAAAGAAAAATAGTTCCGATTAAACATGAAATACAACATCAGGCAAATGGCCACCACGAAACCTCTGGCACAGGGTTATTCTTTTGTTGAAATTTTGAATAACGTTTTCGTATAAATGTGGCTGTAATTTCACCAATAACGCGCCGGATTTCCTCTTTAAGATGTTGAACTGTTTCAGGCTTATTTGCATACATCTGTTGCTTCACATAGCCCCAAAGAAAAAAGTCCATCGGCGTTAGATCGCACGATCTTAGTGGCCAATGTTGATCGCCAAATCGAGAAATGACACGGCCTGGAAATTTGGTCTGCAGTAACACCATTGTTTCACGTGCTGTGTGGCAGGTCGCACCGTCTTGTTGGAAAAACATGTGCCCCACATCAATTACATCCAATTCGGGCCACAAAAACTCCGTTAACATTTCCCGATACCGCACACCAGTAACGCATTTCCGGCCGCATTTTCAAAGAAATACGGCCCAATCACTCCGCCAGCCCAAAATGCGCACCAAACCGTTACTCGCGGTGGATGCATTGGCTGTTCGAGTACCACACAAGGATTTTCAACACCCCAAATCCGACAGTTTTGTTTATTTACGTATCCGTCGAGTTGAAAATGTGCCTCATCTGAAAAAATGATTTTCTTCGAAAAATCCGGATTAATTTGATGATGTTCCAACACCCAATCAGCAAATCCACGGCGCTGCTCATGGTCCCTTGGCTTGATTTCTTGCACCAATTGAATCTTGTACGCGTGCAAATGCAGATCTTTTACCAAAATTCGTTGCATAGTGGTTTTGGAAATGTTTAATTCTTGACAACGATGCCGAATGGAAGTTCCTGGATTCTCGGCCACAGATTCCCTTACTGTGTCTATATTTTTGAGTGACCGACAAGGACGACGACGAACAATGGTCTTCTGATCCATCAGTGTAAATTTTGTCTCAAATTTTGTAATTAAACGCCTCACTGTCGATTCATTTGGCGCATAATGGCGACCGAAAACTTGACGTAATATGCGAATTGTTTTCGCAAAACTTTCACCATTTTTGTAATGTGTTTTTACAGTAATTAAACGTTGTTCGTTTGAATACTTCTCCATATTCTTAAATCGCGTGGTCTGTACTTGACAACTGTCAAAAAAAATCACCGTACAACTCGTATTAACAAAATGGCGGCAAATTTAAATCCGGCGCTCTTGTTGGGACACCCTTTATAAACAGGGAGCTTCTAATTTAAGTACACATATCTCAAAATATGTATGTATAGGCTGTACATTGTAACGCGTTTGTTGTTTTTTCATGAGTCCTCAATTTGAAGCTCTAAGCGAGTGTTTTCATTCCTGGATTAAGCATAAGGTAAAGTTTTGAGTTTAGATAAACCTGGAAATGTTCAGGCGCCATGTGTATAAAACACTGATTTAAAATTAAGTTCAAAATATACTACTAGAGCAATATTCTAAAGACGTTTATTTTAAACGTTATTTTACCCACTGAGCAAAAAACAAACAAATAACGTTATATCAACATTGTAGCAACATTAAACGTTGTTTTAATGTTAATGAAACATTACTTAAATGGATTTGCTCAGTGGGTAAATAAGTGTTTTATACGCTTGGCGCATGAAGTAAAATTTCGCGTTTAAAAAAGCCTGATAATTTGGCTTGGTCTACGCCAAATATTCAGGCTATTCTAACCTCCAAATTTTAGTTTATGTTTAATCAAGGAGTGAAAGCACTCATAAAAAGCTTCAAATTAAACACGTTTCAAATACTATATATGAGTATCGTAAAAATTACACTGTCACAATAGAGAATATCATACAGGGAGTTTTTCTTTTGAGTATTCATGTTCCGATGAATACTCAAAAGAAAAACTCCCTGTTTGATATTCTCTATTGTGAAGGCTTTTACTTCCTTATAATTGTGATTTTAACAATATATAAAAATATAAATAGCGTTATGAAGGAGAAATGAATTATGAAGATTTTAGGTTTATTTATTACAATACTTTTTTAACTGGAGAAACTTTGTAAAATAATACTAAATGATTGTCGAACACATAATTAACTATGATTTTGACGATCCAAGCGACGACTACCAACACTGCCAAATATTGTATCCAAGCCCACTTAATAATTTGCCAAAAACTGGCTTTATAACGGACTTTATGCTCGGGAAACAGGACTTTTAAATTTAACGTGAAAACATCTTCATTATTTAATTTCATTGATGAATAGATTTCTTTTAAATGTGTAGAAACTAAAAAAATATTTAATATAAATACAATACTCTAAATAATCTAAAAAGGATTTAAAGAATAAGTTTAACCCCAAACTTAAGAATTAAAGTTATTGTGTGAACGGTATTCGAAAATTATGTTTTTAATTTAGCTTATTCAATAAATATCTATGAGATACTAAAAATATTTGTAAAGTGGCTTATACATTAAACTGAACAAAAAACAAATAAATAAGGTCCAATTCACGAGAGGTGTCCCATGGTTTCCTAGTGCATTCTGCATAAATACATGTAATACGAAAATAATTTGATGTCATTAGATTACGTGTGTGAAAAAAGACAGAAAACTTCATAATATGTCTGCTATGGTTTTTAGGCGGAACACACGAAAACGTATGTTCCGGTATGCAGCTTTAAAATGAAAGATATATTACTATATAAGTCCTCTAGCCTAAATTTCTATGTACGCCACTGAACAGACACACACCTAAATGCGTGCAATAGGAGGTGATACCGTGCAATCATTTAAATGATGATTTAGAGTAGGCAGCATTTTTTTGTGCGGTTGCCCAGAATGCTAATCGAATGAAGAATCAAATTTGAGGTTATGGTAAACTATATGTTAACAGTCAGTAGTGCCAATCTAATATTAAATTCAAAGCATACTCTTAATCGTGTTTTAAACGATCGCACGGTATATCCGTGAACATATCTAATATTTATGTATTTAGTATTTCCTTTTTGTCTTTATTATGTTGTGAAATGGTATACCCGTAAGCATTGGCGCCCGCACATATAGGCAAGGGGGGCACTTAATACCCCTCTCATCCCCACTTCCTGGGATTTAGTCTTAGGGGGACCAATCAATTTCACAAATTATATGTAAGGTAAATTAATGTAATGTTAAAATGCATTAATATATTTTAATATACAGGGCATTGCTAATTTGTAGTTTTTGTAATTAGGGTACCTAGAAATATCAACAATTTCGAGAAATGTTCAATAAAGTTAAGATTGTAGAAAGATTTACTGTTTAGACTTGAGGAAAATTATCAACTGTTAGGCAATTTGTTAAATAACCAGAGTGAAGTAAATAAAAATGGTAACACTCATTATATTTATATAAATATTAATATTAGGAATCATATACTGTTCTTTTTTCATTAAACGTCACATTTTGACAATGTTTTCGTAAGAATATATCTGCAAAAACCCAGCCGCAAATCAATTTAATTAATGTGCACAATCGTTTTAAATGTGAGATTAAGTAATATAATTCCAATTTCCACATCTACTAAATAGTTCAGGTATTTACAGAAATAAATAATGCATTTATGTTAATTTTGTACAAGCTCAAACGAAAATGTTAGTTGAATCGAATGCGCATTCAGTAGATTTGGCAAATAGTCATCGGATTAATCTGATACAGGAAATTTTTCTTTCAAGTATACATACAGAGAACTTTTTATTAGGTATACATATGCATACGCTCTTTATTAAGAGTTCACTTTGAAGCTTAAATCGAGTGTTTTCCACTCCCAGACTAAGCATGAAGTAAAATTTCGAGTTTAGAAAAGCCTGAAAATTTGGTTTGGTCGCGTAGCGCGAAGCGCGGAGCGGCCAAACCAAATTTTCAGGCTTTTCTAAACTCGAAATTTTACTTCATGCGCCACGCGTATCAAACACTGAAAGCACTGACATATTGTGAACGACTAAATTTCGCTTGAAATCAGTGTTATATACGGGTGGCGCATGAAGTAAAATTTCGAGTTTAGAAAAGCCTCAAAATTTGGTTTGGTCGCTCCGCGCTTCGCGCTACGCGACCAAACCAAATTTTCAGGCTTTTCTAAACTCGAAATTTTACTTCATGCTTAGTCTGGGAGTGGAAAACACTCGTTTAAACTTTAAATGAA
Organism: Philonthus cognatus; assembly: GCA_932526585.2. Taxonomy (NCBI): domain Eukaryota; kingdom Metazoa; phylum Arthropoda; class Insecta; order Coleoptera; family Staphylinidae; genus Philonthus; species Philonthus cognatus. The sequence continues at coordinate 75,865,453 of OW052241.1, forward strand.
CGTCTTTGAAGAAAACAACGAATATTTAAAAATCTACAACACGTAATTGGGATATGAAGTAAAATTTCGAGTTTAGAAAAGCCTGAAAATTTGGTTTGGTCGCGTAGCGCGAAGCGCGGAGCGACCGAACCAAATTTTCAGGCTTTTCTAAACTCGAAATTTTACTTCATGCGCCACGCGTATCAAACACTGAAAGCACTGACATATTGTGAACGACTAAATTTCACTCGAAATCAGTGTTATATACGGGTGGCGCATGAAGTAAAATTTCGAGTTTAGAAAAGCCTGAAAATTTGGTTCGGTCGCTCCGCGCTTCGCGCTACGCGACCAAACCAAATTTTCAGGCTTTTCTAAACTCGAAATTTTACTTCATGCTTAGTCTGGGAGTGAAAAACACTCGTTTAAACTTCAAATGAACGTCTTTGAAGAAAACAACGAATATTTAAAAATCTACAACACGTAATTGGGATATGTATACTCAAAAGAAAAAAATCAGAAGAAATTATAATTTAAAGCTTTTTTAAAAGAAAGAACACTAATATACTCGCGACCTAAACTGTATGACATTGTCATGTAAGGTCAAAATTTGACACAACTAGGAAAAATCGTTGCATATACAACTGTCGACATACTCTCTACAAAATTTGATCCACACATTCCACATCAATGAATCATAGGACATCTCTTCCGAATTCCACTATAATGCATTATCAACATCGTTTAATGTTGTTCGACATTGTTTTAATGCTGATGAAACATTACTTATGTGTTTGCTCAACTCCCATTCAATCACTTCTATATTTGTTGACATTATCTATTGTAGTAAAGTCAGTTTGGGCTCAAATTAGAGACGAAATCAGCTCCGTTTTTTTATGCAACAGTTAATGCTTTTCTAGCTTTTTAATTTGAAGGTAAACTTATGTTTTAAATTATTTTAGACTCTAATCCTTACTCACTGTTTCGTTTTAAGTAATCCGTAATTAAATTATCAACGTGAAAACTGTTGATGTCTTCTTTGTTGAAAATGATTGGAAAATTGTGCACGCGATCCTTCCTTCTTGCGTAACACATTAAAGGATTTTTTTGGACCAAATATAGATTTGCAATTACGCCTAGGAAGCTTGTTTTTTGGTTAAGCGTTTGTTGTAAAATGATTCCTGATTGCATTTCTAGAGGACAGGTTGTCTAAAAATAATTAAGAGTGAGAAATGTGCTTGAGATGAAACTTTTCTTCAAATGTCAGAGTTCATTAAATAGAAATTAATGAATAGAAGTTACTGGACAATTAATAGGTAATTAAAGAATATTTATTATTTATTTCAATAATCCAGAACTATATGACATTCAAATTTTATTTAAATGAAAGCTGAATCACTTATTCTTACTTACCGTAAGTTTATAATCTAATGACAAAACGATTGTAAATTGCGTTAAAAATTCTTTTTGTGGAAGATCTAGTTCCAGCTCGAAATTGAGCACATCCATCTTATCATCTAAATTGTTATCCGTTTCTCGCACCTAAAATCAAACATGTTGTTTAATACACTTGTAAATAATTTGTATTATTTATTTTTTATTTTATTATTATTATGTTATTTAATATAAAATACCGAATGTTAACTACCAAAACCGGCCATTGTATAATTTAGATTTTATTTATACTTCTAACAACTGTTTCCACTCCATAATTAAGCATGAAGTACAATTTCAGGCTTTTTTGCGCCAGGTGTATAAAACACAAACATTTTGTAAAGTTCAAAACATACAACTTTACATTTTCGTTTAATTTTACGTTTGTAGCCAGTTGAACTGAGTTTAAAGTAACATCACAACAATGGAAACTGTTATGTTGAACTCGAGTTCAGAGATTAACCCGGTTCAACATTGTAATTAAATTAGTTCTAAATAATCCTATTTTACAATTACCAGGTTTAGTGGTCAACAGTCGGTATAATTATTGTACGTATTTTGTTTCTGAAATGCGTTTAATATTTGTGTTTGTAAAATTTACCTTTATTTTATTACACACATCGAACCGCTCCAATTTCTCGAAATAATTGAAATTATTGCAAACGATCACGTTACTCAAATTATTGCTTAAGCCTATAAACAAATACTCTCCTCTAAATCTTACGCTTGGTTGCTCGTAGAATACATCGTATTTTAACCAAAAACCTAAACAATAATTAATTAATATATTTGCAAATAACTAGCATTTAGCCCGGTTTACCAACCGGGGAACCGAGGGCCGAATCAAGAGAAAAGTATAATAAATAGCTCGGTAAATGCCAAGAAAAATAAATGATGTTGAAGAAAAATATATGTATAATAGTATCAAGGGGAAACGGAGGGGGAGAGGAAATGATGCATAAGCCGAATGGTGGTGGTTGCAAGATAGATCGTTGTTGTGTAGTGGTTATGGAGTGGATGGATGTAAAGGTCCGTGAAAAGGTTGGAAGAGATGGTCGCTTCGCTCCAGCCGCTCGCTTCGCTCGCTTGCCTTGCTCGCTTCGCTCGCTAGGGTGCTCGCTTCGCTCGCACACTGAGAGGGTGGTTGTTCCTTAATTTCCACGAAAACAAATTGTCTCTAGCGCAATTTTTGGACCGAACATTTGTTGAAACCCCGTGAAGGCGGCCATTTTCTGGATCGAAAATAATTTTGTGAACACCGGGAAGTCAAACCATACCATCCTGCGTTTAAACAAATCGTTTTGGAGCATTTTCAGTAGGTAAAAAAAAAAAAATCAAGAAAATCACGGTTTTAGACCACCCTGTATGAACACATTAAATTTTAAAATTAAAAAAAAAAAACCTTTAATCATCGGATCGAACTGAGAAAAGAACAGTAATTTGTCGCGTTCGATTCTGCACACGATAGTAGTTTTTGCAGAAATTTTTTTTTTTTATAGGTTTCAAAAAATATACTTATTAATTTTTTTTTTTTACGTTCTTCATTTAAATCGATTGTTAATGCACGGTATAATGTCGTTTGACCGATTTGTAATAATTAAAAAAAAAAACATTTCTGATTTGCGAAATTAATAAAAAAACAAAAGCGCACGCGTGAAAAACAAAGAGGAACGTTTTTTGGTATAAATTAAAAAAAAATATTTTTACCAAAAAAAATTTCCATATGTACCCCTGTGATCGAAATTTTCAATGAGTGGGAGAGAGCGCAAAGATACAAAAACCTCATGTGTTGGAAAAATACGCACTATAAAAAATCGAAATGTTTCAGTGAAATGCGAATTGCATAATAAATATTGAAAAAAAATCATATCTCGGTTCGATGATGAGATAAACAAACAAAACTCGCACCGATTAAAGCGTCCATAGTGGACTATAGTTTTGCAAAATTTCAACGTTCCACGATAAACAGAAACGAAGCGGTGATTTTTTGAAATGTCTCGTTGCGTGATTCGATATTTAAAAAATCACTAAAAAGTCAAAATTTCCATAGATTGGATTTTTTTACTATTGTGTGGTCGATATGGAGCAGCACTCAGCTATCGCTTCGTGCTGCTGTTGTTGGGTCGATGTAGAGCAGCACTCGGCTATCGCCTCGTGCTGCTGTTGCTAGGCCCGGTTACTGCTCGCTTCGCTCGCATACTGACCCGGTTACTGCTCGCGTCGCTTAATTAAGGTAGCTCCAGGACTTTGGTAGGCTCGCTTCGCTCGCATGCTCGTCCTGGGCCGATGTATGTAGTCTGATTTCGATAGAGCTCGCTTCGCGAGAATTTAATAGAGGTAGCATCACGACATTAGTTGGCTAGCTTCGCTCGCAAGTTTGTCCTAGGCGATGTATGTAGTCCGACTTCGATAGAGCTCGCTTCGCTCGCAAACTTGTCGGGGGTGATGTATGTAGTCTCACTTCGACACAGCTCGCTTCGCGAGAATTTAATAGAGGTAGCTCCAGGAATTTGGTAGGCTCGCTTCGCTCGCAAGCTCGTCCTGGGCGATGTATGTAGTCTGACTTCGATAGAGCTCGCTTCGCGAGAATTTAATGGAGGTAGCTTCACGACTTTGGTTGGCTCGCTTCGCTCGCAAGTTTGTCCTGGGCGACGTATGTAGTCTGACTTTGATAGAGCTCGCTTCGCTCGCAAGCTTGTCGGGGGTGATGTATGTAGTCTGACTTCGACACAACTCGCTTCGCGAGAATTTAATAGAGGTAGCTCCAGGACTTTGGTGGGCTCGCTTCACTCGCAAGCTCGTCCTGGGCGAAGTATGTAGTCTAACTTCGGTAGAGCTCGCTTCGCGAGAATTTAATAGAGGTAGCTTCACGACTTTGGTTGGCTCGCTTCGCTCGCAAGTTTGTCCTGGGCGATGTATGTAGTCTGACTTCGATAGAGCTCGCTTCGCTTGCAAGCTTGTCGAGGGTGATGTATGTAGTCTGACTTCGACAGAACTCGCTTCGCGAGAATTTAATAGAGGTAGCTCCAGGACTTTGGTGGGCTCGCTTCGCTCGCAAGCTCGTCCTGGGCGAAATATGTAGTCCTACTTCGGTAGAGCTCGCTTCGCGAGAATTTAATGGAGGTAGCTTCACGACTTTGGTTGGCTCGCTTCGCTGGCAAGTTTGTCCTGGGCGACGTATGTAGTCTGACTTTGATAGAGCTCGCTTCGCTCGCAAGCTTGTCGGGGGTGATGTATGTAGTCTAACTTCGACACAACTCGCTTCGCGAGAATTTAATAGAGGTAGCTCCAGGATTTTGGTAGGCTCGCTTCGCTCGCAAGCTCGTCCTGGGCGAAGTATGTAGTCTAACTTCGATAGAGCTCGCTTCGCGAGAATTTAATGGAGGTAGCTTCACGACTTTGGTTGGCTCGCTTCGCTCGCAAGTTTGTCCTGGGCGATGTATGTAGTCTGACTTCGATAGAGCTCGCTTCGCTCGCAAGCTTGTCAGGGGTGATGTATGTAGTCTGACTTCGACACAACTCGCTTAGCGAGAATTTAATAGAGGTAGCTTCAGGACTTTGGTGGGCTCGCTTCGCTCGCAAGCTCGTCCTGGGCGAAGTATGTAGTCTAACTTCGATAGAGCTCGCTTCGCGAGAATTTAATGGAGGTAGCTTCACGACTTTGGTTGGCTCGCTTCGCTCGCAAGTTTGTCCTGGGCGATGTATGTAGTCTGACTTCGATAGAGCTCGCTTCGCTCGCAAGCTTGTCGGGGGTGATGTATGTAGTCTGACTTCGACACAACTCGCTTCGCGAGAATTTAATAGAGGTAGCTCCAGGATTTTGGTAGGCTCGCTTCGCTCGCAAGATCGTCCTGGGCGAAGTATGTAGTCTAACTTCGATAGAGCTCGCTTCGCGAGAATTTAATGGAGGTAGCTTCACGACTTTGGTTGGCTCGCTTCGCTCGCAAGTTTGTCCTGGGCGATGTATGTAGTCTGACTTCGATAGAGCTCGCTTCGCTCGCAAGCTTGTCGGGGGTGATGTATGTAGTCTGACTTCGACACAACTCGCTTCGCGAGAATTTAATAGAGGTAGCTCCAGGACTTTGGTGGGCTCGCTTCGCTCGCAAGCTCGTCCTGGGCGAAGTATGTAGTCTAACTTCGATAGAGCTCGCTTCGCGAGAATTTAATGGAGGTAGCTTCACGACTTTGGTTGGCTCGCTTCGCTCGCAAGTTTGTCCTGGGCGATGTATGTAGTCTGACTTCGATAGAGCTCGCTTCGCTCGCAAGCTTGTCGGGGGTGATGTATGTAGTCTGACTTCGACACAACTCGCTTCGCGAGAATTTAATAGAGGTAGCTCCAGGACTTTGGTGGGCTCGCTTCGCTCGCAAGCTCGTCCTGGGCGAAGTATGTAGTCTAACTTCGATAGAGCTCGCTTCGCGAGAATTTAATGGAGGTAGCTTCACGACTTTGGTTGGCTCGCTTCGCTCGCAAGTTTGTCCTGGGCGATGTATGTAGTCTGACTTCGATAGAGCTCGCTTCGCTTGCAAGCTTGTCGGGGGTGATGTATGTAGTCTGACTTCGACAGAACTCGCTTCGCGAGAATTTAATAGAGGTAGCTCCAGGACTTTGGTGGGCTCGCTTCGCTCGCAAGCTCGTCCTGGGCGAAGTATGTAGTCTAACTTCGATAGAGCTCGCTTCGCGAGAATTTAATGGAGGTAGCTTCACGACTTTGGTTGGCTCGCTTCGCTGGCAAGTTTGTCCTGGGCGACGTATGTAGTCTGACTTTGATAGAGCTCGCTTCGCTCGCAAGCTTGTCGGGGGTGATGTATGTAGTCTAACTTCGACACAACTCGCTTCGCGAGAATTTAATAGAGGTAGCTCCAGGATTTTGGTAGGCTCGCTTCGCTCGCAAGCTCGTCCTGGGCGAAATATGTAGTCCTACTTCGGTAGAGCTCGCTTCGCGAGAATTTAATGGAGGTAGCTTCACGACTTTGGTTGGCTCGCTTCGCTGGCAAGTTTGTCCTGGGCGACGTATGTAGTCTGACTTTGATAGAGCTCGCTTCGCTCGCAAGCTTGTCGGGGGTGATGTATGTAGTCTAACTTCGACACAACTCGCTTCGCGAGAATTTAATAGAGGTAGCTCCAGGATTTTGGTAGGCTCGCTTCGCTCGCAAGCTCGTCCTGGGCGAAGTATGTAGTCTAACTTCGATAGAGCTCGCTTCGCGAGAATTTAATGGAGGTAGCTTCACGACTTTGGTTGGCTCGCTTCGCTCGCAAGTTTGTCCTGGGCGATGTATGTAGTCTGACTTCGATAGAGTTCGCTTCGCTCGCAAGCTTGTCAGGGGTGATGTATGTAGTCTGACTTCGACACAACTCGCTTAGCGAGAATTTAATAGAGGTAGCTTCAGGACTTTGGTGGGCTCGCTTCGCTCGCAAGCTCGTCCTGGGCGAAGTATGTAGTCTAACTTCGATAGAGCTCGCTTCGCGAGAATTTAATGGAGGTAGCTTCACGACTTTGGTTGGCTCGCTTCGCTCGCAAGTTTGTCCTGGGCGATGTATGTAGTCTGACTTCGATAGAGCTCGCTTCGCTCGCAAGCTTGTCGGGGGTGATGTATGTAGTCTGACTTCGACACAACTCGCTTCGCGAGAATTTAATAGAGGTAGCTCCAGGATTTTGGTAGGCTCGCTTCGCTCGCAAGATCGTCCTGGGCGAAGTATGTAGTCTAACTTCGATAGAGCTCGCTTCGCGAGAATTTAATGGAGGTAGCTTCACGACTTTGGTTGGCTCGCTTCGCTCGCAAGTTTGTCCTGGGCGATGTATGTAGTCTGACTTCGATAGAGCTCGCTTCGCTCGCAAGCTTGTCGGGGGTGATGTATGTAGTCTGACTTCGACACAACTCGCTTCGCGAGAATTTAATAGAGGTAGCTCCAGGACTTTGGTGGGCTCGCTTCGCTCGCAAGCTCGTCCTGGGCGAAGTATGTAGTCTAACTTCGATAGAGCTCGCTTCGCGAGAATTTAATGGAGGTAGCTTCACGACTTTGGTTGGCTCGCTTCGCTCGCAAGTTTGTCCTGGGCGATGTATGTAGTCTGACTTCGATAGAGCTCGCTTCGCTCGCAAGCTTGTCGGGGGTGATGTATGTAGTCTGACTTCGACACAACTCGCTTCGCGAGAATTTAATAGAGGTAGCTCCAGGACTTTGGTGGGCTCGCTTCGCTCGCAAGCTCGTCCTGGGCGAAGTATGTAGTCTAACTTCGATAGAGCTCGCTTCGCGAGAATTTAATGGAGGTAGCTTCACGACTTTGGTTGGCTCGCTTCGCTCGCAAGTTTGTCCTGGGCGATGTATGTAGTCTGACTTCGATAGAGCTCGCTTCGCTTGCAAGCTTGTCGGGGGTGATGTATGTAGTCTGACTTCGACAGAACTCGCTTCGCGAGAATTTAATAGAGGTAGCTCCAGGACTTTGGTGGGCTCGCTTCGCTCGCAAGCTAGTCAGGGGCGAAGTATGTAGTCTAACTTCGATAGAGCTCGCTTCGCGAGAATTTAATGGAGGTAGCTTCACGACTTTGGTTGGCTCGCTTCGCTGGCAAGTTTGTCCTGGGCGACGTATGTAGTCTGACTTTGATAGAGCTCGCTTCGCTCGCAAGCTTGTCGGGGGTGATGTATGTAGTCTAACTTCGACACAACTCGCTTCGCGAGAATTTAATAGAGGTAGCTCCAGGATTTTGGTAGGCTCGCTTCGCTCGCAAGCTCGTCCTGGGCGAAGTATGTAGTCTAACTTCGATAGAGCTCGCTTCGCGAGAATTTAATGGAGGTAGCTTCACGACTTTGGTTGGCTCGCTTCGCTCGCAAGTTTGTCCTGGGCGATGTATGTAGTCTGACTTCGATAGAGCTCGCTTCGCTCGCAAGCTTGTCAGGGGTGATGTATGTAGTCTGACTTCGACACAACTCGCTTAGCGAGAATTTAATAGAGGTAGCTTCAGGACTTTGGTGGGCTCGCTTCGCTCGCAAGCTCGTCCTGGGCGAAGTATGTAGTCCAATTTCGATAGAGCTCGCTTCGCGAGAATTTAATGGAGGTAGCTTCACGACTTTGGTTGGCTCGCTTCGCTCGCAAGTTTGTCCTGGGCGATGTATGTAGTCTGACTTCGATAGAGCTCGCTTCGCTCGCAAGCTTGTCGGGGGTGATGTATGTAGTCTGACTTCGACACAACTCGCTTCGCGAGAATTTAATAGAGGTAGCTCCAGGATTTTGGTAGGCTCGCTTCGCTCGCAAGATCGTCCTGGGCGAAGTATGTAGTCTAACTTCGATAGAGCTCGCTTCGCGAGAATTTAATGGAGGTAGCTTCACGACTTTGGTTGGCTCGCTTCGCTCGCAAGTTTGTCCTGGGCGATGTATGTAGTCTGACTTCGATAGAGCTCGCTTCGCTTGCAAGCTTGTCGGGGGTGATGTATGTAGTCTGACTTCGACAGAACTCGCTTCGCGAGAATTTAATAGAGGTAGCTCCAGGACTTTGGTGGGCTCGCTTCGCTCGCAAGCTCGTCCTGGGCGAAGTATGTAGTCTAACTTCGATAGAGCTCGCTTCGCGAGAATTTAATGGAGGTAGCTTCACGACTTTGGTTGGCTCGCTTCGCTAGCAAGTTTGTCCTGGGCGATGTATGTAGTCTGACTTCGATAGAGCTCGCTTCGCTCGCAAGCTTGTCGGGGGTGATGTATGTAGTCTGACTTCGACACAACTCGCTTCGCGAGAATTTAATAGAGGTAGCTCCAGGATTTTGGTAGGCTCGCTTCGCTCGCAAGATCGTCCTGGGCGAAGTATGTAGTCTAACTTCGATAGAGCTCGCTTCGCGAGAATTTAATGGAGGTAGCTTCACGACTTTGGTTGGCTCGCTTCGCTCGCAAGTTTGTCCTGGGCGATGTATGTAGTCTGACTTCGATAGAGCTCGCTTCGCTCGCAAGCTTGTCGGGGGTGATGTATGTAGTCTGACTTCGACACAACTCGCTTCGCGAGAATTTAATAGAGGTAGCTCCAGGATTTTGGTAGGCTCGCTTCGCTCGCAAGCTCGTCCTGGGCGAAGTATGTAGTCTAACTTCGATAGAGCTCGCTTCGCGAGAATTTAATGGAGGTAGCTTCACGACTTTGGTTGGCTCGCTTCGCTCGCAAGTTTGTCCTGGGCGATGTATGTAGTCTGACTTCGATAGAGCTCGCTTCGCTCGCAAGCTTGTCAGGGGTGATGTATGTAGTCTGACTTCGACACAACTCGCTTAGCGAGAATTTAATAGAGGTAGCTTCAGGACTTTGGTGGGCTCGCTTCGCTCGCAAGCTCGTCCTGGGCGAAGTATGTAGTCTAACTTCGATAGAGCTCGCTTCGCGAGAATTTAATGGAGGTAGCTTCACGACTTTGGTTGGCTCGCTTCGCTCGCAAGTTTGTCCTGGGCGATGTATGTAGTCTGACTTCGATAGAGCTCGCTTCGCTCGCAAGCTTGTCGGGGGTGATGTATGTAGTCTGACTTCGACACAACTCGCTTCGCGAGAATTTAATAGAGGTAGCTCCAGGATTTTGGTAGGCTCGCTTCGCTCGCAAGATCGTCCTGGGCGAAGTATGTAGTCTAACTTCGATAGAGCTCGCTTCGCGAGAATTTAATGGAGGTAGCTTCACGACTTTGGTTGGCTCGCTTCGCTCGCAAGTTTGTCCTGGGCGATGTATGTAGTCTGACTTTGATAAAAAATAATGAAGAAAATCATGGTTTTAGACCACCCTGTATATGCACATTAAACTTTAAAATTAAAAAAAAAATACTTTTAATAATCGGATCGAACTCGGAAAAGAACGGTGATTTGTCGCATTAAATTCTGCACACGATGGAATTTAAAATAATATTATACAATCGTTGGGTGGTGCCGCATTCGCCAAAAATTAATAAAAAAAAACAAAAGCGCACGCGTGAAAAACAAAGAGAAACGTTTTTTGGTATGAATTAAAAAATATTATTTTTACCAAAAAAAATTTCCATATGTACCCCTGTGATCGAAATTTTCAATGAGTGGGAGAGAGCGCAAAGATACAAAAACCTCATGTGTTGGAAAAATACGCACTATAAAAAATCGAAATTTTTCAGTGAAATGCGAATTGCATAATAAATATTGAAAAAAAATTATATCTCGGTTCGATGATGAGATGAACAAACGAAACTCGCACCGATTAAAGGGTCCATAGTGGACTAAAGTTTTGCAAAATGTCAACGTTCCACGATAAACAGAAACGAAGCGGTGATTTTTTGAAATGTCTCGTTGCTTGATTCGATATTTAAAAAATCACTAAAAAGTCAAAATTTCCATAGATTGGATTTTTTTACTATTGTGTGGTCGATATGGAGCAGCACTCGGCTATCGCTTCGTGCTGCTGTTGTTGGGTCGATGTAGAGCAGCACTTGGCTATCGCCTCGTGCTGCTGTTGCTAGGCCCGGTTACTGCTCGCTTCGCTCGCATACTGACCCGGTTACTGCTCGCTTCGCTTAATTGAGGTAGCTCCAGGACTGTGTTCGATAGAGCTCGCTTCGCTCGCAAGCTTGTCGGGGGTGATGTATGTAGTCTGACTTTAGATAAAAGGGTTGGGTTTTTACGCCGAATTGCCTTGCGCACTCGCGACGGTCTGTTCTCTGCCCTGTAAAAATTTCAAATCGCTAAAATGAATATTTCGATATTGTATGCCCCGGTTATAGGGTCACCTTTTTTTCAGAAAAAAAAAAAAATTAAAAAATCCGAAGGTTTTTTTGATTTTTTTCTTCTTATCAATTGCGTATAATTAGTGGAAATGCAAATGTGAATACTAAATTTCTCTATCTAAATTTTTCGACCAAAAAAAAAGAAAATCAAAATTTCAAAATTTTTTTCGAAATAGAAAACGATTTTTGATTTTAAATCCGAATAGCTATGTGCACTCTGGACGATCGGTTCTCTGTCCATTCAAAATTTCAGATTGCTAACTTGAAAATTACTATGGTTTATGCCCCGGTGATTTTCATGTTTTTTGAGATGAAAAAAAAATTCAAAGGTATATACCTTGGGTCAAAAAATTAGATTTTTGATTTTGTATTTTTCCCAGGAGCCGATAAGTGGTCTAAATCCAAATCTGAAATCCAAATTTCTCTATCGCAATTTTTCGCAAAGATCCACTAAATTCAAAATTTCAAATTTTTTTTAAAAATAGAAAACGATTTTGGATTTTAACGCCGTATAGCCTATCGGAATTTCGCGGTTCGGTTCTATGCCCAGTAAAAATTTCAGATCGCTAAAATGAAAACTACTATGGCTCATGCCCCGCGTGTTTTTCGTGTTCCATCAGTACAATCTGTTCCATAAGAGTACATAATTTTTTTTTGTTGTTTTCATAGTTTTGTTTTGTCTTGCCGGTTGCGGATAAATATTCGAAATCGAACTGTGGAAACAAAATTTGTCGATGGCAATTTTTTGACCGAAAAAGTGCTGACAGCCGGTGAAGGCGGCCATTAAAAAAAAAGAAAAAATGGTCCCAACATCACCAAGTATAATCCTATCATCCTGTGGTAAAACAAAAAAATTTGGATGAAAAAAAAAAATAATGAATAAAATCAGGATTTCGACACCCTGTATTTATCCTTTTAAACTTTTGATTTAAAAAAAAAAATACTTTTCGTGGATGAAAAAAATGCCCGATAGATGGGTTGTGTTTCTAATGTAATTGTGAACCCGGCGCACCCAAAATTTTGAGAATCAATTTTTTTTTTTTGAAAATCTTTAAAAATCGATATCTTTTTTAATCGGGCGATTTGAGCGCTCGGATGTGTCGCGTTGGAAAGGCCAGGTGAAATCCCATCGAAATGATGGTATGCGCGACCCCGAAAAGTGCCGTGTGAAGCAAGACCAGCGTATAAAGTATTGAGGTTAGTGAGTTTTTGCCTGACGTTTAAAACGTCAGAATTTCAAAAAATGTTAAAAAATAGAAAAAAGGGTCGTATCGAGAGGGGAATTGGTGGGCCGTGCGAGGGGCGACGGAATCTGTGCTCAGTTCGAATTACAGATGGATGTAATGAATTTTTCGATTTTTTAAGGCCTCTCGAAAATTTTCTCCCATAAGAGCAATGTAAAAGTGGTTGCCAAGGCGACGGAATCGCAGCCTTCTCGGATCCCCACTGCATTAACGTTTTTATTAAGGGAGATAAACAAAACAAATAAATATTCGCAAATTATTACAGTTTTATTTGGTGTATTTATTGCCATAATATTATTACCGCAAACCAGTGGCGTAGATAGCTTGTTGTGGGGGGGGGGATTTGAGTTATTAATTTATTTAATAAATTTATTTTTCTGAAGTTATACAAAAACAAGTACAAAAAAATAATGATGTGTCCACCATAGCGCTTTCCCCGTAATTTAAATAATTGATGATTTACATACTATAAGTAAAATAAAATCTTTATTGGCATCATACCTCAAAACTAAAAACACAATTCCGATATTACAAGTACAAATAAATTTATTCTACATTTTCCCTTTCCCAAACCAGTCTCAGCAAAATCTTGACACTAGCTCCATTTTTACTCATCCACTCTGTTATCCTTCTATTCCCACCAGTCCACTCCCTACGCACGCCCTTGCCTTTCCCTCCTATATGGTCCCAAGTATCCCTTCCACTTCTACTTAACACACCTTACATACCTTTCACCCATCCATGCCTTTCTAGCTCTTTCTCCCGATCCATAACTAGCTCTAGCCTTTTCTCCCGGTGACAAGTCATTCTTGCTCAAGTACAGTGGTAGCCTCTAATGTACTTGCCACCTTTTGTATAAAGGGTTACACCCACTCCTCTCCAAACATCCTTGTCTTTCATGCACTTCTACCTCCTTCAATTTCAATCTCACCCATGCAGCCACGTTCACCCCGTTTTCCAGTCAGTCATTTGCCACCATCTCCGATATCCCTACTCTTTCATACATCTTTCTCCGCTTCCTCTTCCACTCACTCTTATCTATTCCTAAACATGTAGTCCATACATCTTTTACCAGACTGACGATTTGGGGGTTTGGAGCGAGTACCTTTAACCACAAATTGGTCAGGTGGTGGTGTATATTGGAGAGAGGGTAGTACGCCTTCACGTAGCAGGGTGGCAAGAGGGGATTAGGGGAGCGCCCTGGTACTATGCAGTGGCCGCTACAGCCCCCCCCCCTAGAAATCGGCTGGAGGTAGTCCTGGTGAGTTCCACTCATGGTTAGGAGCTATTGGATGTTTCCGTGGTCGCCCTCTTCTCCGGATTGGTGCGATTGGTGCTGGCAGTGGAGAAACAGTCAGCGAGTCTCAATAGTTGTGGGGTAATCTCGGAGGAGAAAGTCTCTGATTCGATGGAGTCCTAAGGTTTCTGCCAAACATTTGGTAGGCCAGAGAGTATCCGGTTCCTTGGCAGATGGCGGTGTTGATGGCGAACTTAATGGCTGGCAATGTCTCGGGCCAGTGGTCGTGGTTTTCCTTGGACTGCGAGGTCAATTGAAACTTGAGCTGGCGGTTGCGTCATTTCGCTGGATTAGCTGCCGGGTGGTACACTGGAGTTAGGCTCTGCTTTATCCCTAGGCTATGCGGAATATGGTGCATTGGTGAATTGAGTTCCGTTATCGCTAATACTGCGACGCGGTAACCCAAATTGAAAGCAGACCTCGTGAATGAGAGTCCAAGCGCAGTTCTGGGCGGTCGTGTGCTGCATGGCAAATAGCTCGACCCAACGGGTTGCGCTGTCCTCGATGATTAATACCAATCGTTCGTCCTTCGGGCCGGAGGAAAAATCCAAATAAGTCCATGGCGAGGACATCGAAAACTTTATGCATCACCGGGGCTTGTACGAGGCTTTATACTTGAAACATTCTGGGCAACGTTTGACGTAGGCTATTACATCGCGGCGTATACGCGGCCAGGTAAACCTTCTGGGGATTTTATGTAGTGTTTGTTCGGCTCCGTAGTGACCTGCAGTAGGGTCATCATGGTAGCTTTTCGGAACAGCGGTACGCTCGCCTGCAGGCATTACAAGAAGAGGCTCTTCATCGTCGTCGCTCAGGCTGTAGCGGTAGAGACATCCTTGCGATAACAAATATCCTCTAGCGGTCCATGGGGTGACTTTCTCGAGGCGGCCTCCCTCGAATGCGTCGATTATCTTCCAGAGCTCGGGGTCGGTCCTTTGCGACTCTCTGCTGTTATGGGGTGTTTTTGTGGGTATATCAATTGCGATCAGCGCGATATCTTGGGCATTCCTAGGTAGGTGGGATAGTGCATCGGTGGTCCGTAATGACGATTATCGAGGTCTCCTCTATGTACCATGGTTGGTGGTCCGTAATGACGATTATCGAGGTCTCCTCTATGTACCATCGGTATTTCCGGATGGCCCACACAATGGCGAGAGCCTCTCGTTCTGTGGTGGAGTAGTTCCTTTCCGCACTGGAGAGTAGACGGCTTGCGAATTCGATAGGTTTCTGTTCCCCAGGTCCGCCCTGGCACAGCACGGCGCCTATGGAGTAGGCTCTGGCGTCTGTCATTAGAGTGAAAACACTGCCTTGGTGGTCGACTTGGCGAAGAATCGGGGCTGTGGTGAGTTTAGTTTTTAATTCGTCGAAAGCTAACTGTTTGATCTCCGTCCATCTCCAGGGTCGCGCTTTCTTTGTGAGCTGACTTAGAGGTCGTGCAATTTCGGAGAATTTTCCGATTAACTTCCAGTACCAACTATACGTCTGTAGGAATGATTGCACCTGTGATGGATTCGCTGGTATGCTAATTTGTTGTATTACATCTACTTTCTCGGGATCGGTGTTGAAGCTTGCGGTGGTGAGAATGTGTCCCAGGTGTTTGCATGTGGGCACGCGAAGTGGCATTTGTGCCGTTTAAATCGTGGTCCGCTTATTCGCAGCTTCTCCAAGACCAGCGTCAAGTTGAATTCATTCATTCGTATTTCAATACCATTTCCAACGCGTTCGCCATCATACTTCCCCTATTGGTTTCCGTAAACAGAATGTAAAGAGTGATCAACAATGATTGTAGACAAGTTAAATTTTCCGCCGAAAAATCTGGGGAATTTGATCGCTCTAAGTTCATGCCAAGGAAAAATTAATAAACAGTAACTCGATTTGACATAAGCAGCGTCGTGCGTCGTATTTTGCCATTGTGTTAATTCATTTTTCGAATTAAGTTATTTTTCATTCTGTTTCATAGACATCAGTTCTTATCAGGACTACTTTGTATAAGTCTTTGTTTTGTGGTAAGTGATTTGCTGTTTTTAAGGTTAGAAAATTAGAAAATTTAAGTTTAATCCTAAATTTACAGATTTTAAGAGAATTCGCTTGTGTTTACCGTGATGTTTGCACCACAGCATGATGCTTTCATCCTGATGGCTCATTATCGAAGTGGAACTATGAATGAAGATGGCACATGGACTTACTCATTACAATCGTGTCTGAATCAATTTATTCAAGCCTTCCCCGATGTCCACATTCCTTACAAAACATTTTCCTCGCATAAAACCCGCATTGTTGACCGTTTTGAGGGAAAGAATTGTATCTGTAAGGGCAAGTCAGCTGGAAGACTGCCTATCTTAACAGAAGAGGTTGTTGGCGACATTCAACAACGACTTGAACAAAGCCCAACAAAATCTTTAAGAAAACTTTCAGCTCAAACGGGTATGTTCTTAATTTTAAGGTGCGCGCAAATTTTAATGTTTAATCCTTTTACAGGAGTATCGTATGCGAGTTGCATAAAAGCCGCAAAAAAAATTCTGCATTTGCACCCGTATAAGGTATCGGTAGTTCAACAACTTCAGTCACTTGATTTCCAAAAAAGAATTGATTATTGCAATTGGTTTAATCAGAATTTAAATGATAATGGTATGTTGGACAAGACCTTTTTTACTGACGAGGCGTGGTTTCACTTGTCAGGATATGTGAACAGCCAAAACTATCGTACGTGGGCTACAGAAAATCCTCATACTTTTATTGAAACGGATTTACATCCACAAAAAATTGGTGTTTGGGTGGCAATTTCGAGACGTCGGATAATTGGCCCAATATTTTTCAACGAAATAATCAATGCGGAGCGCTATCGAACACTCATTCTAGATGAATTTTTGAATCAATTGCATGATGACGAACAGATAATGGGTTATTTTCAGCAAGATGGAGCCACTCCTCATACTGCATTGGCGACATTAAATTACTTGAGGCAATTCTACGATGATCACCACGTTCGCCAGACCTCACTCCGTGCGATTTTTATTTATTCGGACATTTAAAAAATAAGGTTTTTAAAAATCGAATGCATACCCTAAACGAGCTTAAAGCAGCAATTGAAGAAGAGATAAGGAACATAAATCCGGAGGAGCTTCAACGAGTATTTAAAATAAAAAACTTAGAGTTAACACTTGCCTAGAAAATGAAGGCCATCATTTTCAACATTTATTACAAAATTAGGGATGCTAACTCTACGTTTATTAAAAATACACAAAACCTTAACTTACTTCAATTTACTTTGTATATTTAATTAAAATTGTAAAAATTTTATATATAGTTATGATTAAATATTTAATTTATTTTGGGAAAAAATGTTTGCTACGCCATTGGAAAAGCAATCTAGGGGATTTTCTTTTCATATAATCAGTTGTACCAACATTTTTTGGCGGGAAATTTAACCTGTCTACAATCATTGTTGATCACACGTTAGCTAGGAGTTGATGTATCCACTCCCAGTATATGTTTCAGGAATCACCATTGCTCTCTTTCAATACATTCATACCCTTCCATTCCAAATGCTTCCACGCCATACGTTAGGATGGGCTTCGCACACGCATCCCACAGTTTGCACGCCAAATGGAAATTCCCGTAAAACTACTTTCCCCACTTTCCTTTCACCATCCCCCAGGCCTTTCTGGCTTTCTCTTGAATCCATTTGGCGTGCTCGCTGTATTCTCCGGTGCTCTTGATTATGAAGTCCAAATACCTAAACTAATTTACTCTTTCAATCACCTCTTTCTTCCATTTCAGTTCAGTTCATCCACTCTTCCATCTCTTCCTCTGTTTCTGAACCTCATCGACTTAGTTTTCTTAACATTCACACACAATCCTCTCTGATCCAGATACCTCTCCACTCGCTGCAATACCTCTTTGATCTCCCCCCATTCTTTCGCCAGAAGCACTACATCGTCCGCATAGGCCAACATCCATACTATCGATTTCGCAATCACTACCCCACCCGCCTGTCCTCTTCACAACACTTCCTCCATTTCACTCATATATAAGTTGAATAACAGAGGGCTCAGCGGACAGCCTTGTCTCATCCCCGTCCATACTCTAAACTTTTCCGATATACCCTCTCTAGCGGCGGCTCGCAGCCTAACTTCTAGGTAGGCCAGAGACCCAAGGTAATATGTATCCGTTATTGAAAGGTGACTTTGTTGTGCAATTCCTTGTATTTATAAAGCGCGATCTCAACCTCAAAATTTGTGTGCCTTCGCGCTGTGGCCTACCTTGAAGTTAGGCTGCGAGCCATCGCTGACTCTCTCTCACTTTCGCTCTCACCCACGTTTCCTCATTCACCCTCCTCAACTATTCCACAGCCACCCCATTCACACCTCTCCTCTTCAAGCATTCTATCATCTTATCTCTCGGCGCAGTGTCCTACGCAGCTTTCAGGTTTAAAAATACAGCATGCACCCTTCCCTTCCAGTCTTCTCTCTACCATCCTCGCTAATATAAAAATTATATCCCTTGCCCCACTCCCCTTCCTCAGTTTCCGGCAGTAACTTTTTATCCTCTATTATCTTTTCTATTCTGTTTTTGACCACCGTCATGGTGATTTTGTACCCAGTACTCATGATAGACCTCTGTAATTATCTACTATCGTTCTCTCTCCTCCTTTATGTACCGGGCATACCACCCCCACTCTCCATGATCTTAGAAGCTCGCTTCCCCTCTCCAAATCCCATTTAGCAGCTGCTTGAATCTTCTCTTTCCATCCACTCCGATTTCCTTCCACATTTCAGCCTTTAGTTTGTCTAAACCCGCTGCCTTTCCAAATGTAACTCCTTCAAACGCCTTCTCTACTTCCTCTTCCGTAAAGCCTTCAATTTGCCCTCCTTCCACTGACACTCGTTCTCCCACCCCTGCCGGCTCTCCCTTTGTCATCTAACACTTCTCGGTCCACTTCTCCAGAGATACCCCCTGCCCCCTTACTTCACCTCTTCTCAAGAGTGCGAGATCGCACTATGAGAAGGTGGGTGAAATGAAAAAGAAAGAATATTTAGAGAAAATATGGGAAAAAATGAAAGTTTGTATGAGTAAAAAAGTAATGTGGAGTATTACTTTTTTACTCCTACAAACTTTCATTTTTTCCCATATTTTCTCTAAATATTCTTTCTTTTTCATTTCACCCACCTTCTCATAGTGCGATCTCGTTGTTACTATCCTCTTCGCCTTTTCCAGCTTTCCACCTTCTCGCCGCCTTCCTGCCCTTTCTCTTCGCCCCCCTACACTCTTTATCAAACCACATACATCTCTTGCTGTTTTTTCTCTTTACTTTTTTCTCACACCCTACAATCACATTTTTCATCTCTTCTATCGATATTACTTCATCCCAGCTACTCTCCAATTTTTATCCTATCATCTTTACTCCCTTTACCCCATCCGCCAACTTGCACTATTGCTTCCCCTGTTCTTTTCTTTCAGCTCCTATCCAACTTCCACCAATAGTGGTAAGTGATCAGACCCTAACACCTCCTCCACTTACATTCTTTTCACTTCTTCCCTATTTACCCCCTTCATTACCAAAGAGTCAATAACTGAGGATCGTTGTGGACCCAGATACGCTTTTTTACCATCCCAATCTTCTTCCGTACACCCGTTCAACACTTTCCAACCCTCCTCCACTAACCATACTAAAAGTATATCACTTGATAATTGGTTAAAGACCATTTCACATTAAATCAGTCTCTCATATACGTGGCGCATGAAGTAAAATTTCGAGTTTAGAAAAGCCTATTTTGGCTCGGTCGTTCCGCTTCGCTATGCGACCGAGCCAAATTTTCAGGCTTTTCTAAACTCGAAATTTTACTTCATGCTTAATCTGGTATTGGAAACACTCGTTAGACGATCAATCATAAACTTTTTCTTCAGTTAGCGCATATTATTTTACTTCCAGTTTGACAAAATTTGAATTTGATAACGTTGAAAGAATATTAATAGTAAATCTGTAGTTAAGTTGATGTTTTTTACAGAAAAAGGTATTTTACTTGTATATAATGTAACTGAAAATCCAAAATTTTTCAAAAACTAATATTTTCGATTATCTAGTCCAGAAAACGATAATATTGTATATTAAATTGAAGTTGTAAGACCTCCAAATTGAACATTTCAATTCAAAGGCATACCAAAAACGTATCGATAGTCGAATATATTTAAAATTCTCAAAATATATTCAGAAAAAAGCAAATTTTAATAATTTGACGAATAAAGCACTAATAACCTTTCTTCACACATTTATTTGAATTACCAAATGTACATACATTTCGGACACAAAGTGACCATTATCAATTGATTAACACTTACAGTGCTTTGTTCGTCAAATTAATTTAATCTTCACGTAACTCAATTAAATAAACAACATATTTTAATATTCGACACAAAAACATACAGAGAGTTTTATGTAACGCCGAACATGCTAAAATGTACTCTATGTTAATTTTCCTATGTTCGATGTGTACTGGGACGCATCAAAACATTGAGTGCGATGTGATTGGCTACGATTTCTAATTGTAATATAGTCAACCCAATTTACACCTTCCCTTCAAAATAAATGTACCCTGTCAGTTATCGCAAACAAATGATATTTGCTGTTCTAGCACTTGAAGCAGACGTAGACGAAGAACGAAGAGTTGAACATATCAATAATATTTACAAAAAAGGAAAAGATTTTTCTGGTAAACTTATACCATGGAGAAAACAGTTTAAGAAATTCCCATGAATCATTTACTGTACAATTTTCTGATTGACTAATACCATTTATTTCAATCATTCCGAACCTTATAAAACAGTTTGTTTGGATAAATTTCATGAGCGAGGAGTTTGAAGTCCGTCGATATTATTGGGGAGATGAAATTAAACAATCTGTTATAGAGATCATTTAATATTTAAAAATTGTCTGTACATAAGAGTTCTACAAGAATTTAAGCTTAGGTGCTACAAATTCCAACATTATTGTATGATAAAATGAATGTATGATAAAATTAAGCGATAAAATGTTTGTAAAATTATATTTAGTATGTTAAATTAAACAACGAAATGCTGCGAAAAACTGTGTTTATTGATAGAGCGTTTATATCTTCTTACCTTCTTTAACTAGTATTTTCCTGATTAAAAATATAACAAAAGTTGATAAACATTTCGTTGAACTAAAATATTTAAAATACAACATATTGTGGTTGATATAATAATTGACAAATTAAATTTATTTTTGACAGAAAGAGTGTACATTGGGTTGACTATATTGCCATTAGAAATCGTAGCCAATCACATCGTACTCAATTCTTTGATGCGTTCTAGCATGTTCGGTGTTACATAAATCTCTCTGTATATAATTCTTTCACGTCAGTTTGAAACCCAAAAGCTGATTTGCATTATTGAAAATACTAGATTTTCTTTTAGACATTTTTTCAAACATATACAGATCAAGTCAACGTGTTAAAACTAATTACAGGGAATTTTTCTTAAGTATACATATGCATACGCTTTTCTTTAAATAGTGCAATTTGAAGCTTTAAACGAGCGTTTTTCACTCCTAGGTTAAGCATGAAGTAACATTTCGAGTTTAAAAAAGCCTGAAACTTTGGTTTGGTCGACCATTTCACATTAAATCAATCTCTTATATACGTGGCGCATGAAGTAAAATTTCGAGTTTAGAAAAGCCTAATTTGGCTCGGTCGCTCCGCTTCGCTACGCGACCAAACCAAGTTTTCAGGCTTTCCTCAACTCGAAATTTTACTTCATGCGCTACGCGTAATTAACACTGAAAACACTGAAATATTGTTAACAAGTGAACTTCACTTGAAATCAGTGTCTAATACGCGTGGCGCATAGAAGTAAAATTTTGTGTTTAGAAAAGCCAGAAATGTTCAGGCTCTTCTAAACTCTAAAATTAACTGTATGTTTAACCTGGGAGTGAAAAACACTTGTTTAAAGCTTCAAGTTGAACTTAAAAAATAAACGTATATCTGAAGACATACAGCATATAATTGAGATATGTATACTTAAAAGAAAAACTGCCAGTATAACATATACAGGGTGTCCTAACCCATTCTCAACATGGGGATCTCCGTTATTATAAGAGATAGAGATTTGGTTAAGTGGGATGAAATACTCCTTAGCTAAAATTGTACTAAACCCTATAGAAAAACTTTTGGTATTTTACGTAGTTCAAGCGCCTCAGTAAAAAAGTGAGTTTTAGATTTTTTCATTTTCTGTTATAGCTCATTTATTTTCAGAAGAAGTCGAGTTTAATTTGCATGTTCTTGACGTACTTTTTTAAAAGGAATCTCGTAGTGCACTCAGATTTTAGAAAATTGTTATCATATTTGAGTTACATGGGTCAACTTTATTTTTTCTTATAGGGATCATAGTTGGCTATGGCACTGTGGTGTCGCCTGAACAAGAATAATCCAGACGGCGGGGAGAGATAGGAAGGTTGCCGTGGACACAAAAAAAATAATAAAAAAATAATTTTAGGGAATAACGCGTGCTAACGTTCGTTTTTGTACGTGACATAGTTAAGTATAAATAAAACTCCCCAAGTACCTGCATTTCTTGTATTTTCCTGTGGTAAGATTCATAGTATAACGACGGAATCAAATGCACCTATAACTGCAACCAAATGCACCTATGACCGCTGTTATAGTACCATTGAAAAGCGATTATTTTTCAATGTAAAATTATTAAAAATGTCCAAAGTATCGAAAATGTCATCTGATGTTAGAATTGTCAATATAAGTCGAAAGTTTCAATAATTAAAACTATATTTGTTTAAGGCGAGGTGGCTCGCCTTTTTTATATTTTTAGATTTTTTTGTATGCATTTTTCATTGAAGTTTTTATTCAATTTTTTATCAGATTTTTTTGTCGTTTTTTTCGAGATTCGTCATTATTTACATAAATTGTCGCTTTTGACATAATTTGATTTTTACGGCACCAAAAAGTATGTCTTGATGAAAAAAAATTCAAATTTGTATGCTCAAATAATTTTCGAATTTATTGATAAATGAAATATTCATTTTTAAAAATTGTTCGAAATCTGAATAAAAATATTGAAAATGTGATGAAATATTTTATAAATTGACGAAATATTAAACATTTCATGAAAATTTTACCAATTAATGAAATTCTCGATATGTTGAAAATCTAACGGAAATTAAACGAGTGTCGTCCACTCCCAGACTAAGCATGAAGTAAAATTACGAATTTAGAAAAGCCCCGCGTAGAAAATTTGTCGAGGGTCGGGCAGCGACCCAAGACAAATTTTCATGGGGGGGGGGCTCCCCCGAAATTTGTATAACCCCCTTGGAAATTGTTTTCTGGCTACGGCCTTGGTGTATCTGAATGACTTTTTTGCTCAGATTCCGAAATTCCTTCCTCAAAAATTCCATACCCGTCAGGTATTTTCACAAATGACGGAATGTAAAAAAAAATAAAATTACAACAAAATAAATCGCTAACAGAAAAAGGGGCTTTAATTTCATTCTTTTATTTTTCAAGACTCATGGGGAGGTGATCGATCTCCTAAATTCTCTATCTACGCCACTGCCGTAAATAATATAAAAACACTTAACTTTGTTTCGAGTTAACCCACTTAGCAAACACGTTTAAATAACGTTGACCAGCATTCAAACAATGTTTCTTTTTGTTATAACGATGATACAACGTTATTTGTTTGTTTATTTATTTATTCAGTGGATTGAGTTTTAATATTATTTTCTTGAAGCTGTACCACAAAGTGAACGCCGACTAAATCAAAGATATTGTCATCGTGTTATATAACAAAGTTTTTTTATAAAATAATCAGTGAAGTTACGCGTGATGATTAACTTACCTTTGCTTTTGTACGAAACCAGGAACGGAAACAGAAGTGTGAAGATTATTGCTAGGAGTACGAAAAATGTTGCTTTCGATATTAATGTTGTTTTATATACAGTTTGGATGTTTTGTTTGTAAATGTCGAGCACAACCATAATTTAGGTTACAAAAGGCATTACTGACTCACACCTGTTCGCTTTGTTTGTAAACACCGGCAGGGGGTTGCTAGGTAGCGGAATTCACAGGTAAATCTAAATTATTAAAGTTTTGCGAATCATATAACGGATATGAATTTAAACATACAATTCTAACTGTGTATAACTGTGTAAATTTTAACTGTGTTTTTGATTTGATACTGCAGAAAATTATATTACCTTCAATAATGCTACTTTCATATTAAACATTCTCATCATAGGGGCCGTTCATCAAAATGTTCAGCATTCAACATGTTTAGATTTGTTGAAATATATGTTGGTATCTAATGAACGGTACTCCGGCCATTTTGAAAACTTTAACCCGCCAACCACATTCGGTCTACTTTGTACGATTGCAAAAATCTCAAACAAGTTTAATGATTAACAGTCCGGTCATCAGAGAATTCTCTGATTGGCAGTCAACTTGTCGCTCTGATAAACGGGCCCATACTCTGAATGAAATATGATTTTAAAATTTTATTTACTCATTGAATTAATAAAAAACACAATGCAATGTCAGGTTTTTATGTCATTAACAGACATTTTTAATAAATAAATAAACCTTGTTATTGATATAACTTTATCCAATTTTATGATCTTAATTTTAGCACAATAAACTTAAAATATTTCATGCGTCAGGTGTATAAAACGCTGATTTAGTGTAAAGTTCAAAATATGAAGAGGTCGGCGAAAGATAGTGATAAGGTGCTAACCCACAATGTAAGTATTTTCCGATTCCGTTTTTTAAAGGTCTGCTGATTTTATAAATCGGGTAATTAACATATTTTAGGTTTAAAAAGTCATACAAATTCCATATGCATTTAGTTTATTACTAGACTAAGTCCACCAGGCACGCACCCAGATATTTGTCTTACTGGGGGCTCACGCGTCTTGAAGGGGCCCATCCCGGTCTTATGGGGGGGGGGTTCACGCATTCACGCACTTAAACCTATGTATATATCGGGTGTTGACTTGGCGGACGCAACATAGAAATTCGCATACTAATTTTAAAGTGTTCAAATATTGGCTTCCCTATTTATTTTAGAGACAAAATGTATTTCACTCTTTTGTAGAGGGAAAAATTCTAAATTTATTAATGTTCACACTTAACACATTACGTTTCTCTAAGTTAAAATAATTAAGAAAAAGTAATGTGATAATAATAATAATAAAAATAATCTTTATTCCCAACAGAATTACATCTTACGAGGAAATACATAAACAATTGTTACATTTAAGAAATCACTATAACAAATAAAAATAAAAATATATATATATATATATATATTACAAAGCGATGAAACGAAAACAATGAGAGTAACATAATGTTCCGGTGAAGTGTGGCAACTACATACAACAAATAAAGTTAACCATATTCAGGTTTAGATCATAGCTGCACCCTGATAAGCATACACTCCTGAGCCTTTTGTTTAAATTCAGAAAAGCTAGCAAATATATCAGTATCGTACTATATTTGGTGATACCTGTGAACCATTTTATTAATTAGGGAATGGTTGTGGTCGTTAGTGTTGGGCGTTTGGAAGGAAAAAGTTAGACAATTTCTAGCATTTAATCGAGGCACATGAAATGATAACGACTCTAACAAATTCATATCATCTATTTGATTATGTAGGATTTTGTACAGTGTAATAACATTAATTAAATTATGATTATCGGCAATGGACAAAGTGTTAAATTCCGAAAGCAAACTATCGTATGGGTATCCGCGAGTCGGATAGATGCCATGCTTTTTCCAAAATAAGAATTTTAAGAACCTTCTATGCACAGATTCAATATGCCGCACGTAGAGCTGCTTATAGGGGCACCATACAGGTGCACAATAATTGAGCTTACTTCTAACTAACGAGTTAAATAGTAGTGTTAACGTCTGCTGATTCTTGAAGTCCCTAGTTGTTCTCACAATGAAGCCAATTTTTCTACTGCATTTTTTCGTTATGTCAAGAATGTGTGCATTAAATGTTAGTTTACTGTCAAAATGTACCCCCAAATCGAGGATATCATTAGCACGGTTTATAGGAACTCCATCAATGATATAAGCGTACAAAACAGAGGATACGTTGCGAGTATAAGACACAGCTGAACACTTAGTGGGATTTAGACAAAGCCTATTATCCTTACACCAAGTGTTCAACCTATCAAGGTTATGCTGCAGCATTTCACAGTCCCTTTGGCGAGTCACAGTTCTATATAGCTTTAAATCATCTGCGTATATAAGCACCCCGCATTCAATTGCATCAACTACATCATTAACAAACAAACAAAACAGCAGCGGACCCAGGTTAGAGCCTTGGGGAACACCGCTTTTAGCGATGTAGTTACGTGACTTGTGCCCCCTTAGTTCAACATATTGAGATCTGTTCACGAGGTACGAGGTTATGACGTTAATAATACCTTCAGGCAAGTCAAATGAATGTAATTTTGTAATCAAAATATCATGAGGCATACGATCGAATGCTTTCGATAGGTTGGTGTATACTACATCAATCTGCATCCTTTAATCCATATTAAAAGAAATTTGTTGAGTGATATTAACTAAGTTTGTTATAGTTGATCGTTTCGGTATAAAACCATGTTGTTTAGGAGACAGGTCAGACTTCACCGAATTATAGATGTAATCGGTTAATAAGCGTTCAAACGTTTTAGAGAAGTTGCATAGTAAGGAGATTGGTCTATAATTCGTTACATCCGACCTATCGCCCTTTTTATAGACAGGAATTACTCTTACAGATTTCCAAAATACTGGGAAGATGCCGGAATTCAAAATATTATTAAAGATGTGTGTTAATGGTTTAGCTAATACAACTGCAGTGTCTTTTACAAAAAATGATGGGATGTTGTCAACGCCCATAGTAAACTTGTTCTTCGCTCTTCTTAATTCCGCCATAACCATTTCTTCTGAGAAGCTGACTCGGCCCATACAAGTCATGCTGGATGTATTTTCAGATAGTATTGGAGCATCTGTGTAGTTCAGGACGAAGTAATCAGCGAACGCATGATTTTATAAAAATAATGACATACCATGGAATTGATACAACAATTGCGGATATTCCCTGTTTTTTTTAAAGTTCAATGTAAAGCTTTAAACAAGTGTTTTCCTCTCCCAGACTAAGCATGAAGTAAAATTTCGAGTTTAGAAAAGCCCCGTGAAAATTTGTCGAGGGTCGCGCAGCGACCCGAGACAAAGTTTCTGGGCTTTTCTAAACTCGAAATTTTACTTCATGCGCCACGCGTATAAAACACTATAATATTGACAAATTTATGTATATTCAAACTTCCCTTAAAACCTGTGTTTTATACGCGCGGCGCATGAAGTAAAATTTCGAGTTTAGAAAAGCCCAGAAAATTTGTCTCGGGTCGCTGCGCGACCCTCGACAAATTTTCATGGGGCTTTTCTAAACTCAAAATTTTACTTCATGCTTAGTCTGGGAGTGGAAAACACTCGTTCAAAGCTTTAAATTGAACTCTTTTAAAAATCAACGAATGTCAGAAAATTAACAGATAAAATAATTAAGAAACAGTAATGTGGTTTTATAAAAATAATGACATTAAGTTTAGTGTAAATCATTTCGAAAACAATTACTTTAATCAAGTGACTACGATATCTTTTGCCATTTTGACATCCGCAGTTGTTTCATTTCTATGGCATATCATTATTTTTTCTTAATTATTTTAACTTAAAGTGATAAACATTAACACGAACGAGTTCAGAATTTTCTACAGAAAAGGTAAATACATTTTGTTTCTAAAATAAATAGGAGAGCCAAAATTTGAACATTTTAAAATTTACATGGGATTTCCTATGTTGCGTCCGCCAAGTCAATACCCGGTATGTTGCAGACAAAACACGAAATTGGACAAGACCCGTTTTGTCTTGACTAAACGCGAAATGTCTACAGCTCACAGACATAGTCCGAATTAAAACATAATTTCTTGACAAATCGCGTAAAATTCAAATTTGTAAAGTTGTAATAACAGAAGCTCAACGTTAATCGAAATTATTGAAAATATAAGAACATTTTTTTTATTTTGATGCTCGCAAAATAATAAAGAAATAAAAACAAATGCACAATTTGTAAGTAAAAATTAATATATTTTTTTTTATTTGAAAAAACAACAACTCAATTGAGCCCATAAAGCTAAAGGAGCTAAATGTTGTGAATAAATTATGAAAACTACGAGACATTCTCCCGCTTTTTTCCGAAATTATAAAATAAATCGATCAAACAAAACAAAACAAAAAAATACTGGAAAACATCACTTTGTTTTATGAACAAAGTGACAAATCATTTATAAGAAGTAAATTTTTAACTTTACTTTAAATCAGTGCTCGCTCGCCCTGGCAAATCCAAATTTTCACGGTTTTCTAAACTCGAAATTTTACTTCATGCTTAATCTAAGAGTGGAAATACTCAAGTTTTAAACTGAACGCTTTTATAAATAACCTTGTATAAAAAATTCTCAAATTGAAAGTGATTCATTATTAAGGTTGAGATTTATTATGGGTAAAATCCAACGTTTTTGATAGTCACTAGTTTCAGCGCTATTCATGTTTTGATTATGGAACAATATTACATGATACATCAAAATAATCCTAAAACTTGGGGGATTTTAATGTAATCAATTTAAAATTATTAAGATATTTAGTTTTTTGTAAAAAAATCCCGAAAAAAACTATTTTTTGAATCATTTATTTACTCCTTTTTAGTCAATAAATACTTGTACTACGTAAAATCAATGTACGGACAATTCTGCATTCAATTAGCTCAACATTCATTAAACAAAATGTCCATGATATATACTGCCTTTCAAAAAAATCAGAACACCAAGTATTTATTGCACGATTTTAATAAAATTTACACAATTTGATCATGTATGCATCGATGATCAAAAAATCAACTTGAAAAACAAAAAAACAAATAAATAAAAATTAATAATGTGTTGGGCCTCCACGATTTCCCAAACACTCATTAACACGTCGAGGCATGCTAGAAATCAGGCTGTCAATATCGACTTGGGGTATTTCATTCCAAACTTCGATAATTTGACCTCTAAGTTCCATTACAGTGTTAGCGGGGCGCTGTAAGTTACTTATTCTAACACCTATCATATCCCAAACATGTTCTATTGGCGATAGATCTGTAGAACGAGATGGCCATGGTAACAAATTGATTTCGGCACTATCAAAAAACTGTCTTGTAATGGCCGCTGTGTGAGGTCGAGCATTATCTTGCTGAAAAATGGGGTTCTGCAAGCCATTTACATAGGGCACTAACACTGGCCGTAAAATGT
Source organism: Philonthus cognatus (assembly GCA_932526585.2). Taxonomy (NCBI): domain Eukaryota; kingdom Metazoa; phylum Arthropoda; class Insecta; order Coleoptera; family Staphylinidae; genus Philonthus; species Philonthus cognatus. The sequence goes on from OW052241.1 coordinate 75,894,460, forward strand.
TGTCAATATACCGAATCGCGTTAAGACTTGCTTCTAAAAAAACTAGAGGAGCCGTATGTCTTTCAACAGCAAATTGTAAAATTCTGCGTTCACCGCGTCGACGTCTCACTCTTCTGCGACCATCATGAGCCCATAAACAGAACCGAGACTCATCGCTGAAGATAATGTTATTCCATTCATGGGTCCAATGTTGTCTTTCCCTGCACCAATCAAGTCTTGCTCTGCGATGCTGCGGAGTAAGAGGTAGACACAATTGTGGACGGTAGGATCTTATACCAAAACTGCGGATTCTTCTGTAAACAGTAGCCATGGATACTCTTTGGCCATTTAGAGCCAACCAGTCATTTCCCAATGCCCGCGACGTTGTAAATCTGTCCCTTAAAGTTGTAAGACGAAGAGCTCGATCTTCACGCTCAGTGGTGCTTCTTGGACGTCCTGATCCAAGTCTACGTCGATTCTCCCCAGCTTCGGACCATCTAGACCAGCAGCGTACGATCACCGATACACTACGGCCTACCCTTTCAGCAATAGCACGAACCGAAAAACCCGCTTCTCGCATTCCAATAATGCGACCCCTTTCAAATTCACTTAGATGATGATATTGTGCACGCCGACGAACACGGGGCATCTTTTTATGTTTTACAAACTGAAACGTCAAACTACTCAGAGGCTACTTGGATATTAGAAGCAATTACATAAAAAAATCAGCAGCTCTTCATAATGGTGAAATCAAGGAAAAATACCATTAAATACTAACCAAAACAATTGATTGTTTGATCATCGATGCAGTTCATTTACATGATCAAATTCTGTAAATTTCATTAAAATCGTCCAATAAATACTTTGTGTTCTGATTTTTTTGAAAGGCAGTATATATATATATATATATATATATATATATATATATATAAATATATATATATATATATAAGTATATATATATATATATATATATATATATATATATATATATATATATATATATATATATATATATATATACCAGAGTTAGGCAGGATTCGAATCCTTTTAGAGGATTCAAAAGAGTCATTCGAATACTTTAGTTCAACTGGATTCATGATCCGGATTCGGTACATTTTTTAAGAGGATTCGTATTCGAATCCAAATGTGTGTGATTTGTATCCTTATGAAAGGATTCGAATATTTATAAAAGGATTTGAATACTTACAAAAGGATTCGAATACTTACAAAAGGATTCGAATACTTACAAAAGAATTTGAATCGTCAGAAATATTTTGAATTAATTGTGAGGATTAACATGAAAAATGTTTTTTGTGTGTTTTTAAATGTCTCGTTAAATCACTGTTTTATACGCGTGGCGCATGAAGTAAAATTTCGAGTTTAGAAAAGCCCAGAAAATTTGTCTCGGATCGCTGCGCGACCCTCGACAAATTTTCAAGGGGGCTTTTCGAAACTCGAAATTTTACTTCATGCTTAATCTGGGAGTGGACCGCCTACACTACACTGCACTAAATATAACGTAACTAAATCAACTCAAAATATTAAAAGAGTTTAAAATCTCAAAAAATAAACAGCCAAACAGTAAACAAATGTTGAGGAAAAAGAGCTGGGACGGTACAAAACAATGGCGCCCGCAACCCCACTTCTTCAGCATGGCGGAATTACAACAGTGAGTATGCTTCCTCTAGACAATTCAAACTCTATGGTGTAGATAGATGTGTGTGATGTGTGTATACGGTTAGTGAGAAATACAGAAAACTGTTATTTGAAATTCACTAGCACTTAGACGCCACTTTTCATCTCTGTGAATGTAAAATTGAATATATTCGTTAATATATTATTAATACCTATTTAACTAACACCTACCTTAATTGATATTTTCAAAACCGTAGAAGTTCATTATTATATACAAACAGAGAAATAAAATAAATAGAAATAAAACGTAATGTTATTTTAAAATACTATATTTTGAAGAAAAATTATACATTAAAATTATAAGTAGGCAAACAAAAAGATTACGACAGTACAAATAGGTAACGAGTGTTCAATTAAAAAAACCTCTAGAGTGCTATGGAAAATATTGTAAGTTGGCAACTATAAAATTATGTATTATAATTATTATGTCTGAAGTTTTATATGTCAATTCTTAAAGCGTGTAGCCAACCTAAATTTTTAAAAAGATTGAATCATGGCACTCTAGAGGTTTTTTTTAATTGAACATACGATACTGATAACAAAGAAATCAATTTGATAATAGAGATTATAGAAAAAGGAAAATAATTCTTAATTGGAGCAAAATGTTGAAACATAAATTATGGAACAGTTAAAACCGCACCTATTCTCGATGAAAAACCAAGAGAAATGGCAAAAACGGCAAAAATGGCAGGGCGGGCAAGCCCAAAAAGCGCGCAAAAATAGCTTAAAAATTCATTATAAGGAAATTTGTTGCATCGAAAAAGCGTTGCTTCGAAAATATCGCCATCTAGTAATGTTCCATAGAACTATTGTCAAAAATTGAAATCTTCATTGCCGTGTCGAAAAAAAAAGATACCATTTTTTTTTAGTTGCAAGTGTTGACAGTTATAATATATTTAAAATTGAATCCCCTCAGTGATACGATCATGACAGTTGACATTTAGTCTGTAATGTCACTTTTAATTTATATGTTTAATGTTAATTTACGGCAATTCCATTTAAAGTAGATAATGCTTGTTACTAACAATAAATTTAAAGTAATTAAAATAGTTAAATCTAAAATCACAAACAATATACAAATAGAACAAACAAATAAATAATGTTATTTATTATGTCAGATTTATCTTATAATGTAACATGATATTTAGATAATTATGACCCTAGAAAAATGTACTCTCAAGAAGGTTCATGCCCATGTATTGGAAAATACTGCAAATAGCGCGTCTGGACGGCCATTACGCCAACTAACTCGAACAAATTTTTGTCGGTCGGTTCGGTTTATTCGCTTAAATTTAAACTAATTTGATATTCTCAAAATGAATAACACGATTAAAAAAAATGTTACGTATTATTCATTTATAACTAATGAAAACTCTCAATTAATAAATATATAATTTTTGTCTTAATTTTTGTATGAAAGGATTTTAAAAAAATATGAATAAAAATAGATTCAATATTAAAAGGATTTATTAAAAGTAGTAGTAAAAATACAATATTAAACATATTTCAGGAAAATAACTTTGCCCATCATTTGTGTAGAACAACTCTTTAAATCTAGATTTGTGTTACAGAAAAAAAAATATTTAAATTAAAATTGAAATTTGAATGCACCTTTGTTTAAATATATTCCAAGTATACATGATATTTATTTATGTATATATACCGGGTGTGGCACTTAAGAGGCCTCGGACCATAGCTCCTTTACGATAAAAGCTATCGAAAATAATCTAAGAGCAAAGTGGTGCATAATTACCGTCGCTATATTTCAAAAATATTTCAAATCATCAGTGGCGTGCCGTACTCCAGTGGCGTACCAAACTTATGTTTTTTTAAATGGAATGCCCTATTTTTTATTGCAGATTTGGAAAGTGCTCGAAGAGTACTTATTTTTTTATCTAACATGTTATACCCTTCACTTTAGCGGTTTCGCTGTTATAACCCCTTCTTTCAAAATTGCGCCCCATTTTTGAGATTGTTTTGTAGAGAAACTAATTGACGCCAGCGTCTAAATTTTGAACTGAGGTACAGGTTAAGACCTCGTATACCTTCACATAATTTTTTTTCGGATAATTTATGGAAAAAAAATAATTTTTGATTGAACTTCGCATGTTGTCATATTTTTCGAACATTTCAAATGGCACCCCCCTAAAAAAATTACGGCGTTGTACAGCCAAAACTCTAAATTTTTCATTGGTACAAAAAAAATTACACATTGCATAACAAAATTTCGGAGAAAAAAGGAATTTCATCGCAACTGTCGGGAAACGTTTTCCGTTCCCAAAAGTGCCATGAGAAAACAAAAACACAAATACGGTCAACATAATAGTATGTACCTATTTATTTAACATGATATGAAAAATGCAGATAAAGAAAATTTAACAACTTAAACTAAATGTTTGAAATGACGACCTTCCTGCTGGAGGCATAACCGCAACTTCGACTCACAGGCTCTAGACACTGTCCTAAGGACTTCTGGTGATATACCGCGGAAAGCCGCGCGGATTCTTTCCCTCATATCCTCGACAATAGTTGGTACCGTCCTGTAAACCTCGTCTTTGATATGGCCCCAAAGGAAGAAGTCAAGGGGAGTGAGGTCTGGTGATCTTGGCGGCCATCTCACAGGACCCCCACGAACAATCCAGGAGTCCGGAAACGTTTCATCGAGAAATTCCCGAACGACACGGCTATTATGTGCAGGAGCTCCATCGTGCTGGAAAACTATCTGTCGTAGAGCGGCTAGAGGGACATTTTCCAAGAGATCATCCAAGTCGTCGCGAAGGAACCTCAAATAACTGTTGCCGTTCAGGTGCCCCTCGATGAAATAAGGACCCAAAAGGTGTTCTCCAAGTATGCCTCCCCAAACATTCAGCGACCATCTTTGCTGGTGGTTTATCATTCGCATGGCGTGTGGGTTTTCATCGGCGTAATAATGGTAGTTGTGGCGATTGACAATAAATACGCGCATAAGAAATGATTCCTCCTGCTCAATTTTTTTGATAGCCCACAAGCAGAAATCTTGCCTCGCATGAAAATCTTGAGGTTGCAATTCTTGGTGCAGTTGAATCTTAAATGGACGGAATTTGTACTTTTGAAGAACACGATGTACGGATCGCGTTGAAATATCGTGATTCCTACTAATATCACGGATGCTGGTATGAAGATCTTCAATAACTGCCTCCAGAACCTGCAGTTCATTATTTTCGGTAAAAACTGTGTTCTTTCTAACTCTCCTTGGCCGTTTCACACTTCCCGTAGTAGTAAATCTCTCCAACACTTTTTGAAACGCACGTTCATTTGGATGTGCCCTGTGCGGATATCTCGCAGTGTACACTCGTGACGCCAAGAAACAATTCTTGTTACATTCTCCAAGAATAAATATCATGTCAACCATTTCCTCTTGAGTTCGGAACATTTTTAGAACGTTTATCAAAAATGACTTATGGCTGCTACTGGCGTCTAATAATTTACTTTGACAATTACCAATCTTTTGTTTTCTCATGGCACTCTTGGGAACGGAAAACGTTTCCCGACATTTGCGATGAAATTCCTTTTTTCTCCGAAATTTTGTTATGCAATGTGTAATTATTTTTGTACCAATGAAAAATTTAGAGTTTTGGCTGTACAACGCCGTAATTTTTTTAGGGTGGTGCCATTTGAAATTTTCGAAAAAAATGACAACATGCGAAGTTCAATCAAAAATTATTTTTTTTCCATAAATTACCCGAAAATAATTATGTGAAGGTATACGAGGTCTTAACCTGTACCTCAATTTAAAATTTAGGCGCCGGCGTCAATTAGTTTCTCTACAAAACAATCTCAAAAATGGGGCGCAATTTTGAAAGAGGGGGTTATAACAGCGAAACCGCTAAAGTGAAGGGTATAACATGTTAGATAAAAAAATAAGTACTCTTCGAGCACTTTCCAAATCTGCAATAAAAAATAGGGCATTCCATTTAAAAAAAACATAAGTTTGGTACGCCACTGGAGTACGGCACGCCACTGATGATTAGAAATATTTTTAAAACATAGCGACGGTAATTATGCACCACTTTGCTCTTAGATTTTTTTCGATAGCTTTTATCGTAAAGGAGCTATGGTCCGAGGCGTCTTAAGTGCCACACCCGGTATATATATATATATATATATATATATATATACAGGGTGGGCCACGAATAACGCCCATTAAAAGTTTTCGGGATTCCTGACAGAGGGAAAATTTGAAAAAATTTTACATTGCACGGTTGAATGCGATCACCTCATGGAAAATATTTCGACTTTCTATCACTTCCGGTTGTACCGGAAATGGCTACCAACTTTGTTATTTTAAATGGAACATCCTATATATTAATTTTTTTTAAATTCCCCGTTCAATTGTCTACCTTCTCATATGAATTTATGTCCACTTAGCTGTTACAGTTTTTGAGTTAAAAATTTATTTGTCAAATATTGACCTCAAATAGACGTTTTGAAAAATGCCTATAACTTCTAGTAGGGACAAGATAGACAGACGAGCGGCATCTTGAATTGTTACTTATAGATCCCTCTAGAATTAAAAAAATTGACATCTGTCAATTTTGACAATAGGTATTTCAAAAATGTCAATATTTCAATGCCCACTTAAAAACATCATAATTCAATGTTATCAAATGGAATGACCAATATTTTATCTCATATGGTGATTGGCAAGACAATTTGCAACATAAAAGTATTATGTCTCCCTATATCCAGAGCAAGTAGTTTTTGAGTTATTTCAAAATTTATTTTCTCCCAGAATGCTTGCACATTTGAATAATTCCTGTACTATTCACACGTGCACCATAGTAGGCTACTGTCAATATTCGCTGAACCGAATCTGTCAATATTTTTGAACCCTCCGTTCGAGTAATATTAAAATGAATAAGTATACCAATCAAGAAATTATGAATTTATTCGTCATACATGGTGAGTGCGACAGAATTGTTGAGAGAACTTGCAGAATTTTCAACAAAACTTACCCACACTTACCGCCGATGGATAGAAGAAAATTTAGAAGACTGGAGTAAAATTTTGTACAATTTGGAAAACTAAACGCAGAAAAAAATCAACCAAAGCCAATAAAGCAGAACAAGGAAGTTCAAGTGAATGTTTTGGCTTATTTTCAAGCAAATCCACGCGCATCCACCCGTAGTTGCCAGGAGGATTTGGGAGTAAGCAGAACATCACTGCGAAGAATTTTGAAAATATATCGTATGCATAATTATAAATTTAATTTGGTGCAAGAATTATTTCCTCAAGATGCAGTGAACAGGATTAATTTTTGTGAGTTTTTGTTGGTTAAAAATCAAGAAGACAATGACTTTTTAAAAAAAATTATTTGGACCGACGAATCAAATTTCTCTCGTGAAGGTATTTTCAATAGAAAAAACAATCACATGTGGTCAACTCAAAATCCACATGCAACGCTTGTACATAAATCCCAACACAAATTTAGTTTCAACGTATTTTGCCTTTTGATGGACACGCGTGTTACTTTTTATTTGTACCACGAAAGATTAAATAGTGGTAGATATTTACAAATTTTAAGAAATTTTGTAGAGAATTTTTTGGATGAGCTTCCTTTGAATTTAAGGATAAGTTCATGGTATCAGCTCGATGGAGCCCCAGCTCATTGCACACACGAAATATCGCAGCAACTGACGAATATGTTCGAAGATATAATATATTCCATTTGTTTCTGGATCTCGCCTAGCCTTGCTTTCGTGTTGTTATGTTGCAGTATCAACATTTACATTTTTTATTAATTGCCACTCCTGATTCCTTATTTTAACAGTGTTGCAATAATTTATGATATCATAAGTAATCCTCTTTTTAATTTTCAAGAGGTTTATTGTTAATCTTGCAACAATTATTTCGCCACGCGGTCGCTTCTTCGAGCATTTTATTATTAAATCAAATTAATCTAGTGTTGCAATGCTGTGTCAATGTCAAAGTGAAAAATAATTTCAGGCACATATTAAATATTAACATGCCAAAGATTATCTCTGAATCAAAAAGGTTACAAATTCTGAAATCCTACAAACATTTTAGGCAAAGTAATCCAAATCTACAGCATCACAATATTATTACGATTTTAATAGATACTTTTGGGGTATGTCTAGTATTTTAATTATCATATATATTTAATTAAAGATAATTACGTTTCAGGTAGGGAGATCTTCATTACAATTAATTTTACGACAAAGACCTGACGAATTGAAATCTACTACTTCTGGCAAACGATCTAAAAACAGCCATTTTTGGAATCACCTAGCTAGAAAAGATCTGCAACAACTAATTTGGCAATATAACTCTAGAAATCAGTATTTTACTTTGAGAGATCTTTTGAATGATATGAAAGAAAATTATGAGTTCCATGGGAGTAGAACAACACTTTATAGGGTTGTTAAAAGTATGGGGTATAAATTCAAATTAATTAATGGGCGCAAAATTCTCTGTGAACAAAAACATGTTGTTGCAGCTAAAATTATTTTCCTTAGAAAATTTTTACAGTATCAAAATTCCAGTGAAGATATCCAATTCGTATACCTGGATGAAACATGGATATATCAGAATGGATCCGTGGTTCGGCGCTGGGTACATGAAACGGATAATCCAACTAAATTCAAAAATGAAGGCAAACGTTTCACCATTCTACATGCTGGGTATGGGGGTGGGTTTTTGGATGGGTGCGATTTTTTATTACATTCGAAAAACAATGACCGAGATTACCATGCCACAATGGATGGTAATACTTTTCAAAATTGGGTGGTTAATCAACTTATTCCTGCTTTGGCTAAGCTTTCAGGGAAATGTGTAGTTATTATGGATAATGCTGCATACCATTCTGTGCAATTAGACAAAACTCCTTCATTTTCTTGTAAGAAATGCGAAATGCAGGAGTGGTTGGTTAAACACAATGTAAAATTCAATCCAAAATTAACCAAAAAGGAACTATGGGCTTTATTTATACCTTTTCGATCAAATGACAAAATTTACGTAGTTGATGACATTTTGAGAAAGAACGGGCACGAAGTTCTTAGATTACCGCCATACCATTGTCAATACAATCCAATTGAAATGGCATGGGGGTTTTGTAAGACTTACTACAATAAGCACATAAATTCTAAGTAACCATCTAAGGATCGTGTTCAGAATTTATGGCTTGAGTCTCTCTCAAAATGTACATCCGATATGTGGCAAAATTTCTGTGATCATTGTGAAAAACTTATTTCGGATTACTGGACAAAACACATGGGGAACCTTTCTTTTGAAACCATTCCTCCTTTTATTATTTCGCTTGGGGAATCTGGCTCAGAACAAACATCAGAAGATTCAGATGCAGGTTCTCTTGACTAAATAATAAAAGTGGAATGAGGGTTTAAAAATTGTTTGACATGAAAATTATCAGTATCACAAGAGGGTGGGAATAAATTTGCAATTCTACAAAAAAATACTGAGGGCCAACAGAAGAGAGAATGAGCAAAATTAAGGTGGATGGATGGAGTTGATGAAAATGTGTTAACGGGAAGACCCAAGCGAGAAATACAAATGGATGACGAAATAAGTTTGCAGAGCCGAATTCATTATATTTGTTATATACAATATTATTGCTGTGTTTGTATGTACAAAAACCAAGTAGTAAATTTTGTTAATCTTAAAACTGCATATTATTATCCTTTTATATCTGAAAATTTGTAAAACAGGCAACAGTGTAAGATCACAATAGTCAGAAATTATAACCTTAAACTCGAACATCTGACAGTGACATTTAAAAACCCTGATTTAAAACACAACCAGCCCCATTTACAATACTTAAACTGTCACTTTTCCATAGCTAGGCGAGATCCAGAAACAAATGGAATATATTATAGATGGATTCGAAGGTTAGGTCCGTGGAACTGGACCGCTAGATCTCCAGATCTTACTCCACTAGACTTTTTTCTTTGGGGTTGTATAAAAAATAAAGTTTATGCCACTGTCGTCAATACCCGAGAAGAATTTGAAGCAAGGGTGCGAGCTGCATTCGCGGAATTAAGTGCAGAAGAAATTAGGCGAGCAACAACAGAGGGTGTCGCAACACGTGCTGCACAGTGCTTATACGTTAATGGTCATCATTTCGAACAATTGTTATAATTTTTTTTTTCAGTTCTTGCATTTAATTATCCGTTTGAAAATTACTTGTTACCGGCGCTTGTTCGCAAGCGACGCTAACTTCCGCTCAGTGAATAATTAAATTCATAACAACAGCCTCATTTAAATTTTGTATTCACTTCACTTTTTTATTTCTCAAATGATCAAAGTCGTGTCAAATCAATTCGTTAAGCATAAGTCCATTCTATAACTTTTTTTCTAGCTACATGGAACCTCAAGTTTAATTTTAATTTTTTTTTTACATTCGCATTTTCCACATTTAGGCAGCTCGAAGAAATTTTGTACAAACTGTACTTTGGCGACAAAGCAGGTAATTTCTCTCAGCTAGACAGCGTACCTTTTGTGTACAAGAATACACAAACCGCACCATCCCACTTACCTGAGTTGGGGATGCGTACGTATTAACAAGGGTTGATACAACATCTGTTGTGACGTCAGCGGACCAACCCGTAAATTCGCCGAATCGAAAAGCTATACAATGCGATGGAAAAACCCTAGCGTTTTTTTGCGATTTATAGCTCAACCACGCATCGTACAAATCAACGATGAGAACCACGAGATAGCTGAGAGAAATACCTTTTGAATAGTTACAAATTCAATAACAGAATTCATGCGCCAAACACGTAAAACTTCGAGTTGCCATAATGTGGAAAAACATTTTTCACGTTTTTTTTTTTTTCAACTGAAACTTATTTGTCTTAAATAACTTCCCGAGTTTCCATGTAGCAGAAAAATAACATTTCATTTCTCGGTATCAACATCGCTTGAGCAAAACATAATTATTTTTAAATAATTTTTACATAAACTCTTTGTTCTTATTAATTTGCTCAAGCATAATAACGGTTCGTCGGAACAACAATTTTAAAATGGTTTTGACACAATTTGCGAAAGGAAATGACCTATCAAAACATATTTAAACATATCTACTTTAATTTTGTAAATATTTTTAAATGATTTTATTTTGACACAACCATTCTTTCGCCAAAACACGGTTGTGTAAGTACGCACGGACATAGAACAATTTTCTCCACATTTTCATTCTCACATCGTAGAGAAAATTAGTTCAGAATGTAATTCTTTTATTTATTTCATTTATTTGCGTCCGTGCCGCTCCGATGAGCCATCAACCGTGTTCGGGCGAAGAATGGTTAATTCACCCCCAAAAGTCATGGTGGGGGTGCTAGCCCTTAAATAGCGCGGCACTTTTGGCACCAGTATGAGTGTTCAATCAGTTGCAGACCGGTGTTAAATCAGTTCCGAATCAGTTGTCAAAAGTGTCGTTTTTTGTTTAAACCGTAAGTTGTGAAGTCCTTTCGTGCCGCGTTATTTAAATTTTTCGTATATTGTTCTTCGTAAGTTTTATTTTGTTATTTCACTTATTTTTCTCTTTTATTCTTTTTTTTTTTTTTGTAAAATTTACTTGTTCGTATTTTCTTTGCTATTTTTTTTTTGTAAATAAATTTCATTGTCTTATTAAAAAAAAGGCTTTATTTATATTCTTTCAATTCCATTTAATTTCAAATTAAATTTTACACAAGTAAATAAAATAAGTGAAATTACAATTCCGTGTGTGTGATCCCGTACTGACGTCCGCGCCTACAAGATTCGAGAAAACCAAATCTACGTACTAAAAGGTAAACCGAAACATTTCTTTCTTTATTAAGTTCTTTTTCTTGTGACCGTGTGAACCATCGAGCTAACCGGGTAATCGCGGGAACCGATTTAGATTACTTGGCCAACGAATTATTTTGTTCTAAATCGGGGTTTTCGACTCAAAAGTCCAAAGCCACAAAACCCCCCGTTGATATACTTTATTTCAATCTTCTTGCTTTTGTTTTGTTTGTAAGTTGTAAGTGTGGATAAGTTTCGTTGAAACAACAATTCTGTCGCGCTAGCCATATATGACGAATAAATTCATAATTTCTCGATTGCTACACTTATTTATTATAATATTACTCGAAGTGTTCAAAAATATTGACACGTTGGAAACGAATTTTTCTAGATTCGGTTCAGTGAATATTGACAGTAGCCTAGTATGGTGCATGTGTGAATTGTACAGGAATTATTCAATTGTGCAAACATTCTGGGAGGAAAGAAATTTCGAAATAACTCAAAAACTACTTGCTTTAGATATAGGGAGATATAATACTTTTATGTTGCAAATTGTCTTGCCAATCACCATATGAGATAAAATATTGGTCATTCCATTTGAAAACATTGAATTATGTTGTTTTTAAGTGGGCACTGAAATATTGACATTTTTGAAATACCTATTGTCAAAATTGACAGATGTCAATTTTTTTAATTCTAGAGGGATCTATAAGTAACAATTCAAGATGCCGTTCGTCTGTCTATCTTGTCCCTACTAGAAGTTATAGGCATTTTTCAAAACGTCTATTTGAGGTCAATATTTGACAAATAAATTTTTAACTCAAAAACTGTAAGAGTTAGGTGGACATAAATTCATATGAGAGGGTAGAAAATTGAACGGGGAATCTAAAAAAAATTTATATACAGGATGTTCTATTTAAAATAACAAAGTTGGTAGCCATTTCCGGTACAACCGGAAGTGATAGAAAGTCGAAATATTTTCCATGAGGTGATCGCATTCAACCGTGCAATGTAGAATTTTTTCAAATTTTTCCTCTGTCAGGAACCCCGAAAACTTTTAATGGGTGTTATTCGTGGCCCACCCTGTATATATATATATATATATATATATATATATATATATATATATATATATATATATATATATATATGTTTAAATGTGTAAGCCCCCCTAAGACCTATAACGAGAACCCCCCTAAGACCAGTTACTCAGTGCACATCTGCTTGGGAGCAAGTCTTTATAATAAGATAGTGCTGTGAAAAATGTTCTCAAGCAAAATATGGATAAAATATCCTCCTCCGTTAGGAAATCAACACTAGCGATAATTAATCTAAATATTTTTTTTATCACATGCTGCAACTCATTAAAGAAATTTTGGAATTTTTATCATTGATATCGAAATGAAGTGTTTCTCTCAATACATTTTATCAGCACAACCTGTGATTACATAAGCCTTGTTTCAAGGCATTTTGTCATAATTGTACTTACAACACTACATACACAAGATATATAATATTATAAATCAATCATAAAACAATATCGAATACCCATGCTAATATGTTGTACTTTACCTCACTAGATGATTTTGTAAATAAACCATTAGATTATGTTATAGCTCACACTATGCAATGATTAAATGAAATAAGAAAAATATTCAAACCTTTTATCACAATTATGAGAAGTCCAGAAAAAGCGTTTATCGCAATTATAGTAAAACACACAATGGAAACACAAAAAGATAACAATAACAAAGAAATGAGGTTAACAATGTTTTCTCCGTTTTCCCTTTGTGCGACTGCAGTTTACCACTTTTTATGGGGGAAAATTTGAAAAATACGCGAACGACATCTGCTGAGTATTACGCCTCGGAGTTTGTCTAGTATAAACAAGTCCCATAAGCGTGAACCGGCCCTGATTATGACAGTTGGCATTCGTAATATTTCTCAGTTTGAAATGCTAATATCTTTACTTTAAATCACGCGTGGCGCATGAAGTAATATATTGAGTTGAGAAAAGCTAGAAATTGGATTTAAATCCAAATTCTTCGAGTTTTTCTTAACTCGAAATTTTACTTCATGCTTAGTCTGGCAGGGGAAAACGCTCGTTTAGATTTTTACAAATTTTGATGAATTTTTAACATTTAAGTTAATTAGCAAACTGTTCACAATTTTTTTATAATTTTCCAATATTTTAGTAAATTTTTAACGCTTTTCATAAATTTTTAAGATTTCCTTTATTTTATAAAATTCTGGCGGCTATCCTGAATTTCGATACTTTTCATAAGTTTTTAAAATTACCTTCAATTTTCAAATTTTTGGCAATTTTCATTTCATTTCATTTCATTTATTAACGGAATCTCCTTTTACATAAATTTACAATGTTAGTATAACTTTAAATATATCACAATTAATATACTTATATATACAGAGTGAATTACAGAAAAATAAACATTGTATTAGACATGTTCATGTTACTCTTACTTTACGCGAGTTAAAATTAAAATAATAAAAAATAATAAAAAGTGTATACATTATTTAGAGATAAAATCAATAAATGGGTACAAAGGCACATACATAAACAACTAATAAATTGTACAAATAACAGATTGAAATTAATATCTGTAACTGATGAGCCAAATATCACAGTAATTTTTATGAATTTACTGAATATTCTTTAGCTTAAAAAAATGTTGGAGTTTTCATTTTTCATAAAATTCCAAGATTTCCGTTCATTTTTAACAATCTAACGGTTTTCGCGAATTTCTTAAATTTTTGGTAATTTCGAAATATTTCACACTTTTCATGAATTTTCGTTGATTTTTTTAAATCTTAGGAGTTTTCGTAAATTTAAAAACTACTTCTACTAATGTTTTTATTTTAAATCTCAATAGTTTTAGTTAGTTTAGTAAATTTTCGTTACATTTGAAAATGTCAACGATTTTAATGTTTTAGTTAATTTTTAAAATCGTGACGATATTTCATGATTTTCCAAAATTTTTATCAATTTTCCTGAAGTTCTGTTATTTTAAAAATCTTGACAGATTTCGTAAAATAACATTTTCAAAAACTAGACGCAAATCGCGATTTTTTTGTTCAAGATTTTCATTAGTTTTAAAAATATTGACGCTGTCGCAAATTTTAAAAATTATGACGTTTATTCGTGAATTTCCAAAACATCCGTTAATTATCAAAATATTAAGATTTTTCATAAATATAATGGATTTCCGTTATCTTCCAAATTCTTGACGGTTTTCGCGTTTATTAATTTTTTTCGTGAAAATCTAAGATTTGCGTTCATTTTTAAAATCTATTATTATTACTATACAACAGAGCTGGGACGAATCCTCGTAAAAAGGATTCGAATTATGATTCCGAATCACCTAATATGATTGGAATCACGAATACTCGAATAAAGAATTCGCAATAGATAAATATGATTCGAATCAAAGATTGGAATCCTGTTTTTTTAAATCACGAATACAAATCCATTAAGAATAAATTTGATTTTATTATTTTTTTGCAACCATTAATATATATATATATATATATAAATATCGTTACCAGTTGTTTTAACAAAAATATTCAAAACATAATTATTTATTATTAACAATGAACATCGTTGATAACAGACTAAATATCTGATTCCCTGTTACTTTCATTAAAGATGTATTTGTGTGTTTCTGAACTTCACTTCAAATCAGTGTTTTGTACGCGTGGCGCATGAAGTAAAATTTCGAGTTTAGAAAAGCCCAGAAAATTTGTCTCGGGTCGCTGCGCGACCCTCGACAAATTTTCACGGGGCTTTTCTAAACTCGAAATTTTACTTCATGCTTAGTCTGGGAGTGGAAACACCCGTTTAAAACTTCGAATTGAACTCTATTATAAAATCGACGAATGCCCGAAAATTACGCAAAAAAATCGACTGAATATCATTAAAACATTTGTCAAACTCATGGCAAGGGTTTTTATTAAATGGTACATTATTTAACTTTTTTATTATTTTTGAGGTAAATTCTGGTACAAACGTAAATTAAATGGATACATTTAATACAGTTTTTAATACTCTAAAAAATATTCCTTTACGATTTTTCTCTAAAATTAATAGGGGAGCTAATAATTATTCATGTTTAATTTTACATGTTAAATCCCTATGTTCGCCCCTTATCCCAGACACTCGGTATAATAATGCTTTTATATACTACCTACTGAGCAAACACATTTAAGTTATGTTTAATCATCATTAAATCAACGTTTAAACTTGCTACAATGTTGAAATAACTTTATTTGTTTGTTTTTTGCTCAGTGGGTAATGTTTCGCATATTCCTCACAATTGCCATAATCAAGTTACCCTTAATTAAAGCCCCGTGAAAATTTGACAAATTTTCGGGCATTTCTAAACTCGAAATTTTACTTCATGCTTAGCCTGGGAGTGGAAACACCCGTTGTAACTTCGAATTGAACTCTATTATAAAATCGACGAATGCCCGAAAATTACGCAAAAAAATCGACTGAATATCATTAAAACCGGGAAAATCAGACAAAAAGTTATAGAATTATATTCAAATTGACCAAAACACTAACGAAAAAGCTATATGATCTTATTAAATTTGTAAAATCAGCAGGCAAATTACAAAACACGTAAAAATTTATAAAATTAACTTAAATATTGACGAAAGCAATGAAAATAATTTGACAAAATGGGGGTTTCCCACAGAAGAAAATTATATTAAAAGGTCAAGGAAAAAAATCTTGAATCAGGGAAATGCCGCAAATATTTAACATTTCAGATTGTGGCTACCATGTCAGTTTTACTTCAACAATATTAAACAAAATTTCGAATACTAGATTATTATCTTTAAAAACATTTTCAGTCATTTAATGTTCTTATCAAAGCATTCAGTTTGAAGTTTCGAACGAGCGTTTTCACTCCCAGTCTAAGCATGAAGTAAAATTTCGAGTTTAGAAAAGCCCCGTGAAAATTTGTCGCGGGTCGCGCAGCGACCCGAGACAAATTTTCTGGGCTTTTCTAAACTCGAAATTTTACTTCATGCGCCACGCGTATAAAACAGTGATATAACGAGAAATTTAAAAACACACAAAATACATTTTTCATGATAATCCTCACAATTAATTCGAATTATTTTTGACGATTCAAATCATTTTGTAAGTTTTCGAATTCTTTTATAAACATTTGAATCCTTTTATAAATATTCGATTCCTTCTATCAATATTCGAATCCTTTCATGAGGTTTCGAATCCACCAAATTTGGATTCAAATACGGAACCTCTTAAAAAAATTTAACGAATCCGGATCACGAATCCAGTTGAACTAAAGTATTCAAATGCCTCTTTTGAATCCTCTAAAAGTATTCGAATCCGGGATTCGAATCCTGCCCAGCTCTGCTATATAATACAGAGTGTTTGAGCGAGGACGAAAAGTTTTATAACTCACTTAATATTAAAAATACGTGTTTACGCGTTTCAGCGGTTTTTTAAATAAATTACTTAGACACGTAATATTACAACAAATTAGATTTATTAATAACAACGTGCATCAAAAAAATATATACAAATTAATTTAGAACAAAGATAGATACAATAACAATTGAGCAAAGCAGCAAATGAAATGAATAATAGCACAGATAAAAAAAGGTAAAACACAAACACAAGATCACACAAAGTTACAAGATAAAAACATAAGAGACAAAGGTTCACGTTAGCAAGAAGAGATTTAGAACTTACTCGTGTCGTGGTCGGAAAAGAACTCTTCGAGCATTAGAAAAATACACAAGTGAATTAAAGTAAAAAGGAGTAGGGTGAAGCGTAATAAGGAAAGAAAGTAATTTGACACGAGATAAGCAGAGAAAGAAGAAGATAACACACAGAGGTATATATTTTGGCAGGGCCTGCATTTTATGACTTTGGGTCTTAGTCGCCGTGGACGGCCAATCTTGCATTGCGCCCAATTTGGCACGTCCGCGCTCGAAACCATTGTCCAACAAGAAACTCTTTACAAAAGGGTTTATTGGTGGCTTCGAGCGCGTTTGACCGTCATAAAATACAGCCTACCTCACTGACACAAAGGAATAAACACAAAAGAAATATACACAAAGAAATAGAAATTCTCAGTTAAAATGTATAAAATTACAGAAAAATATTAACATGTAAAATAATTCGAAATTCGCGACTTAGCGCGAACAATACGAAAAACAGAAAATTATATTCACATATACTGGACGCTATTCAACTTTGTTTTTTTAAATAGAACTTTCTATATATTATTACCTTTTGGATTCCTTGTTAAAAATGACGTTTGTAGTTGTTTCATAAATCAATAATATCTCTGAAATTAAATGAGATGAGAGTTGACATTTTCGTCATCCTCTTGAGCGCCCTCTATGCTGTCGCCAACGCTATAAAGTTGCCGTGATAGAGTTAGGTGGATATAAAATAAAAACAGATAAATTTATACATCTTTAATTAAGGGTAACTTGATTATGGCAATTGTGAGGAATATGCGAAACATTACCCACTGAGCAAAAAACAAACAAATAACGTTATTTCAACATTGTAGCAAGTTTAAACGTTGATTTAATGATGATTAAATATAATTTAAATGTGTTTGCTCAGTAGGTAGTATATAAAAACATTATTATACCGAGTGTCTGGGATAAGGGGCGAACATAGGGATTTAACATGTAAAATTAAACATGAGTAATTATTAGCTCCCCTATTAATTTTAGAGAAAAATCGTAAAGGAATATTTTTTAGAGTATTAAAAACTGTATCCATTTAATTTACGTTTGTACCAGAATTCACCTCAAAAATAATAAAAATAAGTTAAACAATGTACCATTTTTATTAAAAACCCTTGCCATGAGTTTGACAAATGTCATGTTATAGTGAAAATAATTTTGCTACTTAGATATCAATTCACGCATTATAACTGATATGAATAATAATATGAGTTATTCCAATGAAGAGAAGGTATTAATAATAAAAACATTTTACAGTGGCGTCAGTTTACGCAGAGTTAGTGACTTATTTTCGGTTAAATTTAACAATCGACCAATTCCGTCTGTATTAACAATTACCAAGTTTGTAAAATAGTTTGAAAATACAGCAAGTGTAGCGGCAGATGATTCAAAAGGTATTTTAATAGTCCAATTTCAACAAATATTAATTCAAAAACATTAACCTTACAGGCAAATGGAACAGGAGATGCAACAATGAATTGGAAGAAAGAATTTCGGGTTTGATAAATGCTGAACCAACAACTAGCATACGATGTATTGCTCGTGAGTGCAACGTGTCTAAATTCTCTGTACATAAGATTCTGAAGAAGCATGGATATCATCCCTACAAACATCAATGTCATCTCTTAATAACGAGCCCAACACACAGAACACGCGATTGGACCCAGGAAAATCCACGGATACGCTTACAAACTAAAACCCAGTTCCCGCAAAAAATAAATATTTGGGCTGGTACTTTTAAGAATAATATTTTTGGGCCATTTAAAATTTATGGAAATTTAAATTCGATATCTTATTTAGAACTTTTAATCGATGAGGATGGCCCTGCGTTAGAAGAAGTTACAGGTGAAAATCAGGAAATATGGTATCAGCATGATGGATGTCCGGCCCATTATGGTTTAAATGTGAGGGAGTATTTAAATCCTAATTTTCCCAATTGTTGGATTGGTCATAGTGGCACTATCAACTGGCCACCAAGATCCCCTGATTTAACACCATGCGATTTCTTTTTATTGGGTCACCTGAAAAACAAAATTTATAAAAAACACCATCCAAATATTGAATCTTTGCGGGAAGCAATTGGCTAATGTAAGGCGGGCATTTTATAACAGATTGGGTTATTGTTTACACCAGAATGGAGAACTTTTTGAGTACTTGCTCTAACATTTCCGATTGGACGTAGATACAGTAAAATAAAAATGTAAACAAAAATAAATCACGAACTGTTTGTAATCTGACACCATTATAAATTATCTTAATAATGAATAAATTATCTTTCTTCTACTAATTAAGTGTTATTATTACGATTTATCCCAAACGACAAACATGCATTAATTATTTTTCATCATTTAAATTTCTTTGGTAGCATTTCGATAATATAGATTCTAGTACAATCGATACATTTAGTACAGTTTTTAAGACTCTAAAAAATATTCCTTTACGATTTTTCTATGAAATGAATAAGGGAGCTAATAATTACACATATTTAATTTTACATGTAAAATTCCTATGTTCGCCCCTTATCCGAGACACTCGGTATAAAAATATGAAATGAAATAGTTAACATTTTCAGTTTAGCTTACAAGATATTATTATTATTTATTGTGAAATTTTCCCGCCCCAAAAAAGTGCCCCCGCCCCCACTACGCTACGCCTATGTATGCGCCACACGTATAAAACATTCAAATATTGTGAAGTTAGAAACACACTAAAAACATTATTTAAAAAATGAGTAATAATCGAAATATGTAAATAACAAAATATTTACATTGTTCTTCACACATTCTCAAGCCAAGTCAAATAATACATTGTATCAAACAGAGCTGGGACGAATCCTCGAAAAAAGTTTTCGAATCATGAATCCGAATCACCTAATATGATTCGAATCACAAATACTCGAATAAAGGATTCGTAAGCGATAATCAAAGACTCGAATCGTCTTTTTTCGAATCACGAATACAAATCCTTTAAAAATAAATTTGAATTTAGTACATTAACCATTAACATTGTAATATCACTATCGGCTGTTTTAACAAAAATATTCAAAACCTAATTATTTATTATTAGCACTCAACATCATAGATAACAGACTAAATATCTGATTCCGTGTTACTCTGATTAAATTTGTAATTATTTTTTTTTAACTTCATTGGGAATCAGTGTTGTATACGCGTGGCGCATGAAGTAAAATTTCGAGTTTAGAAAAGCCAGAAAATTTGGATTTGCCGGGGCGCGACTCGCTTCGCTCGCGCGCCCTGGCAAATCCAAATTTTCAGGCTTTTCTAAACTCGAAATTTTACTTCATGCTTAGCCTGGGAGTGGAATCACTTAGTCAAAACTTCAAATTGAACTCTTGTAGCAAATCGACGAATGTCTGAAAATTGCGTAAAAGAAAAATGTACTGAATAGTCATGGAATTTTATTCAAATTGACCAAAACACTAAAAAAAGCGTTTTAGATAAACAAAATATTTTGAAATTATGAAAAACATAAAAATTATTGACATTTACCAAGAATCATTAAACAATAAAAAAATATCAATATAAGCAGAGTAATAGAAAATCATAAAAAGTAATTTTGTTGTCTTTATATGTATTATTTTATTAATTTAAAAATGTAGCTTTCTAATACTACTCTATAATTGGGTTGTCCTGTTGGGTAATAAATATTTTTATTATTATTAAATTAAAAAGACGTGTACACTAAAAAAATCGTCAACATTAATAACAAAAATTATAACATTTATATTTGATAATTTCTCTAAATCGATAAAACTTATAGAAGTAAATCTAAACAAATTTGTAAATTATTAAAAAATATAATTCTTCATTAATTTTAATTCATTTTTATATTCCATACATTGGCAAAACACATAAATAAAATAAATAAATATATAAAAAATAAATTGTCAATGTAATAAGGATAAAATTGTCAATGTTACAAACATTGTTAATTAAGTTTTAATGGGTAATTTTATATCTACATTAAAAAAATACATAATATAGTACATATTATGTATTTTTTAAATGTACAGGGTGGTCTAATTTCGATGTTGCTTATGGGCATCTCGATAAATATAAGAGTTAGAGAAAAATCTATGACGCAGTCGCGATCTCTTTTTTTGAGACTAGGACTATGCCGAAAACAAAAATGCGCTATCTTGTTTTTTTCAGAAGTTATAGGGCAACATCGGGTTTTCTTGGTTTTTAACTTTAATTAATACCTTGCGTAATTTGTGAGACAGGCAAAAACTATAAATACCTTCTTAAGACACTTTTTTGAGTAGAATCCAGTGGAATTTTTTTATTTTATTCACACATTTTCGAGTTATAGTCAAATTGTTTTTTTTGATTAAATGTAAATCATAGTTGGCTTTGACATAGTTGATGAGAGTGTTTTTCACTGATTTCAAAAATATATACTTTTGTGAATTAATCTTAAAAAACAGTGTTACTATAGAGTAAAAACTAGTTTTTAATCAGCTAAATAATATATTATGGAAGACAATAGCCATTTTTGATCATTTGCATGCTCAGTTTTAATTATGATAAACATTATAAACTAATGATTTTTGAAATAATAATAATCCTTTTTTAAGTAATAAATATTTTATTATTTTTAATATTTATTGAAATGTTTATATATTAAGAAAAAAAAACTTATTTTAAATATTCGAACAGATGGCCATTATTTTTAATGCATCTTTGATATTTACCTCTTACAGCTTTAATGGCGATACAAATTTGAATGTTGGGAACAGTTCCTATAAAAATCATGAAAATGTTCCAATACGTCTAAATTAAGTTAGGCTGCTTGTAAATTTTGTCCTGCAGGTATCCCCATAAAAAAATCTAACGGTGTTGGATCTGGAGATCTAGCAAGCCACCTAACTGGTCTAAATGTTCCCAACCAATTGCTCCCTAAATTTGCATCCAAAAGTAATCTGCTCCATCTTGTTGGAAGAACAGAACTCATTGCTGTTGCAATGGAATAATTAATTAAAATTGAGCATGCAAATGATTTATAATTGTTATATAATTTCCGTATTATATTATTTAGCAGATTAAAATTTAGTTTCTATTCTATAGGAACACTATTTTCAAGATAAATTCATAAAAGTATATATTTTTGAAATCAGTGAAAAACACTCTTTTTAACTGTGTCAAAGCCAACTATGATTTACATTTAAATAAAAAATAATTTGGCTATAACTCGAAAATGTGTTCATAAAATAAAAAAATGCCTACGCCACTGGATTCTACTTTAAAAAGTGTCTTAAGAAAGTATTTATAGTTTGTATCTATCTCACAAATTACGCAAGATACGAATTAAAGTTAAAAATCAAGAAAACCCTATTTTGCCCTATAACTTCTGAAAAAAACAAGATGGTGCATTTTTGTTTTTGGCATTATCCTAGTCTCAAAAAAAGAGATCGCTATTGCGCCATCGGTTTTTTTCTAACTCTTATATTTACCGAGATGCCCATAAGCAACATCGAAGTTAGACCACCCTGTACAGGGTGGTGCATTTTTCAACTTCCGGTTATAGAGCGAAAACGGTTAGGGATAGATCAATGTTCATTGAGTAAAACACGAAACAGTGACCCTGGCTCGCGAAAACCGTTTTTCAATATCTCTTCAAATAAAAATGTTTTCCATATGTGGCACCTCTAAAATGCACCACCCTGTACTCCGTTGACTCAATAAATAAATAAATTGGCACATACGTGTCAAAATCTTCAAAATCAACAAAAAATGTTTTTTTTTTGTAAAAAATGGAAAACATTTAATCGCATCCAGAAAACATCAAAATTAAAAACGAATATCTCAAAAATTAGAAATTACTAAATTAAAAACATATTTTAATTTTAAATAAAATCTTTAAAAGCAACAAACAATTATAAAAATTTTAAAAAAATCTTGAAAATTGTTAAAATTAACATTAAGCAAATATTAATGAAATAAAAATATGAAACTTATTAATTTCTAATTTTCAACAGAATAAAAAACATAAATAATAAATAAAGTTAACAAAAAAAAAATTTAGTTACTCAATTGACAAATTCAATAATAAAAAATACAAAAAGTAATAAAATAGATAGCATCAAAACATAATCCTAAAAATTGACTAATCATATGATATTAAATTTGTCAAAATCAACAGGCGTTATAAAATTACAAAACACGTAACAATTAATAAAATCAACCTAAATATCGACAAAAACAATTCAACAAATTGGGGGTTTTCCACAAAAAAAAATATATTATAAGGCTAAAGAAAAAAAAAAATCCCGAACCTGGGAAATGTCGAGAAAATTTAACATTTCAATTGTGGCCACCAAATTGGACATTCCACACGGAATGCCCAAAATTCATAAGGAGAATATACCCATCCGACCAGTGGTATCATATTGCCAAGCTCCAACGTATAAAGTGTGTTCATATCTAAACAACAAATTACCACAATTGATACCATGCAGATCAGAGTATTCGCTAAAAAAACTCACTGGAATTCGTCAACTCAACAAAACACCTAACGTTGAACAGAAAAGTAACACTGGTATCATTTGACATCAAAAGTTTATTCACATCAATACCAGTCCCTGAATTGAAAGACATCATCAAAACATCACTACAGCAACATTGTCCTCAAGAATCCGAGATCTACAATACCATCAATATTTGCCTAGAACAAAATTATTTCCGCTTCAACGATAAATTTTATATTCAAAAAGATGGTCTGCCAATGGGTTCCCCGACTTCGCCACTATTTGCGGAAATTTTTATGAAGTCGTTCAAAGAAAAATTAATGAACATCAACAATACATTGAGGAATAATATCATCCACTGGTGTCGATACGTGGATGACGTGTTTTGTATATGGGGAGGATCAGATCGACAACTAGATACATTCCTACAATTAATCAATAACATCAACAAACATATACAGTTCACGATAGAAAAAGAACAGAATGGAAAAATTAACTTCCTAGATCTGACGGTGAACATCAACAACAACAAACTCAAATACGTAATTTATAGAAAACCAACCACAACAGACACCATTATACCCAACGACTCATTCCAGTCCGAACAAATCAAGCGAGCAGCATTAAACACGTATATACACCGGCTCTTATCAATTCCAATGGCCGAGGATGATTACAAAGAAGAACTGAACACCATAATACAAATTGCCAACAACAGCGGATATAATCAGGCTACAGTTTTTAAGATGCTAAAAAGGAAGAAGAGGATAATAAAGAAACAGCTACTATACAGACCAGACGGTCGAAAAGATACAAAAGAAAACATATTTGCAGCAATACCATTTGTTAATAATACTAGCACAAAAATTAGGAAACAGTTGAGATCACATAATGTAACGGCAATAGTAGTTAATAGAACAAACTTAGGTCACAAAATTATTAATAATAAAATTGAAACAAAAGAAAAATTAAAAAGATCAGGAGTGTACAAAATCAATTGCTTAAATTGCGAGGGCATATATATATAGGACAAACTGGGAGACATTTTGAAACAAGGCAGCGGGAGCACAGAAAATCAATAATTAACAGGACAACAAACACAGGATTAGCGGACCATTGTACAGCCACAGTACACCACATGGGGGAGATCGAACCAATCCACATTTGTCGAAAAGGTCGGAAGCTGACCCTATTAGAGGGATTACAGATCAAACGAGCCATCGGCATGGGGGATTATCTACTGAACAATCAGCATGAGGTCAGCAACACCGACAACAACATCATTAGCGCTGGAATGTCCACTAATTAGCCTGTTTGTTTGTACATATATACGAACATTTGTCAAATTCAAATTAGTTTTAACTTTGAAAATTATCGTATCGATCCGTTACGATCATTTTCAAAGTTAAAACTAATTTGAATTTGACAAATGTTCCTATATATACACGTGTCAGGCAACTGAAAATAAAAATATGGAACATAACAAGTGTAGTACTTTACCCAATTTAAAAATTTGGTTCCATCAAGAAAGTAGCAGAACAAGTATCGAATATATGTGGCCACCATGTCAGTTTTACTTTAAATAATATTAAACAAAATTTTAAAAGGTACATTATTTTCTTCAAATACATTTTCAGTTATTTGATGTTTTTATCATTTCAACGCATATAATTGGAAGCTTCTAACGAATGTTTTCACTCCCAGACTAAGCATAAAGTAAAATTTTGAGTTTAGAAAAGCCCCGCGTAGAAAATTTGTCGAGGGTCGCGCAGCGACCCGAGACAAATTTTCGCGGGGCTTTTCTAAACTCAAAATTTTACTTTATGCGCCACGCGTATAAAACACTGATTTAACGTGAAGGTTAAAAGCACACAAGCAAAATGTTCATGCGAATCCTCACAATTCATTCGAATTATTTTTGAAGATTTAAATCCTTTTGTGAGTATTCGAAACTTTTTGTAAGTATTCGAGTCGTTTTGCAAGTATTCGAATCCTTTTATAAATATTCGAGCCCTTTTATAAGGATTCAAATCACCCGCATTTGGACTCGAATACAAATCCTCTTAAAAAAATGCATCGAATCCGGATCACGAATCCAGTTTAACTGAAGTATTCGAATACCTCTTTTGAATCCTTTAAAAGGGTTTGAATCCAGGATTCGAATCCTGAATGATTCGAATCCTGCCCAGCTCAGGTATCAAATTGACTTATTTAGTAATTTAATTAATTAACAAAAAATTAAAATCATTGGTCCTTAATGGGTTAATCAAAACAAAAATTATGATTTATAGTGAACTCAACTTTTAATGTTTGATCAATAATTTAATTGAAAGAAAATCTAGCAATTCGAAAAAGAAAGACATTTTTATTAAATCAAACAATTTTACCTATCAAATAATTAGCACAAAAAATTCCGTACTTCAACAAAAATTGTTTTCAATTGAAAACGGCAAGTTCAAACAGAGATAAACGCGATTGTGTAATTGCGTTACGTCAGATAAAATTGGTTTTAATGGAAAGGATCTATCTCAATGCCAGTCGTCGCTGTCCGCCCAAACGTGAACAGCATAGCTCGACAGTAAATAAACAAACATCTCTTCAACTATAGCAGAATATTGCAATTTCTAAAATGCTGATTGCATTGTTGTTACTTTCGTTAGCCCTGCTAATTTATTGGTTTTTAATTAAGCCCAGAATGCACTGGAAAAAATTGGGCGTTGAACAGATCATGTTCGGCGGTTCAATTACATCAAAACTAAAACGCAATTCATTCCCAGAGATCGTCCAGTATGTTTACGAGAAAACGACGAAAAGGTATAATTTATATGTTAATTAAAAAAATAAATCCTGTTTTTTGGTAAGTGTATTAATTTTAGAGATATTTAGTAAAAATTGTACAGGCTTTCTTAATTAAAATTTAATTTGTGTTCAGTATTCCAGCACCGAATACCAAGGCCGTAGTCATGGGGGGATACGGGGGATCAAACCCTCTCCGAAGTTTTCAAAATGTTAAATTATTGTATGTAAAAAAAGAGCAAAAACAATATTTTTGCTAGTAAAAGCCCCCCGGTTTTTTTAGCTACGGCCTTGCCGGATACCTACAGACGTATTTCGGACTCAAGGTCCTCGTCAGTGTGGTTCATTATAACATTAAAAAAATAATTTTATTTCGAAAATATAAAAAAGAATTAGAATTTATATCGACTTTCTGCAAAAATTTAGTCTCATTGAGACAAGTCTCCAAATATTCATCGAAACAACTACTTGCAGACTTGCCTCAATGAGACTAAATTTTTGCAGAAAGTTGATATTAATTTTAATTCGTTTTTATATTTTGTAAATATTCTGAAAACTATTGACAAACTCAATTTTTCTTTATGTTAAATTTTCTTTATGTTAAATTACATTTCCAACAAAGTTATTTACAACAATTTTTTGTCTTATCCAAATTAAAATTTAATACATATATATTTTTTTTAGATATTTAGGGATTTATCAATTCTTCAGACCGATTTTGGTGATCAAAGATTTGAATTTGATAAGACAACTGACCGTCAAGGATTTTGATTCTTTCACTGATCACATGTCTTTCTTGTCTAATGATGATGATTATGAGCCATTATGGTCGAGGAACCTGTTTGTGCTAAAAGGTTTGAAAACGTTGAATAACGAATCATATAGAAGTGCAACTAATTTAAGAAAGAAACAGATATAATACTGTAAACAATGAAAGGGATAAAATAAATTTAAAGCAGAGGGAGCTATTTTTTTAGCAGTTTCTGCTCCCAGACTAAGCATGAAGTAAAATTTCAAGTTTAGAAAAGCCTGAAAATTTGGTTTGGTCGCTCCAAACCAATTTTTCTGGCTTTTCTAAACTCGACGTTTTACTTCATGCGCCACGCGTATAGAACACTGAAATATTGTGTAGTTAGAAATACACTGACATTTGTTTTTTTTAAATGAGTAATAATCTAAATATTTTAATAACAAAATATTAACATTTTTCTTTATAAATTTTTAAGTAAGGACAAATAATATAATATATTAAATTAACTTTCCAGTAAGCAAAAAACAGACAAATAACGTGATATCAACATTGTAGCAACTTTAAACGTTGTTTTAATCTTAATGAAACATTACTTTATTGTGTTGCTCAGTGGGTTATTTAGTAATTTAATTAATTTATCAAAAAATTAATAATGTTACGGGTATGCATCAATGGCGCTTAATGGGTTAATACAAGCGCTCAAAGTTGAATTTTATTGAATTGATTTAATCTTCACGATTTTTAAATGTGAAAAAAAAACGGGAGAAAACTATTTCATTAAGAGTTCTTTGTAATGTGTAAAAGAGTGTCTGTGATTTTTTTTAGATTTTTAATTGCTTGTTAATGACGATTATAACCAAGGCCGTACCCAAGAAGGGGGATATGGGGGTTTAAAGCAGCCCCGAAGTTTTTAAAATGTTTGTATGCAAAAGAGGCTTTTTAAAACAATATTTTTACCACTAAGACACCCCCCGCCCCAAATGTTTATAACCACCTCCGAAATTTTGTTCTGGCTACGGCCTTGATTATAATCATACCTTAAGGCGACATTGGTAGCCCCCCACCCCGCATTGCAGAGTCTTGCTCCCCCCTAGTTACGCCGCTCGATATAAATCAAATTAAGCGGAATCATACTAAACCTAGGTTAAATATAAATTTCATTCAAGGATTAAAATGGAGGGATATGAGGGCGACGCTAAGTCCGGCATTTACGAGCAGCAAAATGAAGGCGATGTTTGTGTTGATGGATGATTGTGCAAAAACATTTGTCAAAAATTTTGAAAACGGGGAGAAGACAAACGTGGTCGAGTTAAAAGATATTTTCACGAGATATTCAAATGATGTTATTGCCACTTGTGCCTTTGGTGTCCAATGCGATTCGATGAGGCAAAAAGAGAACCAGTTTTACGTGATGGGCAAGGAAGCCACGAATTTCACTGGTTTTTGGAGATCGCTGAAGTTCACCATGTTTTTTGTAGTTCCAAAAATAGCAAAGGTAAGATTTCAGATAACAATGAAAAAAGGTATGTTTTCTTTTTTATTAATATAATACAGGGTGGACCAAAAGTATGTTTACATTTCAAATTATGATTTAAAAAAAACTAGTTATGTGAGATAAAAACTTTCTATTTATTATTAAAGTACACAAATAGGGATTTTATTTTTTTTAAATTAAATCATACATATGTGATTCTTGACTATTTTGACACTGCTGCAACCTGGACCGGAAATTTTCAATGACGGCCTCACAAGGGTTTCGTGAAATGTTTTGCATTTTCTCTCGAATATTTTCCTTTAATTTCTCTAGGGACACTGGGTTGCTGTTCAAAACTTTACTTTTAAGGTATCCCCAAAGAAAGAAGTCCAGTGGGGATAATCTCGCGAACAGCACTTAATGAGCCGTTGGAAGTGTGGCATGTTGCCCCATCTTGCTGAAACCACGATCGTTGATTAAAACTGTTGAGTTTTTAGTTTGTTTTAACAAACTTCTACTCATGTACTGATGCATGAGGTTTGTTATTAATTACTCAGAAAATTGTTAAAATAGAGATTATTTCTTTATTCTAATGCAAAGAATGTAAACTAACGTTTTACATGCAAAATTCTCCATATGTCTAAAATATTTATTTTTGGTTGCCCTGGATTTTTCATCCGCCTCACTGATGCCTGGAGCTCCTTGTTTGCCACGCTCTCGCCTGTACATTCCTCGAGGGTACGCCAAACTACCCCCCCTTTAGAAAAAGGAAGTAAAAGAGAAAACTAGGAAAGGGGAAAAGAGAAGTTTTTTTGGTTACAGATCCATGATGTTTAAGAATAGACCGAAGAGGTATAGTAGGGAACGGAGAAAAGTATAAAGAATTTGAAGATGAAGCAACAGATAATGTTGGTTGGAAGCTAGGCTTTAATCGGTCAACGGTAACATTTGTGATTTTTCCGTTAACAGAAATCGTAAAAAATTTTGATTGTCGCTTTAAAATTTGAAACGGTCCGTCATACGCGGGTTGAAGAGGGTGCTTAATACAATCCTTCCTAATTAAAACGTGTGTGCAATTACCTAAATCGGGGTGCACAAAACTTTTGCGAGAGGCTGGGCGGCTTAACGCAGGTCGTAGTATCTACATTTTGACTCGTAAGTCATCAATAAATTTTGAGCCTGAAGGAAGGTAACCGGAAATTGAACTTGAACACAAGAAATCGCATGGTAAACGTAATGTTTTACCATAAACGTATTCGGCTGTTGTGGCCGAAAGTGGAGTTTTAAAAATAGTGCGTAAACCTAATAAAATTAAAGGTAGTTGTGACCAGGGCTGTGGAGTCGGAGTCGGAGTCGGAGTCGGAGTCGTGGAGTCGGAGTTTAGGCATTTTGGTCGGAGTCGGAGTCGCGGAGTCAAAAATTAGTTACGACTCCGACTCCGGACAAATCGAAATAAAAAGTACAAGATAGACGAAAATTGAGCGTAACACTTCAGGTAACGCTATTCGTTAATCGTAATTTAAAAATGCTGTACCTATAGCTTCTTATTAAGTCTCGATAGGCATTTAAACTCTAAATTTATGATTAAAAATAAGTATTTTTTAATATATTTTGTGTAAAATTATTGGTTTTACATATAATAATAAATTATGTCTAATTTGTAACGTTTAAAAATAATATAGTGTTAGTGGACTTATTGAATTAATACGATTATTAGTGCATATACATTCGGGGTCACCTTAAATTGTCGAAAAGTGATAAAATGTCGAAAAAATGTCGAAAATTGTCAAAAATGGTGAGATTTTACAAAAATTACGAGAAGTGATGAAATTATTAAGTAAGAATTGTTAGCATTTTATTTAACTTTTGAATAAATCATTTTTTTATACGCGTGGCGCATGAAGTAAAATTTCGAGTTGAGAAAAGCCCGAATTTGGATTTGAACGCTGCGCGTCCAAATCCAAATTCTTCGGGCTTTTCTCAACTCGAAATTTTACTTCATGCTTAGTCTGGGAGTGAAAGACACTCGTTTAGTTTTTTGAAAATGTTGAATTTTCAAGATTTTAGTTAATTATCAAGTTTTCACAATTTTTCATGTATTTCCAATATTTTAATTGATTTTTAACTTAACGCTTTTCGTAAATTTATTAGATTTTGTTTAATTTTCAGACTCTGACGGGTTTCCTGAATTTCTAAAACTTTCCGAAATTTTCCGAAATTCTGAAAGTTTCGATACTTTACATAAGTCTTAAAATTTTCAATTTTTTAAATTCTTGGCAATTTTTATGAATTTAATAAATATTCTTTAACTTAAGAAATGTTGAAGTTTTTCATGAAATTTGAAGATTTCTGATAATTTTCAATAATCTAATGATTTTCCTGAGCTTTTTTAATTTTCGATGAAATGTTTCATGAATTTTCCTTAAATTATTTAGTTAATATTCATGAACATTTATCATGACTTTTCGTCATTCGTTTTTAAATCTTAATAGTTATCGTAAAATTTCTAAATGTTCGTTACATTTAAAAATTTCGACGGTTTTCATGAATTTTTCACAATTTAAGTTAATTTAAAATTATCAAAGTTTTCACAATTTTACATGTATTTCTAATGTTTCAGTTGATTTTTGACGCTTTTTGTTTAATTCGTTTAATTTTCAAAATTCTGACCGGTTTCCCGAATTTCCGAATTTCCAATGTTTTGGTTGATTTTTAACGCTTTTCGTAGATTTCGTTCAATTTTCGAAATTCTGACGGGTTTCTTGAATTCCGAAATTTCCATACTTTTCATAAGTTTTTAAAATTTCGAATTTTCAAAATTCTTGGCAATTTTCATGAATTTACTAAATATTCTTTAACTTTGAAAATATTGAGGTTATTCATGAAATTTTAAGATTTCTATTAATTTTCAACAATCTAATGATGAAATGTTTAAATTTTCGATAATTTTGAAATACAGTCTGTTTGATTCATTGTGACACAGCACATATGTCCGTTATTAGTACAGATAGAAAAAAAAGTTAAAGACAATAGTTTTAGTATTTTTCATGATCTATTCAGTAGCATTGTCAGAAAAACAATTGAAAATCAAATAAACACGTGAAAGCTATTAGCTTCGTTTTCTTTAATAGAACACCCTGTATATTTTGTTTATTTCAAATAGGTAATAACCTTAGCTCTATAATGATACCACATAAGTACCCCTTCATTATACAAATAACGCGACAATTGCAAATAAATGAAATTTATCAGTTGCCATGGATAACAATTGACATAAAACAATTTGTTAACGCTTTAATGTCAAAGTGGTGTAGTAACTTCCCGTCTTGCGTGTTGTTGATTCAAATCTTTAGAGATGGGTGATAATTACTATTCTAATGATGATAAAATGGATATGCTAAAGGTCTTCGTTAGATGCAACGATAATTCTAGAGAAGCTAGTATCACTTATGGAAACATGTATCCAGAAAGAAGACAACCACATTATCGCACTTTTGCAAGACTTGAACAAAATTTACGGAGAAATGGGTGTTTTAATAATAAATTACGAAGGAGAAGACAAGAAAGAGAAGATTATAATGAAGTATTGATATTGGCCTATTTTAGAGCACATCCACGTAATTCAATACGCGAAGCAGTGGCTGGCTTAGGAATAAGTATGCATAAAATATTTTATATTCTGAGAAAACATAAAATGAGACCATATAAAATTAAGTTAGTACAAGGTTTAAGAGATGGTGATTCTGACAGGAGGATAGTATTCTGTAATTGGCTTAGCAACAATCAACATTTATTAAATTTAATTCTTTGGAGTGATGAATCAAATTCAACAACAACGGAATCTCCAACCGAAAAACGACCATTACTGGGATGCTGAGAATCCACATCAAATTCGGGAATGCAGATTCCAACAAAGATTTGCAGTTAATGTGTGGCTTGGTGTGTTAGGTGATACCATAATAGGACCATTTTTTTTATCAAGGAACGTTGAATGCGGAGCGATATTTAAACTTCTTGTACATACATGTCGTTTTTAATAGTACCCTTTAATCCTTATAATTTCCTAATAATCACCGGAGTCGGAGTCGGACGTTGAAGCTGGAGTCGTTTTATCTTAAATTGAGGAGTCGGAGTCGGAGTCGGATACTGTATCCAACGACTCCACAGCCCTGGTTGTGACACCCAGTTCTTTGGATCGTTACTCATTCGGATCGAGTCTTAAATGTGTTTATTGAGCCGCTCTACCAAACCGTTCCTTTAATTCCTCTAGGGACACTGGGTTGCTGTTCAAAACTTTACTTTTAAGGTATCCCTAAAGAAAGAAGTCCAGTGGGGATAATCTCGCGAACAGCACTTAATGAGCCGTTGGAAGTGTGGCATGTTGCCCCATCTTGCTGAAACCACGGTCGTTGATTAAAACCATCGAAATCCTGTAGCGCTGGTGAAAAAAAGTTCTGTAGCATGGCAATATACCGCTCTATATTTACTGTAACAACATTTCTTCGCGATCTTCAAAAAAGTATGGACCAATAATGCCTCTTGCTGACAAAGCTGCTCATACAGTAACCTTGGGTGAATGCAGAGGTTTTTGATGTTTCAATTTAGGATTAGTGTCACTCCAATACCTGCAATTTTGCCTATTCACATGCCCATTTAGATGGAAGTGTGCCTCGTCTGAGAAAAAAATGTTGGTAAGGCTGGTGAACCACTCTAACATTTCGTTTGCAAATTGGAGCCTGTGAGCGTGATCTTGAGGCTTTAATTACTGTACCATTTGGATTTTGTACGGATGTAAATGTAAATCTTTGTGAAGAATATGAATCAATGATGTTCTGAGTAGAGAGTCCATGATTTTCACGAATAGACGCTCTTACACGCTCGACGTTTTCGAGATCTCTTGATGTTCTAGGCCGGCCGGATCGTGGTTGATTCATTGTTGAACCTGTCTCCTCGAACTTCTATACCCATTTTCGAATCAATTGAATCGACAGAGCTGCATTTTTACGCCGTATGTTGTAATGAGCGCAAAATTTTTGTTACGCTAGATTAAAAGAATCATTGTTGCGGTAGTACTCGCGTACACAGAACGCACGTTGTTTATCGCTGAACGACGCCATGGTACTAAATTCCCATTAGCCGCTCTTGCGCTTCGTAACCCCTCCGCCCCACCCCGCCGTCGCTGCTCGTCGCAGCTACCGAATCAAATTTAAACGGACATTTGGTCCACCCTGTATAAGTGCCTTTCATCGAGCAGAATAAAGACAAATACAAAAAAACTTCAAGTATATCGTTTTTTTTTTAGTTATTGGGCATAACTTTATTGAGTAAAAGAGCAGCTGAATTCTTCACAAACCTAGTACAAGAAACAATGACCCTTCGAGAAGAACAAAAAATCGTAAGACCCGATATGATCAACCTTTTGATGGAAGCGAAAAACGGAAGATTAGAGTACGAAGAGAATCATGACGAATCAAAAGACACTGGTTTTGCGACTGTCGAGGAATCCACTGTTGGCATCAGGAGCAAATCTCTGCCGAAAGATCAACTTAATATCCTCGACATGACAGCACAAGCTTTCATCTTCTTCTTCGCCGGTTTTGATTCCATTTCAACAGCTGTGGCCTTTATGGGGTATGAATTGGCTGTGAATCCCGATATTCAGCAGAGGTTGTTTGAGGAGATTCAGGAGACTTCGAGAAGGTGTAATGGGAAGCTTACGTACGAGGCTTTGAATAAGATGAAATATATGGATATGGTTTTGACAGGTAACAAATTGTTTTTCTTCTTGTATACTGAATGACATTAGAAATGAAACACCTGGAAATAACCATTCTTCGTCGACAATTTTTTTTTGTGCAAGTTTAATGTGTAAAAAAAATAATCGTATTCATCAGTTTCATATTAAAATACTATTAAATAGACGATTCAACAACTAATTTCATCAGTTTTTAAATTTAACTGCGCCGACAAGATACCCAGAGTACGAAGGCCTAGACAATTTCGGCATTTAAGTGATTTTGATCGGGGTAGAATAGTTGGGTCGCGCGATGGTGGTGTTTCGTTCCGGGAAATTGCGCGTCGTTTAAACCGGAACGTAACCACTGTTACGCGAGTGTGGCAAGCATGGACTGAAGAAGGTCGAGAGTCGAGAATAAGGCCTCGTGGACAACCAAGGCGTACTACAGAGCGCCAGGATCGCCGACTGCGACTTATGGCTCTTAGGACCGATTTTCCACAACTAGGCAGCTTGGTGACCAATGGTTTAATGAACACGGTAGACCAGTTAGTATGCGAACTCTTTATCGACGTATCAGGTCATTTGGGTTCATTTCATACCGGCCTCTGTTAGTCCTACTTTTAACTTATGCACACCGGCGTCAAAGATTGGAGTGGTGCACAGAACGCCAAGGGTGGAGGGAAGAATGGAACAGAGTCGTCTTCAGCGATGAATCGCGATTCACTTTAGGGATGCATG
This sequence comes from Philonthus cognatus, assembly GCA_932526585.2. Classification (NCBI taxonomy): domain Eukaryota; kingdom Metazoa; phylum Arthropoda; class Insecta; order Coleoptera; family Staphylinidae; genus Philonthus; species Philonthus cognatus. The sequence continues at coordinate 75,929,657 of OW052241.1, forward strand.
ATGGTCGTAGACGGGTAAGGAGACGCCGTGGAGAAAGATCCACTATTGAGTTTGCTGTTGAAAGACATGTACACCGCACTGTAGGTGTAGTGGTTTGGGGGGCTATTGCCCATGGCAGCCGATCACCTCTGGTGTTCATCCGCGGCAATATGACAGCAGCTTACGTTAACGATGTCTTACAACCATATCTTGTACCATACCTAGAAGGGCTTGGAAACGTGTTGTTTCAACAAGATAACGCACGTCCTCACATAGCACATCTAACAAGGGACTTCTTGGAAGCTGGTGCCATAAATGTTTTACCTTGGCCGCCCAGATCTCCAGATTTAAACCCAATAGAACATGTCTGGGATATGCTAGGTCGGAGACTGACAAGCTTACCGAACCCTCCACAGACTCTGGCTGAGCTGCAGCAGCAAATTCAGGTTGCTTGGGACGAACTACCTCAGAAGGAAGTCGATCACCTCATCGAATCGATGCCCAGACGTGTTAATGAATGCGTTCGAAATGGAGGTCGCCAAACACATTATTAGGTGTAATTTACTTGTTTGTTTTTTATTTTGATTCAAATTGTTATCATGTATTAATTAACTTAAGACCTAATAAATAAAGATAAAATCAACTGCAAAAAGCCGTTATTTCTAGGTGTTGCATTTCTAATGTCATTCAGTATGTAATGACACGCTATTTAGGCCCTTTCGACCTGTTTAGATAGGTAATAAATTGAACTCATTCCGGAGAACTGAGCAGAAAGATTTAAATAACGTTGCAAAAATCTTAATCAAACATTAATTAAACGTGCTCAGCTGTCATTTTTATTTAGACATATTTTAAAAGTTCCTATAAACATATAATCTGTTTTTTTTTTAATATGACCAATTAAATTTGTATTTCAAGAATTTAGTGGTGTGATGCAGGTTGTGTGTTTTGGGTTAGGACAAGATTAATCACATGTTATGTTGTAATTCAACTTTTAATTTGTAGGTTATCTGAAGGGAAATCTGACATTCATATGACAATTCAATTAACTCACAAAGATTAGGATTACAAATGTACCTGTCACCGCCTCAAATTATTTGTATCTATATATTACCAATTTGCTCAGGAATATCTGTCTTCTTTATTATCTGTCCATTCATATGTTCAAATTTAAAAAAAGTTCTAAATACAAGGAATTCTTGTTTTAGGTATACAAGTTACGATTTTGCAATGTAAATGTTGAGACATTCGTGATCTTATTAAAAACTTTCAATTTAAAAACCCTAACGTGTGTTTTCCACTCCCAGACTAAGCATAATGTAAAATTTCGAGTATAGAAAAGCCAAATCAGGCTATTCTAAACTCGAAATTTTAATTCATGCACCACATGTATAAAACACTGAATTAAAATGAAGTTCAAAAACGAACTTCATCTATAGCAATAATACAATACAAGATAGCATGAAGATTCATTTTGTTCATGTTTTTCAATATTTCAAATTTAGAAAGTTAACTAAAACTAACGAAAGTAACATTGAATCATTAATATGTATGTACTAATATGTCTAAGAATGCCAATTTTAACAAACTTAATTTGCACGTCAATCAAAATAATATAATTTTGATTCTTCATGATTTTCATCATTCTGCGATATTTTATGTAGAAGCAATTGAGTTTTCTTAGGTTTTAAACTGAATATAGCACAATTTTTGTCTCGTACCCCACCCTGCTCAAAATTCCGGCATTTCATTGTTGATTTGGTATGCTAATAAAAACAGACAATATTCAGATAACAATATACAGAAAGTTTTATGTCACACCGAACATTTTCATAACGACAATTTTTTTTTTAAGTATCCGTATGCATACATTGCACATTTTCCGATGCTCGGTTTATTAAAAGAATCCAATTTGAAGCTTTAAGCGAGTGTTTTCCACTCCCAGGCTAAGCATGAAGTAAAATTTCGAGTTTAGAAAAGCCTGAAAATTTGGTTTGGTCGCGTAGCGCGAAGCGCGGAGCGGCCAAACCAAATTTTCAGGCTTTTCTAAACTCGAAATTTTACTTCATGCGCCACCGGTGCAAAACACTGATTCAATGTAAAGTTTAGCGGTGTGGTTTAAACTTCGTAATATGTCAGTGGTTTTTACCGGTGGCGCATGAAGTAAAATTTCGAGTTTAGAAAAGCCTGAAAATTTGGTTTGGCCGCTCCGCGCTTCGCGCTACGCGACCAAACCAAATTTTCAGGCTTTTCTAAACTCGAAATTTTACTTCATGCTTAGCCTGGGAGTGGATAACACTCGCTTAAAGCTTCAAATTAAATTCTTTTAATAAACCGAGCATCGGAAAATGTGCAACGTATGCATATGGATACTTCAAAGAAAAATTCTCGTTATGAAAATGTTCGGTGTTACATAAAACTCTCTGTATATATTTTTAAATTTATACAAATTGGACATAAAATTTTGCGACGGACCGGCAGAATAATAATAAATAAATATAAAGCGCTGTTCTATAGAATATATTGAATTTATTGTAAATGTTTAGAGACTTTAAGAAGATGGCCAAACGCTGTAGCAGTCGATAGAGTCTGCACGAAAACCTACACGATCGAGCCGGAATCCGATTCCGAGGAACCTCTCACTTTGGAAAAGGGCACCGTTATTTGGATACCGATCTGGGGCATCCATCACGATCCCGAATACTATCCAAATCCAGAAAAGTTCGATCCCGAGCGCTTCAGTGATGAGAACAAGGGCAACATCAAGCCTTACACCTACTTGCCATTTGGCGTAGGGCCCAGGAATTGCATCGGGTCGAGATTCGCCCTTTTGGAAGCGAAAGTTGTCTTTTTCCATTTGTTGGACAAGTTCGAGATTGTCGTCGTGGATAAAACTCCAATTCCGATGGTTTTGGAGAATAACGCGTTCGCTCTTCTTCCGAAAGGTGGATTTTGGTTGGGACTCAAACAAAGATGATATTTTAATTGTATTTTATACCTAAATAACAAATCATTATTATAAATATCCGCAAATTGGAGTAAATCAATAAAATATTTTTTAATTTTATTTCACTGAACTCTGTTAATCAGTTTTAATCAAATCAAATTTATTACTATAGAACATTAATACATATTATGGGTTCGTCAACTAATAAATAAAATTATTAGATAAAAACATTAATAATTAGAGGTAATTGATACAATAAAACATAGTTTTTACATGTTAAAAAGAATATATATAGAAATCATTGTGCACTAAAGAATTCAAATAAGGAATAAAAGCATTTTTCTGCTAATAATATTTTTTGTTGATTTTTAAACACTCTTCTATTTGGCAAATCTTTGAATTGTTCATATGTATTTAATAATTAGCTAAAGCATTTAATACCGACATATGCGGGATTTTCTTTATTTATACTTAACCTAAAATTGGTCAAATGAAGATCTTCTTTACTACGTACATTATAATTATGAGTATCTTGGCGTGATTTTAAGGTATGTTTTGAATCATATGTATATCAAATTAGATTAAAAATGTGTAAGGAAGGGAGAGTCATCAACTGCAAATATTTAAAAAAGTTGTCTACAAGGGGCATTAAAAAGCTTATTGCTTGTACAATTTTGTTTGTAAAATTAAAATATCCAAAATAAACCTCAAAATAGGAATCCATATGAGAGAACTGATTGAATGAGTGCGTAATAAATTGTGTTCAATACATTCATTGAGATTAATTAATTAAATAGGGTGTTCGATAAAAAACGCCTAACGTCATAACTCTGTTATTTATTGACCAATTCAAATGAACTAAAAAACAAAGTTTTTTTTTAAATTAACTTCACTGCCAAATAATAGTAAACTTTAAATTTTTAAATGGCTGCATATACATTTCTTATTTTATTATAGTGGACATTGTTTTTCTGAATCCAATTATGCCCGATGTGTTGATTTTAGTTTTATATTTTTGCCAGAAGAATATAATAATAAATCCTTAATGTCAATGTTAGGTTCCGGGGACTCATATCGCCACCGAAGCAAAGATCTGCTATTTATACGAGATGTTTTTCTTACATCTATAAATTATTCAATAAAATTCCCCAAAACCTAAAACAATTAAAATTCAACAGCTTCAGATGTCACTTGCGCTCTCTGTTACTACGAAATGAACTTTGAATTTACAGAATTAATTCGAGATATTGACGACGAAATATGTTTGTCTATTATCCCTCACACGTTGCAATTACATTTATGTTTAATTTTTCGTAGGTTAAGTGGAAGATCAGTAACAGGTTAAGCTGACTGAACTTCGCCTACGCTTATAAGTATTTATTTTTAGTATGACAAATAAAGGCATTTATTATTATTATTATTTTATAATTTAATAAAAAGTGAAGTAAGGAATAACAGTATTTTTATGTGTAATAATCCCTGTACGTAAACTCAAAACATACAGTTATAAATCAATCAATTTATTGGTCTATTAAATTGTATAATATAATATTAGACAAGTCAAGCAAACACATAATAATAAAAATGAAAAAATAAAATGTAACACACGATGTTGTAAAGAGATGCAATTTATGTAATTTATTGTAAAGTAATGTCAACCAAAAAAAAAACAGCATTTGTAAATTGTTCTTATAATGCTGTTTAAATTGTTGGTTTATATTTAATCCGCGTATTGCGTCAACTAATTTATTATACATTCACAGTTTGTTTTTATTTTAATCGCAAATTTAATATTTAATTATTACTTAGTTTCTTAGAAAGAATATTAATTTAACACTTGCACTACTGCTACATAAAGTATCCAAATAAACAAAATTTAACTAATATAACCTCCAAATTTGATGTTAGGACACAGGATTAAACAATTTTAACGCTAAAATTTCATGTAAACAAACAGGATTTAACTATCCTAACCCATAAATTTGATGTAAACAGACAAGATTTAACCAACGTAACCTACAAACTTGATGTGAACAAACAAGATTTAACCAAACTAACCTACAAATTTGATGTAAACAAACAAAATTTAACAATCCTAAGCTCCAAATTTGATGTAAACAAACAGGATTCAACAGAGGTAATCTCAAAAATTGATGTAAACAAACAGGATTTTACAAACGTAACCACCAAATTTGATTTAAATACTGGAGATTTTAACGATTACGCTCTATAAATAATGTCTAATGATGAAACGAGTGTTTTCCACTCCCAGACTAAGCATGAAGTAAAATTTCGAGTTTAGAAAAGCCCCGCGTAGAAAATTTGTCGAGGGTCGCGCCAGCGACCCGAGACAAATTTTCACGGGGCTTTTCTAAACTCGAAATTTTACTTCATGCGCCACGGGTATGAAAAACTAGTTAAAACTGAAGTCCGAATTTTTAAAATTGATGTATTTAAATATTTTTCCAAGCACACTAATTAAATTTTTTTTAATACAATTTTAAATACAAGATTTATTTTAATTTATTTTCCACGACAATATTTAAAAAAAAACAACATATTGGACATTACTGAATTCAGAAAAATAAGGTCTAATGTAATAACAATAAAAAGTTACAGGCAGCCGTTTACAAATTTTATGTTAGTTATTATTTAGCAACGAAGTTATTATTGAAAAAAATATATATTAATGTCATTTCTCCGCATTTAAACGGATTGACTTTGGTTTTTAGTTCAATAAAATCGGTCAAGAAATAATAAGTAGAATGTTTTTACCCTGACGTCATTAACTTCTATCTGTTTTCAATCAATGGATTTTGGTTGAAACAGAACATCGTAAATTGTTTGGCACATCGAATGTTAAGTTTGCGTTTCTATCATCATGACCATGACGCCTGTCAAAATACTTGAAATGCGCCAAAATGCTCAAAATTTTATTGGAACTGCGGCGAAACTATTTAAAGAAGAAACATATCGGATTTCAAATAATGTGCGAAAGTATTGCATTAAAAGTAGTGATGGGCAAGATCGAGTATTTCAAGGATCGATCAAGCAATGATCTATCAGTTGAAGTATCGAGCAGATCGATTACAAGATCGATCTGATCAAAAAGATGGAGCCGCTCGGAAAGATCGAGCTGATCAAAAAGATCGAGCCGCTCTGAAAGATCGAACCACTCCAAAGATCGAGCCCTCGAAAAGATCGAGCCGCTTCTTCCGGGAGATGTTGTTTTTAGAGGTACTTTTCCAGGAGTGTTTTTACAGGGGGAGCTTATTTGTTTTTCGGCGGAGCGGTGAATTTCAGATATATTTTTAACAGAGGGTCTTTCAGTGCGTAGTTTTTTGAGGGCGTTATTTTTCAAGACGTATTTTGTTTTTTTTAGGTCCCGTAGTTTTTATAAGGGTTTTCGCTGGGGGTGATCTTTGTTAGTGATGATTAAATTTTTATATAATTATAATTATTTTACTTTCAACGTTTATTTTATGAATTATTTAATACAGAATAACTTTTTATGTGAATTTCTGCATACATTTTGCCTGCAAATGTTAGAAAATAGAAGTAATTCATTTACTTTGAAAGTTTAAGAATTACCTAATCAATCAAATTAAATTAAATTAAATAGCGTGATCGTTCAATACTTCCTAGGCCGATCGATTCGTTTGAAAATAGCTCTACAGCATGCAGCTAGAGTACTTCAAACCGTATAACTTGATCAATTGTCTCGAGCCGACTGATTTGATCAATCTGCTCGAGCCGATTGTCAATCGACTAGCTCGACAAGTTCGAAAAGATCAAGCCGCCCAAAAAGATCGAGCCGATCAAAAAGATCGAGTCAATCAGAAAGATCGAGCTGATCAGAAAGATCGAGCCGATCAGAAAGATCGAGCCGATCAGAAAGATCGATCCGATCGGCAAGAGTGAGCCGATCGGCAAGAGTGAGCCGATCAAAAAGATCGAGCGGCTCGATCATTTACAAGGATCGATTTATTTTGATCGATCTTGCCCATCACTACTTTTTATATTAGTAAGTAATACCTATTTTAATATATCATTAGTTGCTGGCCTCAATTAATGCCTAAAACTTGACTAACCCATAAAAACTAAACGAAATCAACCATATTGAACAGATTTTTGTATATTCTATGGTAAAAATCGAAGGAAAAAAAAACGCGGGTAAAATTTTGTTACAACCAACTTACGGCAAAAGAATAGTCAAGGCAAAGTACAACAAGGTACGTCGATGGGCGTACCACATATTAACACATGTGTTACAAGGTATGGCGGAATTAAATCTTTCTATGTTTTCTCTACCCCTTTCCCCGCAGGCCGTAGTTTGTGCGAGAAAGAACAATAATGTTGTATTTGGTTACGTTTTTGAGTCTATCTCTCTTTCCAGTTTCACTGTACTTTCATAGATACATTTTTTAACATTTAGTGTTAAAAATAAGTATTATGAAAATAGCACTTTGTGTTAGTGTTAAGTGTAATTAAAATATTAGTTTGTGTTACGTGTAATTAAATTAAAAAAATATGTTGACTTATGAACGGAGGAGGCTTCTACTTCGTTATACATGTTAATTCAATAAAATAAAACACTTTAACTTTGTTTGTATAACACAATATTTTTTAGCACTCGTCTCAAAGAACATCAGCGATCTTTTTGGTTAATTCAAACAGAAAAATCAAATTTCGCCAAACCTCTCATCGATGAAAACCATTCTTTTGGCGAGGATGTACTTAAGATTATCCATTATGTCGAAAGGGTCGAAAAATGAACCTCTTTAAATCCCTGGAAATACAGAAAGTCCGCGCTAATCCAGAAATTCCCCTAATTTAAATTACTCTATTTGATAATGGCAAGGTGAGTTGCCGAAACTGCAGTTATGAAAATAAAAAATATTGTGTCATACAAACAAAGTTAAAGTGTTTTTTTTTTATTAAATATGTTCACGTCGATTGGGTTATAATTAAAACATTTTTGAAACAAAAGTAGATTTATAAGAATTAATTATTTAAAATGCTAATATTAGGTTTTTAAAAATAATAGAGATTTTAAGAGCAAAATCTCTTAGATAAAATAAAATACAATGAGGAGAAAATTTTATAAATTGTAAATAAATAAAATATTTAACATGTTTTAAATATTCATTTCCCCTTTTCGCAACTTCCTTAAATTTGTATTTACATTATACAGGGAGTTTTTCTTTAAAGTACACGTATTCCAAATTTAGCCTATTTTTTGTAAATCTTTAGATATTCCCTGTTCCTTTTAAGTTCAACTTAAAGCTATAAACAAGTGTTTTCTACTCCCTGACTAAACATGAAGTAAAATTTCGAGTTTAGAAAAGCCCCGTGAAAATTTGTCGAGGCTCGCGCAGCGACCCGAGGCATATTTTCTGAGCATTTCTAAACTCAAAATTTTACTTCATGCGCCACGCGTATAAAGCAATAAAATATTGTGAAATTTATGTATATTCGAACTTCACTTAAAATCTGTGTTTTATACGCGGGGAGCATGAAGTAAAATTTAGAGTTTAGAAAAGCCCAGAAAATGTTCACGGGACTTTTCTAAACTCGAAATGTTACTTCATGCTTAGTCTAGGAGTGGAAAACACTTGTTTAAACCCACTGAGCAAAAAACAAACAAATAACGTTATATAAACATTGGAGCAACATTAAACGTTGTTTTAATGTTGATGAAACACGTGTTTGCTCAGTGAGAAGCTTAAAATTTAACTCTTTTAAAAAACAACGAATGTCAGAAAATTTACAGCTTATGCGTGTTTACCTAAAAGAAAAATTTCCTGTATAATTGTATTGTATAATAGAAACTACCCAGCAAATACATATATTATATATGTAAGATATATATATATATATATATATCTTATATGTAGTACATAAATATTATGTACATATACTCAATGACATTAGAAGCGTAACACCAAGAAGGAATGATTTTTTTGAATTCATATTTTAGCAACAGAGTGACTATATTTACAGCATACATTGATAACAATTTGAACCTTGTGCCTTTTATATTTATTGTGAAAAAAAAAATATTTCACTTTTTCTTTTTTGATAAAACTATTTATATGAGCTGTTTAGTACAGATGTTTTTAGTTTTCGTGTTTCCGTTGAGTGTGTTAAGCTTAAATAAAATGCCTCGAGTCCGAAGACGTCCACAATATCACCATTTGAGCGATTTTGACCGGGGTCGAGTTGTTGCTTATCGAGATGTCGGTATGTCCTATCGCGAAATTGCCCGCCGTATTGATTCCACTGCAGCAACTGTAATACGTGTGTATCAGGTATGGACAGAAGAAGGTAGAGGAGCAAGAAGAAGACCAATTGGTCAACGCTTAAGACAAAAAGCCCTGCGAGACCGTTTCGCTACTACGCGTCAAATCGGTGATCAATGGATTGGAGAAGAAGGTAGGCCCGTTAGTATGCGAACCTTATATCGCCGCATTCAATCCTTTGGGTTTCTTTCGTACCGTCCAAGATTAGTGCTTTCTTTAACAGCGAGACACTGTCGCCAAAGGTTGGACTGGTGCAGAGAACGGCAACATTGGGAGGCAGAATGGCACGATGTCGTATTCAGCGATGAATCACGATTTTGTCTAGGCACGCATGATGGCCGTAGAAGGGTACGACGCTACCGTGGAGAACGACCTGATCTTAGGTTTGCTATTGAGAGGCATGTACACAGGACTGCTGGAGTAATGGTTTGGGGGGCTATTGCTGATGGTAGTCGATCACCTCTTGTATTCATTCGAGGCAGTATGACAGCTGCGCGTTATGTTGAAGACATCATACGACCGACTTGGTTGCCTTATTTAGATGGCCGCCCAGACGTACTTTTTCAACAAGATAACGCACGTCCCCATATTGCTCGTCGAACTATGAACTTTCTTAATGAAGCTGGTGTTAATGTTTTGGCGTGGCCGCCCCGTTCGCCGGATTTAAATCCCATTGAACATGTGTGGGATATCATGGGAAGAAGAATATTCTCTTTGCACCATCCTCCACAGACTCTAGCACAGTTGATCGATGAAATTCAAGTTGCTTGGAACGAGATGCCTCAAGAAGACATCGTCCATCTCATTTTGTCGATGCCCAGACGTCTACAGGAGTGTATACAGCAAAGGGGTGACCAAACACATTATTATTTTTTTTTAGATTGTTTTTTAATAAAATTTCTTGAAAATGTAATCATTTTATTCTTTATGTAAGACTACCATACTGGCAAAAAATCAAGTTAAAATAATAACTCCTTCTGGGTGTTACGCTTCTAATGTCGTTGAGTATATTATATGATTTGGTTTGCTGGATCCAGTTAGTATGTTATACGAACAAAGTTATAGTGTTTTATTTTATTAAATTGCTATTATTTTGACTCCTGGAATTAATAAATTGGAGTACATTAGAGTTGGCATTGCCTTAAAGTTTATTATGGATTAAGGTTGTGAATTAGAATTTACAAAATAGTCAAATATTTATATAATTATACTATTTGAATTATTTAGTGTTAAAAAGTATGTCAAACTACTAGTAACGCTAAATATCCTTATAGTTTAATTAATTACATTGGTTAATAATTAAACTTTAACAAAATTTATATTTAAATATTAGAAATCTCAGCTTTATTATAATCCGTTTTGTATGAACAACTTTTTTGTCACTTCAATGTTAACTTATAAAATTTAAGGTTAAGCCAGCCCGGTTTTGTAATTTTAGTTGTTAATGCTTATACATTGGAAATTGATATCATATTACAATAAAAATTAATATGCATAAAATACACATAAACAGCAATATTACGATTCATAATTTAAGAAGAATTAAATGTGAAAATACATTATGTTGCTAATACTATTTCTAAATCGAATCATGTCTTTTACCTGAGATAATTTTTATATTATTAATAAACTTTAATTGTAAGAGTTAATATTCCGTTCCTGAATTACTTGTAATTATTTAAATCAGGAAGTAACCACATTTAAATTCGGCGCGCATTTGTGACGTAACCGATCTCTACCACCACTTCAAAATCTTCGATTCTGTCGATCCTTCTTACCGTATACAAGACCGTCCTTGACGTTCATATAAACAAATACTGCAAACTTAAGAATAATACATCAAAAGTCCCTAAATCGACATAAAATGTCCCTAGTCCTTCGCGGTCGGTTCCCGTTTTGTTGTGAAGCTGGGCTTCTCATTCTAGTTCCCGTTTTCGTTTCTGTTCTCGTTCGCGTTTTGTTTATGAATCGGCCTATACTCTACCAACGTTGTTTACTGTACACTCGACCGTCCTTCAGTCAAGGCTGTTAACAGCTACCAACTTTTCGATATCAAAATTACTAAAAGGCAAATATTGAATGACCGTATATGGTTATAGTTAATAGCCAACTTTAAGATACTAAAATCAATTTCATCAAAATAAGAATAAATAATTTTAACATAACCTCACTTCCTATTTATTATTATTGCAAGAAATAAACTTGTAACAAAAACCACAATGGTTGTTTGTAAGTTCTTCCTGCAAGGCTCTTGCAAGTTTGGGAGTAGCTGCAAATTCGAGCATGACATTAACGGTAATGTAAACTAACACGAAAACTGTAGGGAGAAATTAATGTGATCATTGCGATGTTAACAAAGCAAACTTTTCCGAAAAGTGCTCATGCATTTTATGCAAATTTTTAGTATCAGCGAGCACACAAGCCGTGTCGATTATGAGGCAGAATGCGCCCGGCAACACAGGGAATGTTCCCGATGTTAACGCCCTCGTGCGTTCAGTGCAAACGGATATGATGAACACTGAGAAAGGCGGGCAGTGGTTACTGTCTTCTTATGCGCCCTTTAAGGAGAAGCCAGCATTTCCTGGGTTTGAAGATAAATCGTTTGAAGAGATCAGATTGGGGTTTTACGAATCTACAAAAAATGGAACTGTCGAACAATATGTGAGTTTAATAGTAATTGGTTCTATTCTTCCATTTAAATCATTTTGAGTTGCACAAATAAATAAGTAATAAAATAATAATCATACAACTAGTTATATTATAGCTAAAAATATAATTCACATGTCACATGACTACATTCCCTCCAATCGGAATCACTTTTTCCATAGATACATATTATCACAGTGGAATAAAATTCTATCACCTTGTTGTGGTTGGTTGCTACAAAAATTATTTGTCAAATCTGACAGTCTATATGTATTGTACTGAATAGGTCATTACATTTACATTTAATTTGTTTTATTCATTATATTCTTTCCTCGAATATAACTCATGTATGATTAATAATCGATAACGTTCATTCGTGAAATCCAAGCAGAACAGCAGCTCGGTTTCACTCATAAATATTATCGGAAGCCATACCACAAGAGGTGTATTTTGACCGGATATTTTTTTTGTTTAGACGAGTGCGTGTTTACTTAGCAATTTGACGAGGGAAACTTGGATGTACAAGTTTTTCCTAGTAAAATTGAAATACGATGCATGAGTTATTAAGGTCGGAAATTTACATGTTATTTGGCCATAAGAATGAACAACCATTGATCTTCCACAATAATGAAAATAGAAGCTTTGCGAATTGACAGTATTTTTTTTTCAAAATAATGTTTCTTAAATTAAATATAAATTAAATAATGGAACACTTTCAAATGATCACATAAATCCATGTATTACTTCGATAGGAAAAATAATTTTTTCTTCATATTGCTTTAATTTATTGAGGTAATTCTTATAAACATCTTGCATTAAATGGATTGATATATAAAAAAAAAAAGAGGAAGGTGGCGGACACGTCTTTCGAGAAGGAAGGGGAGCCAGGAAGGGAAAAAAAAAGAGTGGGGAAGGGGAGAGTAAAGGAGGCAACGAAAATTGGAGGGTGATAGTGGAACTAATTAAGGAAGAGATAAGGAAGGAGAGGGAGATTTGGAAGGAGAAGATGGGGGAAGCAAGGGAGATGTGGAAAGAGGAGGTGAGGGAAATGACCAAAATGTGGAACAAAGAAAGAGATCAACTACAACAAAGGATACTGAAGCTGGAATATCAGGCGGAGAAGAGAGAGAGGCAGGAGAGGAGGACCAACATATTAATCAGAGGGAAGGTATTCCAGGAGAAGAGAGAAGTGGCGGGGTTTTTGAAGGAGACGCTGGGAGTAAAGGCGGAGGTGCAGGAAAGTCACGTTGTGGATAGGGTGGGAAAGGTAGTGGTGGTGAGACTCGGGAAGCTGGAGGACAAAATAAGGATCATGAAAAACAAGATGAAGTTAAAAAGCGCGCAAGAAACTATCTACATAGACGACGATCTAACAAAGCTAGACGGGAGAGAGAAAGGGGGAAATGGGTGAGGATTGGATACCAGAAAGTTATAGTGAATGGGGAAGAGTGGAAATGGAACAAGGAGAAGGCAGAAGTAGAGAGGAAAGAGGAGGCAAAAAAGTAAGAAGGAAGGAGGTGGTAGGGGGGGAGGAGGGACCTGGAAAAAGTGCGGAGGCGGAACAAAATGAAAGGGAGGAAGGGGACAGGAGAAATGGGGAGAACATATATAGAAGGGGCGAGGGGGGGAGGTAGGGCAGAGGCAGAAGGACTATAAGAGGAGCAGGGGACTAGGGAGCAAATGTGGGAGAATGGGGAAAGAAGGATCGATAACGATAGGGTTTTGGAATGTGGCGGGAATAAAGTCGAAAGGGTAGGAGTACAAGTGGAAGAAAGACTTTGAGAAGTAGAAACCTGGATGGTGAAGAAGGAATGGGGAGAAGTGAAAGAATGGTTGCCGAGGGAGTTTAGATGGGAGATGATAGAGGCAGTAAAATGTGCGAGGAGAGGGAGGGCCAAGGGGGGAATGATTGTTGGATGGAGAGAGGATAGGGAAGGAAACAAGGGGGAGATGATAGAGGGATGCGAAGGGCTAGTGTGGGTAAATTATCAACAGGGAGGATATCGGGTTGATGTAGGGGTGGTGTACGTGAACAAGAATTGGACAGACATAAGAAAGAAAATAGATGAGAGAGCGGGCGAAGGAGGAAAATGGATTGTGGGGGGGGATTTCAATGCCAGAATAGGGGAAACGGGAGGAGGGATTGAAGAGGACGGCTCGGTGGTGAAGAGGAGTTCGCAGGATAAATGTATAAATGGGGAGGGCAGGAGGATGAAGGAGTGGGTAATGGAGGAGGGATGGGAGATTTTAAACGGATGCGCGGAGGGCGATTGGGGGGGGAGAAAAACGTACATCGGACCAAGAGGGGCATCAGTAATTGATTATGTGGTGGTCAAGGGGATAGAAAGAAGAGATATAAGAGGCATGGAGGTGGAAGAGGTGCTAGGATCGGATCACCTACCGGTAACGGTGGAGATATGTATGGAGAAGGGAAGAGAAGAGGAAAGATGGCAAGAAAACGAATACCTTGAGTGTGGGGTGAAGGCGATGGAGGATATGAGGAAGAGGCTATCAAGGATTCAATGGGAAGAGGTCAATACAATGGAGGAGATGGAAAAGACGATAGTGGGATGCGGAAGAAAAAAGAAGGGAGAGAGAAGAGGAGGGAATACGTGGTTCGATGAGGAGTGTAGGCAGGCAAAGAGGGACTTGAGGAAGGCTGTGGGAGAATGCGTAAGATATGGGGGAGAAGAGGGGAAAGTGGTGGCGGCAAGGAAAAGATATGAGGGCATATGTGAGAGAAAGAAGCTGCAGGGGGTGGAAAGAGCGAGCGAGGAATTGAGGGAATGCAGGTAATTGGTAGAAGTAAGGTGTGGATGTTGACATATGCGGATGATATGGTGCTGGTGGCAAGAGAGTGGGAAGGGATGAAGGATATGCTGAAAAGGGCGGAGAGGTTTATGGATAAGAGGGGGTTGAGCGTGAATGTGAGAATAACGAAATGGATGAGATTCAGAAATAAAGGGAGGGAGGGGAGGGTGAAGGAATTAGAGTGGAAGGGGGAGGTGATTAAAAGATGGATGCGTGGGTGAAAGAGAAGGAGAAGGAGGTGGAAGCACAGGAAAGGCAAGGGTAGGTGGCAGGTACATGGGAGAATGCCGAGGTATTTGATGGAGGGGGGATGGAGTAGGGAGGAAAGGGTGGTGCTGGCGAGGGCGAGGTGTGGGTCGGAGGAGAGAGGAAGGAAGGTGTGGATGGGAGGTGTGTAATGTGTGAGCGGGGGAGGGATACGTGGAGCCATCTGGCAGAGGAGTGCGAGGGGGTGAAGGAGGAATGGGTGGGAATAGAAGAGTGACGGAATAGATGAGAGAGGATGGGGCTGGGGTAAGGACGCTGAAGAAGTTAGGGGACGAGAGGGAAAGCAGAAGGAAGAGAGGAGGCAGTGATTAGTGTAGATATGGATGTAATAGAGTATTATGCCAATAAAGGTCTTTTTTTTTGGATTTATATAAATAAATGATAAATAAAATTAATCGTTCCTTAGAAGTCCCTATAAGAGCAATGTAAATTTTGATTATACTTTCAATAAATAGGGGGCAGCTTCGTGTCTTTTTAGTAATATTGTAAAAACATACTGTGATTTCTAAAAACATGTGAAAAGAAATTAGGTTTGATATGTAGAATTCGTGTACGATATTTGTCGTAACACGGGCTCCTGGCTCCCGACCTTGAGTTTAGTTAATTTTCATAATCTCATTTTTTGAGAATTTTTAACGCTTTAGTTTAAAAATCTAAATGCTTTTCGATAATCTAGCGCCCTTCATGAATTTTTCAAGATTTTCGCTAAACTTTAAAATCAAGTTTTTCCAAGTTTTCCGTTAATCTTCAAAATTTTCACACAAGTGTAAATTTACAAGAAATTATCAAAATTTATTATGAATTTTTATTAATTTTCAAAATTATCATGAATTTTTCAACATCGAATACTTAATTTAGACATTAAATTAATCGTTAATTCCTAAAGATTGAAACATTCATGAATACCGTTTTTTTTTTTAATTAACGAAAATCTATGAAATACATGAAAGGCGTCAAAGTTTAAAAAGTAACGAAGGGAGCCAGGAATTTGAAAATCAGTAATAATCTTGAAAAATGCATGATTTTTGTCAAAATTTTAAATATTGTTAAAAATCTTATAAATTAAAAAAAAGTTTGAAAATTAACAAACGTATTGAAAAATTCACGAGTCGTCAAAATTTTGAAAATTAATGTGAATCTTGAAAATTCACGAAAATTGACAAGATTTTAAAAATTGAACAAAAATTCAAGATTTTGTAAATAAATTAAAATATTGTAAAAAACCAGTGGTTATTTTTTAACGTATATTTTCCACTCCCAGACTAAGCATAAAGTAAAATTTCGAATTGAGAAAAGCCTTAAGAATTTGGATTTAAGCGCTACGCGTCCAAATCCAAATTCAGGCTTTTCTCAACTCAAAATTTTACTTCATGCACTACGCGCATAAAAACACTGATTAAATATTAAGTTTAAAATATTTAAAACATTATTTTATTACAGATTATCACTTCTCACATACTTTAAATTGTTGTCAAATTTCAATATTTCTTGACATTTCATCACTTTTTGACATATTGTTAACATTTTATCAAATTTAAACATTTCATTGTTTTTCGACAATCTTCGATTTTTTCAAAATTCTGGCAAATGTAAACATTTTTACCTTGACATTTTATCACTTTTTCATGGTTTTTGCACCACAGACAAAGCATAAAATTCTAGATAATGACATTAAACTTTATTATTATTATTATTTTGCATATTCATAATTATACCGGGGTGGTGCATCGGACGACGCACCATAGGGATTTCAATGTATTTTTTTAAATTCTCATTTATTTACTTCCCACGTCATTTTATCAAAAAATTAAAAGATAGGTTTTTTGTGGGGATCAAAAAACTGAGTCTAAAACACCTACTTGAGATATTATAAATGTATCTTTTTTCAAGATATAAATTATTTTGAAATCATTAGTTTAAAAATATAAATATGCCGTGCCTTGCAAAAATAATGTGGCGTTTACACCTGTCATTATTTATTAAATGTATTAACATCTACAAATAAACACACTGTTAAAAGTACTCTTAAAATCTACGTATTGAATACGTAACGAAAAATTATAAATGGTTTTACGGGTGAAACAGTTCTCGACAAGAAAGTGCCAATTTACGGTTAAATACCTAAAACCGACTTAATAGAACTGATGGTCATTGTAAGTAAAAATAAGTGTGGAAATAGATTACAAGAATACTTAAACAGCTTAATTACTCGTAATTATCATTGGCGCAATGAATTATAAATGTTAGCGCAAGACATTATTATTTAAAACTAATGTATATCCTACATTTAGAAAATAAATAAATATTTATAATAGGTAACATGATTTTTTGATAAAATAGCATGGGAAGGATATAAAGGACCATGTATTTATTTAAATCTCAATTATTTACTCCCCATGTGCTTTTATCGTAAAATCAATAACAGTTTTTATGTAGAGTATACAAAAATATTTCTTAATAGTTTTATTTTATAAATTTTAAAGACAATTAATAAAACTCATTATGTAATATTAAAAACTGAATAATCGTTTAATTAACACCAAAATATAAAATAACTATACTCTAGATTCCGAAGCCAAATCAAGAAAGAATTTAAAAAAAACTATATCAAGTGTTCGAATACATTTCCTTCGGCAGCTTGGCAATATTCCAATCGATTATAAAATTCACGTCTAACATTTGCTAACTGATAGCGAGTTATTTTTCCACACTCGGCACAAATGGCATTTTTAAGATCCTCCACATTATTGAATGGAATTCCATTATAAATTTTGGATTTTAAGTGTCCCCATAGATAATAGTCGTTAGGAGAAAGGTCAGGCGAACGAGGAGGCCACTGAATATCGTAATTAGGTCCAATTATTTTTCGATTAAAACTGTCGTTTAAAAATTCACGCACAATGCGGCTGTTGTGCGCAGGGACGCCATCCATTTGAAACCATATTTGTTGGTCTTCTTGAGCCACTTCAGTTATTGCTGGCGCTATTTTTTCAATTAACAATTCCAGAAAACTTTCTCCTGTCAAGTTTCCATCGATAAAAAATGGACCTATAATGTGTTGTCCTAAAATTCCAGCCCAAACGTTGACTTTTACAGGATACTGTGTTTTTGTGTTAATCACTTTATGTGGATTTTGTGTAGCCCACATTCTAACATTTTGCACATTGGGTTCGTTATGCAGAGTAAATGTGCATTCATCCGTAAAACAAATATTTTTAAGAAAGTCACGATCATCGTTTACCTTTTCCATTATTTCGTAACAAAACGCACTTCTTTTAAACATATCTTTTTCGAGAAGTTCTTGGTGACACTGGTATTTGTAGGAGTGAAACTTGTTTGCTTTCAAAATACGCAAAACTGTGGAGTGGTGTATGCCAACGTTTGGAGATATTTGTCTTAAACTCAATGTTGAATTTTCTATCGTAGTGGCCACAACATTAAAAACACTCTCATTTTCTACTTGAGGACGTCCAATTTCTTTATGACACTTGCAATGATCAATTAGTGTACCAGTATTTTCAAACTTTTTAACAAATCTACTAACTGTTGTGTGATCAGGAATATTTCGATCTGGGTATTTTACACTAAACATTGCACTTACTTCTCGAGAACTGTTTCCTCCGTAAAACCATTTCACCATTTCTATTTGTTCGTCAATTGAATACATAATTTGATTTTAAAAGTTCTTTTAACACAGTAGGTAATATTACTTTTACTATTTGATGTCAAGAGAGATAATTAAAAATGTCAGTTGTAAGCGCGACGTTATTATTTTTCCAAGGCACGGTATATTTATTTTTTTATAAATTGTAATTTTAAAATAATGTGTATCTCGAATTTAGATAATAAATAAATATTTTAAATGGGTGTATTAGATTCAGTTTTTTGATCCCCACAAAAAACTATCTTATGATTTTTAAAATGACGTGGGAAGTAAATAAATGTGATTTAAAAAAAATACATTGAAATCCCTATGGTGCGTCGTCCGATGCACCACCCGGTATAATAAAAATAAGTATTGGAAATGAGACAAGCAAAAACAGTTTACTTGTCTACTGTGTTTTAATACCCATTCATTCGCCCGGCGCTATCTAAACCAACAAACAACGCTCTCCGCACTTATAATTTTTATTATTCGTTGTGATAAAATTCGACAGGCACTATGAACCAATACATAGTTAAAACTATTTTCTGCAATTATGCTATCTTTGCGCCATCTTGTACCCCAGAAACACACTACTAGCAAAAATTGGCCCTCTTAATTAAAAAATATTAGCCCAAAATCAAACCTCCAATGGTATTTGGTGAGATAATTCCATGACAATGGTGTATTGTTATTCTGGAATCTGTCAAAATGGGTTAAAAGATATTTTACATTTTTCAAAATATAATTGTTGAATTAGTTTTTAGTTTTGTTGAATTAGGTTTGCTACAGTTTGCTACAAATATTTTGATATACTGGGGTTTTAATATAAAAAAAAACGCAATGGAGAGGACTACAAGGAGTATGTGGTAAAAACAATGTTTAATTGTTTTTACCACATACTTCTTGTAGTCCTCTCCATTGCGTTTTTTTATATTAAAACCCCTGTACATCAAAATATTTGTGATGTCGTCAACTGACTGTGACGTATTTATATCCAAATGTTGTTCCTTACAAAAGGATTCAAATTGGGTCCAAATTAATGGTTTGCTCTTTTTTGTATTTTGCGGCATTGTTTCATTTATGTTACTAATAATTTCCTCGTGGAAAATTCTTTCAAAATGAAATGTATGAGCATTATTCATTATGTAGTTATTTGACAGATCTAAATTTTAACGTCACTAATTCTGTGCGATCACAAAGTCGTTGCCATGGATAAGGTAAATAAAATCATTTATAAATATCCACTTGCATATTATCTTCCTTTCTTTTGTCCGGTAGCAAATGCAGTAAACGCGTTGTGATATGCATGATTTTAGGTTGGAATGGATTTATCAATAATAATCATACCACTTGTTTTATTATAACTGGACTATTTATTACTAAGAATCAGCCTTGTATAATAAAATGTCAAAGATTGATTGGATATGAGCAATGTTATAAAGAGTTTTCAAATAATCTTGTGTTTAGAGTAGCGTTTGATTCAGTAATAATTATGCTCTTTATTTTCTTCCAGAAACAACAATTGCAAGGTTTCCTCCAAGAGGCAATAATGAAGATTCGAACTTTACAAAATCCGTCTCAGGACATTGTCAACTTGCTGAAACAAATTTACAATACACCACTGAATCCACCACAAGCAAATGCTAATGTTTTCGCAAATCAAAACACATTTGCCAATCAATCAGCCTCAGCTAATCCAAGCACTTTCAGTGGCTCTTTATTTGCACCAGCTAATCAACAAACAACCTCACCCTTTAACACAAATTCCCCTTTTAACACTCAAACAACAAGTAATTCACCATTTAATACACAAACAACTACAAATTCTCCTTTTAACAAACAAACAACAACAAACTCACCATTCAATTCGCAAACTGCTAATTCTCCTTTTAGTTCTCAAACACTGTTTAACGCGCAAAATAGTAACTCACCCTTTAATACTCAAGCAGCGAATACTTCGCCTTTTACAGCCGTGCAACAGCAGCCAAGTGGCTTTGCAAATCAGGCGAACTCACCTTTCAAACAGTTTGCTCAAAATCCTTCGCCGTTTGCGCAGGTGCAAAATCAAGGGACTTTTTCACAATTGCCTTTTGCAGCAGCTCAAAACGTATCTCCTTTCGTGCAAGCTCAGGCGCCTGCTCCTCAAGGCCAAACAGTTTCACCTTTCACTCAAGTGCAAAAAACATCCCCTTTCGCACAAGCTCAAGCTGTATCATCGTCTACTCAACCACAGTCTTTCACTCAGGCTCAAACGACTTCACCTTTCACACAAGCTCAAAACTCGTCATCTCCTTTCACTCAGAGCGCTCAGACACAAAATTCGTCTCCATTCACTTCACAAGCTCAGACACAAAATGCATCTCCGTTTGTTTCACAAAATCCATCTACATTTGCTTCTCAAACCCAAACACAGAATGCATCTTCATTTACTACTCAAACCCAAACACAAAACTTATCGCCATTCAGTTCGCAAGTGCAAATGCAAAACCCTTCACCTTTTGCCCAAGTCCAACAAAAAATGTCCCAAAATCCAGCTGTTGCGAATGTCTCCCCTTTTGCTCAAGTGCAAAATCAAAACGCTCCTACTCAATCACAAAATCAGTCACCTTTTGTGGCTGGTTCACCTTTTTCGAATCAGTCGAGTTCGATTTTTGGAAGTTCTCAAAACACTGTTGTTGGCGTTTTCGGGGGGCAAGCCCCTAATATTGCCAACACCGATAGTGGTTTGTATTCGAAGGAGGCTGATTTGCCGAAAGAGGAATTGGATGCGTTTCGTGGTGAGGCTTTCAGTATGGGAGCAATTCCTGAGAATCCACCACCTGTTGAAATGTGTTTTTAATTTTTGTTTAAATATGTATTCGGACAAAAATATATTCTGTAAATATTTACTTGTAACTTAATTATACTAAAATTATTATATATACATAGAAAATGTCACTTATATTTATATTGTTATTGCATGAAAATAAATTAATATTATTTTTTGAAGATTTTCATATTATGGGCATTAGTTCTTTAGTATCCTAGGTTGCTTAAAAATAAGTCTGTATTATTATTAAATTAAAATCAATGTCATTTTAGTTTCTTTAGATAAATACTTCCAGAATATAAATTTTATATTTCTAATTTATATGAGATAAACATAAGAAAATTAAAAGTAGCATCATAACTTGAAATTATTGAATTTAAATAGAAAAAGTAAGATTAATTAATTCTTGCTAAATTTCATTACTGTATTATTTCGTACAATTATAAACTTAACCTGGCATCTGACAGGTGGATTTATATTACATGTTCCTACACGTGGAGTCTAAGAAACCCCATTCCAAAAATTGGTTGTACAAATATCTATTACGATAATACGAATACTCGAATAAAGGATTCGTAAGAGATAAATACGATTCGAATCGTGTTTACAATCAGTAAAAATAAGTAAAGAAGCAGAACTAAGTACGGACCACAAACTAATAATAACAAGAACAAAGCTAACAACTACAAAAACGAAACCTGGAAAAGCGCATAAGAAAATAAAAGTAGAAAGGTTAAAGGAAGAAGAAATTAGAGAAAAATACGAACTTGAAATAACGAAGGTGCTAATAAAACTGGAATAAGAAGAAAACCAAACACTCACATTAAATCAAAAATGGACCAAACTAAAAAACACCATGATAGATACAGCTAAAAAGATATGCGGAGAAAAGAAAATAACAAGTAACAGTAAGAGAACAAAATGGTGGAACAACGAAGTAAAACACAAAATCAAACAGAAGAAAGAAGCATGGAAAAAATACCTACAAACAAGGAGAAGTGAAGACAAAGAAGCATACATAATAAGAAGAAACGAATCAAAAAGAACACTGCAAGAAGCAAAAAAGAAAAGCTGGGAAGAATTCGGCGAAGAAATCCAACAACTAAGCGAAACAGACAACAGAAAATTCTGGAAAGCAGTGAAATCCTTAAGGAAGAAAAGAGAGAGGATCATAAGAAGTTTAAGAGATAAAAGCGGGTGTATACAGAGGGAAACAACAATGATAGTAAAAACATGGAAAGAACATTACGAAGAAAAATTCTCACCAAAAAAACAACACGAAAAGTGAAACAAGAACAAATGAAGTAGAGGGAAATCAAGCACAAGACGAAGAAACAGAAATACAGATGGATGAAGTGACAGATGCAATAAAAGAACTGAAAACAGGAAAAGCTGCGGGACCAGACGGAATCACGCCAGAACTAATCAAGTACGGAGGCCAAATAGCAATAGAATGGATGAAAGATATATGCAACATGGCATGGAAAGAAGCAACAATACCAACTGATTGGGAAACAAACGCGCTGGTCCCAATACACAAAAAAGGAAGCTTTACAGATTGCAACAACTATAGAGCAATATGCCTAGCCCCAGTAGCTATAAAAGTGTATAGCAAAATTTTAGAAAGGAGGCTAAGACAACAAATAGAACACAAACTAGAAGAAGAACAAGGAGGATTCAGGAGCAAAAGACAAACCACAGATCATATTAGCGTACTCCGGAAAGCAATAGAAGCAAAAATAGAGAGAAACGCAGAGCTATATATCACCTTTATCGACCTGAAAGCAGCATTTGACAATATCGACAGAACAAAACTATGGGAGACCCTACAGTAGCTAAATATATCATCAAGCCTATTAAAAGCAATTCAGAGTTTATACACAAGAGTAAGAGGAATAGTACAAATAAACGGCATTACATCAACAAAATTCGAGATTAAAAGTGGAGTAAAACAAGGAGACTCACTTAGCCCCCTACTGTTTATCATATACATGGTCAGAATATACAAAAATTGCAAACACAGAACACCTAAGACAGTATGGGGATATAAAAAACTGAAGGCGTTACTAATAGAGGCTCTAATATACGCAGATGATGTAACACTAATAGCGGACAGACCAGAAAAGATGCAATAAATGATAGACATATGGACAGAAGAAATAGACAAAATGGGTATGAGCATAAACACGGACAAAACAAAAATAATGGAAATAAAAGGGTGCAAGAAAGATAACACCACAGAATATACATGCAAAGGAACAAGATTGGAGAAGATAACTAACTACAACTACTTAGGAACAATCATTAGCAACGACGGAAAGATAGACACAGAAATAGCCAACAAACATAAGAAAGCAAACAACATCTACTATGCGATAAACAAGACAATTCTAGGCAAAAAAGAAATAAATTCAAAAACGAAACAACATATATACAACAAAATTGTAATCCCCTCAGTGCTATACTCCACAGAAACAATGACCACACTACCGGTACATACAAATAAATTAACCACGATAGAAATGAAATTCCTGCGAAAAATATCAAAAGTCACCAAATTTGATAAGAAAAGGAACGAGGAGATATATGCCAACTTAAAACAGGACACAATAACAAACAAAATAGAAAAGAAACAACTAAATTGGTATACCCATGTCAGAAGAATGGACAACTATAGACTAACAAAACAGGTGCAGCAAACAACCATGGAAGAAAAGAGGAAAACAGGCAGACCCAGGAAGACAATGACCAACATAATTGAAGAAATAGGAGAGAGACATGGGAAAAGCGCAGAAGAGCTAGGAAAAATCGCGGAGAATAAACAGTTATGGAGGAGATGGCTCGATAACGAGTACCCGACGCCCTAAGGGGCAACAAGGGATAGCAGAAGAAGAAGAACTTCTTCTTCGTGTTTTTTCGAATCACAAATACAAATTCGTTAAAAATAAATTTGATTTCAGTACATTAACTATTAAAATTTTAATATCACTATCAGTTGTTTTAACAAAAATAGTCAAAACCTAATTATTTATTATTAACACCGAATATTGTAGATAACAGACTAAATATCTAATTCCGTGTTACTCTGGTTAAACTTGTAATTGTGTGTTTTTGAACTTCACTTGGAATCAGTATTTAGTACGCGTGGTGCATGAAGTAAAATTTCGAGTTTAGAAAATCCTGAAAATTTGGATTTGCCGGGACGCGACTCGCTTAGCTCGCGCGCCCCGGCAAATCCAATTTTTCAGGCTGTTCTAAACTCGAAATTTTACTTCATGCTTAGTCTGGGAGTGTAATCACTTGTTCTAAACTTCAAATTGAACTCTTGTAGCAAAGCGACGAACCCCTGAAAATTACGTAAAAGAAAAATTCACTGAACCGGAGAAAAGTCATGAAATTTTATTCAAATTGACCAAAACACTAAAAAAAAATAAATCGTGAAAAGTAACAAACTATACAGAAATTATGAAAAATATAAAAATTGTTAACATTTAACAAGATAGGAATAATAATAAAAATTGTCAACATTTTAATTGGTAAAATAAACTGGAAATGACAGAAATCTTCTAAATTTAAAATTATACAAATAATATTCATTTAAAGAAACCGTTAAAATTAAAAAAGTCATTAAAATTACCTTAATCAGCAAAAAATTGTCAATATTGACAAATTCTAGAATAGTAAAAAAAAAAACTTGTTAAAAATCAGATAGGACCAAAATCTTTATTTTTAGTAATTTTGTTTGCTTTATATGTATTATTTTATTATTTCAAAAATGTATTTTTCTAATACTACTCTGTAATTTGGTTGTCCTGTTGGGTAATAAATATTTTTATTATTATTAAATAAAAAGACGTGTACACTAAAAAATCGTCAACATTAATGAAAAAAAGTTATACAGCTGCGACCCTCGACAAATTTTCTATGCGGGGCTTTTCTAAACTTGAAATTTTACTTCATGCGCCACGCGTATAAAACACTGATTTAACGTGAATGTTAAAAGCACACAAGCAAAATGTTCATGCAAATCCTCACAATTCATTCGAATTATTTTTGAAGATTCAAATCCTTTTGTAAGTATTCGAATCTTTTTGTAAGTATTCGAATCCTTTTGCAAGTATTCGAATCCTTTTATAAATATTCAAGTCCTTTTATAAGGATTTGAATCACTCGCATTTGGATTCGAATACGAATCCTCTTAAAAAAATGTAACGAATCCGGATCACGAATCCAGTTTAACTGAAGTATTCGAGTACATCTTTTCAATTTTCTAAAAGGTTGCGAATCCTGCCCAGCTCTAGAAGTTGGAAATGTTTTCAGGTGTTGGGGTCGGTCAGATCCCAAGTGTCACATGCTGGGTTAATTACAATGATGACTAACCCTAGTAGAGATACATAAGCTCAGTTGCACCAGAACACGTTGAACTGGTTTATCTTTGAACTTGAGTTTAAGGTGACAGTTCCTATTGTTCTAATATCACTTTGAACTCAAGTTCAGAGAAGAACCAGTTCAACGTGTTTTGTGCAACTGGCCCTTAAAGGGAAGCCCTATAAGATGTGTCCTAAACTGCGTTATGTTTGGGATCTTTTTTTTAGGAAAGTTTTCAGACGATTTTTTTAAACTTACAGGGTTTATTCATTGTATACTATTGTGTTCTTGTGATGTTTTTCGATAAAAAAAACATCGACTTATAAAATAAAACCGGTACCGCGACCGAAGAGCTGCACCGACCTGGTGGGCACGAAAACTTCTCGCCATTTCATCTGAATCAAATGGGAAAAAAAAGTTATAAAGGACAGCTTTCTCCAGGGAATGGACCTCTAGGGACAATTTTTTGTTTGTTTGGCATAGGTGTTAGCCATTCAGCCAGTAAAGATGATTGTATTAATTAATTTAACATATATTTGGACGTCACGACACATTCACACCACACCCAGGGACACGACGAGAAATTATTTTTAAATAACAACTCCCTGTGCACGGGAATCGAACCCGGCCTCAGGAACAATTAAACCCGAAAATTGAGAGAATTGTAGCTCGTTTTTCATAAATTACCACTTATGAATATTTTTTGACATTAAAAGCGCAAAAAAATGTATTTTTAAAAAATCATCTTAAAAATAGGTTCATCTCCAACAGAAATAGGTTTTACAATATACCTCTAAATTTGAACTCGATCGGATAATTAGTTCTCGAAATATACTGCCCACCGACTTTAAAAAACGTAGTCTCGAGAAAAACACCTTTGAAATTTCAGGTGACCGCGCGAGATACCTAGACGATGTCTGCCATCTGGCCGGAAAGCGTCTACTCGGATCACGGTCTTTAGAGCCTAACGGTTGTCGCATGCAGCGGCAGGAGTGGGGATACCACATGCGTGCGACGTCATTCAAAGTCAGATGTATCCTTTATTTATTTGTTCCAACACTATTACCTTATACTGTTACTATGGTGCGTATATTTTTGTTGTTTGTTTATCGAGATGTTTGACTCTTTTTGTTAGTATAATTTAATTTAAATACTGTGTAGTGTAGATATTTAAGTGTGTCCAACAACACTGATTTGAATAGTACAGAATAATATCTTAACATATCGGCAGCTAATAGCTCATCAAAATGTATTAAAGTATGCTCGCTGGCACCAGGACTGACCTAAGATATTAGTACCTAAGGCCTGGCTTACTGCTTCAGTCCCTGCCCATACTGTACTCTCACCATAGCTTATTAAATGAAATCATTGATAAGAACTTTACAATACACAATTGCACCTTGAGTTAAACTTATTTATTATAACTAAAAAGTATAGGTTTGTTATTATAATCTTATAATTTCATTTGGATGACAGTTAACACGTGTGACACTAATCAGGTGTTGCACCGCTTATTTAGAAACACACGAATTTTGGAGGTTATATCAGGCACATAATATTGCCCATCCCCACCACAGCATTACTTGTCTATACTATTCTTGGCCTGAGATTAAAAATTTGCATTTTTAATTACTTGTTGATATCATTACCATAGCATCAGGCCCACTTTGTTAATAAAATTATAGATATTTGCTGCAAAAATAATGATGGAAAAAATCTTGAAGACAACACGTGTTTTATGGATTTAAAATTCTCGGTTTATTAAATTCTCGCTCCCTACGGTCGCTCGAATTTAAACTTCGACCTCAATTTTTAAATCCTTCATAAAACATTAGATGTCTTAAGGGGATTATTGCAGTGTAACACGCCGATCGTGTTGGAAAGACCCACATAGTTTAGAGTAGCTCATCCGATACCAAATTTACAGCACAAGTGGGGCGAATACAGTCAGAGAGAAAAGTGGCAGTTCGCTGTGCATTTGTGCATTGCTCCTTGGCATGAACGGATGGGGTCTCGCGTCGCGTGGAATAGACGAAAAAAAAAAAGCGTATAAAAAAGACGGATCGAAGGAAAGTGTCGATTCGTATTATTTAAACACGCTGATAATACATACAAGCTATGTATTGTTTTCAATTCGTTAGAAAGCGTTATCGGATCCTGTGTTATTTTTCGGTATTTACAAAACTGATGATTCTTATTCTTGTCATTATAACACATTATTTTTACTTTTAAGACTCCAGTTTCGACAGCCGAACAAACTATGTGTTTTATTTTATTAAATTATAGATTATTTCTTAAAAATATAATAATAAAGTAATTCATGTTCATAAGTTTATTGTGAATATTTATATGCCGGACATATATGAAAAAAACGGAACATAGGATTTTCAATGATATTTTTAAATGGAAATATTATCTTCCCTAACTGCTATTGCCATGAAAATAATGTGTATTAATTTGGCCTCTGCCAAATTGGGTAAATACCCCAAATTTTGGGGAGAATTTCAATTTATATTCGGTCAAATATTTTAGTTTTTATGAATGCAACAAATAAATAATAGATTGAGAAAAAATTAAACGGAAAGCTGCCCCGTTTTTTTTATGTTTAGTACAGGGTTTACAAAATGATGATGTGTATAAATAGGCTCAGTCAACTTAGCCCCCCGAAGTTCGACTTTTTTGAATAAAGCGATTGCGCTAGACCGGCCTTAGCTAGCGCCACAAAAATTAGAGCTAGCGCCATTTAGACAAGAAAACTACGGGGATTTGAACTTTCGGGGGGCTAGGTTGATGCTAGCCCCCCGAGTTTGGATTTTTTAAGTTTTTTTACACTATTCGGATTCCTCAGAGCTAGCGCTACCAATTTAAAAGCCAACGCCACTCCCACAACCCCAAAAAATGATAAAACATTTTTAACCCTGGCCCCCTAAAATGAGATGTTTTTAATCAAATTGGGTGGAAAATATAACTTAGAGCTAGCGCCAAAAGAATATGACAAAAATATTCTCTCAAAAATATCAGGTAAAAAAAAGTTCACATCCAAATTTTGATGCAAGAGCTTTCAGATCCTGAATTTTAATACAAAATGATGTTTGGCATATAATATACCGCTTCCAACAAATATTTCGGCGTTGTAATTACTTTATTTATGTTCATAATCACCAGAGCTGGGCAGGATTCGAATCATTCAGGATTCGATTCCTGGATTCGAATCCTTTTAGAGGATTCAAAAGAGGTATTCGAATACTTTAGTGAAAACGGATTCGTGATCCGGATTCGTTACATTTTTTTAAAAGGATTCGTATTCGAATCCAGACGTAGATGATTCGAATCCTTATAATAGGATTCGAATCCTTATAAAAGGATTCGAATCCTTATAAAAGGATTCGAATCCTCATACACGGATTCAAATCCTCCCAAATAATTCGAATCATCGCTATTAAGGCTGGGATTCGAATTCGATTAATTCAAATAGTTAAATATTCTAATATGAATATTTAAATCACTAAATTATTCATATTTGAATATAAATATTTACATTTTCAATAATTAAAATATTTGTAAATGCATATTTGGTTATTTAATCATATAAAATTTCCAACCTTAATAGTATATTTTTAACTTCACTTGAAATCAGTGTTTTATACGCGTGGCGCATGAAGTTAAATTTCGAGTTTAGAAAAGCCCCGTGAACATTTGTCTCGGGTCGCTGCGCGACCCTCGACAAATTTTCTACGCGGGGCTTTTCTAAACTCGAAATTTTACTTCATGCTTAGTCTGGGAGTGGACAACACTCGTTCTTAGAAGTTTCAAATTGAGTGATCACTCAAGATTACTAAGTTTATTACCATTTTACAAAGGCTACAGCTCGAAGGACCAATCATGGTCTTCGGAGACCGAAGGACAACAGGGAATCGAAGTTTTTTACAAGAAAACAACGAATATCTGAAGGTTTACAGCATGGATAGGAAAGAAAACATCCAATTTTGAAAAAATATCGAAGTTAGATTGGTTTTCAGTGCATTTTTAACTTCACTTTAAATCAGTGTTTTATACGCGTGGCGCATGAAGTAAAATTTCGAGTTTAGAAAAGCCCCGCGAAAATTTGTCTCGGGTCGCTGCGCGACCCTTGACAAATTTTCTACGCGGGGCTTTCCTAAACTCGAAATTTTACTTCATGCTTAGTCTGGGAGTGGACAACACTCGTTTGAACTTTAAATTTAACTGTTTATTAAAATCTACGTATGTAATATAATAAATCATTCATTGAAATCATAGAAAAAGATGCAAAATTTTACCTAAAAAGAACTTTTAGAGTTAACTTTATAATTTGCTCGGCTCTTAATGGGTAAATATTCTATTCCTAAGAAAAATGATATTTATTTAATATTAAAGTTGCATTTAATATAATAACAAACTGTGAATAAATCGACAATAATCTAGAAATATTGAAAATCTCGACATGTAGAAAATCTTGACGGTCCACTCCCAAACTAAGCATGAAGTAAAATTTCGAGTTTAGAAAAGCCCCGCGTAGAAAATTTGTCGAGGGTCGCGCAGCGACCCGAGACAAATTTTTACGGGCTTTTTCTAAACTCGAAATTTTACTTCATGCGCCACGCGTATAAAACACTGACTTAAAGTGAAGTTAAAAACGCACTGAAAACCAACTCAACTTCGATAATTTTTTCAAAATTGGATGTTTTCTTTCGTATCCATGCCCTAAACCTTCAGATATTCATTGTTTTCTTGTAAAAAGAACTGCAATTATTTTATTACGCCACGCGTATAAAACACTGATTTAAAGTTAAGAACGCACTGAAAACCAACCCAATTTCGATATTTTTTCAAAATTGGATGTTTTCTTTCCTATCCATGCTATAAACCTTCAGTTATTCGTTGTTTTCTTGTAAAGAAACTTCGATTCCCTGTAGTCCTTCGGTCCCCGAAGACCATGATTGGTCCTTCGAGCTGCATCCTTTGTAAAATGGTAATAAACTTAGTAATCTAGAGTGATCACTCGATTTGAAACTTCTAAGAACGAGTGTTGTCCACTCCCAGACTAAGCATTAAGTAAAATTTCGAGTTTAGAAAAGCCCCGCGTAGAAAATTTGTCGAGGGTCGCGCAGCGACCCGAGACAAATTTTCACGGGGCTTTTCTAAACTCGAAATTTTACTTCATGCGCCACGCGTATAAAACACTGATTTAGAATAAAGTTCAATAAAACATATATCATAATTAATTAAAATCATTATTTAATCAGATATTTAGTCGGTAAATGAACATTTTTCTTAATAGAAACTGATGGAATAAAGTGTTACTGGTTGCAAATGATAGATTCAAATTTATTTTTAAAGGATTTGTATCCGTGATTCAAAAATGAGGATTCGAATCTTTGATTCGAATCATATTTTTCACTTACAAATCCTTTATTCGAGTATTCGTGGTTCGAATCATATTAGGTGATTCGGATTCGTGATTCGAATCCTGTTTTTGAGGATTCATCCCAGCTCTGATAGACACTGGCTATTAGAAACATGATGCCTAGAAGACAGTAGCGTAACTGACAATTGTGTTTTCACTCCTAGCTAATTTAAATCGTTATAACTCAAGAACTTACCGTACGATTTAAAAAACTCTTTTGGCATTGTAATTACTATACTAATGTTTATAAACACTGGCAACGAGATAGCTTGCGCTAGTAAGACAGTGGTGTAACTGACGATTGTTTTTGATAATTGAAATCGTTATAACTCGGAAACTAACCGTCAAAATTTTTTTTGGCATTGTAATTGCTATACTGAAGTCTATAAACACTAACAACGACATAGCTAGTAATATTAAAGGATAAATTAAAATCACTTGGTTTGTTTCACTATTTGTTTCTATTTACTCGACTAGTTCAAAGTTCACTCCTGATAATGCCATAAAAAGCGAAACTAGTCAAGTAAATAGAAACAAATAGTGAAACAAACCAAGTGTTTTTAATTTATCCTTTATTATTATTTCAAAATGTTTCACCAAGTGATAAATGAGAAAGTTATTCAAGAGATAGCTAGTGCTAGCAAGACAGTGGCGTACCTTACGGTTGTTTTATTTTTACTACGTGATAACTTAAATCGTTATTACTCGGTGGAAAACACTCGTTGGGAGTTTCAAACTGAACGCTTTTCAAAAACAATGAATGCCTGAAAATTTACCTAGTACACATTGGGTTATGTATGTACCTAATCAAAACATGGGTATCTTTTCGATGCTACAAAATTGTGATTAAGCTCCTTTCGTTGCTATTCAATTGACTTTATTTTCATTCTAACACAATCTATCTCAATATCCTAATTCTACAATATACAGGGAGTTTTTCTTTAAAGTATATGTTTTCCAAATTTAGCTTATTTTCTTTAAATCTTTAGATATTCCTTGTTTTTTATAAAAAGTTCAATTCAAGGCTTTAAACGAGTGTTTTCCACTCCCAGACTAAGCATGAAGTAAAATTTCGAGTTTAGAAAAGCCCCGTGAAAATTTGTCTCGGGTCGCGCAGCGACCCGAGACAAATTTTCTGGGCTTTTCTAAACTCGAAATTTTACTTCATGCGCCACGCGTATAGAACATTAAAATTTTGTGAAATTTATGTATATTTGAACCTTACTTGAAATCAGCGTTTTATACGCGTGACGCATGAAGTAAAATTTCGAGTTTAGAAAAGCCCAGAAAATTTGTCTCGGGGCTTTTCTAAACTCGAAATTTTATTTCATACTTAGTCTGGGAGTGGAAAACACTCGTTTAAAGCCTTGAATTGAACTTTTTTTTAAAAACAAGGAATATCTAAAGATTTAAAGAAAATAAGCTAAATTTGGAAAACGTATACTTTAAAGAAAAACTCCCTGTATGTTATTATGTTGTATTCAACTTAAATATTATTGAGTTATTACTCATATTAAGTTTAAGATTAATTTCTTGCCTGATGAAGGAGCAACTCTCTAAGCAAACCTAAATATCTAATCCATGTTAGATATCAAATATTTAGCTTAAATGTTTTGATAGTTGTTGCTTACATTATACGGCTCAGTCAACTTAGCCCCCCGAAGTACGACTTTGTTGAAGAAAACTTGTCAGTTAGGCTACTGTTTTCTAGGCATCATCTTTGTAATAGCCAGTGTCTTTGAACATACATAAAGTAATTACAACGCCAACATATATCTTGGAAGCGGTATTTTATATGCCAATCATGATTTTGTATTGAAATTCAGCAAGTAAATGGTAATACGCATACAGGAGCTGAAAGCTCTCACATCAAAGTTTGGATGTGAATTTTTTTTTAACTGATATTTTTGAGAGAATATTTTTTTCATATTCTGCTGGCGCTAGCTCTAAGCAATCTTTTGCACCCAATTTGATTAAAAAAATCTCATTTCGCGGGGTTTAAAATGTTTTATAATCTTTTGGGGTTGTGGGGGTGGCGCTAGCTTTTAAATTGGTAGCGCTAGCTCTGAGGAATCCGAATACTGTAAGAAAACTTGAAAAATCCAAACTCGGGGGGCTAGCATCAACCTAGCCCCCCGAAAGTTCAAACCCCAGTAACTTGCTTGTCTAAACGGCGCTAGCTCTAATTTTTGTGGCGCTAGCTAGCGCTAACTAAGGCCCGTCTAGCGCAACAGTTATTTTTTAAAAAGTCGAACTTCGGGGGCTAAGTTGACTGAGCCGTATAAATAGAGGATTGCAATAACACTCAATTACAATTCATTTATTCCTTATTTACTTACTATCAAAATATGACTCATCATAAATCAGCCAAATTTGAAAAAAATATATTGGGCTCGGTGCAATGTTGAGCAAGAAGCTTGTTATTTGAAATGCATTATAATAACTACCTTATTATTATTATAGTTCTATTTTTTCTAAAATAATTAACAATGAATATGCACGCAGTTAAACCCTACATTTTTTTAAACATTCGTCAAACAAATATTACCTGTGCTCAGTAAAAAATAGTTGATTTGTAACATTAATCTATGACAACGTCATGTTGGTGTTATTCTTACTATTCTTATAGTTTTGATATCATTGATTCGTTGATGAAGTCGCAGTTGGTTCAAATAGGTCCGATTGCTAGAAACTTTACAATTTACTTTAATAGTTTTATTGCGAGAAGTTTAATGGCATTTAACAACTGCTTTAACAACGAAAGATTTAAGACGAAATAATGATTTGAACAAGACTGATTGTTATTCGATTGCTTCTGGCTTATTAATCAGCTTAAAAAACTTTAAAAATAATTTAATAATACCGACACTGTCAAATAATAAGGAAAGCCAATATTAAAGGTATATTACACATCTTTATTTAAATTAGTGAAACATTTCGTGTTTTCTATATTAGTGAACATGCAGTATAAAAAAATACTTATTCCATTAGTAGTCAGAAAGCATGAAAATAAAACACTAGTACAATAAAATATCGATTATAATTGCGAAATATTAATTTTATGAGAATAAATGCTAACAACGCGAGCCGATTTTGTTAACTATGATTGAAAAAAGAAAAGAAAAACAAACGCGAAGCCGCGCAGCGTTCACCGGTCCAGGGATAAACGCTGGCCGCATTCTGCTCGCCCCTCCAATAATTGTGCAGATGAGTGTACAACGCGTTCAACCAAGAGAAGATCCGCAAGGCGGCGGTATTTTACGGTCTTATTTTTCAAGATTTTTATTTTAACCTGACTCGGGCATGAGCTATTGCATCCTTATGAAATGTTCACATTATATTCCTTATAGTATAAACTAGTAAGATATGGGAATATTTTTTTTAATTTTGAAAAATTTAACATTATTTTTTTCATACCTCTGAAAGCAAATTGTTAAAAAAAAGTACTTCGATATTTTACTAGATAATTGGGCTTAATATACGCTGTCATAATTTCAACTTTCTAGGAGCTTTAGTTTTCAAATAAACCTAACATTAAATTTCAGACCACTGTTATATTCCCCTTAATAGGTTAATTAAAATATGAAGATTTCATATAAATCTAAGACATTTTGATAGGATTCCCCCCCTTAATCTATCCTGAGTAATTAATTACAATTTAAATCAAACACGTTAAACTGATTTAACTATGAACTGAAGTTCAGTCCCACTGAACAAATCCATTTAAGTAATGTTTCATCAACATTAAAACAACGTTTAATGTTGCTACATTGTTGATATAACGTTATTTGTATGTTTTTTGCTCAGTGGGGTGACATTAGACAGTTCCTATCATCTTATAGGTACATCAAATTTATAATCTAGTAATAATTTACATATTCAAAGTATGCTTAGTAGCCAGAGCTGGGCAGGATTCGATTCCCGGATTCGAATCCTTTTAAAGGATTCAAAAGAGGTATTCGAATACTTTAGTGAAAACGGATTCGTGGTCCGGATTCGTTACATTTTTTTAAAAGGATTCGTATTCGAATCCAAATGTAGATGATTCGAATCCTTATAAAAGGATTCGAATTCTTGTAAAAGGATTCGAATCCTTATAAAAGGAATCGAATCCTTATAAAATTGGAATCCTGATACATGGATTCAAATCCTCCTAAATAATTCGAATCATCGCTATTAAGGCTGGGATTCGAATTCGATTAATTCAAATAGTTAAATATTCTAATATGAATATTTAAACCACTAAATTATTCATATTTGAATATAAATATTAAAATGTTCGAATAATTCAAATATTTGTGAATGCATATTTGGTTACTTAACCATGAAAAATATCCAACGTTAATAGTATATTTTTAACTTCACTTGAAATCAGTGTTTTATACGCGTGGCGCATGAAGTAAAATTTCGAGTTTAGAAAAGCCCCGTGAAAATTTGTCTCGGGTCGCTGCGCGACCCTCGACAAATTTTCTACGCGGGGCTTTTCTAAACTCGAAATTTTACTTCATGCTTAGTCTGGGAGTGGACAACACTCGTTTGAATTTTAAATGTAACTCTTTTAAAAAATTGACGTATGTAATATAATAAATCATTCATTGAAATCATAGAAAAAGATGCAAAATTTTACCTAAAATTAACTTTTAGAGTTAACTTTATAAATTATTCGGCTCTTAATGGGTGAATATTCTATTCCTAAAAAAAACCGTTTTTATTTAATATAAAGTTGCATTTAATACAATAACAAACTGTGAATAAATCGACATAAATCTAGAAATATCAAAAATCTCGACATGTAGAAAATCTTGACGGTCCACTCCTAGACTAAGCATGAAGTAAAATTTCGAGTTTAGAAAAGCCCCGTGTAGAAAATTTGTCTCGGGTCGCGCAGCGACCCGAGACAAATTTTCACGGGGCTTTTCTAAACTCGAAATTTTACTTCATGCGCCACGCGTATAAAACACTGATTTAAAGTGAAGTTAAAAACGCACTGAAAACCAACCCAACTTCGATATTTTTTTAAAATTGGATGTTTTCTTTCCTATCCATGCTGTAAACCTTCAGATATTCGTTGTTTTCTTGTAAATAAACTTCGATTCCCTGTAGTCCTTCGGTCTCCGAAGACCATGATTGGTCCTTCGAGCTGTAGCCTTTGAAAATTGGTAATAAACTTAGTAATCTAGACTAATCCTTTAATTTGAAACTTCTAAGAACGAGTGTTGTCCACTCCCAGACTAAGCATGAAGTCAAATTTCGAGTTTAGAAAAGCCCCGCGTAGAAAATTTGTCGAGGGTCGCGCAGCGACCCGAGACAAATTTTCACGGGGCTTTTCTAAACTCGAAATTTTACTTCATGCGCCAGGCGTATAAAACACAGATTCAAAATGAAGTTCAATAACACATATATCATCATTAATTAAAGTCATTATATAATCAGATATTTAGTCGGTAAATGAACATGTTTGTTAATAGAAACTGATGGAATTAAATATTACTGGTTGCAAATAATAGATTCAAATTTATTTCTAAAGGATTTGTATCCGTGATTCAAAAATGAGGATTCGAATCTTTGATTCGAATCATATTTTTCACTTACGAATCCTTTATTCGAGTATTCGTGATTCGAATCATATTAGGTGATTCGGATTCGTGATTCGAATCATGTTTTTGAGGATTCTTCCCAGCTCTGTTAGTAGCTTAGTTAAATTAGTACCCAAGACATTTGTTTTTTATAAATGAACTAAATATAAAAATATCTTTATTTCGTATTCAAAATTTCATAAATGCGGGAAAATGATAATGGTCAAAATTACCGTAACTGGTTACAAATAACAGCCAACTTTCAAAATCTACTATTGCCAACAAGAAAAAATATTTGAGCATAACCTAACTCTTTTATTATTGTTTTAATGTTAGAAACTTGTAATTATAACAATAATGGTTCTTTGTAGGTTTTTCCAGCGAGGCTATTGCAAGTTTGGAGACGAATGCTATTTCGAGCATGAAATTCCTGGTAATTTATTTAATTTAATCATTGCGATATCAACAAAGCATGCTCAGTATGCTTATCTCATCAGTT
Organism: Philonthus cognatus; assembly: GCA_932526585.2. NCBI lineage: Eukaryota > Metazoa > Arthropoda > Insecta > Coleoptera > Staphylinidae > Philonthus > Philonthus cognatus. Next base: position 75,966,932 of record OW052241.1, read on the forward strand.
TAATTAATTTTTAGTGCCGGCTAACACAGAGAATGCTGAGAGTCCTCCTGATATTATCGATGTTAACGACCTTGTAAATTCAGTGCTAACAGACATGAGGAATGCCGTAATAGACGGACAATGGTGGCCATCGTTTTATATGCCATTTATAAATAAATCATTTGAAGAGGCCAGACTGGGTTTTTTTGTGGCTGCAAAAAATGGAACTGTAAAACAATATGTGAGTTTAATAATATTTTATACTATTTTTCCATTTAAGTCTCTCCAAGTTGTAAAGAAACAGCCTAACAAAATGGCATATGTAATCTATTCACAATTCATATAAATCTCACGGTCTAGGACGTTTCATCGCCGCCGATTCATCGCCACCGATTCATCGCCGCCGTTTCATCGCCGGGCCAGTTCATCGCCGGCCGTTTCATCACCAGGCCTGTTCATCGCCAATATTTTTATAAAATAAATTTTGAAAGAAAGATCATATCTAATGATATAATTTCAAATATTATCCAATTCTGGAAATTGTCCACTAATTTAATATTAGGTTTTATAACCAAGTAATCGTTACTCAAACTTAATAAAAATCGAATGAGAATCCTGTCATTTTTTGATATACAGTAGTGGAAAAAAGTAGAGCAACTTTTGAAAATCGTTTATTTCTTTAATCAGTAATGTATGACATAGCCATATTTTTTTTATAATAATCCACAACTACAAAAGCAATTTATTTTGGGGGTAAAAATAAATATTTTTGTATGAAGTATTTTTATATTTAAAGATAATTTTTGTGTGGAAAAAAATAGAGCAACTTTGCTTCAAAATTGTTTTTTTTAAATACAAATAGTTAAAAAAATATATTAATTAATATTTTGTAAAGAACCCGTTATTCTTAATAACATGTTGACAACGTTTTGGCATCGATTTTATCAGTTTAGAAATAATCGCAGTATCCATATTGACCCATGCTTCGTTCAAGGCTTCAAACAATTCTTGGTGATTGCAATAGAATTTTCCTCTGATCTTGGAATCCAAAATGTCCCACAGATTCTCAATTGGATTGAGATCTGGGGACTGTGAAGGCCATTCCATAACAGTGATGTTTTCCTTTCTGAACCATTCTTTTACGAACCGAGAAGTACGCTTAGGATCATTGTCCTGTTGAAATAAATGTCTTAAAGGCATAATCTCGTCGGCGTATGGGACCATTTGGTTCTCTAATATGTCCTTATATTTAAATCGGTCCATAATACCTTCTATTTTATAAAGGGGCCCCATACCATATCCCGAAAAACAGCCCCAAACCATTACCGATCCATCACCATGTTTTAAAGTTGGACACGTATACTTAGGGTTGAGTCGTTCATTGGCAGGACGTCTTACATACACAATACCATCACTTTTAAATAAAGAAAACTTAGATTCATCGCTCCAGATAACCTTTTTCCAGTCATTCTCAGTCCAGTGTTGATGCGTTTTGGCAAAACTTAAACGGGATCGTCTGTTTTTCTTAGACAACATGGGTTTTTTTGCTGGTCTTCTAGCAAATAATTTAGCTTCTAGTAGTCTTATTCTCACTGTCCTAGAGGTCACATTTACTCAAATATACGGTGCTTTATCATGTTAGATCCGAGAAAAGGCTCGGTTTTGGCAATTTTTATAATTTGTTTATCCGTAAAGTGAGTGGTTTTTCTAGGTCTCCCTGATTTTTTCTTGACGGATGTATCTCCCTTTACACGATATTGCTTAATTATTCGCGACACAATAGATTTATTTAACATAAACATGTTTGCAATGGTAATCTGTTTTTGACCACTATTGTATAAATCAACAATCCGATTTTTAATATCAGCGGATAAATGTTTGCCTCTGGGCATGTTGACAAGGGAAATACGTTAAACTGATGAATTTAAACTTATACTAAACTAAATACATTGCAAATTTATCAGGTTATTGAAAAAGTTGCTTTATTTATTTCCATTCTTAAATATTCTTTTTTATATCCAATGGAACAACGAAAGAAGAATGGGGATTTTTTATCAGCAAACTATTTATAAATATCGTATGTTTTTATCTACAGACAAATTATGGCCAAAGGTAACATCAGAAATTTTATTTTAGCAATATATTAAAGTTGCTCTATATTTTTCCACTACTGTATGTCATTGAGTGCAATTCAGATTAAGGTTTACTATTCGCAAGTATGGAAACACAAATTTTGACCAAAAGAGGGAAAGAAAAGTTTATCCACGGAGGACATATGTATATGTTTGACAAAAACAGTAAGTCTGACCAATGTGTTAAATTTTGGCGGTGTGACCACGTAGGAGGTATCCAACCTATTCTAACCTTTTTTTTTTTTTTTTTTTGAGGAGGGAAAAATCTGCAAGACAGACGCCACGTTGCCAGGTTAACGTGGGAGTGTGGGGATGACCTGATAGTCTGGCCGACCCACTAAAAAAACCTCCTAGACTGATATGAGTCCTTCTTTGGAACCGCCTGGTGGCATTACTTCAAAGAAGGTCAGCTGCAGCGTGTTGTTGTTCGCCGCATAGTTGTTCCTGGCTAATTGTTGTTGGGTACTTTGTGTCTCTTTCACTAGGTTTCACTAGGGTCTATGTGTCTGTCGCTGGGGCGTGTACGAGTGTGTCTTTATTGTCTTGAGTGTCTTAAGTGTCTTTAGTATCTTTAGTGTCTTTAGTGTCTAAAGACACTCAAGACAATAAACGAACCTATCCTAACCTATCCTAACCTATCCTAACCTATTCTAACCTATTCTAACCTATCCTAATCTATCCTAATGTATCCTAACCTATCCTGACCCATCCAAACCTATCCTGACATATCCTATCGCAATTGGCCTGGCGATGAACTGGCCTGGCGATGAACTGGCCTGGTGATGAAACAGCCGGCGATGAACTGGCCCAGCGATGAACTGGCCAGGCGATGAAACGTCCCGTTCCCTAAATCTCAGTAGTTGTTGGAAATATGATAATCAACATTGTATAATATATTGGTATCAAATGTTTTTTTTTTCTTCTAGAAACAACGAATGCTCAGAGAGGCGATAATGAAGATTCGTACTTTAAGAGCCCCGTGTGAGGATACCGTCAACTTCCTGAAAAAAATTGACAACACACCACTCAATCCACCACATAGTAACGAGAATGTTTTCGAAAATCAAAACCCCTTCGAGAATCAAATAGCCTCAACTAATCAAAACATTTTTGGCGCCCATTTATCTTCATCAACCAACCAACAATCAACCTCACCCATCAACATACAAACAACTAGTAGTTCATCACTTAGTACAGAAATATTAACAAATTCTCCATTTAAAAAACAAACAACAAACTCTTCATTCAATTTCGAAACTGACAATTTTCTGTTTAGTTCAATAATTGAATATAATAACTCGCTAAACAAAAAAGAAATGTATTATAAGTGCTGTAAGGACATAGTGTGTAACACTGTGATGTGCATATTTTGCGGAAATTCTTTTCATCGGGACTGTAAAGAACAACTTAGCAAAGTGGAAGTTTTGCATGAAAATCGAGTTATATGCTGCCAGAATGAACATAACTTAAATCGAGGAAAAAGGGATTATGAATTACTTCTTCATGAAAATCGTGCTTTAAGGATGGAAATGGAACTTTTTAGGAGAATAATTGCTGAAAAGGACGAGAAATATGAAACACAAAGGGCAAATAATAAATTATTAATGGATAAAATAGCACTCATTGAATCAAAATAAACCCTTCAACTTTGACCAGCAAGAATTTTAAATGATATTACAAGTGACATCTACTGATCACTGTCTGTTAACGAAACACTTAAAAATTTGAAAAAAATCTAGTAGATAAACAGAAATCAAACCAGCGGTGGCTTGTGGCCTATCTTCAGGGCAGGGGACAGCACAAATACACACAAAATTTGAGGTTGTAATCGTCCTATACAAATACAAATATTGGCACAATGAAGTCACCTTTCAGTAACGGATACATATTACTTTCGGTCTATCGCCTATCCTGAAGTTTGACAACAAACATGGAGCAATAATAGGAAGAGTCAAACTGTTTTTAAGTTTTTCATTTTTGTTTTAATATGTATTTCAATATAAACATATTGTGTAAATATTTGCATCTTTGATATATTGTAATTATTGGAATATGATTTATATTTTTTGGTTTACCTTTTTCGAGTGAGTCAAGTTTGATTTCCGGGAGTTCAAAAAACACTTGTTAGCGTTTTAGGAGGTGAGCCCCTAATATTACCAACACTGATAGTGATTTGTATTCAAAAGAGGCTGATTTGCCAAAAGAGGTTTTGGATGTGCTTCATAGCAAGACTCCTGAAAATCCACTACTTGTCAAACTGAGTTTTTAAGTTTTTCCTTTTTGTTTTAATATGTATTTGAATATAAACATGTGTAAATATTTGCAGCTTTGATATATTGTAATTATTGGAATATGATTTATATTTTTGTTGTAAATTTCATGAAATTAAATGAATATTATTTTTTAAAGATTTTCGCTAACCAAGTGTTTACATTAACCTGTTCAATAATTTATTTACAAACAATAAATTGTCAATTTTCGAATTAAAGACATTTTCCACACTGGTAGGTATCCGATACCTGACCTTGTTATGCTTTGATAGACACATTACATTTTTCCTGTAAGAAAAATGTTTTTCTCTTATAAGCATTTTTATTTTAATTAATTATTTATTAACAAAAAATAGAAACAAATAATTGAATTTGGTGCTTAGTAAAACTTAATATTTATCATTTAATATTGCGAACTATACTGTCTCTTATAGCGTTTTCGGCACGGGCAGTGCCGCCATTCAGTGGTCTTTGTTTTCAAACAGCGTTATTTTGTCCGCCAAAATAACCACTGAAACGGAGCACTCATACTCACTACATGGGCCAGTGTTGCTTTATTGCCCTCAGTCGGCTCGAATACACATTTTTACTTTCCCCCGTATGTAATACAAAGGGAAAGTTTTTCGTTTTCGTGAAAATTTTAGAATCAAAAATTTTAGCGGAAATATCCGTTTTGAGGTCCCCTGAGTCGAATAAGACCATTTTTGAAAAATGTCTGTCTGTCTGTCTGTCTGTGTGTGTGTCTGTGTGCGCTGTACCGCAAAAATCGCTAGATATCGAGATGAAACTTGAAACTTAAGCTTTTTGTTACAATCGGAAGAACTGAAAAGCTTTTGGTGAAAATCGGAAAACCGGAAGTGGTACTTTACTCTTAGCGTTTTTCAGTTTTTTCAGATTTTTTCAATAAATGTTCATCAAACGAAAAATTCTTTCAAATAAAAGTTGTAGATAATAACAAAATGAAGATGTATTGTTCACTTACTTTTTGTCATAGCACTCTTAGTTTTTGAGATATTTCAAAAGTTGTGTGTTTTATCTAGTTATTGGTGTGTGACAGTGTGTGTCGATACAATTGAAAAATGTTTCAAATAAAAGTTGTAGGAAATGAAAAACTAAAGATTTTTTGTAGATTCACTTTTTGTCATAGCACTCTAGTTTTTGATATATTTAATAAATAGTGTTTTTTATCTAGTCATTGATTTGTGTCAGTGTGTGTGTTGATACAATTGGAAAATGTTTCAAATAGAAGTTGTAGGTAATGGAATATTAAAGATTTTTTGTATCTTCACTTTTTGTCATAGCACTCTTAGTTTTTGAGATATTCAATAAATAGTGTTTTTTATCTAGTCATTGGTTTGTGTCAGTATGTGTTGATCCAATTGAAAAATGTTTCAAATAAAAGTTGTAGTTATCAAAAAGTTGAAGACATTTTGAAAATAATAATGCTACAAATATTTTAAAAGTGATTTAATACGCAATTTACGGGGGAAAGTACTATGATGGACACATCACCATTTTTATGCAAAAAGCTCGGAAGCAAAAAACGCAAAACCTCGGTGAGTGCAGCACTAGTGCGCACTAGGGCAGTAACAGAGCTGGGACGAATCCTCGTAAAAAGGATTCTAATCACGAATCCGAATCACCTAATCTGATTCGAATTACGAATACTCGAATAAAGGATTCGTAAGAGATAAATATGATTCGAATCAAAGATTCGAATCCTGTTTTTTCGAATCACGAATACAAATCCTTTATGAATAAATTTGATTTTATTATTTTTTTTGCAACCATTAACATATAAATATCGATATCAGTTGTTTTAGCAATAATATTCAAAACCTAATTATATATTATTAACACTGAACATCGTTGATAACAGATTAAATATCTGATTCCGTTACTCTAATTAAAGATGTATTTGTGTGTTTCTAAACTTCACTTCAGATCAGTGTCATGTACGCGTGGCGCATGAAGTAAAATTTCGAGTTTAGAAAAGCCCCGTGAAAATTTGTCTCGGGTCGCTGCGCGACCCGAGACAAATTTTCTACGCGAGGCTTTTCTAAACTCGAAATTTTACTTCATGCTTAGTCTGGGAGTGGAAGCACTCGTTCAAAACTTCAAATTGAACTCTATTATAAAATCGACGAATGCCTGACAATTACGTAAATAAAAGATTCACTAAATATCATTAAAACCAGGAAAGTCAAAGAAAAGTCATGTTATTTTTTCAAATTGACCAAAACACTAACAAAAAGGCCATATGATATTATTAAATTTATAAAAATCAACGGGCATCATAAAAATTACAAAACACGTAAACATTTACAAAACCAACTTAAATATTGACAAAAACAATAAAAACAATTTAACAAACTGGGGGTTTCCCACTGAAGTAAGTTATATTAAAAGGTCAGGGAAAAAAATCTTCTTGAATCAAGGAAATGTCGGAAAACTTTAACATTTTAGATTGTGGCTACCATGTCAATTTTACTTCAAATAATGTTAAACAAAATTTTGAAAACTAAATTATTATCTTTAAAAACATTTTCAGTCATTTAATGTTCTTTTCAAAGCAATCAGTTTGAAGTTTCGAAGGAGCGTTTCCACTCCCAGCATAAAGTAAAATTTCGAGTTTAGAAAAGCCCCGCGTAGAAAATTTGTCGAGGGTCGCGCAGCGACCCGAGACAAATTTTCACGGGGCTTTTCTAAACTCGAAATTTTACTTCATGCGCCACGTGTATAAAACAGTGATTTAATGAGAAATTTAAAAATACACAAAACACATTTTTCATGTTAATCCTCAAAATTAATTTGAATTATTTTTGAGGATTCAAATCCTTTTGTAAGTATTAGAATCCTTTTATAAATATTCGAATCATTTTATGAGGATTCGAATCACCCGCATTTGGATTCGAATACGAATCCTCTTAAAAAATGTAACGAATCCGGACTACGAATCCAGTTTAACTAAAGTATTCGAATGCCTCTTTTGAATCCTCTAAAAGGATTCGAATCCAGGATTCATATCCTGAATGATTCGAATCCTGCCCAGCTCTGGGCAGTAAGCAGAAAACCTTATTATGTATTTTTAGGGCCGTGCCCAGGAATTTCATTTGGCTGTAAAAAACGAAACCGCTGGCAATTAAAATTGCAAATGGAATAAATTATAAGATCTTTTTATGTTATTCGAAAAATAAATTGGGTATATTGATAAATACTTTAATTTACAAAGATTTATTTGTGTCGGCGGGCACGTCGTTCTAGCGAAAGTGTATGGTTCGGTACGGCACACAGTGGGCTAGATTGAAAAAAATGGGCAAAAATCAAAAAACGAATGTTCGTTTTTTCGATTTTTTTTTGCATTCGATAGACAACATGTTTCTGCACACTATGGTGAAAGACCCAGGTCTCTAGCTTATAAATTCAGCAACTGACAACATTCAGAAGTTGACCCTTTTCTAGCGCCGCGCGCTCTATTTCCCGGCCCGAAATATTCGATTCGCGCGAAGTGATGTATTTTCTATTCTACGCTGCCGATTTGAAAACGGTTTGAACGACGGTAATGTTAAAGGTTTACAGATTATTTTGGTATGGTCAAATTATTTAAAATGTTGTATATGACACATTTAAATGGGCGCTGAATGTCTACGTTTCAAGCTTGAAATAAAATAAAATAACGTAACTAAAAGGTGGATAAGTAAAAACGCCGAGGAGCGCCGAGGTTAACGTAAATTGCAACGGCTTGTAAATGTTATTTAGATTCGACATACCAAATGTCAGCCTGCGCATGCATGCGCATCAAATTTGAGAAGCATAATAACATAATAAAACGTCGTCGGTCGGCGTCGGGTCTACCTGTTTGACGCTCTGACTGCGGGCCGGGCCTCACCGCGTGAGACCGGCGCGGCAGCTGTGTCTTGGCTCTCCCCACTCCCGCCACTCGGTTAGCTATTAGCTATTATATTGTCTGCATTACGGAGAACGAAGGCTTCAGTCTCTATCGTGTATTAACTGACTGCCTTGACAGAGTTGCCAGGTCTTTTCGACACCCGAAATTTTGCAACCCTGGTTTCTGCAGGTGTGCATTCCTTTACATTGAAAGTAGGCATCAGTTGTAAGGAAACCTTCTTGAAGTTCAGACCATAGCGAATATACGAAAGTTACAGTGAGAAAATACAAACGTTTATAATGGATACAAGTCAAAGTAAGTAAAATTTGAAAATGAAAAACCGGTTATTTTCTCAGCTTTCCGATATAAATATTTTCATGTTTTGAAAAGTAGAAATAAATGCTGAAATTGCGAAAAAACCCCAAAAAAAGCATTAAAAAATGGATTACCGCGATGGGGCCATTTTGATTTCGATATAAAAATTCACAAATAATCCATTTATTGTCTCAAGTTTGCTGTAAAATTCCCATCATCGGACCGCCATTCGTTCACAAGGAAAAATAATGAAAAGACAGCCAATTGCTTTTTTCTGTTCGTTTTACTATACTGAATGCTTTCTGAATAAACAGCGAGTGAACAAAAAGAATCCAAGTATGACAGGTCATTGTTCTCAAATAATATTTTTAATATTTTTATCGGAAAACGTAAAATTAAAACAAAAAAATTAATTCCTCATATATATAGTGCTAAAAATCTGAAAAAATTCAGAAAACCCCCAAAAAATAGGACAATTGCTCAAAAAAGTGGACTTAATTTGAGACCATGACGAAAATGGGTGACCCACTTGAGAAATAATCCTTCCTATTTATAATTCATGTTTTATTTCAGACACGCAGGCTACGGATTACACGTGCAGTTTCCACGAAATTTTTCGAATCCTTCGAGATAAGTTACACTTGAGTTCCGCTGAGCAATTCGCTATTTTGGAGGAGCAAATTGCGTTGAAATTATCGATTTTATTTTCGATTCGTAGTGATACGAAAGAAAAACTACGAAAAGCTATAGATAGAATGCATATGAAATGGAAAGAGGCATATCGACGGGAAGATAGGTTTCTGAAGAAAAATGAAACTTGGTTGGATACTGCAGTAACTATTTTCGTAAGTAATTGAATTAATTTCTATAAAACTCGACTTGTGGGCAAAGACAGACAATTTCATGTCGTTTTTTTTTTTTCAGAATTCTACTACTCAATCATCAACTGCACCTGCACCTTCTGTAGATACAGGTAAACGTGGTCGACCACGAAACTCGAGTTTCGAGGAATCTAGTCGACGAACTCAAAAAAGAATAGCCTCGGACATTAGCGAAACGCATAGCACGAATCAATTAGCTTTAGCTACAAGAATAAGCCTCATTTCTGCAGGACGACTCGATGCTGCTAGCATTGTTAAAGATATAACAACGAAATCTCCCGTAAGAGCTACGAAATATCGAGCTGCTTTTAGAACGTCGATGGAACCACTGCCAATTGAAATGTCCGGAGATGACGCGCTTGTGGATTTCATCGATGCTAAATGAACAAAGCAGCAATATAAAGATATTCGAAAATCTTTGAGGCAGAAAAAATATACTGTCTATCCATCGTACGAAAAAGTTGCTGCCGCTAAAAAACTGTGTTACCCTCCACATATCACGGTAAATGAAACCTCAGCTGAAGTGAATTTACAATCTTTATTGGATCACACCTGCAGCTGAATTCTGCAGTTGCAAACAGACGTGATTACATTTTTGAGGCCTGAAGTTACGAGAAATCTACGATTACTTTGTAAATGGGGTTGCGATGGATGTTCTGGACACAGCGAATACAAGCAGAAGTTTACAAACGAGAACAGTTCTGATGCGAGTGTATTTTTAACATCTTTAGTTCCCTTGCAAATTATAGGTTCAGATAATGAAGTTATTTGGAAAAATGCCAGGCCTTCATCGCCGCGCTATTGTCGCCCTATAAGAGTTCAATTTTTAAAAGAAACTATAGCATCGACTAACCTCGAACGAGATAACGTTCAAGATCAGATCAATTCTTTGGTCCCTTTTACGACTATTATTGACGCAAAGGACGTTATAGTATGAACTTTTTTTTACTATGATTGATGGCAAAGTTTGCAACTCTGTGACAGACATAAAGTCATCAATGCGTTGCTACATATGCTAACATACATCATCGAAATTCAATGACATGGAGCTGATGAAGACGGCAGCTTTAAACACAACTCGACTCGAACTCGGATTATCCACGTTACATGCCTGGATACGATTTTTTGAGTGCTTCTTGCACATCGGCTACGAAATTGGCATTTATAAGTGGCAAACCCGCAAAGAAGAGGAAAAAAAAATTATTGCCGAGCGAAAACGAAATATTCAAGCCGCATTCAAAAAACAGTTGCATCTCATTGTCGATCAACCGAAACAGGGATTTGGCAGCAGCAACGATGGCAACACTGGGAGACGTTTCTTCGAAAACACGATATTTCAGCACACATTTTGGGTGTAGACGAGAATATCATGAAACGATGCTACATAATATTACAAGTTCTTTCAAGTGGGTATGCCGTGAATGTCACTGCGTTCCAGCAGTATTGCATTGAAACCGCTGAAATTTACGTAAATCTATACCCTTGGTACAGTATGCCAACGACTGTCCACAAAGTTTTCATTCATGGTCCCTTGATAATCCAGTGGTCCCCACTTCCGATTGGAAAAATGTCGGAAGACGCGCAAGAAGCCCGTAATAAAGACATTAAAAAATATCGCGAATGTTATGCCCGAAAAAACTCGAGAACAGCGACCATGGAAGACATTTTCAATCGACTCCTCTTAACTTCCGATCCCTACATGTCGAGCATCGGTAAGAGGTATCCAAAGAAAGGGAAAAATTTAGTCCCAGAAGCTTTGCAGCTTTTACTCGGTACCGATAGCTCACGCGAAAAATCGGGATTGCAGGAGACGAGTGAATACTCGACTGACGAATCCGAATCTAATAATTCTTCAGACGACGACGATTAATTCTTTCTTTATACCTAAAATGTATCAACCATCTAACAATGTTTTCACTGTATAAAATAAATAACACTTCAAAAAAAATTCTGAATGCATTGTAAATAATTTTTTCTTCCTACCGGATAATTTTATGAATTCTTACTCAAAATTTCGAATACTGAATTATCAAAATAAGAAAGTATCAGTTTCTCATAGTGAACAGTTTGTGAGTTGTGTCGATCAATACATCAGGATGGCCATTTGATTTTTTCAAAATTTTTAGTTCAGATTTAAAATCAGCGAACTCAAAATCATACATGTAGCGGTTTTCCTCAAAATCAGATGTTTTTTAGTCACAAAAAATTCACTTCCGGTCCGCCATTTTGTTTTTCCAGAAATGTTATTTCAGATTTAAAATCAGCGAGCTCAAAACCATACATATAGCGGTTTTCCTCAAAATCAGATGTTTTTTAGTCACAAAAATATTCACTTCCGGTCCGCCATTTTGTTTTTCCAAAAAATTCATTTCAGATTTAAAATCAGCGAGCTCAAAACCATACATGTAGCGGTTTTCCCCAAAAGCAGATGTTTTTTAGTCACAAAAATAGTCACTTCCGGTTCGCCATTTTGATTTTTCAAAATTTTTATTCGAGATTTGAAATCAGCGAGTTCAAAAACTGAAGAATTACCTTCCACAATTTGAGTACCTGCATTTCCCTGTTTTTGCCCAATGTCCCAAAATCCAGCCCACTTAGTCTCAGTGCGCGTGCGCCAAAATACACTCAGTCGACCTACTTCCTTAAATCACGAGCCGCAACGTTGGTAGAATATATCTTATACATGTGAGCTCACGTAAGTTCGCATGCGCCAACTGTGACGTATATGGGAGTGAAAAATATTGCCGCCTGGATATAATAATAATAATAAAAAAACCGTGGCAATAATAAATAATGTACAATTGTTCTCACTAATTTAATTGGAAATTAATTTTACACTTCGTGTAACAGGTAGGGTCATGTTCATATTAATTTTAAAAATATTAAATAATCATAGAATAAGTTGTAGGTTACGATTGAAGATTGTATTAAATGAAAATCTATTCGTAATAATAATATTTATTAACAATGTACATAATTAGCAGAGCTGGGCAGGATTCAAATCATTCAGGATTCGAATCCTTTTAAAGGATTCAAAAGAGGCATTCGAATACTTTAGTTCAACTGGATTCGTGATCCGGATTCGTTACATTTTTTGGAGAGGATTTGTATTCGAATCGAAATGTTGGTGATTCGAATCCTTATAAGGGGATTCGAATATTTATAAAAGGATTCGAATACTTACAAAATGTTTTGAATTGTCAAAAATAATTCGAAATAATTGTGAGGATTGACTTGAAAAATTTCTTTTGTGTGTTTTTAAATTTCTCGTTAAATCAGTGTTTTGTACGCGTGGCGCATGAAGTAAAATTTCGAGTTTAGAAAAGCCCAGAAAATTTGTCTCGGGTCGCTGCGCGACCCTCGACAAATTTTCACGGGGCTTTTCTAAACTCGAAATTTTACTTCATGCTTAGTCTGGGAGTGGAAAACACTCGTTTAAAGCTTCAAATTAAACTATTTTAAAAAACAAACAATTATCGTAAAGTTACAGCTCATGCAAACAAGTATACAGGGAATTTTTCTTTTAAGTATACGTATTCCAAACTCAGCGTATTTTCTGTAAATCTTCAGATATTCCTTGATTTTTTTTTTAAATTCAATTTAAAGTTTTAAACGAGTGTTTTCCACTCCCAGACTAAGCATGAAGTAAAATTTCGAGTTTAGAAAAGCCCCGCGTAGAAAATTTGTCGAGGGTCGCGCAGATGTGATTGACTGCTGTTAGTTCATAAAGTAGGTATTGGATGGGTTATCAACACTCTAAGAGCCGATCTTTCGGCGACTTGCAAATTCTTTGGGGTGGTAGGATGGGGGTTGTGATAAAGGATTGAGGCATAGTCAAGTAAAGGGCGACAGATCATTTTATATATATGTAAGGCTGTGTTTGGACTGATGCCTTGTTGTTTGAAGGTCAGACTTCTAAAGTGGGCCGCCCGATTCTTGACTTTTGTTTTAAGGATTGCGGAGTGGGTTTTGAATGTGAATTTAGGATCAATGTGAATACCTAGGTACTTGCAGGTGGCGGAGGGGAAGATGACTTGGTCGTTTATGGTAATCCCTAAAAATACATAATAGGGTTTTCTGCTTACTGCCCAGAGCTGGGCAGGATTCGAATCATTCAGGATATGAATCCTGGATTCGAATCCTTTTAGAGGATTCAAAAGAGGCATTCGAATACTTTAGTTCAACTGGATTCGTGATCCGGATTCGTTACATTTTTTTAAAAGGATTCGTATTCGAATCCAAATGCGGGTGATTCGAATCCTCATAAAAGAATTCGAATACTTACAAAAGGATTTGAATCCTCAAAAATAATTCAAATTAATTTTGAGGATTAACATGAAAAATGTGTTTTGTGTATTTTTAAATTTCTCATTAAATCACTGTTTTATACGCGTGGCGCATGAAGTAAAATTTCGAGTTTAGAAAAGCCCCGTGAAAATTTGTCTCGGGTCGCTGCGCGACCCTCGACAAATTTTCTACGCGGGGCTTTTCTAAACTCGAAATTTTACTTTATGCTTAGTCTGGGAGTGGATACGCTCCTTCGAAACTTCAAACTGATGCTTTGAAAAGAACATTAAATGACTGAAAATGTTTTTAAAGATAATGATCTAGTTTTCAAAATTTTTTTTAACATTATTTGAAGTAAAATTGAGATGGTAGCCACAATCTAAAATGTTAAAGTTTTCCGACATTTCCCTGATTCAAGAAGATTTTTTTCCCTGACCTTTTAATATAACTTACTTCAGTGGGAAACCCCCATTTTCGGGCTTTTCTAAACTCGAAATTTTACTTCATGCGCCACGCGTACAAAACACTGATTTGAAGAGAAGTTCAAAAACACATAAATACATCTTTAATCAGAGTAACAGGGAATCAGATATTTAGTCTGTTATCAACGATGTTTAGTGTTAATAATAAATAATTAGGTTTTGAATATTTTTGTTGATACAACTGGTAACGATATTTGTATATTAATGGTTGCAAGAAAATAACAAAATCAAATTTATACTTAAATGATTTGTATTCGTGATTCGAAAAAGCAGGATTCGAATCTTTGATTCGAATCATATTTATTTCTTACGAATCCTTTATTCGAGTATTCGTGATTCGAATCATATTAGGTGATTCGGATTCGTGATTCGAATCCTTTTTACGAGGATTCGTCCCAGCTCTGATAATTAGTAATTAGCATGGAGTTTAAAGCCTCTATAATCTGAACAGCCAGAAATTCAAACAAAGCCCCAAATCAATGGTCTGAACAAAACTATAATTTTAATAAATTCGGTTTAACGATGAAGAACCTGTAAAATGTTTTACAATGTGTTTAAGATGGACTTGTGAGAATTTAGCCTCTCAACATGTAGGTCCGGATACAATGTGAGAACAGCCCAGGAAAAATACCTTCCTACCGCTCCGTTGTAGCAAAGGCTCGCCCTGTTCCACCTATTGCACATCTCCACACACTACATGTTCTTTTTAGTGTCCCCTTTGACTGTACATTAGGTACATTAATTAATATTCTATATATATACATTTATTTTTTAATTTTTACCAAAAAAACTTATTAAATTTAAATTAATAACGAGTATATTCAATATTATTTTATTGTCATAAATTATTAATAGAATTATTATTTAAGTGACCAAACAAGTAACCATTCGATAATTATTGAAGTAACAATTTGTACAATGTCTTAAACAATATTTCAGTGTAATCATTGTAACTATCTGTGGAGCAAACATTTAAGCACTTATTCGATTATTAATTTAATTCGAATCACCATAAATCAACTATCGATATAATTTGATTAAGCCCATCAATAGTTACAACACATGAAAGTTTATAAATAATCTAGTTTTTTTAAGAGGTTATATATTGTTTTCGAAGTTATGCCTTATTTCTGTAATGAATGTACAGGGTCCGGCAGTGTTACCTGACGGTTTTTGAAAGGACGTGAAGGGCATAAGGGTGGTCGGACGAGGTGAGGGTTGGCCTGGACACATTCTCCTGATGTCGAAGTTTAATTACAATGGACGTTTGGACCGCTAAACAGTGATCTTAACACAGCGGAATTTTCGTTTACATTTTAATGTTCCTCCTTGCGGGCGGATTCCATCAAGGAACACTATTCTGTTGTATGTTCGGAATTTTAGGAACCACAAGGAAAGGGTTTCCAGAGCCGTAAGGACCCCCGCAAACATCGAGGCGGTACGAGCTGCGTTTGAACGGAGCCCCTGGCGGTCCGCTATTCGTCACGCTCAAGCTCTTCGAATGTCCGACAGATGTGTTCGCCGAATTCTCCATCGAGACTTGAACTTTCACCCGTATAGAATCGCTGTTGTCCAAGAGTTACTAGAGGAAGATTTTCCAAGAAGAGTGCAGTTCGCACAAACCATGTTGCGAATCATAAATAAGGATCTAGGGATGATTATTCTGACTTCTGATGAAGCTCATTTCTATTTAAATGGTTGTGCAAATAAGCAGAACTTCCGTTACTGGGCACCAAATAATACTCAAGAGATTCATCAAAGGCCTCTTTATAGTGAAAAGACAACCGTATGGGTTGCTGTGTGTAAATCAGGAGTGATCGGACCTTTTTTTCTCTGAGGAAAACAGCTGCACTGTAACAGTAAATGCCGAACGTTATGTAACCATTATCCGGGAATACCTCCTCCCCGAATCACGTCGGCGTCAAATTCCTGTCAGGATAGTGTGTTTCCAACAGGATAGGGCAACTGCCCACACGGCACGTTTATTAAATTAATAATAATAATTAATCTCACACCGCGGTGACATCCAATGGCTGGCACGTTCTCCGGATGTGGCTGTTATTTATGGGGTTACCTAAAGGGAAAAGTACCTTGACAAGCCTCGAAATTTGGCTCAACTGCATGATAATATTCAGCGAGAAATTCGTGCGATTCCTCGAGCAACTTTGCAAGGAGTGATAACTAACTTTACCACCCGATTTCAGCTGTGCATCGAAAACGGAGGTAGTCAATTATTTTTTATGTTATTTTTGCTACTTGAGGTTTTTCTCTAAGTTTTTGTATACGTTATAAACTTCCTATATTCCTGTTTACAAGAAAACATGTTTTAAGAAAATATCTTGAAAATTGATTGAGTTGTGCTATTTTAAAAACCGTCAGGTAACGCTGCCGGACCCTGTATAATGTCAATGGGCCATATGATATCCCTTTCATTAAAATGTTCATTAAGGTGTCGATAACTAAATAATTAATTAAAGTAAACAACAACTTTAAACAATATTTTAATGAACGCCTTATGATTTCCTCAATTTTAGCGATTCGTTAGTTAATTAACCTATTTAATGAATAAAGTTTGGCAACATCGCACATTACAACGTTGTGTTTGCTACATTGATATTTAGCACAAATGTTGACTTGTGGTAAAAATAGAAACTTCCAAATATTAATGAAAAATATAATCAAACGATCTTGCAACAATAGAAAAATTGATAATTTGCATAATCAACTAGAAACGTTAGATTCCTATTGATATAGAAATAACCTGCTTGTTCTTTAAACTTTTAAACGAACTTTACTCACTTATAAATAATGTATAAAAGAATCAGAATTAATATGAATAAAATATAAAGAACTACCAATATTTGTTCATTGTTAAAGTTACACGCTGTGCACGTGTCCGCCCAATATTCATAAAGTTCTTGGTTAATAAACAATTTTAAATGCTAAAAGTGTACTCACAAATTGTGACAGTGTTAAGTGTAATACACCCAATAATTAAAGCATTAGTATATAACAAATTAGTTATTAACAGAAAACACTCCGTACTACTCATTAAACGCCGAAATTTAGTGTTTAAAAATTCGTCGATATAGACACAAAACCCGTATCAATTAAATCCGCGGTGTCTTTTAAAAAATATAAATCGATTAAAACTAAGAGATTTAAAAACGGAACTCTAAAAACGAGGAAATAAACACGAATTAGTCACAAAATTAAAAATAGCAGTAAATTCTACTTTCATCGAACCGAACGAGACAACAAAAAGGAAGACTTCCAAAAAGAATAAGGGTAAACAATTTCTTAAAATGTTAAATATCGTAAATCACATGCAAAAGCAAATTAATTTTATGAATGTACGCATACCAAAGCTTACAAAGCAAATAAATAACATAAACAGCAAATCTGCGAAAATATCGAACATTGGGCCCGTTCATCAGACACAACAGTTGGGAGTTTACTGCCAACTGTTGGGGAATTCTCTGATGACCGGATTGATAATCGTGAACGTGTTTGGGATTCATTAGATACCAACGTACTACATCACAAACATGTTGAATGTTGAACATTTTGATTTTTTTTAATTCAAGCAATACAGTGAAAAAATCTAGAATCGAATAATCATCCAAATGAAATTATTAATCAACACTTACCAATAATTAAGGAAGTGATGTTATTGATATACAGGATACAGATAGTAGGACTGACAAAAATAATATAGAAAATGTAAACGTTACGTCAATATCAGAAATAAATAACTGTAGTAAACATAGAATATTAGTTTTGGCTGACGGTCTTGGGCGGAATCTTCATAAAACCTTCAAATAGAATTTACCGCATTTTAAAACTGAAATAGCTTTTAAACCAAATGCAAAACTCTTACAAGTGACTGAAGACATGAATAAACTAACGAAGAGCTTTACAACACTGGACTATGTCGTCATCATGGCCGGCTATTCAGACGCAACCAGTGGTGGAAGAATCCAAAGACCAACATTAGATCAGCTTATAAGTTCATTATCGCATACCAATGTAGTATTAGGTAGTATTATAAGAAATGTTACTCGACTAGTAATAGTAAATTTACAGATGCAATAAATAAATGTTTTCTTATTGCCCTTATAAGCCCTTGAAGAAAAGAAGACAGTTGTCAATTTCAAAGACCATAGGAGAACTTAATACCTATGTAGAAATTTGACACAGAAGAAAGAAACCATCTTTAAAGAAACCATCGAGACTACCCGAAATTCCCATCCTCACCTTAAAATGCCGATATCATTGTTTGGTTATAAAACGTCAAATTAAACGATATCGACGACAATAGCATTTTTCAAAAAACAATAGCATTTTCAAAAATTCGAAATTTACAAAAATAATACAGTTCAATTCAACATATTTTTCCAATCAAAATTAAAATAATAATTTAATTGTGCAAGTGATACAATTCAAATGAACATTATCAATGGAATCATCATTTTAATCCTCGTGTAAGTAAATGAATAACAATTTAAATAATTTAAACGATTTAGACGAACTAATAGAACATTTTCAAAACATCGAGATAAACCCTCAAATAAATAACCCTCAAATAAATAACGCCCAAATAAACAACATGGCTTTACCACAAATTTCAGTTAAAGACATTCTAGACATAATTCCTAAATTTGACGGAGAACCTTCAAAATTATCTACTTTCATAAGTTCATGTGAATCTGTAATGGCAATGATGGCACCAAATAACGATGTCGCAAGAACAGGTTTCACATTATGTCACATAAGATCAAAACTAATTGGAAAAGCAGCAGTAATGTTAGCAGCCAGACCGTTTAACACCTTACAAGAATTAAAAGATATACTAATTGCACTATTTGGAGATCAGAGAGATGAAGAATCACTTTTAAGAGACCTTGTCATGATAAAGCAAAAAGCAAATGAAACACCTTTACAATTTGCAGACAAATGTATCGACATTCGATGCCTTTTATTGAATAAATTAGAACTTCAAAATATTCACCAAGATATCAAAGATGCAAAGAGAAATTTATATAATGCAACAACACTAAAAGCATATTTAGCAGGACTAAACAGCCACATGAGTCATCTATTACGTTGTAAATCACCAGCAACAATCGAAGACGCAATGCGTATGGCAGTATAAGAAGAAAATATGAACTACCACCGAACTCAGATACATTCAAATCAAAATTCAGGAAAACAAAATAAAACACCAAATCATAATTTGAGAATTCAACCTTTACCGATTCAAAATAATCCGAATTATCAACAACAACAAAATCCTTCAACTTCTAATCAACAATTTTCACAAAGACAATATCAACAACCAAGACAGTTTCAACCTCAACAACAGTTTCAACCTCAACAACAATTTCAATCTCAACAACAATTTCAACCTCAACAACAATTTGTCAGACCAAATCAAATAAAAAGACAATTTTCCGGAGTAACTAATACCTCAAAACTTCGCAAATTTCATAAACCGACACCAACACCAATGGAAATCTCATCAGGAAATACTGCAATGATATACCCACAACAACAACAACCAAGATATACAGCACAAGAACTCTATCACCAAGAAGACCCTGAACAATTGTATGAACAATTTGAAGAATATGAACAAGAAGATTTCTATGATGGAGAACAATATGAAGAAAATATTAAAGATTCAACAGAAGAAAATTTTACAACACCAGCCTTGAACAACCCCAATACTTAGAACTCAACATCTCGAATTTTCATAAATTACCTTACATAATAATTCCCGAAATTGACGCGAAATTTATGATTGATACTGGATCAACTAGAACCCTAATAAATGAAGAAATTGCAGAAGAATATTTTCCAGACATAATTGAAATAGATCCCTTCCAAATTAAAACTCCACATCAAATTACAAATCATAATTACTCAATAAACATTGGATTATCAGATATATTCAACAGACCAGATATTTTACATAAACATTATATTTTTAATTTTCATAAGGATTATCAAGGATTAATAGGAACCGATTTACTTCAAAAACTACATGCAGTAATAGACTTCAAAAATAATAAAATAGTTACACCACATGCTCAAATTCCACTTCATTTACCAGAAAACAAATGCAACGAAATTATTTTAACATGCAAAAAGAAAATTAAAGTACCATCATTAACACAAATACAAATTCATCTAATGACACATAACTGTGAGAATAAAGAAGGAATGATAGAAAATTACAAATTTAATAACGAATTAGAAATACCAGCAGGAATATGTAAAATAGAAAATAATTCAACAAACATTCTCATAATAAATCCAACTCAAGAAGATATTACATTTATACTTCCAGAACTAAACATTCACTCAGGACCGTTAGAAATTAATAATATTAATTTTGAAGAAAATGAATTAAAAACAGAAATAAACTTTAACGCACTTCAAAAACAAAATTTAAAAAACTTACGTTTAGAACATTTAAACAAAGAAGAATATAAAGCAATTAGAAATTTATGTTATGAATACAGAGATATTATGTACTGTCCAGGAATCCCTTTATCATTTACCAATCAAGTTAAACACTCAATCAGAACAACAGATAATTTACCAATACATACTAGATCTTATCGATACCCACCAATTCATAAAACAGAAATCGAAAATCAAATTGAATCTATGACAAAACAAGGAATAATTAGACCCTCAAAATCACCATGGTCATCACCACTATGGATAGTTCCGAAAAAGATTGATGCAAGCGGAAAGAAGAAATGGAGAATAGTCATAGACTACCGAAAATTGAATGATAAGACTATTGATGATAAATACCCATTACCCAATATAACAGATATATTCGACAAATTAGGAAAATGCAAATACTTCACTACTTTGGACCTAGCAAGTGGATTTCACCAAATAGAAATGGATAAAGAAGACATAGAAAAAACAGCATTCTCGACAGACAAAGGACACTATGAATACCTAAGAATGCCTTTTGGACTCAAAAGCGACCTTCTAACGAGCAATGGATAACGTTTTGACAGGATTAAGAGACATATCCATGGTTTACTTAGATGACGTAATCATTTTTTCAACATCTCTTCAAGAACACATTCAAAGTTTAAAGAAAGTATTCGAAAGACTTAGAAAAACAAATTTCAAAGTACAGCTAGATAAATCTGAATTTTTACAGACAGAAGTTAAATATTTAGGACATATTATCACAGAAGAAGGAATATCGCCTAACCCAGATAAAATTCGAGCAGTTTTAGATTATCCAATTCCAAAGACAACAAAACAAATTAAAGCTTTTTTAGGATTAACAGGATACTATCGGAAATTTATAAAAAATTATGCGAAATTAACTAAACCTTTAACATCGTGTCTTAAAAAAGGCGCAGAAATAAAACATACATCCGAATTCATTAAATCATTCGAAACTTGTAAACATCTTTTAACAAACAGTCCAATACTTCAATTCCCGGATTTTACCAAACCATTTATATTAACAACAGATGCCTCAAATGAAGCATTAGGAGCAGTTTTATCACAGGGAACTGTAGGACAAGATCGACCCATATCATATGCATCAAGAACTTTAAATGACACCGAAAGAAATTATTCAACAATCGAGAAAGAATTATTATCAATCGTTTGGGCAACCAAATACTTTCGACCATACCTATACGGAAGAAAATTCACAATCTACACCGATCATCGACCTTTACAATGGCTAAATAATTTAAAAGAACCCAACAGTAAACTAATGAGATGGAAAATAAAACTTGAGGAATTCGATTATAAAGTAGTATACAAAAAAGGAAAATTAAATACAAATGCTGATGCATTATCTCGAACACCAATCGAAATTCACCCAATAGAGAATTTTTCTACAAAAGGAAATGTAGACGAAGAAATTGATAAATTACTAGATGACATCATTAGAGAAAGAGAAATCTTGAAAACACCAGATATAAATCCATACAATCAACAACCAAATTCATCACAACCTATGATCGATTATTACAACGAAATTCCACTAGAAGACGAACCCATGAACACTGTTCATTCAACACAAACAGATGAACCGAGAGAATCAATAAAAATAAGTGAAGAACCGATTAATAAAGAAAGACGTCAGATAATAATAAAAATATCAGAGAACTCAAAACAATCGAAATCAGAAAAATTAGGACAGAGAAAAATAACAAAAATCTATATAGACGTTAATTACTCAAAACAGGATTTGATAAACATCTTAAAAAATTATACTATGGAAAACGAAACATTTCACATGTTTTCTCCGAGAAAAGAATTGTATACTGAACTTTAAAAACTGTATTCAGAAATATTCAACAACAACGGACCCAAAATAATATGGCATACTAAACAGAACAAAAATTTGAAGACTCAAGAAAAAATTGAAAGCGTAATAAGAATGTACCATGAAGGGAAAACAAATCACAGAGGAGCCATTGAAACATACAATAAATTAAAACAGCATTATTACTTCGAAAATATGATAAGAACAATCCAAAATTATATAAACAACTGCGAAATTTGCCAAAAAGCAAAATACGACAGACACCCACCTAAAATTCCATTGAACGTGACACCGTGTTCAAGAAAACCATTCGAACATTTATTTATGGATGTTGTTCAGATCGAACAAACAATTTATCTTACGATAATAGACTCCTTTTCGAAATTTGGATATGCGAAAAAGATTTTATGTAAAGAAGCAGCAGTTATTGGAAAAGAATTAATTGAATATTTTTCATTATATAAAACTCCTGAAAAAATTACCACAGATAATGGTTCAGAATTTAAAAATACTCTAGTACAAGACCTTTTAGAAGTTCATGCTGTCAACGTTCACTTTATTACACCGGATCACCCAAATTCCAATGGACCAATCGAAAGACTTCATTCATCTGAAGAGCACCAAGAGGAATTTCAACGACAAATTACCTTAAAAGTTTTAATTTTTGATATTAATTTATTTAATGAAATTTCACCTTCATACCGAAGAACTAAAAGAGGATTATTCAACTTTATTGGAACAATTCAAAAAACACTCACTGGAAACTTAGATGCAGAAGACGGTGAAAGATACGAAAACAACTTTAAAAACTTATTTCATAATCAAGAAAATTTAAAGGCTGATATTACAAATCAAATTTCAATCACAAAAGAATTAATAGATGAAACTAATAAAAGTATTTCAATATTAATTAAAAACCAAAACACAATTGTAAATGATATATACACTTTAAAAATGTCGATAACAAAATTATCAGATTGTGCATGGATTCAAATGACAATCAATACCCAACTAGCTTTAATCGCATCGATCAATGAAATCAATGATTATTTAAATCAATTGATAACAGCTCAAAGTTTTGCTAGACATTCAGAAATGCACCCAAGCATTATTAATCCTCTCAAATTACAAAATGAATTGAAAGGAATTCAAGAACATCTGCAAGATACATCTCTTTTATTCGAACCAACATTAGAAAATATGCCTAAATACGAAGAAATTATAAAAGTCAAAACATACCAAAAAGAAATGGTCATATATTTCATCATTAAGATTCCATTAATTGAAAAATCTAAATATAAATATTATCAACTCTACCCTATTCCAAATAAAAATAATGAATTAATAATACCAGATTCTAAATTCATACTTTTAAACGAAAATTCGTTTATCGAAGAAGACCATCGCTGCTTTCACCTTGAAAAATCATCATATTTATGTGAAGCTAAAGTTTTACATAACCTAAACGAAAAAACATGTGCAGTACAATTAATCACTTACGCAAAAGAAAGAAATTGTTTAACTCGAAAAATTTCTAATTTTGGAAACCAAATTATCAAAGTTGATAATAGCAATTCATGGATCATAATTGCTGAAAATGAATCCACTATCGAAATTCATTGTTCAACAAAATTGATACAACGAAAATCACTTCTTGGAAATTATTTAATTTCGTTACCTCATGGATGTAAAGGAAAATTTAATTCAAAAACATTAATATCAAAATTTAAAACAGAATATTCCCCATCGTTAATTACAATGCCTAATATTCGTGTAAAACAAAGTGAATTAAATGTAAACTTAAAAACAACAAATATAACTGGAATTGATATATCGAAATTCTCAACTTTAAAACAACAAATAAACACTTTGGAAAAACACGTTGAATCTCAGCAAATGCTTGAAACCCATAACTACAAAATTAATTGGATGCTAGTTGCAATCTCATGCATACTGATTTTGATAATAATATTGTATTTGCTTAAATATTTTATTAAGAACAGACAAAAATTAAAATCTTTCATAATTAAAAGTAATGCAAATCCTATTAACGTTCCATCTGGACCTTATTAGCCGATGTCACTTCTACGGATGGAGGAGTTATCGCACCACCCACACTAGAATTATGCTTAGAGAAGAATTCTATTTGATATAAATACATCTTATCGCACTATGATGAATTAATTTACGCTGCGACGTTGAGCTTAAAAACTTAAAAAGTTAATCTTCGGTCCGCGAAAGATAACTCGCGCAGCACTCTCGATTGAAGCAAAACATTGCTCTTGTCGATATAAATAAAATAATAAAACATTGTCAATTATTATCTGATACATCACTTTAAAGGAACGGAACTAAAGATTTATCGAAAATATGTGCAAGTTAATTATTGAGCATTATAATAACAGATATAATTCACATCTAAAACAGAACTACATAAATACTACTAATTTAAAAAAATACAGTCAAAACATTCAAATAACAAAGCTCAAAATTTTTGGCCAACGCAACTCAACTAACCGAACATGTAACTATAACAAATCTTTATTTAAAATTGCTACACTTAAACGTCCAATCATTGTTCAATAAAATTAACCTCCTTGATTTATTAACGTCTAGCGAGAATATTGATATTTTATGTTTAAGTGAAAATTCACTACAGATCTGAGATGTCGAAACATTTTCCAAGGGGGTATTACCATTCGGACAGCGATTTTTTGACGGTTTTTCTGATATATATTTTTTTTTTCTCTAAATTTGATACATGCGATTTTGCGGTTTCTTGCAACTTGTTTATAGATTCATAAACTATAAAAAATGATTTTTAATTCTTTTAATTCAAATAAGGCCGTGTCCGCCGTATTTTTCCTCATGGCCGGAAAGATTTGTTCGGTTCTGTGATCTGAAACATAAAATGAAGTAGCAGTCATGAATCTGTAAATTATCTCGAGTTTGAACCACCGACAATAAAAAATCTCTATAAATAACAAAATGAAGGCCATTCGAAAAGAGTCGCTCTTTGTCCACCTTTTTCTGACTTTGTAATGATTCGACCCTAGGTATTGTACAAATTTATAATTTGTATTATTGTTTACGTTGTGTTGTGTATGTAGTAACCCTTTTATTTATTTACCAGGTTCGTTGTTTGTGTCAATATGCATTATCGTAAATACTGTGTCTTTCTTCCCTTTTAATTTGACTAGGAGGATGTATGGACAATAAATAAAACAGGATATGAGCTTAACGTATGCAAAGTTTATTGATCTTTCATGACATTTCTAATGAATTGGTATGTCTTATATTATTTGTATTCACAAAATATATTATCCAACGTTTATGCTTAGAAGTCATGTGCATTTAGTTAAACTCAAAAAAATGTATGACTCTACTTGTGGGAGCAAAATTACCTAGCCCCTGCATTTGCATTACGAGATGGGAAACCCACAAAAACCATCCCGGAGTTAGCATTATGCACTCGACACACATGCGATTAGTTAGTGGGACAATCTCTCACATCGACCCTACACATCAATCGCCATACATTCTCGATTTATGAGTGGAACAACCTTTCACCTCGTTCCAATCATAATCGATTTCTTTTTTTTCTTGTGATTAGTTAGTAGGACATTTAGCGCAATACTAACTCGGATTGGCCTTACACATCAATCGACTGGGTCGATTAGTTGGTAGGATATACCTCGTTTTCTCGCTCAATTCGGCCTTACACATCAACCACCATACATCCCTCATTCGTGTGGTTAGTTAGTAGGACACTTAGCGCAATACTAACTCGGATTGGCCTTACACATCAATCGACTGGGTCGATTAGTTAGTAGGACATACATCGTTTTCTTACTCAATTCGGCCTTACACATCAACCACCATACATCCCTCATTCGTGTGATTAGTTAGTAGGACACTTAGCGCAATACTAACTCGGATTGGCCTTACATATCAATCGACTGGGTCGATTAGTTAGTAGGACATACCTCGTTGTCTCACTCAATTCGGCCTTACACATCAACCACCATCAACTCACTCGTGTGGTTAGTTAGTAGGACACTTAGCGCAATACTAACTCGGACACTTAGCGCAATACTAACTCGGATTGGCCTTACACATCAATCGACTGGGTCGATTAGTTAGTAGGACATACCTCGTTTTCTCGCTCAATTCGGCCTTACACATCAACCACCATACACCTCTCTTGCTGCCCCCCCCCCCTTTTTAAATTATTTCGCCGGTTTTGTTTGATTTAAACTTAGTTGGTTTGATGTAGAATTAATTTTACTCTTACGTGATAGTCTTTCCAACGTTGTTATCCCTAATTCCATTCTCTAACTCTATTCTCAATACTCTTTTTATTAACATTACTTCACTAACTTACATCCCACTGAAACTTCCCATTCTCAACTGTACCCATTTGCATTCAAATACTGACTGTCCTCGTCCCTGTCCCAAAACTAACTGATTTTTAGAATCGCTTCTTTGCTGCTCTCAAAGTTCTCCCCTCCCCTGATTTAGTTGCTTAGACTTTATCTACCATATATGGTCACAAAACCCATCCCTTATTTATTATTTTAAGGCGATGCTGTATTTCTTGGATGATTTTTGTATTAATATTTTAATTTAATTTTGTCAAAAATAATATTTGCACATCACCCCTACTGACCTATTACAACTTTAAGGCTCTCTGAAAATATCAAATAATAATATATTTGAATGACGGTGGTTCAAACTCCAGAGAAAAATGTGGAGAACCGGATAGTAAAAGCTCAAGTGTATCCGTTCTATAGTTTAAAAAGAAAGTTTCCAGCCAGCGAAAAAAAAGTGGCGTCGAGAAAAACGCGTTTACAGTTTTGACACAAGTTTTAACCATTTTTGGAGATTTTTACCTTTAGTCAGCTATGCCAGCTCCGTCAGTAGGCCCTCCTTTTGCTCTAAAAACTCGGTTTAGATGATTTGCTCGTGCCAGCGTTGTTGGATGGCCTCCCGATCTGCTGGCTAAGTTCGGCCCGCGTCTCGCGCTCCGCACCTGAAAGGCGTTGGCTTGCAGGCCGATACGGATTCCCAGTGTCTCCATCGTCTTAAAAACTGCCGAGTATCCGTCGTTGAAGATGCTGGTGGCTAGGAAGGACACGATAGCGACCGTTTTCGTACCACAGTTGAGGTGCTACCAGAGTTGAGGTGCTAACGAATTCGAGTATCGGAAAACGGCTTTAGGGCATGAAACTAGATACTATAAAGCTTCAATAAATGCAAAAAATATAATTCAATTTTTTAAAACTTCCAAATGGTAATACCCCCTTAATAGAGGAACTCCGCAAGTTAGCGTAATAGGACCCCTTATATTTATTTTGTTTATGAATGATCTCCCTATAAATATCAAATCCGGCAGTGTCTTCATATATGCAAATGATGCAACAATTATCACACATGGAAATAGTGGCGACTAATTAGATCATAACATTTACTGTGTCTTAAATTATTTTTACAAATTGTGTGCTCTAAATAAACGTATAATCAATTTTGAAAAAACAACAACAATATTATCTCTAACTTATGTTATAATATTGAATGTTGGGGTGACTCCACTAATATTACCCGTATAGTCATACCCCAGAAACGCATAATTAGACTTATTTATGATCTAAAACCACGAAACTCTTGCACACCGATATTTATTTCAAAGAGAATCCTGACAGTTCCATGCATATATATTTATAAACTATTGCTTATGATCTATGCGAATAAATCTAAATTAATTAATAGCATACCACACAAAAAACCTTATAATACAAGACATAACTTAATACCTACAAAACGTTATATACATGCATTCATTGATAAATCTCCGGAATATGCCGGTATAAGACTCTACAATATTCTTCCAAAAACTCTAACAAAACTTAATTATAAAAAGTTTAAATCAACTGAACTTAATTTTATTGGACAATGCCTTCTATAATATCAATAAGTTCAGATCTTTTGTCAGTAACATTTGGTTCCTAGTAGTCAATGGTTTATGCTAAATTATACGTAATAAATGTATTGTGTTTTTAAATTGTACCTGACATACAGAGAGTTTTATGTAACACCGAACATTTTCATAACGAGAATTTTTTAAGTATACACAAGCATACGTTGTGCATGCTCCGACGCTCGGTTTATTAAAAGATTTAAAGCTATAAACGAGTGTTTTCCACTCCCAGGCTAAGCATGAATTAAAATTTCGAGTTTAGAAAAGCCTGAAAATTTAATTTGGTCGAGTAGGGCGGAGCGGCCAAACTAAATTTTCAAGCTTTTCTAAACTCGAAATTTTACTTCATGCGCCACCGGTACCACCAATGATGCAATGTAAAGTTTAGCGGTGTGTTTTAAACTTCGTAGTATGTCAGTGTTTTGTACCGGTGGCGCATGAAGTAAAATTTCGAGTTTAGAAAAGCCTGAAAATTTGGTTTGGCCGCTCCGCGCTTCGCGCTACGCGACCAAACCAAATTTTCAGGCTTTTCTAAACTCGAAATTTTACTTCATGCTTAGTCTGGGAGTGGAACACAATCATTTCAAGTTTTAAATTGAACTCTGCTAAAAAACAACAAGTATCTCAAGATTTACGGCATATATGCTGTAATTGGGACATGTACACTTGAAAGAAAAACTCCCTCTATGTACAAGTTGAGGCATTAATTGCGATTGATTGGCTACAATTTTTAATGGTCATATAGGCAACTTAATTCACACACAACTTAAAAACTAAAGGTGTCAAATTGTATTGGGTGCAAATGTTCGGTGTTACATAAAACTCTCTGTATGTAATGTTCGCAATTGTAAATGTACTACATCAATAAGGAAGTGAAATGAAATGAAATAAAACACAGAAGTAAGTTTATATCTTATTATATTTTATTTGTTTGTAAGAAAATGCAACAGATTTTAGTAATTACAATTGGGACATTTTATGCGTGCTTGAATTTCTATTGAATTACATACCAATTCTTTTTTGTCATTTTTTTTAAAATCAAATTTGAGGTTGTCTTCTTTTCATTTTCGGTGTGTGGGTATATTTATAGGTGGACCATCGATCTTTTATATTAAATTTCTTCCAAATTATTGTAAAACTCGACCACTTTTGACAAACGTCAAGTTAACGAATGGGCCAAAGAAATATCCCTGTTGTTTACAAAATTATTTAAATAAATTCACTGACTCTAAGGCATTAATGAACAGGAACTCATAAGGATTTTTTACCTACGCCCTCCACTGAGCAAATCTATTTACGTAATGTTTCAATAACATTAAAACAACGTTTAATGTTCATATAACGTTATTTATTTGTTGTTTGCTTAGTGGGCTTACTAGTAACCCCATCATACCACACTGTCATCTTGACGTGTATGATTGACATTACCTACATACGCACGTAATAGCTTTGACAAGTATATTACATGCTGACAGCTAAACAGCTGATTGATAACCGCACAACCAAATGACATTTCATTGATGTATACCCACTGAACAAACACATTGACGTAATGTTTCATCAACATTAATACAACGTTTAATGTTGTAGCAATGTTGATATAACGTTGTTTTTTGCTCAGTGGGTATTGATCAAGTAGTAATTTAGTTTTCATCAATGTCATGTTACTATCTGAAAATATTGAATAAACAAGTTGTTCTTTTATGATCATTGTTTATTTTGTTAGGGCGTAGGTAAAGTATCGTACGTTTCTCGAGTGGTATGGCACTTAAATACTCACTGCGCGGCTCGTGGGCAACATATCCGCTCATATGTAATATGCTGCATATCACTCTCGTGACGTCCCACTGAGCAACTCCATTTAGGTAATGTTTCATCAACATTAAAACAACGTTTAATGTTGCTACAATGTTGATATAACATTATTTGTTTGTTTTTTGCTCAGTGGGGTAATATATTATTAACGGCTGTCGTTAAACCCTTAACGACTGACTGTCTTTAATTTAAAACGAAAGGGAAATTATATGACCCAATGTCTTTTTAAAAATACATAATATCTTATAAAATAGGTTTATTTAAAGTAGTTACGTTGACAGAGAAAAACGTAATTTATATAAAATATATTAAAGTGTCTTAACACAAATCCAAATAAACACAAAACGTACAAACTATAGAAAATGGGAAAACCGCGCGCTATGGCACGCCAAGCGATATTCCCCGGGACGTAGAAGATGGACCCCCACTCTTGAATTTTGAGTTACCATTGGAGATAGGATAGTATCCATCCTCTACACGTCTTGCACGAGCCGTCACTGGTACCGACATCTAGTGCATTTTTGTTAAAACAAATTACTATTTTTACAGTTTCCTGTTAAGAGATTTTCTAGTGGCGCCGCCAAATCATTAGGTAAACCGTTTTGTGAATAAGAGCTATAAGCATTTTGATGTACTAGACAAGGAAGAAATTTGATCTCAGAATTTTTGACACCCCGTGCAACTGTTGTCCACTGTTGTCTTTGATCTGATGAACCGGTCGAACTGGTCCAATAACACAGTAAACTTATCCATAAAGTTCGTGTGCAATTTTTGCTTGTTAGTTTCAACGAACACACATGCCATGTCGGTTAAAAGGACTCTTCCATATATTAACGATCAAGTACGTTCTGTGCAAATGGATATGATGATATCCGAAAAATGCGGACAGTGGTTGCTGTCTTCCTATGCCCCGTTTAAAAACAAGCTTGCGTTTCCCGGGTTTGAAGATAAATCGTTTGAAGAGGTCAGATTGGAGTACTACGAGGCAATCAAAAATGGAACTGTCGAACAATATGTGAGTTTAATAATATTAATTTATGCACAAAGCTGTAAAGCCATGAATTACGAAAAGGAAAGAAATTGGCATGTCACTGCGCATCCTAACTGGCGCGGGTTCCAGTGGCTCTCAAATGTTTTTGTGACCCGACCGTGGCCAACTGGGTAAAGCGCCTGATTCTATTTAACCATCCACACAAACTCCCGAGTTCAAATCTTGCGTACTCATATAAAACTTTTTTTTGCAAAGAAAAGTCAAACAATTTGTTTGTATAAGATATTCTTGTTTGAGTTACGTGAAGGTTAGTTTAATGGTAATTAGTTAAGTTATTCCTTTATTCCTTTTACTTCACTTTTTTATTTTAATTCTATATGTAAAAATCAAGAAGAAATAAATCATTATATAAAATTAACAACTTTAGTTATGGATTTTAACACTTTTGAATTTAATGGAATATTTTATAAACAAACATTTGGCACTGCTTTGGGTAATCCATTATCCCCCTTTTTAGCAAACATTTTCATGAACCATTTAGAAAATATTGCGAAGAACAGCATACAATATTTCCCAAATTTATGGTTAAGGTATGTTGATGATATTTTCACAATTATTAAAACCAATACCGATATTCAAAATTTTACAAATCAATTAAATAAATTATTTACTAGCATAAATTTTACATATGAAATTGAGATCAATGGTCAACTTCCTTTCTTAGACCTACTAGTTATAAAAAACAATAACAAATTATCCTTTAATATTTTTAGAAAACCCACCCACACCTTTAATTACATTCACTCAAGTTCACATAGTCCTTTCAAACATAAACTATCGTCTTTCAATAGTATGATTTATAGAGCTATCCAGTTACCAATATCTGAAGAAAATAGAAAAAGTGAGTTTACATTAATTTTAAATTTAGCCAAAACATTAAATTACGATACTAACATTATTCAGAAATTAATCAATAAACATAAAAGAACACATTCCATTCGTCTAGCATCACGTTTAGAACCAATAATAGAATCTAATACAAATAAAAATTACTGTAAAATTATTCACGAACCAAAATTAACTAATCAAATTAATAAAATTTACAAAAAATTCAATCTTAAACCTGCATACTACACAAAAAACAAAATTAAACTTTTATTGGGGAATACTTTTAAGAAAATTGATGATCATGAAAAGTCTGGGATTTATTCATCAAAATGCAGCAATTGCAACAAAATGTATATTGGACAAACTATACGAAATTTAAAAACTAGGTTTAAAGAACATATTTACCATACTAAAAACCATAACCCAGATAAATCTGCGATAGCTCATCATACATTAACCACGGGACACAAATTTATTATAAATAATTTGAAATTACTAAAAGAATCTAACCATTTTCAACTAAACATGTTAGAAGCAATTGAAATGCACAAAAATAGGAATAACCTTCTAAATTTTGATTTAAGTCCTTTAAACAACCCACTTTTAAATTTAATTCCTTAAACTAGCCTGCCTTTATCTGATTTCAAATAAATCGCACTTGGTTGTGAAAATAGTTGTATTTCTATTTTTATTTATTTACGAAAATGTCAATTAGTTTTTTCTATTGATAAAGGGTACATTGTACCCGAAATGTACATATAGAATTAAAATAAAAAAGTGAAGTAAAAGGAATAAAGGAATAACTTAACTAATTTGTTTGTAGATGGTTATTCCTATTATAACTCATTATTTACACTTAATAGCGTAAAATTCATCAATGCCCACTTGCACCGGCTCTGAACCGGTATTCCTGAAATTGATCGCACGATCGGTCGCCTGCTAACTGTCAAATTCATAACTTAACATGTTGTGAATTTGATAGTTGCGATATCTAAATGACAAATTTCATACGACCGAATCGTACGACCAATTTCGAGAATACCGGCCTTGATTAACTTTCTCGATTAGCTCCTCATTATTTCTTTTTCACTATCTGTTACCTTTTTGTAAATTAAATGGAGATATCCAGAATGTTGTTACTTGGCTTTTTCGGATATTGACACACAAAACATACTACGCCTATGGTAAACGTTGGCTGATTTTTCTCTCTCCATTTAATTGACAAAAAGGTAACCGATAGTGAAACAGAAATCCTCAGAATAAACTTTTCATAATGAGTAGCTAATCGAGAAAGTTAATCAGGGCTGGTATTCCCGAAATCGATCGTACGATTCGGTCGTACGAAATCTGTCATTTAGATAGGGATTTAACAGGGCCTCTACAAAATCTCTAAACCAGCAAATTTTGAAGAGAGACACCCTCTACAAGCGCAGGAGCATAATGGAAGAAAAGAAACCACAATTTATGGTGTGCTGATGTTACAATTTCTGACTTTATCTGTTTGAATAGCAGGTAGTTTCCCTTTTTGCCCTTTTTAAAGCGTTTTAAACGGTCGTTCATGTTCATTTGATGACTTCAACAATTTAACGCATTAATCAATATGTTATGCAATGGTATTATTTAGTTACGTTTTAATCAAACCGATTAAATAGAGCACGCTAATCTAGCAATAAAAAAAATGCAAAATAAGGTTATGATATGGGTTTAAAACGTGTTCAAAACATGTTTAAAACATGTTTAAAACGTGTTTAAAACAGAATACACAGGGCGTTTTTCTTTTGAGTATACATACCCCGATAATTACAGCGTTTTAAAAGTTGTGGGAAATCGTTGTTTTAATGCGGTTAATTTGAGACTTTAAACGAGTGTTTTCCACTCCCAGACTAAGCATGAAGTAAAATTTCGAGTTTAGAAAAGCCTAAAAATTTGGATTGGCCGCGTAGCGAAGCGGAGCGGCCAATCCAAATTAGGCTTTTCTAAACTCGAAATTTTACTTCATGCGCCACGCTCAGAAACACTGATTTACAGTGAAGTTAAAAAAACACACACTTACAACAACGGTTATAGGCAACCTAATATACGTTAGAGTTTATGGGTTGCCTATAATCACTGCTTTAAACAATTTTTTCAGCGCAGAATTTAACTCACGTTTTATCCACATTTACATATTAGATTGCTAAAGCCGTATATTTTAAACATTACGATATTTCAGTGTTTCATACGCGTGGCGCATGAAGTAAAATTTCGAGTTTAGAAAAGCCTAATTTGGATTGGCCGCTCCGCTTCGCTACGCGGCCAATCCAAATTTTCAGGCTTTTCTAAACTCGAAACTTTACTTCATGCTTAGTCTGGGAGTGGAAAGCCCTCGTTTAAAGATTCAAATTGAAATCTTGAACAAAAAACAACGAACGACGAAAAATGTACAGTGAATGCTTATGTATACCTGAAAGAAAAAATCCCTGTATTTAAAAACCACATTTATGCAGACACAGTTTTATTCTAATAAAATGTTGTGTTTGATAATGTAATTTGAAATATTTTTAACAATTTAGCTAGAATTTAAAAACAAACAAAAAACTTTAATGAAGTAATATAAAATATAATTTAGCAAATATTTATTTTTAGCAGTTAAGATAATAAAAAAACGGTTTTAAACAAATCCAACATTTAAAAGATGTTTTAAACAAATTTAAGATTTAAAACATGTTTAAAACAAAACCATTTAAAACATGACGGCTGATTTTAAACATGTTTAAAACACTATTTTAAAACAAAGTGTTTTAAACATAACAACCCTGGTTATGATCGATCATCTAACGAGTGTTTCCAATCCTAGATTAAGCATGAAGTAAAATTTTGAGTTTAGAAAAGCCTGAACATTTGGCTCGGGCATAGCGCAGCAGAGCGACTGAGACAAATTAGGCTTTTCTAAACTCGAAATTTTACTTCATGCGCGACTCGTATAAAACGCTGATTTAATGTGTAATGGTCTATAACCAACCAATTAGCAAGTGAAATAAGTTTAGTACGACAATCATCAATTCTTTGAATGACGGAAAAAGTGCTATAATGAACATATATATTATTTTTGTATTAACGACGTGAACACTATCTACTGTCAATAGCACTGCTCAAAAATTCACAGCAGATGGCGTTCACATCGTCAATTTATATGTAAATTATACATGACTACTAAAATGGTTATAGATGTTTAGTTTTCTTCTGGATTTTAAACAGCACAATCAATTGACATTTATAATAGTCATTTTGTGAGTACATTAGACAAGACTATTGGCAGTAGATGGCGTTCACGTCGTCAACCTAAATGTAAATTACATATGACTATTACAATTGCCAATTTATATTGCAATTTGAAATCCAGAAGAAAATAAAAATAAATAATAAAAGAAAATAATAAAATAAACCTTACTCAATCCCAATTATGAACCTCTTTTCAGATTTTTTCTATCGGTTTTCCTTCCCTATTAAGCTGAGACATCGAGTTTCTCACCTTGTACATTTTATATGTAAAATGTTAATCTTTTGTTTTCGTAAAGATTCCCTTGGAAACAGTTGAGTAACTCACTTATTTGACAACTCCCAAGACCCATAATTTGCTTCCATATCACCCCTGAAGACGGGCATCCAACGATACATATTTTACCAATTGTGATGTATTTTAAACTAACGAGTGTTTTCCATTCCCAGACTAAGCATGAAGTAAAATTTCGAGTTTAGAAAAGCCCCGCTTAGAAAATTTGTCGAGGGTCGCGCAGCGACCTGAGACAAATTTTCACGGGGCTTTTCTAAACTAGAAATTTTACTTCATGCGCCACGCGTATAAAACACTGATTTAAAGTGAAGTTAAAAATGCACTGAAAACCAACAAACCTTCGATATTTTTTTCAAAATTAGATGTGTTCTTTCCTATCCATGCAGTAAACCTTCAGATTTTCGTTGTTTTCTTGTAAAAAAACTTCGATTCCCTGTAGTCCTTCGGTCTCCGAAGACCATGATTGGTCCTTCGAGCTGTAACCTTTGTAAAATTGTAATAAACTTAGTAAACTTAGTAGAGCGATTCTTTAATTTGAAACTTCTAAGAACGAGTGTTGTCCACTCCCAGACTAAGCATGAAGTAAAATTTCGAGTTTAGAAAAGCCCCGCGTAGAAAATTTGTCGAGGGTCGCGCAGCGACCCTCGACAAATTTTCACGGGGCTTTTCTAAACTCGAAATTTTACTTCATGCGCCACGCGTATAAACCACTGATTTACAGTAAAGTTAAAATATATAACGTTCAGATGTGATGATCAATATTTACCGAGATGTAAACGTCAGATACGTTTTAAAAAATTCAACCACCCCAAGTCGGACAAAATATAACGCTACGCGCTGGCTGAAAACAAATAGACTTCTTACTACCTGCTAATATCGGGTTGACATTGACATCAAAAAATGCGGTTGGTGTTCATAATTGAGTGCTCGGTCTCTTTCCCCTTACCCTCCAACATTTTTGGAAAGAGATAGAAATCTGAAAATTTTAGATATTTTCGTGTCGTTGCGGATTTAACATGTTGTGAATTTGACATTTGGCTGGCGACCGAGCGTGCGATCAATTTCAGGAATACCGGCCCAGAGCCGGTGCAAGTGGGCATTGATGAATTTTACGCTATGAAGTGCAAATATTGAGTAATAATAAGAATAACCATCTACAAGTTGATTGTTTGACTTTTCTTTGCATACAAAAAAGTTTAGTATGAGTACGCGAGGTTTCAACTCAGGAGTTTGTGTGCGTAATCAAATAGAATCAGGTGCTATACCCAGTCGGCCACGGTCGGGTCACAAAACATTTTGAACATGCGCCAGTTGGGATGCGCAATGACATAGAGGCATAATACTGCATTTACGCCGAGAAATTTGACAAGTGGCATGTAAAATATACTTTAAAATATTGAATATAAATCTTGATCATCTAAATAGTATATGAGGCCCGCGAAGAGAAAAGTGTAGAGACCCCTGTTCTAAACCTTTATACTTTAGCGACGATGAGTATAGACAAATAATACTGTGGTGGGATGGGCGTTTGTTTATCTCCTCAATAACCTTCAAAATTCAAGTGTGGTACATCACCATCAGGTCCCCGTTCATCAAAATGTTTAACATTCAACATGTTTGGATTTGTTTTTGATGTATTTTGTACGAAAATCCTAAACACGTTTACAATTAACATTCTGGTCATCAGAGAATTCCCCAACAGTCGGCAGTAAACTCCCAAATGTTGTCCCTGATGAACGGGCCCGTTGAGCCCGTTAATCAGAGACAACAGTTAGGAGTTTACTGCCAACTGTTGGAGAATTCTCTAATGACCGGTTTGTTAATCGTGACTTTTACAATCGTACGAAATACATTAAATGCATTAAACTATACGCTGTGCGCCGCTTCCTTTAGTAAGAGATAGACATATAAACAAGGCTTCTATCCTTTTGTTACTCATGCAAAGCAATGAAATCAGTGCTGCACCCCACTTTCTCAGCATAGTGGAATCATAGCAAAAATAACCATTGTCCCTCTATTGAAAGTTATTTAAAAGAAAAATATTTGGTATTGTTTCACAAATTAAAAACTCTATTCTGACTAGTTTCGGTTAGTGAGACCACTACTTTGAAAATGGTCTAACAAACCAAAACTAGTCAGAATAAAGTTTTTAATTTGTGAAATAATCTGATGTGTTTTTCCTCTCAATAACTTTACATACTGTAATATATTTCAAAGTGCCAAGTGAGAAACTAATTCAAGAAAAAAAGGTCCCTCTTGTCTATTCAATCTTTTAGCTTTTATAGATATCGCCCATTGTGTAATAAAAATTACAATATCCCAAAATAAGTGTCCGATTTACGATTTTTTTTTGCCCATAAATATGTGTCCAAAAAATATTTATTGCACATAAATTAAAGACCCAATTATTAAAACAATCAGCCTTATTCTGTACCTTAAAAGTTATATTTTAACAGTACGTTATCCCTGGGGGCCACGTTAAATGACGATTTGGTATTCCATATCTCCGCAAACCTTTATCACGCTCAACGTTAAGCGAGAAGACACGTTAAATTTTAGTTTACGTTGAAAATTATACGCACCAAAATCGGTGGTGTTATGGTAACAGTTTCGCAGTTTCTGGATTAATTGTCTATATAATAGTGTTAATGGATGCGGATAAAGTAAACTTTGGAGGTTTAGTGAAAATTTTTAAGCCAAGTGTAAGAATTATGACGAAATAAATAATTTTGTAGCCACATTTTTAGGTTATATATTTTTAAACAAATTATGATATAAAATAAAAAATAAAAATTTGTGGTTATTTAATAGTGTTTTATTCACAAATTTAGATGTTTATTTTTGTCTTCTCCACTACCCTTAGGCGGAAGTTCCTGCTTTTACCCACAGCACCAGATTACATTTTTACGTCTGACAGCCTGTGGAATGTTAAAGTTTCTCTAAGCCTGTATCAAAACTATCTTAACATTGGTCGATCAACGTGTATCAATACGGAATGCGAAATTATTCGGAAACGTTAGTTATTAAACTTAACGTTTGAGGTACGGAATAGGGCCGAAATGAATTTAGCTTATTTAGCATTGAAATTAAATGGTACATTTGAACTTTTCTCACAATACCAATGTCACTGTTAATTATTAATAGTAAGAATTTCTCTCTTTCTTTGTAAGTGATCCTTTCCCATATTGGATCGATAATTGTATTTCTGCAGTATGGTCACAAAATTGAAATCGTTTGTACAGTGGTCACCTTTGGTTGTTTCTGTAGGGAATTTCAGTCAGTAGAAGAGACAGAAGAAAACGGATGGCGCATCTTCGATCTCTTTTTTCAAGACAAACTCAACGGTGAAAACAAAAATCGGCTATTGCCTTTTGTTTTCGAGTTATAACCAAAAACTAATTATATTTCGTTTTTGATTTTTATTAGTATCTCAGTTATTTATTATTTTATCAAAATGAGAGTTGCATGTTCTTCAGGCACTTTTGTGGGACAATCAAATGAGATAAACAGATTATTGATATCTTTAGTAATAAATAAGATACAATTTCTCTTTTTAATCATGTAACATATGGGGAGGATATATTTGCATTTTCTTCATCACTA
Organism: Philonthus cognatus; assembly: GCA_932526585.2. NCBI lineage: Eukaryota > Metazoa > Arthropoda > Insecta > Coleoptera > Staphylinidae > Philonthus > Philonthus cognatus. Next base: position 76,006,317 of record OW052241.1, read on the forward strand.
AAATTCTTCATAATTATTGCGAGTATGCTTTTTAATTGATCGCAGTAAGCGTGTTTTAGATTAATTTGTTTGGGGGCATATAAATGATAAATTATATAAAATGAGAAAATATAATATTGATATTTTAAGAGGAAATGCTATCGCTTGTATACATTTAATTTCAAATATTTATATTCATAATGCAAGTAGGAGTGTCATTAATGGATGCAACACATGCATTTTAAATAATAGACATCAGTTTGACATTTAATTTTTGTTTTAATCTTTTAAACATAGATTAATTCAGCTGTTATCTTCCTTTATAGTATTTAAAATGTGTTAAAAATAGTATATTAAAGTATAAGTGGATATTTAGGTCTTTAAAGCACGCACGATTTTGCAAGCACGACGGCGCCAGCCGGAGTGCTTGCAATAGAGTAAGTGCTTTAAAGACCAGATATCCACGCATACTTTACGCTATTTTTTTTATTGATGCATTTAAAGACCATAAATTGGCCCGAAATTTTGAAATTTCGAGCATGTTTAACATGACGGAATCAATATACCTTTGGTTGTCAAGGTGTGAAATAAACAAATTATCAATTTCTCATCAGTTTGTCATTACCCTTTGAAAATGCAATCAAAGATTGATAGCTTGAGCGCTAAAGCTGAGAATCGGTTGATTCCGCAAAAGTCGGAAGTAGCCTACAAAAAAGAGTACAACCGTTTGATTAGATGGATGGAAGAATGCCAAGTTGCCAGTGTAACAGAACAAGTTATGCTTGCGTACTTACAGGAATTGTCAGAGAAGTACAAGTCGTCCACAATGTGGGCCATACATTCCAAATTACAATGTATGTTACGATTACAACAGGGAGTGGATATCAAATCATTTGGAAAAGTGCAAGCATTTATGAAGGCGATTAGTAAGAATTGTAACGCAAAAAAGTCCTATGCCTTTAGAGAGGAAGATTTAAGAAAGTTTTTTGAAGATGCTTCAGATATAACGTATTTGTTTTTGAAAGTTGTTGCCATTTTTGGAATCTTTGGTTCTTGTCGCAGATGCGAATTGTGCGATATGCGTTTATCCGACATTAAGGAAGAGGGTAATACCTTACTTATTCTCATACGTCCGTCTAAGACAGAAAAGGCTCGGCGTTTTACTGTCGCTGACAGTAATGGTATACCCTACGTTGGGTTTATTAAGAAATATTTGTTGTTGCGTCCTCACAATGTGAGTACTGACCGTGTTTTCTTACGCTTTGATAAGGGAAAGTGTACTAAACAAGTAGTGGGTATTAATACTTTTGGTTTATGCCCATTTCAAATTGCACTTTTCCTTAACTTAGACGAACCAAAGAAGTACACAGGACATGCGTTCCGGCGTACTTCTGCAACTATTATGGCCAACGGTGGGATGACTATAGATCAAATACAGCGGCAAGTTGGTTGGAAATCGGCATCGGTGGCTACTGGATATGTCGAAGAGTCCATCAACAATAAAAACAGTGTTTCCAATATTATATCAAATGCTATTAGCGGAAATACGAATGCATGCACATCTGGAAGTAAATCAGTTACCAATGTTCATGTGAGCAATGTTGATTCCGAGTTAAAGCACGGAAATATTAATTTTTCAAATAATACAGATTGTATATTCAATATTTATTATAAATAAAATGAACGAGTTATTAAAGTTTAATAGATAGTGACATTTATGTTTGACTTTAAGTTTGAATTGACGTTGTTGTCCTTAGCAACTTTAAAACACGCGCGTGTTTTAATATTGAATTTAAACACGCTGCGAAGTATTTGAAATAAGACATATGATGCATCAATAAAAAAAAAACTATTATTACCTTAAATGAAGCATTCTCACTAAAATTGTTCATACTCTGACAATAAAAAAAAAAACTTTAACAAGCCTACTCATTTCAATGAGACATGTTGAAAATGTTTTAAGAGAAAAATATAGATTTTTATAAAAACGCAAATATAACATCATTATATGATACGTCACTGAAAAGAGTAAAAAATAACATTATATTTATTATTATTGAAAATATAAACATTCTCTTAATCCCATTTATTAAGATAAAAGTTGTATGTTCTTTATGCACTTTTTGAGGGGAATTACCCTCAAAAAAGTGCATACAGAACATACAACTTTTATCTTAATAAATTAATAAATAACTGAGATATTAATAAAAACCAAAATGGAAAATATTAAGTTTTTAGCTGTAACTCGAAAACAAACGAAGGTAGCAGTTTTTTGTTTTCGCCGTTGAGTTTGTCTTCAAAAGACATCGAAGATACACTATCCGTTCTTTCTATCTCTTCTACTAATCAAGATTCCCTACAGTAACACCCTGTACATTAATATTGTCACTTTTAGTGTCAAATCAGTATTACAATCAGTATTGTTAACTCCTTTCTTATGGCCCAAAAATAATTCGGCAGGATCTTTTTCCTATTTTCTTTATTGCACGGAAAACCACGTCTTTTACATCATCACTCCTCCGCTACTTTTCTACTACTCCCCTCTCTCCCACTCTTTCCTAACAATATTAAAAACATTTGGCTATAAATGTATATTTTCTTCCAGAAAGAACAACTTCGAGGTTTATTGCAAGAGGCGATAAAGAAGATTCGTACTTTGAAAACCCCGTCCGAGGAGACCGTCAACTTGATAAATGAAATTTATAACACACCGCTGAATCCAAACAGAGACCATCTAAATATTTTCACTAATCAAACAGCATCAGTTAATCAAAGCACTTTCGGAGACTCTTTATTCTCACCAGCCAACCAACAAACAATCTCATGCTTTAACAAGACAACAACGAATTCTCTGTTTAACAAACGACCACTACAAAGTCCTTTCGGGGGCTCTTTATTTTCACCGGCCAACCAAACAACAACCTCACCTTTAAATAAAACAGCAACACATCATCCGTTTAACAAAGAAACTCAAAGCACTTTAGACGGCTCTTTCTTGTCACCGAAAAGCCAATCAACAACAAATTCACTTTTTAACAGCAGGCCATTATTCCCACTGGTCAACAAACAAACAACCTCACCTTTTAACACAAACTCCACTTTATGCGCCGAAACATCAAGCAATTCACCAATTAATACAATAAATTCTCCGTTTAGTAAACAAACTACAACAAACTTACCATTTAATTCGCAAATTGATAAGTCTCCGATTAGTTCTCTGATTATTAATAATAACTCACCAAACCAAAAAGCAATGTATTACAAGTGTTGCAAGGACATATTATGCAAAACTGTGATGTGCATATCCTGTGGAAATTCCTTTCATCGAGACTGTACAGAACAACTGAGCAAAGTGCAAGTTTTGGACGAAAATCGTGTTATATGCTGCCATGAGGAACATAAACCCAATCGAGAAGAAAAAGATTATGAACTGCTTCGTCATGAAAATAATGCTTTAAGGATGGAAACTGAGCTTTTCAGAAGAGTAATTGCTGAAAAGGACAAGAAATATGAAATACAAAAGGAAAACATGAAATTATTAATGAAAAAAATATCATTAATTGAATCAAAACAAACCAACCATCCTTGTCCAGTACCAATTTCAAATGATGTTGCAAGCGACATCTACCAACTTAGATCACTGTCCGTTAATGAAATGGATAAAAATCCTGCCAAACCAACTAAAAGTCAAGGAGACTGAGAGGGATCGACCATAATAAAATCCATAAGAAAACACTAAAGAAGAATTCGACAATAGACGGATATAATAAGACTGTGGCATGGAAATGGACCCAGTTGGAAAATTTGAGAAAAATACAAAAAGGACGCAATAAAAGAAAATGTTAAAATAGCAGCTCCTAATATTACTATTGTAACATTGATAATGCTTTGTATACAAAAAAGGTGATTGGGTTTTAAGTGTTTTTTATGTTTAAATTAGTATTTTGATTAAAAAAAATGTATTATACTTACATTAAAATGTGACTTATTTTTATATTGTTATTATATTAAAATATATTAATATTATTGTTTAATGGTTTTCATATTATGGATAATTTAACGTACACGGTAAGTTAAAATAAATTTCTTGTTCAGGACCCGTATTCACAGCATTGATGCAAGATGCAATTTGTCATCAGTCAAAAATTGCACTGAAATTACGTCATTTTGGTAAGAATTTACCAAACCGTATGGAGTAAAATAACGTCATTTTGGAGCAAGGTCTCATCGATGACAAATTCCATGCGTGCTGTAAATACGGGCCCAGGAATAGAAAAAAGTAGAAAATATTTGTCGTTGCTCTGTTTTGTTTAGTTTTGTTTTCGTGACGTGGAGCCAACATTAGCTAGTATTGTTATTACGTCTTTATATGGGCCGATTCCGTAAGCGAATTTTAACGTATACCAGGTGTTCCATAAAAAACGCCCAACGCCATAACTTCGTTATTTTTTGACCGATTTGAATGAACTAAAAAACCATGTCAATGGCCATTTAAATACTAAGAAATGACATCAGTATTAATTATTTTCAATAATAACTCCATTGCCAAATAATAACTAACTTAACATTTTTTAATGGCTGCTTATAAGTTTTTAATTTTATTACATTAGACATTATTTTTCTGAATCCAATAATGCCCAATTTTTTGTTTTTTGTTTAATATATTTGTGGAAAAAAAAAAAAAAAATAAATCTTCTATTTAAAACTATATTTAAAAAAAAATATAATTAGTGTGCCTTGTGAAAAAGTTACCAATGTCATTTTTTGTAAGGTTATGTCAAACATAAATAATAACGACCCAACAAATAAGTATTAATGTTACAATTTAATGTGGAATAGGATAAATAACTAGTGCTAGTATTAATTTAACCCATTAAGTGCCATTGATGCAATAACGCAACATTATTATATTATGTTTTTATTACTAACTAAATAAGTTAATTTGATAATAATGCATAAATATTTATTTAAATATCAAAACATTTACATTTTTTTTACACATTCTCAAGTCAGGTCAAATAACACTATGTTTATTATTTGACCTGACTTGAGAATGTGTAACGAAAAATGTAAATATTTAAATATTTATCGAATATTACTCATTTTTAAAGTGTATTTCTAACTTCACAATATTTTAGTTTCTTATACGCATGGCGCATGAAGTAAAATTTCGAATTTAAAAAAGCCTGAAAATTTGGTTTGGCCATAAGTTAATGAACACCTAGTAAACGTAGGAGAATTTTGATGAAATTTGCAGGGAATATGTAGTTTATTCGTATCAAGAAACGATAAACATTTCAACAAGATTAAATTAATAAATCTAGTTGTCATAGACAATTAAACAAAACCTGTTTGTTTTTTTAGTTAATAAGTCGGCACTTTAAATTACACTTTTAAGCATATTTAGTCTTAGTCGATTGTAAAAGAATGCCACTTATTCGAAGATGGTTTGATCGCTACGCGATCTACATTTTCAGGCTTTTCCAAACTCGAAATTTTACCTCATGCTTAATCAAGAAGTGGGAACCTGCCTTGAGTTGAAACTTTTATAAGAAACAATGAATAACTCAAAAATTACAGCGTACACATTAGGATATGTATACTTAAGACATATATTCGCTGTATCTTACAAAAAACATACAAAGAATTCAACCTTGTGTAATGAACTAAATAAAAGTTATGATTTTTACAAATTTGAAGAATCTAACGAGTTTTTCCACTCCCTGATTAAGCATAAAGTAAAATTTCGAGTTATTTTTGGGTTTTTCTAAACTCGAAATTTTACTTTATGCGCCACGCGTATAAAACATTGAATGTTCGTTTGCTTTATCGTGCTTACCATCTCGCAAATTATTAGAGATAAAATTATTAGGTACAAAGATGGTTAAATTAGACAAATCTTTTCATTTTTAATAAAAAATAAAACTGCATTAACAAATTTCATCCAGCCTCATTTGTTTTCAAGATATGGCGAATAAAGTGAACCTCAACAAAATTTTCTTTTTGCTATAACTTTGTTAATTAGAAAGATTGCGAGCTGAAATTTGAAATGTACCCCGAATAGCATTTGAGAAAGACAAGAAAATACAGGGTCTTCCATTTCAACATACGATATCAACTTTATTTTTTTTCTTATGAGAGCCCTATGACTGTTTCAATTGCCGATAATGTAAAAATTGTCGAAAAGTGATGAAATGTCAAAAAATCGCATAAAATGCGAGAATTTTCAAAAAAAGTGATGACAAGTTGAAAAGAAGTCTTACAAGTTAAGTGTGAGAATTGTAAAAAAGTAAGAAAAATTCTTAATGATTATGAAAACTTTAAATTATTTTTTATTAACAGAGCTATAAATTCTGAACTTTACAATAAATCAGTGTTTTATACGTGTGGCGCATGAAGTAAAACCAAGTTGAGAAAAGGCAGAATTTGGATTTGGACGCTGCGCAAAATTTTACTTAATGCTTAATCCGGGATTGGAGAACACTCGTTAGTGAACAATCGATAAATTTTTAAAGTTTTTTTTTATTTATAAAAACTCGAAGGTTCTTAAGATTTTCGGCAAATATTAAAAATAAATTAAAATTAAACAGTTTTCGTGAATGTCCATCATTATCTTTATTTTCTTTTTCAAATACGCTTTGTAAATAAGCTATTTAAATACGCTTGAATGAATTTCCAAGGTTTTTGTTAATATACAAATTCATGAATTTTCATGTTTTTTGTCAATTCCTAAAATCTTCACGGTTCTGGTTTTTATGTTTTAAAAAAAATTCATTTAACTTTTAAAACTGACGGTTTTCCAGATTTTTCTAGATTTTTATTAATTCTAAAAATTCTGATACTTTTGATGAAATTTTCGTCAACTCAAAACATGTTGCTGTTGAACAATAACAATAATAATAATAATGTATTTATTTAGTTTTTAAATTTAATTATTGATTGCATCGCGTGATAATTTCATCGCCATGAGAATCGCACACCATCTGTTAGGTTATAATTTCCCGCACCGCGCACCTGTTCTCTATGAAGCCCCCACCGCACCCGATGATGTAATTTGCGATTATGTTTATCTCGGAGTTAGTTATCTGAATTATTCTATGCAAAGTTAGCTGTTTGTTAGTTTCAACCATATATGCATTAGTCTAATAAATATATGGTTTGAATAAACACGGGCATGATGTACAACGGAAACTGCGGAGATTGGTGTGAAGATAAATTGTTTGAAGAGGTCAGATTGGAGTATTACGAGGCTATAAAAAATGGAACTGTCGATCAATATGTGAGTTTGTCATTATGTACAAGTATTAATATTTTGTCGGACATTGGGTGATACACAGGGTGTCCCGATTAAGCAGTCGATGCATGAATGTCTTCTAAACGGTGAGAGATAGAGATTCAGTTAAATGAGAGACCCTCTACCAGAGCCCTGCACGGGCCGATTTTTTTGGACCCGGCCCGCTAGCAAATTTACAAGCCCGGCCTGGCCAAGAAATAATTGACTTGAGTCCGGCCCGACCCAACCCGAGTAAATAATTGAACAGGCCCGGCCCGGCCCGGTCAATATTTTCGTCTGAATATTTCAAAATTTTTACGGAATTCTAAAACACTAGTTTATAAAGGTTTATCACACTTGTAAATATATATTTACTTGTTTATATAGTTCGTCCGAGAATGCAAGCAATATCTAGTTGTTTTCATTGCCATTCCGACATCTCTAAATTCCCTAAGCAAAACGTTAAAGCAAGCGTTAAATATATGATGTTTTGTTGGTAAGACCTCGCAGCGTTGCCGCGTCATCACATTATTGTCAACTGTTGACAGCGTGTGACGTGTGAAGTTTAGTTGCCGTTATTATTTTTTATTCCATTAAAAAATCAGTTCTTATCAGAACTCTTCAATTACTTTGAAAGGGAGCGAGATAACAATGGAGCCGTTTTGCCTGTCTCCCAGGTACGCCAGAGGGTGGCCGACGTACTTCGATTAGATCACAGTACTGTATCTAGAACAATGAGTGCTTCCAAAAGTGATGAAGGTTTACAAGAGCCAAAAAAAGGTGGACCACGAACTAGACCCGTTGTGACTATTTCTAAAAGCCAACAAGCTGCGATACGTAATGTAATTTATGACATGCATCAACAACGTAAGTTTACATAAATGATATTTTCAATTGAATTTTTAAACAATTTTGAATTCAATTTTAATTTAAACATATTTTGAATACAAACTGTTTCAGACAAACATATTTCGCCCAACACGCTGCTACTAAGTTTAAAAGAGAGATGTATTTTTGAAGGTGGACGTTCTTCACTAGAAATTATTTTAAAAGAGATTGGTTTTAAACATGTAACTGATAATCCTAAAAGGAGATTAATGGAAATGCCTCACATAGCGTCTACATGAGTGACATTTTTAAGGAAATATGTGGAAAATCAGAAGAGCAATGAACGGGAGTTCGTCTATTTAGACGAGACATCGATATTCCAAAATGGGACAATAGGACGATCCTGGCAGGATAAAAACGTAAAGAGCGTTAGACGCATCACATCAGATGGCAAATGGATTCATAGAACACGCGGAATTTATTTTTGCCTCCAAAACTGCGGATCCGGACTACCACGGGAAAATGAATTCCAAAACATTTTTGCTGTGGTTTGAGGAACGCTTACTCAAAAGCTTGCAAAATCCATCAATTATAATCATGGACAATGCAAGGTACCACAGCACAATAGTGAATAAATCACCGACAACTGCCTGGAAAAAGGACGACATTAAAGAATAGCTGCACAATAATAATTTGGTGTTCGAAGAACACTTTTTGAAAAATGAACTCATAGAAATTATTTCTTTGAACAAACCGCGAAATGAATATATTGCCGATACATTGGCGGAAAAATATGGCCATAGTGTCTTAAGGCTGCCCCCATATCATTGCTTATTTAATCCAATTGAAATGATATGGGGGACGTGTAAGACCTATTACAATAGACATTTAGGTCGGGATGGCTTAAGCATTGAAAATTGCCTTGCCATGTGGAACGAGGCATTGGGGATGGTGACTGGAGAAACATGGGCAAATACAATTCAAAGCACGGAGGATGTCATACGAAGCTGGTGGGAAAGAGAGCAAGTGCTTGACGCAGAAGACATCCCACCACTCGTAATAAATCCAGGCGAAGACTCCGAGTCTGAGGAAGAATGAATCGTAATAACATAACAGATATTGTAATATTAATAAAACTTTAATTAAGAAAAACTTTGATTAGCCTAATAATGCCAATTAGTACTAACATTTCAATGCACGTTTAAATTCATATTGATAAATGGCAGATATATGTTATTTGGTTCGGATCTGCGCCCTCTTCTTGATGCGCCACTACAGCTAAGCCTTAATACACCACTTTTTAACAATTCATAACTCAACGTTAGGCATCTAGCTCCTAACGTTTTCGGACGAGTTTTTAGGTTATGTTGAATGTTTATTACGAGTAAACATTCAACATAACCTAAAAACTCGTCCGAAAACTCTTGGCAACAATGCGGGGACTTTAAACCCGTTGACATATTGCCTGGATTCTTGGATACACTATAGATACAGTTTACAAATAAAAATAAAAACAAACTATAAAAAAACAGTCAGACTCGGCCCGGCCCGGTCTCATATTTTGGATTGGAAGATCGGGCCCTGTCCGGCCCGCTTGAAAATTTTCGAGGCCCGGCCCGTGCAGTGCTTTACCCTCTATATCCGGTATAAAACTAACCAAAAAGTTGAACGTTTAGAGCACACTGCGAAATACTGATTTTAGCGTTATTAATAATGACAGAAAGATAATATTTTGTCATTATTAAGGCACTTTTTTATGCATTTTAATAATATGTGGTGTAAGCCAACTTTGACGTTCATACGAAAAAATAAAGTTAATATGCGTATCTTAGAAAATATTTGCCTAATGGTAAAACTAACTATATATTTTTAAAAAAACATAAAAAAGTACATTAATAATGTCAAAAAGTCATCCTTTATCATCAATTGAGAAATAATAACCAATATAAACATATTTCTATATCGCGAGATCAAACCCCAGCTCAAGTGGAATTATACAGAGAGACCAAAAAGGAACTTCTACAACGTTCATCTTCAGGAGAGACTGATCTCAGTATCAAATATATACGCGGCATTCTAACAATCGTCACTTTATCTGGAAACTAGGAAAACTAAATTCGTCCAACATGGACCTTCTCAATGTTTGCTATCATACAGTTTTCAATAGCATATGTAATACTGATTTTGATGTTATATGTTTTACAGAAACCTGGCTCTGCGATTCTGTCCTTTCAAGTGAGCTTTTTACGAATAAATTTAATGTCGTAAGATGTGATAGGAATATTAAAACTACAAACAGAACAACTGGTGGGGGTGTTTTGGTTGCATTCAATAACAACATTTCATTTGAAAGTGTTGATATTCCGCACATTGATGACCAGGCGTCTTTAATTGATTTTGTTTTGTGTAAATGCTTCACACGGACATCTTTTTCCTACGTTATGGTTCTTTATATACCTCCGGATACCTCCTTAAATAAGGTAGAAACATTATTTGAAACTGTTTCGCTACATCTTTTAAACCAACCGATATTGATTCTTGGGGACTTTAATATACCAAGTTATTCTGATAACTCGACACCAAATAATAGAAAATGCTTAGCATTATCTAATCTCATACAACTACTAAAATTAAAGCAGCTAAATAACGTACGCAATTCTAACACTAGATTATTAGACCTAATTTTATGCAATTTTAATAACGTTGTCAGCGTTGTAAGAGATGAGTACCCAATGGTAACGGAGGATGACCATCACCCTGCATTATGTATTTCATTTGATTCAGTTATGAACGATAATAAACAATGTTCTTTTCCTTCTAATGATAATTTAAGATTTTAACTTTAAAAAATGGTGATGTGTCCATCATAGTACTTTCCCCCGTAAATTGCGTATTAAATCACTTTTAAAATATTTGTAGCATTATTATTATCAAAATATCTTCAACTTTTTGATAACTACAACTTTTATATGAAACATTTTTCAATTGTATCAACACAAACACTGAGACAAACCAATGACTAGATAAAAGAACATTATTTATTAATTATCTCAAAAACTAAGAGTGCTATGACAAAAAGTAAAGATACAAAAAATCTTTAGTATTTTATTACCTACAACTATTTTTCAATTGTATCAACACATACACTGACACAAATCAATGACTATATAAAAAACACTATTTATTAAATATATCAAAAACTAAGAGTGCTATGACAAAAAGTGAATCTACAAAAAATCTTTAGTTTTTCATTTCCTACAACTTTTATTTGAAACATTTTTCAATTGTATCGACACATACATTGTCACACACCAATAACTAGATAAAACACACAACTTTTGAAATATCTCAAAAACTAAGAGTGCTATGACAAAAAGTAAGTAAACAATACATCTTAATTTTGTTATTATCTACAACTTTTATTTGAAAGAATTTTTTGTTTGATGAACATTTATTGACAAAATCTGAAAAAACTGAAAAACGCTAAGAGTAAAGTACCACTTCCGGTTTTCCGATTTTCACCAAAAGCTTTTTAGTTCTTCCGATTGTAACAAAAAGCTTAAGTTTCAAGTTTCATCTCGATATCTTTAGCGGTTTTTGCGGTACAGCGCACACAGACTCACACACAGACACACAGACAGACAGACATTTTTCAAAAATGGTCTTATTCGACTCAGGGGACCTCAAAACGGATATTTCCGCTAAAATTTTTGATTATAAAATTTTCACGAAAACAATACTTTCCCTTTGTATTACATACGGGGGAAAGTAAAAACTAACTATGTAAAACTCTAAAGACTGTTATTCTTTACTTCACTTTTTAAAAAGTGAAGTAAGGAATAACAGTATTTTTTAGTGTAATAATCACTTCACGTAAACTCAATAACATACAGTTATCTAAAACTCTATGAATATTTAATTAATGTAGATTGATCGTTTCTTACAAAAATTCTAGATGTTAACAAAACCTGTGAAGCATTCTATGCGAGACTGTTTAATACCTTGTCAAATTCTGTTCCATTAGTAAAATATGCAAATAAGAAAACATTTGCACCTTGGTTTACTGATGAAATTAAGCGTAATATTGCATTAAAAAAATATTTCCATCGTAAATGGAAAACATCTAACTCACACTTCTTTTATGAGTTCACAAGATTACGCCGTCTGACTAAAAATCAAATATCTAGTTCTTATAATGATTATATATTTACAATTCAATCTAGCCTCAAGACTAAACCAAAAGATTTGTGGACATTGGTAAATTAAAAAAAAAGGTACAACACGAATTCCTAGTGAACTTCATAGTGATTCAATAACTTATTCTTCTCCTCAAGAAATTGTCGAAGCATTCGCAAATATATTTTTGAACATTTTCACAGTAAGAGTCTGTAAATAATATCGATGACACCTATAACAACCGTGAAACCCTTCTGATGCCTATTATTCAACAAAATGATACGGATACAGTATCCGACTCCGACTCCGACTCCTCAATTTAAGATAAAACGACTCCAGCTTCAACGTCCGACTCCGACTCCGGTGATTATTAGGAAATCATAAGGATTAAAGGGTACTATTAAAAACGACATGTATGTACAAGAAGTTTAAATATCTCTCCGCATTCAACGTTCCTTGATAAAAAAAATGGTCCTATTATGGTATCACCTAACACACCAAGCCACACATTAACAGCAAATCTTTGTTGGAATCTGCATTCCCGAATTTGACGTGGATTCTCAGCATCCCAGTAATGGTCGTTTTTCGGTTGGAGATTCCGTTGTTGTTGAATTTGATTCATCACTCCAAAGAATTAAATTTAATAAATGTTGATTGTTGCTAAGCCAATTACAGAATACTATCCTCCTGTCAGAATCACCATCTCTTAAACCTTGTACTAACTTAATTTTATATGGTCTCATTTTATGTTTTCTCAGAATAGAAAATATTTTATGCATACTTATTCCTAAGTCAGCCACTGCTTCGCGGATTGAATTACGTGGATGTGCTCTAAAATAGGCCAATATCAATACTTCATTATAATCTTCTCTTTCTTGTCTTCTCCTTCGTAATTTATTATTAAAACACCCATTTCTCCGTAAATTTTGTTCAAGTCTTGCAAAAGTGCGATAATGTGGTTGTCTTCTTTCTGGATACATGTTTCCATAAGTGATACTAGCTTCTCTAGAATTATCGTTGCATCTAACGAAGACCTTTAGCATATCCATTTTATCATCATTAGAATAGTAATTATCACCCATCTCTAAAGATTTGAATCAACAACACGCAAGACGGGAAGTTACTACACCACTTTGACATTAAAGCGTTAACAAATTGTTTTATGTCAATTGTTATCCATGGCAACTGATAAATTTCATTTATTTGCAATTGTCGCGTTATTTGTATAATGAAGGGGTACTTATGTGGTATCATTATAAAGCTAAGGTTATTACCTATTTGAAATAAACAAAATATACAGGGTGTTCTATTAAAGAAAACGAAGCTAATAGCTTTCACGTGTTTATTTGATTTTCAATTGTTTTTCTGACAATGCTACTGAATAGATCATGAAAAATACTAAAACTATTGTCTTTAACTTTTTTTTTCTATCTGTACTAATAACGGACATATGTGCTGTGTCACAATGAATCAAACAGACTGTATTTCAAAATTATCGAAAATTTAAACATTTCATCATTAGATTGTTGAAAATTAATAGAAATCTTAAAATTTCATGAAAAACCTCAATATTTTCAAAGTTAAAGAATATTTAGTAAATTCATGAAAATTGCCAAGAATTTTGAAAATTCGAAATTTTAAAAACTTATGAAAAGTATGGAAATTTCGGAATTCAAGAAACCCGTCAGAATTACGAAAATTGAACGAAATCTACGAAAAGCGTTAAAAATCAACCAAAACATTGGAAATTCTGAAATTCGGGAAACCGGTCAGAATTTTGAAAATTAAACGAATTAAACAAAAAGCGTCAAAAATCAACTGAAACATTAGAAATACATGTAAAATTGTGAAAACTTTGATAATTTTAAATTAACTTAAATTGTGAAAAATTCATGAAAACCGTCGAAATTTTTAAATGTAACGAACATTTAGAAATTTTACGATAACTATTAAGATTTAAAAACGAATGACGAAAAGTCATGATAAATGTTCATGAATATTAACTAAATAATTTAAGGAAAATTCATGAAACATTTCATCGAAAATTAAAAAAACTCAGGAAAATCATTAGATTATTGAAAATTATCAGAAATCTTCAAATTTCATGAAAAACTTCAACATTTCTTAAGTTAAAGAATATTTATTAAATTCATAAAAATTGCCAAGAATTTAAAAAATTGAAAATTTTAAAACTTATGTAAAGTATCGAAACTTTCAGAATTTCGGAAAATTTCGGAAAGTTTTAGAAATTCAGGAAACCCGTCAGAGTCTGAAAATTAAACAAAATCTAATAAATTTACGAAAAGCGTTAAGTTAAAAATCAATTAAAATATTGGAAATACATGAAAAATTGTGAAAACTTGATAATTAACTAAAATCTTGAAAATTCAACATTTTCAAAAAACTAAACTAGTGTCTTCCACTCCCAGACTAAGCATGAAGTAAAATTTCGAGTTGAGAAAAGCCCGAAGAATTTGGATTTGGACACGCAGCGTTCAAATTCAAATTCGGGCTTTTCTCAACTCGAAATTTTACTTCATGCGCCACGCGTATAAAAAAATGATTTATTCAAAAGTTAAATAAAATGCTAACAATTCTTACTTAATAATTTCATCACTTCTCGTAGTTTTTGTAAAATCTCACCATTTTTGACAATTTTCGACTTTTTTTCGACATTTTATCACTTTTCGACATTTTTCAAAGGATTAACATTTCAGAACTTAAATAAACGTTTTACATATTAAAGTAAAAAACCTGTATCATTTTCAACTAAAAATAACTAATAACCGTATATTTTGTTTAAAAAAATTTATTCTTTGTTTTCGTTATTGATGCATAATTTTAATGTGCATAAGTAAGTATTTTGTAGATTTGAAAAATAACGTACAAATACATATAATAAACAATACAAAAATACAATTAAATCAAGTAATTAACTGGTATATGTATACATTGATATTGATGTTTGAAATAATAACAGCAAATATAAACAATACATTATTATATCTCCTAAATAGGGTGGATTTATTGTAAACTCTACGTATGTTGTTGTATTTATAATCAAATGAGAATAATTTTATATATAAAATAATAATCCAATTAAATTGAAATAATACCTAAAACAATGAAGAGCTTTGCTTAAATAAAGATATGAATATCATAACAAGGTATGCATTTTTTTATATTATGGTATCCACATATCGACGTTTATTGTATGTACAGTTGGGATAATCTCAAATTGATAGTGCCAATAATATAAAATTTTCCCCGTTGGCTGGATAAATCATGATTTAATCTGAGGAAAATAAGCCATATTATCCCTAAGACCCGCGCAATTTAAGGTGACCCCGAATGTATATGCACTAATAATCGTATTAATTCAATAAGTCCACTAACACTATATTATTTTTAAACGTTACAAATTAGACATAATTTATTATTATATGTAAAACCAATAATTTTACACAAAATATATTAAAAAATACTTATTTTTAATCATAAATTTAGAGTTTAAATGCCTATCGAGACTTAATAAGAAGCTATAGGTACAGCATTTTTAAATTACGATTAACGAATAGCGTTACCTGAAGTGTTACGCTCAATTTTCGTCCATCTTGTACTTTTTATTTCGATTTGTCCGGTGTCGGAGTCGTAACTAATTTTTGACTCCGCGACTCCGACTCCGACCAAAATGCCTAAACTCTGACTCCACGACTCCGACTCCGACTCCACAGCCCTGGTAAGTAGTATAAATCAGCTCCGTAATTCACAGATATGTGGTGATGATGGCGTTCCATGTTTTTTGATTAAAGATTGAACATACGTATTTGCCAAGCTTTTATCCATCATTTATAATATGTCTTTAAAAAATATGATTTTTCCCGAAAGATGGAAAACGGCAATAATAAGTCCAATATTTAAAAAAATGGTGATGTGTCCATCATAGTACTTTCCCCCGTAAATTGCGTATTAAATCACTTTTAAAATATTTGTAGCATTATTATTTTCAAAATGTCTTCAATTTTTTGATAACTACAACTTTTATATGAAACATTTTTCAATTGTATCAACACAAACACTGAGACAAACCAATGACTAGATAAAAGAACATTATTTATTAATTATCTCAAAAACTAAGAGTGCTATGACAAAAAGTAAAGATACAAAAAATCTTTAGTATTTTATTACCTACAACTTTTATTTGAAACATTTTTCAATTGTATCAACACATACACTGACACAAATCAATGACTAGATAAAAAACACTATTTATTAAATATATTGAAAACTAAGAGTGCTATGACAAAAATTGAATCTACAAAAAATCTTTAGTTTTTCATTTCCTACAACTTTTATTTGAAACATTTTTCAATTGTATCGACACATACATTGTCACACACCAATAACTAGATAAAACACACAACTTTTGAAATATCTCAAAAACTAAGAGTGCTATGACAAAAAGTAAGTAAACAATACATCTTAATTTTGTTATTATCTACAACTTTTATTTGAAAGAATTTTTTGTTTGATGAACATTTATTGAAAAAATCTGAAAAAACTGAAAAACGCTAAGAGTAAAGAGTAAAAGAGTAAAAATTTTTGATTCGAAAATTTTCACGAAAACAATACTTTCCCTTTGTATTACATACGGGGGAAAGTAAAAATATAAACATTCCTCTGCGGATCCGATATACAAATGAATTGGGAAGAGAGGGGAAACCTAGTAGTTACTCTAAATCACACGCCTGCTGGGTGAGCCACCTGACAGAGCCGCCCCCCCTGACCCCGCACAGCCAGCGTGAATACTCTGTTACTCCATACTCTGTGCCATAAGTTAATGAACACCTAGTAAACGTAGGAGAATTTTGATGAAATTTTCAGGGAATATGTAATTTATCCGTATCAAGAAATGATAAACATTTCAACAAGATTAAATTATTAAATCTATTTGTCATAGACAATTAAACAAAACCTGTTTGTTTTTTTATTTAATAACTTAATAACTAGCATTTAGCCCGATTTACCAACCGGGGAGCCGAGGGCCGAATCAAGGAAATGTAGAAATGTAAAGAGAATTGCATAATTAAAAAAAAAATGATGTTGAAGAAAAATATATGTATAATAGTAGCAAGGGGAAAGGGAGGGGGAGAGGCGTTGGTGCATGAGCCGAATGGGGGTGACTGCAAGGTAAATCGTTGTTTTGTAGTGGTTATGGAGTGGATGGATGTAAAGGTCCGTGAAGAGGTTGGAAGAGTTGGTCGCTTCGCTCCAGCCGCTCGCTTCGCTCGCTTGCCTTGCTCGCTTCGCTCGCTAGGGTGCTCGCTTCGCTCGCACATAGAGAGGGTAGTTGTTCCTTTATCCCCACGAAAACAAATTTTCTCTAGCCAATTTTTGGACCGAAAATTTATTTTATTAAAGGCGAATATTTGTTTATAAGTAAGTTAACTAAAATAATTCAAATCAATTTAATTAATAATAGGACATTTCTATGAAAAATTGCTATAGGAAAAATGTCAATGGCAAACAGGGTATAAAAACATATTTTTACTATCATGTCAATAAGTCAATTTTAAATTATTATACTCAAATTATATCAAATATTGAAAAAAACGAAACAAATGTGAAGAAACGAAACTCGCACCGATTGAAGGCTCCACGATAAACAAAAACGAAGCGGTGATTTTTTTGAAATGCCTCGGTGCTTGATGCCACTGGACTACGGTTATCATTTTCGAATTTCCCGTCGTCGGTAAATTGTCGATCAAATACATTTTTTTTAATTGGTTGGGCTTGGCTTGGCTTCGCCTCGGATTAATAGTTACAGCTCACTAAAATAGATAAAAGGGTCGGATTTTAACGTCGAATAGCCTACGGGACCCGCGACGATCTGTTCTCGGCCCAGTAAAAATTTCGAGTTGCTAAAATGAATATTTTGATATTTTATGCCCCGGTGATTTTCTCAATCGCAATTTTTCGAGGAAAAAAAAAGTCAGAATTTCAATTTTTTTTTTTAAATAGAAAACGTGGTCGGATTTTAACGCCGTATAGCCAGTTCCACGCGGGATGTTTAGTTCTCTGCCCAGTAAACATTTCAGATCGCTAAAATGAAAATTACTATGGTTCTCAGGGCCTGTTCCAGAATCGTGTTTTTTGAGTAAAAAAATTGAAAGAAGGTATATTCTTTGGTCAAAAATTTCGATTTTTGATTTTGTATTTTTCTCAGTCGCGGATAATCAGTCGAAATCCAAATCTGAAATCCAAATTTCATTATCGCAATTTTTCGCGAAAAAACATGAAAATGAACATTTCAAAATTTTTTTTTTGTTTTAATTGTTTTGTTTCGTCTTGTTTCATCTTGTCGGTTGCGGATAATTATTCGAAATCGAAATGTGAAAACCAAACTCCTCTATCGCAATTTTTCGACCGAAAATGTGCTGACAGCCCGTGATGAAAAAAATGCTGATTTTTGATTTTGTATTTATCTCAGTCGCGGATAAACAGTCGAAATCCAAATCTGAAATCCAAATTTCACTATCGCAATTTTTCGCGGAAAAACATCAAAATGAAAAATTAAAAAAACATGTTTTTGTTTTAATTGTTTTGTTTCGTCTTGTTTCATCTTGTCGTCGGTTGCGGATAATTATTCGAAATCGAAATGTGAAAACCAAATTCCTCTATCGCAATTTTTCGACCGAAAATGTGCTGATAGCCGGCGGTCAATAAAAAAAAAACATGTCCCAACACCGCTAAATTTAATCGTAGCGATCTGCGTTTAAACAAAACATTTTGGAGAAAAAATAAAAACCATCGATTAAATGCGAGATTTAGACAGCCGGTATATATTTTTATGAAATTTCAATTGCAAAAAAATAATACTTTTCCTCTATATAGACGCAACATTTTGAAAATCTATTTTTTTTTTTGCAAAATCGATTAAATGCGATATTTTTTTTAATCGGGCGATTTGAGCGCTCGGAAGTGTCGCGTTGGAAAGCCCAGGTCAAATCCCATCGAAATTGTGCTATGCGCGACCTGAAAAAGTTCCGTGTGAAGCAAGACCAGCGTGTAAAGTATTGAGGTTAGGAAATCTTCCGTCAGACGTAAAATTAAAAAAATGATTTAAAATAGAAAACGTGGTTGGATTTGAATGCCGCTTAGCCTAAGACACGCGGAATTTTTTTTTCAGTCCTGTGAAAATATGAACTTTCTAAAATGAATTCTTCGATTTTTCCACTCCCGGTGAAAGTCGTCTCCCATAAGAGCAATGTAAAAGTGGTTGCCATGGCGATCGAATCGCAGCCTTCTCGGATCCCCGCTGCTTTAACGTTTTTATTAAGGGAGACTCGGCACTTTAAATTACACTTTTAAGCATAATTAGTCTTAGTCGATTGTAAAAGAATGCCACTTATTCGAAGATGGTTTGATCGCTACGCGATCAAACTAAATTTTCAGGCTTTTCTAAACTCGAAATTTTACTTCATGCTTAATCAAGAAGTAGGAACCAGAGCTGGACAGAATTCGAATCATTTAGGATTCGAATCCTGGATTCGAATCCTTTTAGAGGATTGAAAAAAAGCATTCGAATACTTTAGTTTAACTGGATTCGTTACATTTTTTTATGAGGATTCGTATTCGAATCCAAATGTGGGTGATTCGAATCCATATAAAGGATTCGAATATTTATAAAAAGATTCAAATATTTATAAAAGGATTCGAATATTTATAAAAGGATTCGAATACTTACAAAAGGATTTGATTTGTCAAAAATAAATCGAATTAATTGTGAGGATTAACATGAAAAATGTCTTTTGGGTGTTTTTAAATTTCTCGTTAAATCAGTGTTTTATACGCGTGGCGCATGAAGTAAAATTTCGAGTTTAGAAAAGCCCCGTGAAAATTTGTCTCGGGTCGCGCAGCGACCCGAGACAAATTTTCTGGGCTTTTCTAAACTCGAAATTTTACTTCATGCTTAGTCTGGGAGTGGAAAACACTCGTTTAAATGAAGACAACCTTATACAAGACTGTCTCAGTTTAAACCGATTCGACCTTATACAGTAATGGATTTGATTTTGACGTAATGTGAGGATTTCCGCGCGTGATAACGTCGGCTCGTTTTGAGTCGAGACAACCTTGCATAGTAATGATCTTGGTTTTGACGTCACGTACGGATTTCTACGCGGGACGACATCAACCAAGGTGTGTTAGTAAGTTTGTCTTGATTTAAACCGAGTCGACCTTGTATTGTTTAATTACCTTGATTGTTGACGTGAGGACTTCCACGCGTGACGTCAGCAATTAAGGTGGTTAGTGTATAAGTTTGTCTTAACTTAAAACCGAGTCGACCTTGTTAGTTTAATTACATTGACTTTTCACGTCAGCCGAGGAATTTTAGGTCACACGTCAGTAAAACTCCCTATATTTTTCGGGACATAGATATTTCTAATAAAATCAAACTGAATTTGCTATGAAATTCAAACATAATAAGTAAAAACCAGTATATTTTGCTTTATCCGTTTCGCTACGCAATTAAACCAAATTTTCAGAATTTTGTAAACTCTATATTTTACTTCATGCGTAAACAAGGACAGTAAATCTATGTTAAAAAACAAAAATTAACATTTTTTAAGATATAAACTTTTTGTCTCGTGTAATATAAGATAAAAGTAATGTGATACGGGGTGTCCACAAAAGATAGGGGGTATTTGTAAAATGAATTAATAAATAAATAAAAGTCAGACAAAATAAAGTTTTATATTAATTTTTAGACGAGGTTTTGGAAAATTAAGTGCCAAAAATTACGTTGTCCAAATGTTGAACTTCACGCTGCTGGCACTTCTCTAACCGAAAACGGAAATTAGCCGCTACGCGTCTACATATTTCTCTAGAAATTGCGGTCATTTCGGTGCGGATGTTGTCCTTCAATTGCAGTACAGTTCGTGGTTTGTTTTTATAAACTTTCTCTTTAAAGTATCCCCATAGGAAATAATTAAGGGGTGTAGGGTCGGGGCTTCTCGGAGGCCAGTTAATGGTGCCTCAACGAGAGATCACTTTTTCCGGGAAAAGTTCATGACAACCTCAAGTGATTGGTTTGAGGTGTGTGTGGAGGTGTATGGAGGTGTGTGTGGCAAGTTGCCCCATCTTGTTGAAACCATGTTTCCATATTAAAACCTTCAACCACCTGCAGTTGTGGAACCAAACAGTTCTTTAACATGTCGCTTAACATGTTACAGTACGTGCTCGCCCTCGCCGATCTTCAATAAAATACATTAAAGAGAAAGTTTATAAAAACAAACCACGCACTGTACTGCAATTGAAGGACAAGATCCGCAAAGAAATGACCAAATTGGTTTCCAGAGACATGCGTAGATGCGTAACGACTAATTTTCGTTTTCGGTTAGAGGAGTGCCAGCAGCGTGAGGGTCAACATTTAGACAACGTAATCTTCGGCACTTAATTTTCCAAAACTTTGTCTAAAAATTAATATAAAACTTTATGTTTTCAGAATTTTTTCAATTTATTTATTTAATTTTCAAATACCCCCTACCCTTTGTGGACACCCTGTATTATGAATTGGCTGCCATTTTATTAGAAATGAAAAAATAGACAATGTCGTCGATTTTATAATAGAGTTCAATTTGAAGCTTTAAACGAGTGTTTTCCACTCCCAGACTAAGCATGAAGTAAAATTTCGAGTTTAGAAAAGCCCCGTGAAAATTTGTCGAGGGTCGCGCAGCGACCCGAGACAAATTTTCGGGCTTTTCTAAACTCGAAATTTTACTTCATGCGCCACGCGTACAAAATACTGATTTGAAGTGAAGTTCAGAAACACATAAATACATCTTTAATCAGAGTAACAGAGAATCAGATGTTTAGTCTGTTATCAACGATGTTCAATGTTAATAATAAATAATTGGGTTTTAAATATTTTTGTTAAAACAACTAGTAACGATATTATATATAAATGGTTAAAAAAAATAATAAAATCAAATTTATTCTTAAAGGATTTGTATTCGTGATTCGAAAAAACAGGATTCGAATCTTTGATTCGAATCATATTTATCTCTTACGAATCCTTTATTCGAGTAACCGTGATTCGAATCATATTAGGTGATTCGGATTCGTGATTCGAATCCTTTTTACGAGGATTCATCCCAGCTCTGGTGGGAACCCGCCTTAAATTAAAACTTTTATAAAAAACAATGAATAACTCAAAAGTTACAGCGTACACATTAGAATATGTATACTTAACATAAATTCGCTGTATCTTACAAAAAACATATAAAGAATTCAACCTTGTTTAATGAACTAAATAAAAGAAAACATCTATCGGTTATGATTTTTACAAATTTGAAGAATCTAACGAGTTTTTCCACTTCCTGATTAAGCATGAAGTAAAATTTCTAGTTATTTTTAGGCTTTTCTAAACTCGAAATTTTACTTCATGCGCCACGCGTATAAAACACTGAACGTTCGTTTGCTTTATCATGCTTACCATCTCGCAAATTATTAGAGATAAAATTATTAGATACATATACAAATACAAATACAATAACAAATTTCATCTAGCCTCATTTGTTTTCAAGATATGGCGAATAAAGTGAACATCGACAAAATTTTCTTTTTGCTATAACTTTGTTAATTAGAAAGATTGCTAGCTGAAATTGGAAATGTACCCCGAATAACATTTAAGAAACACAAGAAAATTGATAGATTCTATACAGGGTCTTCCATTTCCAATATACGATATCAACTTTAACTTTTTTCTTATGAGAGCTCTATGACTGATAATGTAAAAATTGTCGAAAAGTGGCGATATGTCAAAAAATCGCATGAAATGCGAGAATTTTCAAAAAAAGTGATGACAAGTTGAAAAGAAGTTTTATAAGTTAAGTGTGAGAATTGTAAAAGAGTGAGGAAAATTCTTAATGATAATAAAAACTTAGAATTATTTTTTATTAACAGAGCTATAAATTTTGAACTTTACAATAAATCAGTGTTTTATACGCGTGGCGCGTGAAGTAAAACCGAGTTGAGAAAAGGCAGAATTTGGATTTGGACGCTGCGCACAATTTTACTTCATGCTTAATCCGAGATTGGAGAACACTCGTTAGTGAACAATCGATAACTTTTTAAAAATTGTTCTTTATTTATAAAAACTCGACGGTTCTTAAGATTTAAGAATATTAAAAATAAATTAAAATTAAACAGTTTTCGTGAATATCCATCATTATCTTTATTTTCTTTTTCAAATACGCTTTTTAAATAAGCTATTTAAATACGCTTTAATGAATTTCCAAGGTTTTTGTTAATATTAAAATTCATGAATTTTCATGTTTTTTTGTCAATTCCTGAAATCTTTACGGTTCTGGTTTTTGTGTTTCAAAAAAAAATTCATTTAATTTTCAAAACTCTGACGGTTTTTCAGATTTTTCTAGATTTTCATTAATTCTAAAAATTCTGATACTTTTGATGAAATTTTCGTTAACTTTAAAAATGTTTCTGTTGAACAATAATAACAATAATAATAATAACAACGTATTTACTTGGTTTATAAATTTAATTATTGATTGCATCGCGTGATATTTTATCGGCATGCGAACCGTACATCATCTGTCAGGTTATAACTTCCTGCACCGCGCGCCTGTTCTCTATGAAGCCCCCACCGCACCTGATGATGTAATTTGCGATTAACTATGTTTTTCTCGGAGTTAGTTATCTGAATTATTCTATGCACAGTTAGCTTTTTTTAGTTTCAACCATATATGCATTAGTCTAATTAATATATGGTTTGATTAAACACGGGCATGATGTACAACAGAAACTACGGAGATTGGTGTGAAGATAAATTGTTTGAAGAGGTCAGATTGGAGTATTACAAGGCTATAAAAAATGGAACTGTCGATCAATATGTAAGTTTGTCATTATGTACAAGTATTAGTATTTTGTCGGACATTGGGTGATACACAGGGTGTCCCGATTAAGCAATCGATGCATGAATGTCTTCTAAACGGTGAGAGATAAAGATTCAGTTAAATGAGAGAATATATGGAGGACAATGAGTACCCTCTCCTAGATCGGCACAGGCCGATTTTTTTGGACCTGGCCCGCTAGCAAATTTACAAGCCCGGACCGGCCATGAAATAATTGACTTGAGTCCGGCCCAACCCGACCCGAGTAAATAATTGAACAGGCCCGGCCCGGCCCGGTCAATATTTTCGTCTGAATATTTCAAATTTTCACGGAATTCTAAAACACTAGTTTATTAAGGTTTATCACACTTGTAAATATATATTTACTTGTTTATAGATACACTTTGCTAGCGTAAAAATTTGATCTCTGGTTCCCCTCCCTTTTGTGAACCCTCTTTGCGAACCCCTTTTCTACTACTTCCTTTTCTACCCGGTTCTTTACTATTGCCATCGCCATCTTGCACCTGATACCCATAATGGTTATACCACGATAATTTCTCGCTTTCTTTTTATCTCCATTTTTGTGTATCGGGCACATTACTCTCCCCTCCACATCTGATTGAGCAGCTCTCCAAATCTTCGTTTTCCCTCAACTCCAATCCTCTTCCACATTTCTGCTTTCACTCCCCCTACCCCTACCGGTTCCCCGCAATTTTCTAAACATTTTTTTCAGTCCTGCAGAGATACCTCCATCTGTCCCCTTACTTCTCCTCTTCTTAAAATACTCCAGATTTCCCTTTCGTTCTGGCACGCTCTCATGTCCTCTATAATTTTTTTGATAGCCTGGGCCTTCTTTTCTTCGCATATTTGCGTGTATTCGTGTATTTTATTCTTGCCTCCCTTACCCACTTCTCCTCCCCCCTTTCACTCCTCCATTCATTTACTGCCCTCCTTATTACCCTCTTCGCTTCCCGACATTCTTCGTCAAACCACGGGCACCCCCCTCCACTGCTCCTTCTCATTTTCCTTCCGCATCCTGCGTAACCTCCTCCATCTCCTCCATGTTTTCCACTTGACACCACTTGACCTTCTCCAATCGTTTACCCATTATTTCCATTTCCTTTGCTCCGTCTGCCAATTTCCACCCTTCTACCCCCTGCTGCTGTTCCTTTAGCTTTCCCATCCGCATTTCTACTGATATTGGTAGATGATCTGACCCTAGCACCTCTTGCACCTCCATTCTTCTCACTTTTGCCCTATTTATCCCCTTTATTATTCCATAGTCTATCACCGATGATCTCTGTGGCCCAATGTACCTTTTTTTTACCATCCCAATCGCCTTCTATACATCCGTTCAACATATCTCGTCCTTCCTCCAACATCCACTCTCCTATCCTTTTTTCTTTACTATTGATCACCTTGTCTTGAGATGTTCGTTCTATTAATTCCCCCTGATCACTTACCCCTTCCCCCATCTTTCCCATCCTTGCGTTAAAATCTCCCCCCACAACACATCTCTTCCCTTCGCTGGTTTTCCTGTCCAACTCCTTTCGCACTTCATCCCAGTTCTTGTTCACATATACTACTCCTATTTCCAATTGCCACGGTCCCTGATCGCAACTCACCCATACCATGCCTTCTACTTTCTCAGTAAATTCTATAATCCCCGCCTTTAACTTATCCCTTGTCCCCACAACCACCCCTCCCTTTGCCCTTCCTTTTGATGCACTTTTTATGACTACTATCGATGTGGTATATTTTGTTTTATAAATAAGAACTCCTAATTGACATAAAATGCTACTTTGCTTGTCGTATACAACAACAAATATTTTTTTCACAAAGGTACACAAGTGGAAAATCGTTGAAATCGGCAACAAAAATGCTGTTCAATGATGTGCATATCTTCATATGCGCCCATAAGGGGATGGACTTAATGAACCACTTCAAATATACAATAATTTTATTCAATTCAATAAACTTAGTCAGATTAATGATGTAGTGAACTCTTCTAATAAAATACTAGATCTTGTAATTTCAAGTAGCAATTTAACATGTGATGTTTTTCATGAATCTGGTTTTGTTCTCGAAGATTCATACCACCCTACATTATGTTGTGGTGTAGTCTTAATGGAAAGTTCCATTTCCAACTTTAAATCTAATGTATCATATATTTCCTATGATTTCAAAAAAGCTGATTTACGTTTATTATACACTGCGCCGCAAAATTAACGCAAAATTCGAAATTTCGTTTAAAAATTTATTTTATTGTTTTTAATTTTTTTGTTCTCCATTTTTTTCCCGAAGTGGTTCCTAATAGATACTTATTAAAACTAATTTGCTTATTTGTGAACAAAAAAATGAGAAAATAAACAACAAGCTGCAATAATACAAAAAAATAATGATTCTTCTGATCCGCAAAATAGCGTGTAACAGTCGTACAATTGGTCCTAATAGCGAGTATTGCCTCCTCGAGCATTGGTGACAGCTCGCATCCTTCGTGGCATACTGTCAATAAAACTTCTGACTTCTTGCTGCTCAATTTCTTCCCACACTTGCGTTAATCTGAGTGTTAACTCTGGAAGGTTTACAAGAGGTTGCTGCAAGTCTTTAATCTTCTGCCCTACAATGTCCCACAGATGCTCTATGGGATTGAGGTCGGGACTTCATACTGGCCAGTTCATACGAACAATTCCCACATGGTCAAAGTACTGGTTCACAATTCCTGCGATATGCGGCCTGGCGTTATCTTGCATAAAAAGGAAATTATCCCCAATAAATGGGGCAAATGGTACAACATGATGCTCAAGCACCTCTTCGATGTATCGATGTGCATTTAACCGACCACCATTAATGTGTACCAACGCTGTTGTTGCTTGTGACGTGATGCCTGCCCATACCAAGACAGAGCCTCCACCATATTGCACCATTCCTCGTATGCACGCCTGGCTGTATCTTTCACCAGGACGTCGATATACTCTTCTATGGCGGTCGTCACTATAAAGACAAAATCTGGACTCGTCACTAAACATTACTCTACCCCAATCAGCATTGTTCCAATTAAGATGTTCCTGTGCAAACCTTAAGCGCTCTCGTCGGTGCTCTCTGGTTAACAAAGGACCTTTAGCGGCTTGATAGGGTCGAAGATCAACTTCAGCAAGTCTTCTTCTGACCGTATCCTGACTTAGTCGACGACCATAGGTTAGAACAAATTGTTGTTGCAGGTAAGTGCTCGTTAGGAATCGTTGCCTTAAACTTTGAAGTTGCATAAATCTGTCTTTTCTCGGCGTTGTCATTCTTTTTCGACCCTAGCCGCGTCTTCTTTCGTGACGTCCTGTTTCTCTGAAGCGGGAAAGAACTCGCGGTATTGTGGAATTAGCAACATGCAAACGTTGGGCAATGTAAGATGCAGTAAACCCTTCTTCTTGCAGCGCCACTACAACAGCACATTCTTCATGTGTAAGATTTCTTGAAACTCGTCCAGGGGGATTCATTTTTGTTTGTTTTTACAATTTTCTAAATAAACTTCCAGAATTACGAAAACTAATTAAAAGAAAAGAAAATGCTCAAACAATACAAATTTACTTATTTAAGACTAAGAATCAGTAGACTCAGGCAAGAAATTCATAATCTTATTAAATCTGACCATAAAAATTGCATAAATTATGTTGAACATAATGTCATGTGGGAACCTAAAAATATTTTTTCTTATGTTAATGTTAAAAAATTGAGTACACGAATTTCTGGCAATATAACCTATAATAATATTAATATTAATAATCCAAAGGACATTGTCAATGGTTTTGCTGAGTATTTTAGCAGTGTATATAAAAAACAATCCAGTTCCAATTTTAATAATATTTTATTTATTTATTTATTTTAATATTGATGTAACTAAAAATGCCCCTGTTTGTGTAATTAACAATATCACTCAGTCTGATATTCTTCGTGTTGTTACTGAGTTAAAAGCCAATAATACTGCTGGAGCAGATGGAATTCCGGCATTCTTAATAAAGGATTGTATTACCTGTTTTCTTGAGCCTATAACCCACATTTTTAATTTAATTATAAATTCGAGCGTTGTACCGGAAGTATGGAAGTTAGGTAAAGTTACGACAGTTTTCAAGAGTGGAGATAAGTCCAACATTTTGAACTAGAGTCCAATAACAATTATAAATAACTTTCCTAAATTATTTAAAATGATACTGTATGTACAATCACGTTAGTCCATTTATTACCACTCGCCAACATTTTTTTTGTTAAAAAGAGATCAATTGTATCGAATTTGTTGAATTTTACCGATTATATCTCGAATCAGTTGATACAATTGATCACTGCGTAATCATTAACAAACGTTCATCTTTTGGTTTTACGGAGGGAACCGTTTCACTGATGCAATCATATCTACATAACAGACGGAAATTCATTATATGGGGTATCGTTCCAGTGAGTATACTGCGACATTTGGGGTTCCCTAAGGTACAAATCTAGGACCACTGTTATTCATTATTTTCATTAATGATATTGTTGTGGTAATTCGGTGTAACGTGCTCCTATATGCAGATGATATAAAATTATTTAATATTATTGAGTCTAGGGATGATGGCATTCGGTTGCAGGAAGATATTAATAACATTCATAAATGGTGTGAGGTAAATGGATTATCGTTGAACTTATCAAAGTGTAAATGCATGTCATTTTATCGTAAAAAAGATATTGTTATATATGATTACGGTATTAACCATGTATTATTTGAACGTATAAACTCAATTAAAGATTTAGGAGTAACTTTTGATCATAAGTTAGCATTTAATGATCATATAAATAAGATTTGTGACAAAGGTATCAAATTGTTGGGCTTTTTCAATCGCACTTGTAAGGACTTTTATAACATTGACGTTTTAAAAAAATTGTATTTTTCATACGTTCGTTCTAACCTCGAATTTGCCTCTGTTATTTGGTCACCATGCTACGAAAATACTGTAAGCAAAATTGAAGCTATTAAAAAAAAGTTTTTGAAAATGTTTTTTAAAAAATTTAGGGAATATCCATCTGTATCCATTACATATGATAACCTCTTACAAACATTTAATGTCGAAAAATTAAGTGACAGGCGTACTAAATCTTCAATTCTATTTTTATACGGGGTAGTAAATTACGATATTGATGACCCTAACATCCTAGGTAAGCTGAAGTTTCAGGTTCCTAGACTAACATCTCGCAGTAATAACGTATTTTGTCAACCCTTGCCAATACGCTAGCTCATTTTAATTCACCCGTTTTAAAAATGATTAGAACGTTTAATAGTTTAAATAATAGAGTTGATATTTTCGTAGATACCAGAAAATCCCTCATCGAAATAATGTCAGACATTTCGGAACCATTGATATTGTTATAAATCTTTAGGCTTTAAGTTTGTTTTTTTTTCTTTTCTCTTTTTTCTCTGCACATTCTATGTATGATCTAAAATTATATAACATAGCATTATAGTAGATTAAGTTCCCTGTAATTGAATACTTGTATATCTGTTGGGAAAATAAAGAATAATAATAAGGAAAAAAGAATGAATTTGGCGTAGGAAAATAAATACGAAACCTCCTTGAAACAAAACACGTACGTCATTTCAATGGGCATAAACAGTTGCCATAAGAAAGTGTTTACAGTTTGGTTATAACTTTTAAAATAAATGATTTACAGTAACTTCAGAAAAATAATATTTTAGCAACTTCCGCTCATAGACCTTGGCTCGCGAAAATGGTTTTTCAATGTCCCTCTAAATAAAAAAGTTATCCATATGTGGCACCTCCAAAATGCACTACCCTGTACAATATATTTTTTGCGATTCGCTTAGTGAGTTTATCAAACATATTAACGATGATTTTATTACATAACTACGGCTAATTTTAATTTTAAACTTTTTTTTATATATTTATATCTAATTTGTACAGTTTGTTGTGTGTGTTTTTTTACTGATATTACCCTTTTATTAAATGTATTATCTGTTGGTTAACAAATAAATGAATAAACGAAAATAAATAATATTTTATTTCAGAAAAAACAACATACAGATTTATTCCAAAAAGCGATGAAGAGGCTTTGGTCTTTGAATATCTGTCCTGACGACGCCACCATCTTGATGAATCAAATTTACAACACACCACTGAATCTATCACAGAACAACGATAAGGCTTTTGCGAATCCACTAGTATCAGCTAATCAAAGTACTTTCGGAGCCTCTTTATCCTCACGGGCCAACCAACAAACAACTTCGCCGTTTTTCAACATAACAACACATTCTCTGTTTAACAAAGAGGCAACCCAAAACAGTTTCGGCGGGTCGTTATTATCACCGGCCGACCAGTCAACAGCCGCACTTTTTAATAAAACAACAACAGATTCTCTACCCAACAAAGAAATATCTCAAAGCACCTCGGGCGGGTCGTTGCTCTCACCGGCCAACCAACCAAAAAACGTACCTTTTACCAAAGAAATAAGTCAAAGCATTTCCAGGGGGTCGTTATTATCACTGACAAACCAGTCAACAGCCGCACCTTTTAATAAAACAACAACAAAGTCTCTGCTCAACAAAGAAATAAGCACTTCCAGCAGATCTTCATTATTAGCGGCCAACCAACCAACCACCTTACCTTTTAATAACGCAACAATACATTCTCTGTTCAGCGATCAATGCACTTCCGGCGGTTCTGTATTCTCACTAGCCAACCAACAAATAACTGCACTCTTTAACACAAATGTTCCTTTCCACGCCGAAACATCAAGCAATTCACTAATTACTACACGAACAACAACAAATTCTCCGCTCATCAAACAAACAACAAACTCACCATTCAATTCCGTTCGTCGAGACTGTACAGAACAACTGGGCATAGTGCAAGTTTTGGACGAAAATCGTGTTACATGCTGCCATGACGAACACAAAACAAATCGAGGAGAAAAGGATTACGAATTGCTTCGTCATGAAAATCGTACTTTAAAGATGGAAATTGAACTTTTTAAGAGAATAATTGCTGAAAAGGACGAGAAGTTTGAAATACAAAAGAAAAACCTTAAATTATTAATGGAAAAAATATCATTAATTGAATCAAAACAAACCAACCATCCTTGTCCAGTACCAATTTCAAATGATGTAAGAAGCGAGATTTTCCAACTTAGATCACTGTCCGTTAACGAAACGGATAAAAATCCCGCCAAATCAGATAAAAATCAAGGAGACTGATAGGGATCGGCCATAATAAAATCCATAAGAAAACATTAAAGAAGAATTCGACAATAGACGGATATAAGACAATGACATATAAATGGACCCAGTTGGAAAATTTGCCAAAAATGCAGAAATAACTCAATGAGGAAAAATGAGAAAACATATCTTAATATTATTACCACTGTAACATTGATAGTGCTTTGTATACAAAAGAGGGTGATTTACTGAAAGACGATTTTGATGCTGTCGAATTGGGCTTTTGAGTGTTTTTTTTTAAGTTTAAATTAGTATGTAGGTAAAAAAATCATTATATTTACATTAAAATGTGACTTATTTTTATATTGTTATTACATGAAAATATATTTTTATTATACTTATCTAAACACATAATGTTTCCATATGCCTCTAGTATAATAAAAAAAACATTTGTTTGTGCGTTCATTCCGTGCGCTAACCACCAACGATAATTTTTTACTGACGTTCTATTTTTCGCCAGTGAAATATGTAAATGTCATTACGATGTACTCAGACTTAAAAGAAATTGATTTTGTAGCTCATATTCCGGATGATATGTTAACGCAAGCGACACAAGTGTGCCAAGAATTACCAACTAGTAAAATCGAGATATAGACGCGAACACTGACATAGTTTCAATAAATGGCAAACAATCAAAATATGATATAATGTGAGTGACGATGTACTCTTTATTTTTCCAGAAAGGCCAATCTATTAATACCGACACTTTATAGTGTCGATTCGTCATGTTAAAATGATATTTGGCTTGAAAAGAAAGTGGTAACCTGAACAAATTTCGAAAAATTGGTATTAAATTTGATTTTCTTTAGATTTAGTTCTATTTTTGACAACAATAGATGTTTTTGGGTAATATAAATATCTAGTTTCATGTTGTTGTTTTCAGATAAGTATAATAAAAGCGTTCATTACACGTCCATAAATGGATATTTTCGTGCTTGCATGACGGAAAATGAATTTTCACACTACTATTATGTCTAATTTAAAATTTAAAAAAAAATTTGACCTCTTCCAAAAACACATTTTATGAATTATAGTATAACCGCGAGAATATAACTCATAGCCTACTAGAACGAATTTTAAACGAATGAGATGCAAGGAAAGCCGTAGGTACATGTCTATCACCGCGATGATAAAAAACAAAAGAAGCGGTGGGTGTTAAGTTGTCCTGTCATTCGAAACGTCAAAATAGGTAAAGTTTCGTGCAGTGATATTAATAGAAAAGTGAAAAGTGCGACGCCAAAAAACACCGTCATGAATAAAGAATCACAGTGGCGGCAGTTTACGAACTTTTGTGCGGTTAATAAATTCTCAATCAATAGGGAAACAACAATATCTCAGCTGTCGATAATGTTAAGGGACTCACATTATTTTATCATTTTATCATCGATAATTAATCATATCACGAGTTATATTTAGTGAGAGAATATAACGACTTTCACTAAATATAACTCGTGATATGATTAATTATCGATATTTTGTCGTTGAAACCGAAGCAGCACATTCAACTCGCCCCTCGGGCTCGTTGAATCTGCAGCTCGGTTTCAACGACATCATATCATCGATAATAATCATACCACTCGTTATATTACGGCTGAGAATACAACTCATAGCTTACTAGAACGAATTTTCAACCAATGAGATGCAAGGAAAGCGGTAGGTACATGTCTATCACCGCGATGATAAAAAACAAAAGAAGCGGTGGGTGATAAGTTGTCCTGTCATTCGAAACGTCAAAATAGGTAAAGTTTCGTGCAGTGGTATTAATAGAAACGTGAAAAGTGCGACGCCAAAAAACACAGTCATGAACAAAGAATCACACTGGCGGCAGTTTACGAACTTTTGTGCGGTTAAAAAATTCACAATCAATAAGCAATCAACAATATCACAACTGTCGGGAATGTTAAGGGACTCACATTATTTTATTCGTTATATTCTCTCACTAAATATAACTCGTGATATGATTAATTATCGATAATATTTTGTCGTTGAAACCGAAACAGCACATTCAACTCGTGCTGCGCACTCGTTGAATCTGCAGCTCGGTTTCAACTCCAAAATATCATCGATAATAATCATACCACTCGTTATATTACGGCTGAGAATATAACTCAAGCGTCACATGACTACATTCCCTTCAATCAGAATCGCTTATTTCCATAGATGCTTCTTATCACAGCGGTGATAGAATTCTATCACCCTGTTTTGGTCGTTGCTACGACAATTATTTGTCAAATCTGACACTCGATAATTAAAAATGTCAACCGGGCGATGGGGGGAGGTATCCAAGGCAGAAATATAGCGAAACTTGTTATATTCTTTTATCGAATTCATTCATGAAAGCGGAGCAGCACATTCATGAATATTATCGATAATAATCATAGCACTTGTTATATTACAGCTGATAATTCAATTTCAACATAAAGTCATGCATATCATAACGCGTTTACTGCGTTTGCTATCGAACAAAAGCAAAGCAAGTGGATATTTTAAAATTATCTTATTTACCTTCTGCGTGGCAACGACTTTACGATCGCGCAGAATTAGAGACGTAAAAACTTTAATCCGTCAAACAACTAAATAATGAATAATGCTCATACATATCGTTTTGGAACAATTTCCAACAAGGAAAATATTAGTATATATATATAATCTACTACCCGTTTACCATAATTGTGTTGGGTTTTTCCTTATTTCTTTACAAATATTTTCCACTTCTCCCTATTTTTCGATATCTTTTTTGCTTCCACCCATGTTATTCCTCTCTTCTCTATTGCTCTTGTCGTCACTTGGTCCCATGTTAGTCTGGGCCTACCTCGTTTCTTTTTCCCTGTGTTTTTGCTCTCCATACTCTTTTCACTTGTCGTGTTTCTTCCATTCTCTGTAGATGTCTCCACCAGTGCAATTGTCTTTCTTCTATGAAGTCCAGTGTAGACTGCATTCCAAGATCATTTCTTATTTCTGTGTTCTTTATTCTGTCTCTTTTTGTTACTCCTCTGGCTCTTCTTAGATATTTTATTTCAGTTGCTTGTATCCTGCTTTCTTGTCTCTTGGTTAACGTCCACGATTCACATCCATAGGTAAGCACCGGTCTATATATTGACTTGAATATCTTTGTCTTAGTGCTTCTCGATATTTGTCGTTGGTTTATGAATCCGTCTCTTAATATGTTATATAGTTTTAATGCTTTTTCTATTCTTGTATTTATTTCCTGTTCCTGTGTTCCTTTGCTGTCTATATTTATTCCTAAGTATTTGTATGTGGGTACCTGTTCTATTTTTGTCTCCTCTATTTCTATGCTCATCGTCTCTTGTTCCTCTCCTATTATCATCGTTTTAGTCTTTCCTTTGTTCATTTTCATACCATATTTTTCTAATGTTTCGTTCCATATTTGTAGGTTTTGTTTAAGTTCTTTTTGGTTCTTCGCAAATGTTACTATATCGTCTACAAATACTCCTTCTGACACTGTGACTTTTGGTAGATTGTTGTACACTATTGTTAACCGTTATATAGTGTATTGCATTCTTTTATTATTTCGTTTATGTATATTATAAACAATCCCGGGCTTAGTCCTCCTCCTTGCCGTAGTCCTCCTTTTGTTGTAAATGGTTCTGTTGTATTATTCTTGTATATTACCGCGTTTGTATTGTTCTTGTAGATTTCTTTAATTATCCTAATTGTTTTTTCACTCACTCCCTTTTTGGTTAATGTCTCCCATAATTTGTTTCTTGGTATTTTATCAAAGGCTTTTTATAGGTCATTATAAGCTAGGTATACTCTTTTTTTATCCTGTAGCATCTTTTGTGTCAGTTGTTTTACCAACAATGTGTGGTCCTGGATACTTCTTCCTGTTCTGAATCCACTTTGTGCTTCTTCTAACGCCTTCTCTGTTACTGCTCCTATTCGTTTGTCTATTATCTGTCTTAGTATTTTCTTGTTCGTGCATAGTAACGTTATACCTCTGTAATTGTCACAATTCTTTCCGTCTCCTTTTTTGTGTATTGGTACAATTAGTGCCATCTATCAGTCTTTGGGTGTCTGCTCTACTTCCCATATCTTGTTGTAGATTTTCACAAGTTATTCTGTTCCCTTTTTCCCAATGTTTTTTATCATGTCTCCTGTTATTTGGTCTTGTCCTGGAGCATTTCCGTTTTTTAGTTTTCCTATTATCTCCATTAGTTAGATCTTTGTTGTCATCTTCATTTTCTTCATCCTCATTTCCATAATCTTCTTCTAGAGCATTCTCTCCTTGTAATAGCTACTGGAAATATTCTTTCCATCTCTTCATGATTCCATCATCTTTGTTAATTATATCCCTATTTTTACTCCTAATATAGTTTAGTTCTTGTGTTTTATTTCCTCCTAGTGTCTTCATTGCTTTGTAGAGCAGTTTCTGGTTTCCCTTGCTGTCTTGTTCTAGTTTTTCCCCAAAGTCCTCCTATTGTTTCTTGTTTGCCGCTGATACCAGTTCTTTCGTTCTTCCTCTTTCCACTTTATATTTCGCATAATTTTCAGTTGTCCTGTTGCCTATATAATTTTTCCATGCTATCTTTTGTTTGTATATTATTAGTAACATAAATAAAACTGCCGCAAAATACGAAAAAGAGCAAAACATCAATTTGGAACCAATTTGAATCCTTTGGTAAGAAGCAACATGTTGATATAAATACGCCACAGACAATTGACGACATCGCAAATAATTTAATGAGCTGTTTTAATACAAAAAAACGCAATGGAGAGGACACAAAGAGTATGTAGTAAATACAATGTTTAGTACTGCAGCAAAATTAATTCAACATTTATATTTAAAAAAAAAATAAATATCGTTTGACCCATTTTCGGACATTTAATTTACCATTGTCATGAAATTATCACATGTAATATCACTAGTTGTTTGAAATTTTCGGAAAGACTTTGTTTTTTAATGTAGGCTCAGTTGCCTAGCAATGGAACGGGATGAAACTGTCTCTGAAAAAGGCACGAGCTCGTAGGGCGAGTGCCTTTTTCTAACAGAGCTAGGCAGGATTGAAATCATTCAGGATTCGAATCCTTTTAGAGGATTTAAAAGAGGCATTCGAATACTTTAGTTTAACTGGATTCGTGATCCGGATTCGTTACATATTTTTAAGAGGATTCGTATTCAAATCCAAATGTGGGTGATTCAAATCTTTATAAAAGGATTCGAATATTTATAAAAGGATTCCAACACTTACGAAAGGTTTTGAATCGTCAAAAATAATTCGAATTAATTGTGAGGATTAACTTAAAAAATGCCTTGTGTGTGTTTTTAAATATCTCGTTAAATCATTGTTTTATACGCGTGGCGCATGAAGTAAAATTTTGAGTTTAGAAAAGCCCAGAAAATTTGTCACGGGTCGCTGCGCGACCCTCGACAAATTTTCACGGGGCTTTTCTAAACTCGAAATTTTACTTCACGCTTAGTCTGGGAGTTCGAAACTTCAAACTGAATGCTTTGATAAGAACAATAAATGACTGAAAATAATAATAATCTAGTTTTCAAAATTTTGTTTAATATTATTTGAAGGAAAACTGACATGGTAGCCACAATCTGAAATGTTAAAATTTTCAGGCATTTCACTAATTCAAGATTTTTTTTCCTGACCTTTTAATATAACTCTCATTTGTGGGAAACCTCCATTTTATTAAATTGTTTTTGTCAATATTTAACTTAATTTTATAATTTTTACGTGTGTTGTAATTTGTCTGCTGATTTTGACAAATTTAATAATATCATATGGCTTTTTCGTTAGTGTTTTGGTCAATTTGAATATAATTCCATGACTTTTCTCTGACTCTCCTGGTTTTAAAGTTCAAAAACATTAAATACATCTTTGATCAGAGTAACAGGGAATCAGATATTTAGTCTGTTATCAACGATTTTTAGTGAGTAATAAATAATCCGGTTTTGAATATTTTTGTTAAAACAACTGGTAACAATATTTATATATTAATGGTTGCAAAAAAATAATATAATCAAATTTATTCTTAAAGAATTTGTATTCGTGATTAGAAAAAAACAGGATTCGAATTTTTGATTCGAATCATATTTATCTCTTACGAATCCTTGATTCGAGTATTCGTGATTCAAATCATATTAGGTGATTCGGATTCGTGATTCGAATCCTTTTTACGAGGATTCGTCCCAGCTCTGTTTTCTAACAGTTTCATCGAGCTGAATTGTTTAAGGCAACTAAGCTTGAGTGTATAAAAACAAAGTCTTTCTCAACGAAAATTTCAAACAACGCGTGGTATTCGAATGATTATTTAATGAAATTAAATAACAAAACCTTATTTATTGTCAACCTTTACATTAAAGCAATTAAAATAAGTACAGTTTAATGTTGTAATACTATAAACAATTTGTTTTTCTTAAATATTCCAGGAAGAATCTACAATGGTTGTTTCACTTAAACCAGAAGATCCTCGGATTGCATTTAATATGTTCTCGTGATGACACTTATTTAAATTTTTAATTTGAATTGTCTTGTTTTCTCATGTTATGTGCCCATAATTTTAAAATACTTGCCAGATCTGCTTGTGATCTTTTTGCTGTCAATTTGTAGTTTCGCTCTCGTGTTTTTGTCATTCAAGTTTAGTCTCGCCAAAATGGCTACGCAACCACGCACTCGTCTAAATAAGATTTTTTTGTCATATTTAATCATTCATTTTATATTAAATCGCTTCGGAAGTAACACAGATCAAGAAATCGATGAGTTATTAAATTATTAAAGAAAACGGCTTGAGTGCATGTGTTGGACACTGGGTTTTTTTTTTCGACGTTTTTGAACTTTTTGAGACCATTTTTTAATGGAACTGTTTGCGTTTGTGTGTGACAATGAAGAATCCAATATATGTTTGGGGTTGTTGTATATCGATTTACCTTGATTTTTGAGATTCTGAAAACGGAATCGAGGTAAACGTGTATGGGACGCACGAATCTAAAGTTCGTTGGTTAAGGCGACTTACCGTTTGGCCACGAATTAAATTTTAAGTTCCACTTTTGAGGTTATATATGGTCGTATTTTCGGCTAAATAAGCACATTAGGGATACCTACTACACACATGATGAAATTATTTCCAAAATGATGACGTAAATGATCCAATTTGTAGTATTATCTTCATTAATTCAGTCAATATCACGATATTAATTTTACACTAAAATTGACGTCTACTGACGTTTATTTAAAATAAAGGATATATAAATCAAGATTGATTAGTGAATCATATGTATTCTTATTTACGATATAAAAAAATAGATGGCGCTAGATGTATTAAAATGTAATAAATATTAACTGTTTACGAAAACTGTCATCGACATCTTTGGGAATGATATAAAATATTAAGGGGAATATAACAGTGGTCTGAAATTTAATGTTAGGTTTATTTAAAAACTAAAGGTCCTAGAAAGTTGAAATTTTGACAGCGTATATTAAGCCCAATTATCTAGTAAAATATCGAAGTACTTTTTTCTTAACAATTTGCTTTCAGATGTATGAAAAAAATAATGTTATATTTTTCAAAATTAAAAAAAATATTCCCATATCTTATTACACTACATTTGAATTAATTCAGTAATTTATTCATAAGTGAAATCAGTACATCTGACTCGGCGGCCGATAAAGTAGATAGCACCTTCATCGACCGGCGGGAGTCATTTGTTTTGAGATGTTTGTTGCAAAACAATTTTTATTGTGGTTTGCAATTGCTGTACATGCTTTGTAATTTCTGTACATAATTTTATTGTAGTCAGTTTGTTATTTAGTGTGTTTGTGTCGTTTTTCGTGTCTTTTAGATTAACGGTAAGTGTTTGATTTGAAATATTAATAACAGCAGTAACAGTTATACATCCTAACTCGGGCCCCCCAATCCAGAAACTCTGGCGAGCCGCATGATACGGTATTTGATCTTAGGCCCCATAGCACACTTTGGCGATTCCATGCACTTCTAGGTTAGGTTAGGTTAGCAGAAAGATTGGCATACAATTAAATGCATAAGTCTCATTGCTCACTTTGGTGAGTCTATACACTTCTAGGTTAGTAGAAAGGTTCATGATAGAATAAATTGTTTAAGTCTCTTTCTAAACATTAGCGATTCCATATATATCTAGGTTAGGTTAGTATAAAGGTTTATGATAGAATTAATTGCTTACGTTGCACGTTTGCACACGTTAGCAATTCCACATACTATTTGGTCAGGTTAGGTTTAATTAAACATGTGTTTTATTGTACACATTATACCTAATGGGTGTTTTAAGTGCAGCTAACTCAATTTCGACAAAAAATCGACTTAACTGGTTTTTGCGGTAAGCCACAGATTTACACATTCATTATAGTCGAATGAACAATATTTGGGAGCAGCTACTCATTTAGAAACATATTATAGAAGCTTTAGAAAGTGATTATTCTAAAGATAATTTCAATGGGCGTCCAAAAAAAACTCTACTTCACCAATTGTATTAAATTTTAACCACGTCCCCAGTTAAGGGTTGTCCCTTGAAAGTTGAGAATAAAGTGGTTAGGTTAGTAGCATGGTTGGCATTTGTATCGTGTGTTCAATAAAAAAAACCTCTAGAGTGCCATGATTTCATCTTTTTTTAAATTTAAGTTGGCTACGCACTTTGGGAATTGACATATAAAACGTCAGACATAATAATTTTAATATATAATTTCAGAGTTGCCAACCTACAATTTTTTCCATGGCACTCTTGAGGTTTATTTTAATTGAAGATACTATATAATTTGCTTATGTCCCTTTATGCACATTGCCCATTTCATTTACTTCTAAATTAGATTATGTTGGCATAAAAGTTTGTAACGTTATAAAACTCGAAAAAAGTGAACACTGAAACTGTAATCAGTACACAACTAGAACAAATGTGCAGCAACAATGCGGTTATCCGAAAACACTATAAGAACTATAAGATAATAAATAAATAATAATCATAAATGGCATTTCTGTCAAATGGCATTTTATTTGTTCCACCGCGATGTTGTGCAAATTTCCATACAGAGAGTTTTATGTAACACCGAACATACTAAAATGTACTCAATGTTAATTTTCCTATGTTCGATGTGTACTGGGACGCATCAAAGCATTGAGTGCGATGTGATTGGCTACGATTTCTAATTGTAATATAGTCAACCCAATTTACACTCTTCCCTTCAAAAATAAATAAAATCTGTCAGTTATCGCAAGCAAGTGATATTTGCTGTTCTAGCATTAGAAGCAGACGTAGACGAAGAACGGAGAGTTAAACATATCCATAATATATACAAAGGAGGAACAGATTATTCTGGTAAATTTATAGCATGGAGAAAACAGTTCAAGAAACTCCCATGATTTATTTTCTGAAAAATGTTCTGTTTAATCAGACTACCATTTATTTCAACCATTTCGAACCTTCCAGAACAGTTTGTTTGGATACATTTCACAAGCGAGGAGTTAGAAGTCCATCGATATTATCGGAAGATGAAATGAAACAATTTCTGTTATGTCGAAGTGTCTAATAATATCCTTACTATTGCAAAATCATTTAATATTTAAAAATCCTTTGTACGTAGGAGTTCTACAAGAATTTAAGTTTAGATCCTACAAATTCCAACATTACTAGTTGCTGTATAACAACATTAATCGATAACATTTTTGTAAAATTGTATTTAATATGTTAAATTAAACAACGAAATGTTGCCGAAAATTGTGTTTACTGATGAAGCGTTTATATCTTCTTACCTTCTTAAACTAGTATTTTACTGATTAAAAATATAATAAAAGTTGATAACCATTCCGTTGTACTAAAATATTCATAATACAACATATTGTGGTTGACATAATAATTGCCAAATTTAATTTATTTTTGACGTGAAGAGTTTACATTGGGTTGACTATATTACCATTAGAAATCCTAGCCAATCACATCGTACTCAATGCTTTGATGCGTCCCAGTACACATCGAACATAGGAAAATTAACATTAAGTATAGTATTTTTCAAGCTCTAGTGCTGGCAATAAAAAATAATCTCGAGTACCGCCAATAAAAAATACAATGCCTCTTTAAAATTGTAGCCGCTACTGCACTAGGCATGATTTATAGGGGGTTGGTTTCAGAGGGTTTCTACCTGCGAAAAATGTTTCCATATTTTGGGTATTCTGACAGGAAATATCTCAAGCATTTTAAACAAAATGTAATTCTAAAAATGGCAATGTGTCCGTCGCAGCATTTTCCCTAATATTTAATAAGTAAATTCATCTTTACAATTAGCTATTCAAGGATGTTTGCGCGTAACTTCTTTGCAATGCTTTTTAGTTCATCTCATTTTAAATTTAAACAAAATAACTAGATCACAGAGACAAAGGGTTAAAAAATATTATATGTCAAATAACGACAAACATTACTTTATTATTGTCTACAACGTTGTCTTATAACATTTTTAAAAATTGTGTATAATAATATTTTAATTGTCTATATCTATATCTGAGTCATCACTGTCAGAGTCTTGTGTATTTATAATAAATTGATAATTTGAATCAAACGTATTATACTCTTTTTCAATACGTATTGTATGTTTAAGACATCTTGACCACTGGTCGGCAGATATATTTTTTATTTCTTTTTTGACTAAATCTATTACTGATTTATTTAAATTTGGAGTTACATTATTCTTCCGCACATTTCCTTTTAATTGAGCCCATATTAACTCAATTGGATTAAAAATACAGTGGTACGGAGGTAAACGTACCACTGTATGTCCGTGTTCTTCTGCCAATTGATCGATATAATATGTTTTTCATTTTTTACTACGACTATTTAGAACTTCAATCAATTGGGATTTGGTATAATGTTCTTCAAAAAACAAATTATTTTCATATAATATATTTAGCTATTTCATCTTTTTTATTTGCCGCTGTGGGTGCTTTGTCAATTTGGCGACTATGATAAGAAGCGTTATCTAAAACTATTACTGATTTTGCAGCTAAGTTTGTTATTAAATTATTTATGAACCAATTTTCAAATAATGATGCTGTCATGCCATCATGATAGTCAACATGACATTTTGAGATTTGTTTCCCCGATACCAGTAAACAATCGTTTACCCAACCATTTTCATTCCCGCAGTGTAATATGGTTATTCTTTTCCCCCTTGATGGGGGAACTTTCATCACGCAGTTTTCTGTCTGGTCAGACCACATTTTTTTCGATATAACGTGGGTATCGAACCACGTTTCGTCCAAATAATAAATACTTCTTCCAGAGTTTCTGTAATCTTGAATCTTCTGTAAATATTCATACCGCCATTTCCTTACTTCTTCTTTCTCCATTAGATATTTCCTTTTATCGATAAGAGTGAACTTGAAACCATTGCATTTTAGTGATCTCCACAACGTTGTTGGACTGCATGATATGATCTCTCTCTCCTTTAAAATATTATTGATAGTTGCTAGTGTAGGAGCCTTTTGTTTTTTAATAGATTCATACGTTATTTTACTTATTTTATGAAAAATGTTTGGTGTAATTTTTTTTACACCTTTATCCTTGCGATTTTTTCTCTTGCCGGTAGTTTCTTTAACTATCTTGCTAATTGACCTCGTGGATGTATTAGTTAAAGCTGATGTCACCTCCAAAAAATTGGCAACTCCGAGTATGTCTTTAACACCTCGATATACGTCTTTTATTATTTGTTTAGCATCAGACGTAAATATTTGACGTTTTACTCCGTTGTTCCGTCGAAGAGGACGGCAAGTAGGTAATTCTATAACTAAAGTAAAAGTAATTATATTAAATGTTTTTTGTGCTATCTAAATTTATTTGTCTACAACTTGATCAAAAAGCAAACATTTTCGCACAGATTTTCGTGCGTATTTTAAATTCTAAAAAGTAATAAGATAAAACGTATAATTAGTCTACAATTTAGAATTAAGTTTTTGAATAGCTTTTAATTAAATTTAATTTTATCTTCATTAGCAGAAATTTCCCCCTCCACATAATTACTGTCTTTCAGGATTTTGACCTTACGGTCTCGATCTAATAGGCTTTTTCGTTAACTAAAAAAAATGTTTCCCTTAATTATTGTATTAAATATGCTTCTGTTAATTAACTCCTTTTAACAAGTTTCAAATTTATATAAAAACCCGCATAATTGTTCAACTAAAAACCTCAAATTTGTTTGACTTCTTGGAGCTATTCTTGAAGGTTCCCGTTGCATATATTAAAAATTTCAATTTTTCCAGTTTTTTATTAACAATCAAAGGTTAATTAAAGTTATATTTAAGGTTTTACAACATGTGTGGGCACTGAACAGCTTTTGTTTTGGTCAAAATCTTAAGTCGTTAAGACGAAGTTTATTCTTAGCGGTTTTTGCGTGATATATTGGTCGTATAAAAATATCTTTCAAATATAAGTTGTTAGAAATAAAAAATACATATTTTATATTCTAGGACTTTTTGCCGTCCAATACTCACTATTCGAGATATAATCTCTGCATTTTCAGTTTTTTAAAGATATATTCTGAAATATAGAAAATATGAAATAATAATTTTGTATATAAAGTGCGTTTAATATAAACATTATTTTTTCTATAACTGTAATTTAATTAGAATTTAGAATGCATTGTATATGTCAGTCTGAAATAGTGCTGAAAACAGGCGTTTCTGATTTGATTTTCTATCATGATTTGCTTCACGCATCCCGGTGAAGCAAATCATGTTAGAAAATCATTAGTTTCACGCACGGCAATCTGTGCGAAAAAGTTAGTTTTGTGATCAAGTTGTATTAAAAAAAAGTTAAATGAGAAACTACTATGATGGACACATCACCTAGCTAAAATTTGATTGCTTTATTCATAGTAATTGCTATAACAATATATTTATACAAAAACAAGTTGTTTGACAAGTGGTTAAACTGTTTCTCGCACATATATTACATGTTTATTACTTTAATGAAAACAATATGGGCCTCTGCACGGGCAAGTAGACCAATATGTGAATACATTTTTGTAGGAAAAACTTACCTTGGTTTTTTA
This sequence comes from Philonthus cognatus, assembly GCA_932526585.2. Taxonomy (NCBI): domain Eukaryota; kingdom Metazoa; phylum Arthropoda; class Insecta; order Coleoptera; family Staphylinidae; genus Philonthus; species Philonthus cognatus. The sequence goes on from OW052241.1 coordinate 76,050,774, forward strand.
CTGAAATTTTCTTTGTAATATTGACTGCATTAATTTGCTTATCAATATGTTGGTTTGGGTGTTGGTTCAGGTCCCAAGGTCGCCACATTTTTTTCTGATTAATCTATAAAGTCTGTAGTATATCCTAGTATCTCAAACGTCCAACTCCGTAGTATCACAGAACTATTTACTTAAACACTTTAATATCACCCAAGTCACAAATTAAAAGTCACTGCAATATCGCACAAATTTCTAATCAGAAGCCGTAGTAGGAGAGAAGTCACCGTAAAAAACAGAGCTGTAGTTATCACACAATTCACAAATCAAAATCCGTACAGTTAGCGAAGACGTCGTAAGAAGTTCATAATATTAAAAACAGATCACAAATCAAAATCCGTAGTAGAAGCAAGGTCGTTATATACAAAAAAATCCCAAATTCAGTATTAAAAATCAAAGTCCGTAAGAATATCGAAGTCGTCGTAAAAAAAAAGTACCAAAAAGAAAAACACTAGCGAAGTATACACTAAGGCAACTGTTGATAAAGTGACAATTTGCTCGCCAGGCAAGACGAACTAGATCTCAAATTACAGGGATTTCCAGATTAGTACAAGCATCAAGCCTACCTAAGTACAGTTTTTCAAAAAAAAAAAAATGTATTTCATTAAACGAGATTTGGAAAAAAATCATAATAATATTCAGTACCAACCAAATATTGAAATATAACTTTGATATTTCATACAATAATTCATTTCATATCCTTCACCGAAAATATACAAATATTTGGAAAACGGGCTACTATATTAATTTAAAATAAACTATTACGCGAAGGCATAAAACTCTTTAAAATTAACCGTAAATTTTACCGTAAAAGTTGGCAATACATTTTTCAAAATATTGAAATAACACATTAAGCAATAAGAAAATGTTGAGTAGAGCGTGTAGCTCTGTGGAGTTTTATTTATAACTCAACTCAAAATTGCTTATTTCAGTATTTTAACAACTTAATATTTGATGTTAAATAACATATCACTATTGATAGTTTGAAGTATTTAGAATCGAATTGCGTTTATAAAAATGAAAAATTGTGATGTTTCTGTTGGCGATCACACTGTGCGCCGCGCCGTGCTGTATTCATAGAAACTAAGAAGATCGATGTTTCCAATATTCGATGCACAGCCACAGGTAGAACATTTTTCTTGGGCGATACCCATAAATCACGCACTGTGCGCAGTAGTTAGTTACAAATTTACAATGTTGTAAAGCAATTGTATTTTTATTGCGGGTACTCGAGATAATTTTTTATTGCTCAGCACTAGAGCTTGAAAACAACTATACATTTTAGTATGTTCGGTGTTACATAAAACTCTCTGTATATTTTACTGCATTGATATTAAAATTGTGTATTCATATATACATTAAACATTATACATTTATTTTAGGTAATAAACTATAAAATCATAGCGCATGTACATAAAGTACATACATTGATGAAACAAACCAAATAAATCACCTGTTCTTTTTTCATGAAATTATATCAATCTAAGGCAGTAGTCGGTATTACACATATTTTATATAAATAGTTGTCAACAAACGTCACTTATAGTGTAAAATTAAATCGGTGTATTCGCTTAAAATTTAAGACAAAGTAATAAATTGCGAATAATACTTTAGAACTTGTGTCTAGGTTAAAATGTGGGTCTATTTTATTCAGGAAATGTGTATAAAGTCACACATACTCGTATGAGCAATAGTTTATCAAAACCGACAACTTTAAAAATTGATTTCCTTTAAACGGTAAGTTTTCTAAAAAATCGGACTTCGGATTCGTTATTTTCTCATCAAAATACATATGTTTAAAAAAAAATTCAAAAATTGTACTGTCCAGCACATGCACCTTGACCAAGAGAACAATTCCAACAAACACGGTTATAAACCATAAATATGTTTGGAAACAATTCATATCCTTTTGTAACGTCCACAACTACGAATTGACAGCAAAAACATCACAAGCAGATCTGGCAAGTATTTCAAATTGTTGAGTACATAACATGAGAAAACAAGAATCACGAGAACATATTAAATGCAATCCGAGGATCTTCTGGTTTAAGTGAGACAAAAGTTGTAGATTCTTCCTGGAATATTTAGGAGACACAAATTGTTTATAATATTACAACATTCAACTGCACTGATTTTAATTGCTCGAATGTAAACGTTGACAATGAATGATGTTTTATTATTTAATTTCATTAAATTATCTTTCGAATACCACTCGTTTGAAATTTTCGTTGAGAAAGACTTTGCTTTTATACACTCAAGCTTAGTTGCCTTAAACAATTCAACTCGATGAAACTGTCAGAAAGAGGCACTCGTTCTACGAGTTCGTGCCTTTTTAAGAGACAGTTTCATCTCGTTCCATTGCTAGGCAACAGCTTTCGTTTAAAAACAAAGTCTTTCCGAAAATTCCAAACAACTAGTGGTATAACATGTGATAATTCCATTCTACCTAAGATCATGTATATCAAAGCGCGTTTACTGGGTTTGCTACCGGACAAAGGGAAGGAAGATAAAATGCAAGTGGATATTTTAAAATTATCTTATTTACCGTCTTTACGATCGCGCGGAATTAGTGACGTTAAAACTTGAATCCGTCAAATAACTACATAATGAATAAAGCTCAACCATATCGTTTTGGAAGAATTTCCTACAAGGAAATTATTAGTAACATGAATAAAACAGTACTGCAAAATACGAAAAAGAGCAAATCCTTTTGTAAGGAACATTTTGATATAAATACGCCCAGGCGCGCACCCAGAAATTTGTCTTAGGGGGGGCTTACGCGTCTTGAAGGGGGCCCATCGCGTTTTGTCTAGACTAAACGCGAATTAAAACAATTTCGGGTTTTGTTCGCATGAGTTTAGACAAGTCCTAACATACCAAGTGTCATAAAAATGTCAAATTTGTAAAGTTGTGATAACAGAAGCTCAACGTCAATCGAAGTTATTGAAAATATAAGAACATTGTGCTGTATTTTGACGCTCGCAAAATAATAAAGAAATAAAAACAAATAAACAATTTGGAAGGAAATATTAATTTCTTTATTTTTATATAAAAAAACAACAACAAAATTGAGCCGATTAAGCTAGAGGAGCTAAATGCTGGGACTAAATTATGAAAAATACGCGACATTCTCCCGCTTTTTTCCGAAATTATAAAATAAATCGACCCAACAAAATAAACTTAAAAAAGTCCAGAAATACATCACTTTCTTTCACAAACTAAGTGACAAATTATTTATAAGTTGAAAACATTCAATATTAATGACAACATAACAAGAGTTATTGAAACGTACTTGTCTGGTCGGGTGCAAGTGGTAGAATATGAAGGTGTACAATCTTTCATCTTTGTTGCCACGTTTGGGGTTTCACAGGGCTCAAATCTTGGACCGTTGCTATTTTCACTTTTTATAAACGACGTCTGCGACACAGTCAGATCCCCATACCTTCTTTATGCTGATAATTTGAAGATTTCCAGGAAAATAGAAAACGAAATTGACTGTGGTATACTTCAGGATGGTTTAAATAATTCTTGTGACTGGTGTGATATCAATGGTTCATCATTAAATACTAATAAGTGTAGTGCAGAGCTGGGGCGAATCCTCGTAAAAGGAATTCGAATCACGAATCCGAATCCTTTATTCGAGTATTCGTGATTCGAATCATATTAGGTGAATATGATTCGAATCACGAATACTCGAATAAAGCATTCGTAAGAGATAAATATGATTCGAACCAACGATTCGAATGCTGTTTTTTCGAATCACGAATACAAATCCAAGAATAAATTTGATTTTATTATTTTTTTGCAACCATTAACATTTTAATATTGCTAGCAGTTGTTTTAAGGACAATATTCAAAACCTAATAATAATAATAACAAACATTTTTATTCACTGATCATAAAACCATAATATAAAATACAAAATAATACAGCTATGATATGGAATACGTCAATTAGATAATTGATAATAATAATAATAATAATTCCTTTGACACTTAACAATTTAACAGAATATATACGCTACATATTTAATAATAATAGCAGACTAAATATCTGATTCCGTGTTACTCTGATTGAACATGTTATTGTGTGTTTTTGAACTTCACTTCAAATCAGTGTTTTGTACGCGTGGCGCAGGGAAGTAAAATTTCGAGTTTAGAAAAGCCCCGTGAAAATTTGATATTTGATATTTGATATTTTTCATGAATTCTGTGTATTTTGTTACTTTTCGCGATTTATTTAAACGTTTTTTTCAATGTTTTGGTCAATTTGAATGAAAATCAATCAATCAATCAATCAATTCCCGGGTTTAATAATATTCAGTGAATTTTTTTACGTAAATTTGAGGCATTCGTCGATTTTATAAAAGAGTTCAATTTGAAGTTTTGAACGAGTGATTCCACTCCCAGGTTAAGCATGAACAAAGTTCAACAGGAATAAGAAACATTTGTTGAAAAAGCTCAAGTATTTAACATGGGGGAAAGTACTATGATAGACATCATTTTTTTTTTCATTCTGACAGTTACGATACACATTTTAACACTTGTGATATATTTTAAAGTAACGAGTGTCTTCCACTCCCAGATTAAGCATGAAGTAAAATTTCGAGTTTAGAAAAGCCCCGCGTAGAAAATTTGTCGAGGGTCGAAAATCAAAAATTGGATTTTTTCTTTCATACCCACGCTATGAACCTTCAGATATTCGTTGTTTTTTGAAAAACTTTAATTCCCTGTAGTCCTTCGGTCTCCGATGATTACAATTGGTGATTCGAGCTGTATCCTTCAATTTTAAATTTCTAAGAACGAGTGTTGTCCACTCCCAGACTAAGCATAAAGTAAAATTTCGAGTTTAGAACAGCCTCGCGTAGAAAATTTCACGGGGCTTTTCTAAACTTGAAATTTTACTTTATGCGCCACGCGTATAAAACACTGATTTAACGAGAAATTTAAAAACACTAAAAAAAATGATTCATCTTAATCAAAATTAATTCGAATTATTTTTAACAATTCGAATCCTTTTGTAAGTATTCGAATCCTTTTATAAATATTCGAATTCTTTTATAAAGATTCGAATCACACGCATTTGGATTCGAATACGAATCCTCTTAAAAAAAATGTAACTAATACGGATTACGAATCCAGTTCAACTAAAGTATTCGAATGCCTCTATTGAATCCTCTGAAAGGATTCAAATCCTGAATGATTCGAATCCTGCCCAGCTCTGGTGTAGTGTTATGACATTTTCGAGGAAAGTGAATATGATCTGTAACAATTATTTAATACGTATTAAATCTTTACAGAGAGTTAATCGATTTAAGGATCTGGGTGTACTCTACGATAATAAACTTACGTTCAATGATCATATTGACAAAATTGTTAAGGAATGTTATCGTACACTAATTTTCATCATTAGATCTGGACAGGATTCATCGAAGGTTTTTAAAGTACCTTTCATATAGAGTCGACGGCGTCTACCCTGAGCGTGGAATAGAGCAGGATCTACTGCTTCAAAAACATGACGTGGTCTCCCTGGCTGCTAGAAGAGAAGAGTAATCTGCAAAATGTCTCTGGAAAATTGTTAATAATGTTACAGATGCATCGTTTCTCCTATCAAGAATTAATTTTCATGTACCACGAACAAGTTCTAGGCATAGCAACTCCTTTTACATCCCCGGAGCACGAACGAACTGTCTGCGACGTGCACCTGTGCCAGTTATGTGTAGAAGTGCAATGAAAATTATGATGACATATTTTTTGATAAGTTGTGATATGTTGTTTATTTATTAATTATTCTGTTATATACTCGTGTTTTGTTTTAAATATTATTCTTTAATTGTAAAATTGTCCTGTAAATGGGTCTCCTGTTGGGCAATAAATGATATTATTATTATTATTAGAAATAGCAAGTCATTTTCTTAAGTGGATACATTAAAATCGCTATTTAATGTTTACATCTGCAGTAAATTGGAGTATTGCTATGTTATATGGGCACTGCAGTTTCATAAATTTTCATAAATAAATTGGGCTATTAGAGAGTGTTCAGCGCAAATTTTTAAAATATCTATATTTTATCAAACATAAATCTTGCCCAGACAGAACGATTAGCTACTCCAGTTTACTCCTAGAATTCAATACAATTTTCATAAATGATAGGCATAAGCATATCTCATGCCTGTATCTGTACAAACTAGTTAACAACATCATTGATGATTTAAAAATCAACGAATGTCATTGACTTACTTAACTTTCATGTACCTAGGTTGGCAAGCAGATCTTGCAGCACTTTCTTTTACAATACTCCTAATTCACTTCATTATAATAATTATCCACTATACAGGGTGAGTCACTAAGCGGAAATCGGTCTATACTAGGCGTATCGTTGAAAATAGCAAAAAAAGTTTCAAATAAAAGTTGTTCAGAATCAAGTTTTTCATAACCCAAAATTATTGCTAAATATGGCGGCCTTGCGGTTATACCGGAAGTAAACACCAACTTCCTTATTTTAAATAGAACACCCTATATATTTTTACATTTTTGGATTGCTCGTTTAAAATAAACATGAGTTTATTCACACAACATTGAGTCTCAGTTGAACCGTTTTCGAGTTATTTCATTTTTTTTTATAAACTTGACGATTTCAGAGCTCGACGCCATTAACAATATCTTCAAAACGAAATTAGTCAGAGTTGTGCGGCTTACGGTTTTTGAATCGGGAAGAAATGTAGTATTTGTTTAAGTTTTTGCTATTAGTCACATTTTTTAAATTGAACCTAGTCGGTCGACGGTATTCTTCAGTACTTGAAACATGCAAAACTTCATTTTTTCAAATAGAACCATCTATCTTGTGACACTTTATCTGATGCGAAATTAAATTACCTTTTTATTGTTGCCATATCCTTCAAACAATTTTTGAGAAATTTGTGATTTTGTAAAAATTTTAATACATTTCGTTTTATCGCGTTAGACCTGGATACTGATGACGTTTGGTGATTTTGTTTTGACATTTAGTTAGTCATTGAGATATTTCCTGTTTTTTTTTAAGTTGATTTTAAAGCTTTAAACAAGTGATTTCCACTCCCACTTTAAGCATGAAGTAAAATTTCGAGTTTAGAAAAGCCCCGTGAAAATTTGTAGTGGATCGCGCAGCGACCCGAGACAAATTTTCTGCCCTTTTCTAAACTCGAAATTTCATGCGCCACGCGTATCAATCATTAAAATATTGTAAAATTTGTGTATATTCGAACTTCGCTTAAAATCTGTGTTTTATACGCGTAGCGCATGAAGTAAAATTTCGAGTTTAGAAAAGCCCCGAAAATTTGTCTCGGGTCGCTGCGCGACCCTCGACAAATTTTCACGAGGCTTTTCTAAACTCAAAATTTTACTTCATGCTTAGTCTGGGAGTGGACAACACTCGTTTAAAGCTTCAAATTGAACATTTTTAAAAATCAACGAATGTCAGAAAATTTACAGCTTATACATGTTTTCCTAAAGTTTACCATGAAGTAGCCACATTTAAATTCAGCGCGCATTTGTGACGTAAGCGATCTCTACCCTCACTCTAAAATCTTCGATTCTGTCGATCCTTCTTACCGTATACTGGACCATCCTTGGAATACACATTAGATGGATGTTTCACGAACAAAAAAAAAACAAATTGTCTACTTTTTAACGTCTGAATACACCATTTGTACTTAAAATGTAAGATTTGGTTTAATGTTTGGAGTAGTTTAGTTTTTATTATTTATATTATACTGGGAAACTTCTGGGGGGCTATTTACAGCACCAATGCAATTTGTCATCGGTGACAAGTTGCACTGAAATGGCGTCATTTTACTTCATACGATTTGGTAAATTCTTCCCGAAATAACGTCATTTTAGTGCGACTTCTCACCGATGACAAATTGCATCTGTGCTGTGAATAGCCCCCTGAAATGTCGACATTTATTACATAAAAGTTAGTTATTAAGTATAAATGAGCGAATGCCGCTGAATTTGGATGTCTCCGATCGGAAAACGTTGGGCATACATTCTTGAAGCAAGTAATGTATTTTCATCAGCACTGCCCAAGGTGTAGACCAAACCAATCAGTTCTTCTTGAGTAAATATGTTCGGTTTTTTTTATTGCGAGATCTCGCCAAAATAATGTAAAATAAACTGACATTTGTCGGACATGCGAGTCAAAACAAAATCGCCAAACGTCATCAGTATCCAGGGCTAACGCGATAATACCAAATGTATTAAAATTTTTACATAATCGTAAATTTCTCAAAAACTGTTGGAAGGATATGGCAACAACCCGGTATTAATAAAAAGGAAATTTAATTTCGCATCAGATAAAGTGTCACAAGATAGATGGTTCCGTTTAAAAAAATGAAGTTATGCATGTTTGAAGTACTGAAGAATACCGTCGACGGACTTGGTTCAATTTAGAAAATCTGACTAATGGTAAAAACCTAAACAAATACTACATTTCTTCCCGAATCCAAAACCGTAAGCCGCACAACTCTGACTTATTTCATTTTAAAGATATTGTTAATGGCGTCGAGCTCTAAAATCGTCAAATTTATCAAAAAAATAAAATAACTCGAAAACGGTTCAACTGAGACCCAATGTTGTGTGAATAAACTCATGTTTATTTTTAACGAGCAATACAAAAATGTTAAAATATATAGGGTGTTCTATTTAAAATAAGGAAGTTGGTGTTTACTTCCGGTATAACCGCAAGGCCGCCATATTTAGCAATAATTTTGGGTTATGAAAAACTTGATTCTGAACAACTTTTATTTGAAACTTTTTTTGCTATTTTCAACGATACGCCTAGTATAGACCGATTTCCGCTTAGTGACTCACCCTGTATAAGCTATATAAAGCATACCATAGTGTGCAATATAATGCAGATATATTTGGTGATTCTGTCAGTTCAATCCTTAGTCACATTAACCAATGCCTTAATTTGTAATTGCGCCCAAGTGCTTATTGATTGTAATTTTTTTTTACATTTTTATATTTTTTTAATTCTATGTTTACCTTACATTTTTACATTGTTATTTGACTACTTAAGTTATGATGTTACCCTGTCACTGGATTGTGTATCTGTTGGGTAATAAAATGTTATTATTATTATTATTATTATAAGGAGGATATTTTAAACTTCACATTAAATCAGTATTTTAGACGCATGGCGCGTGAAGTAAAAGTTTAAGTTTAGAAAAGCCTGAATATTTGGATCTGCCGGGGCGCGATTCGCTTCGCTCGGTCGCCCTGGAAAATCCAAATTTTCTGAACTAGAAATTTTACTTCATGCTTAATGAATTGAACACTTTTATAATTACCCCTGTATAAAAAATCTTCTCATAATTAAAAGTGATTCATTATTAACTAATCCAGTTTGGTTTGTTATTATTTGAAGTAAAACTTATTCCTATAATTATTCCTATAATATATAGTCAAGTAGTTTTATTTGAATTTATTTATGCAAGGTTTATTATAGAAGCGTTCAATTTTGAACTTTTAACGAGTGTTTCCACTCCCAGATTAAGCATGAAGTAAAATTTCGAGTTTAGAAAAGCCTGAAAATTTGGTTTGGTCGCGTAGCGCGGAACGACCAAACCAAATTTTCAAGATTTTCTAAACTCGAAATTTTACTTCATGCGCCACGCGTATAAAACACTAAAATATTGTGAGTTCAAAATATACTGCTCATGTTTGATTTTACGTTATTAAACTTTACTAAACATTAGTAAAATATTATCGAACTAAATCTTAAGCTTTCAAAATTCGAACTATATAAAAGAAATATTGCAGGGATTTAGGGGTTTTTGGAAATAGGCGACTGAAATACTTTTCAGATTTGATATTTTTTTTACCTCGAATCAACTGGTATTTTAGTTAAATCTGTTGAGTTTTTGGTTGTTTTAACAAACTTCTACTCATGTACTGATGCGTGAGGTTTGTTATTAATTACTCAGGAAATTGTAAAAATAGAGATTATTTCTTTATTCTAATGCAAAGAATGTAAACTAACGTTTTACATGCAAAATTCTCTATATGTCTAAAATATTTATTTTTTGGTTGCCCTGGATTTTTCATCTGCCTCACTGATGCCTGGAGCTCCTTGTTTGCCACGCTCTCGCCTGTACATTCCTCGAGGGTACGCCACACTACCCCCCCTTTAGAAAAAGGAAGTAAAAGAGAAAAGAGAAGGAACCCCCTCTAGTAGGAGTAGTTTTTTTGGTTACAGATCCATGACGGTTAAGAACAGACCTAAGAGGTATAGTAGGGAACGGAGAAAAGTATAAAGAATTTGAAGATGAAGCAACAGATAATGTTGGTTGGAAGCTAGGCTTTAATCGGTCAACGGTAACATTTGTGATTTTTCCGTTAACAGAAATCGTAAAAAATTTTGATTGTCGCTTTAAAATTTGAAACGGTCCGTCATATGCGTGTTGAAGATGGTGCATAATACAATCCTTCCTAATGAAAACGTGTGTGCAATTACCTAAATCGGGGTGCACAAAACATTCGCGAGAGGCTGGGCGGCTTAACGCAGGGTCGTAGTATCTGCATTTTGACTCGTAAGTCATCAATAAATTTTGAGCCTGAAAGAAGGTAACCGGAAATTGAACTTGAAAACAAGAAATCGCCTGGTAAACGTAATGTTTTACCATAAACGTATTCGGCTGTTGTGGCCGAAAGTGAAGTTTAAAAATAGTGCGTAAACCTAATAAAATTAAAGGTAGTTGTGACACCCAGTTCTTTGGATCGTTACTCATTCGGATCGAGTCTTTAATTTGTTTACTGAGCCGCTCTACCAAACCGTTACATTGCGGATGATAGGCGGTTGTGGATTTGTGTGTAATGCCAAAAATTTTGCAAAAATATTTCCAAACGTGAGATTGAAATTGACGTCCACGGTCAGTGAGAACCGTAGATGGTATACCGAATCGTGAGATCCAACAATTTAAAAAAGCTTGAGAAACAGAGTCCGCAGTAATTTCGACAAGTGGTTGGACTTCAGGCCAACGCGTGAATCGATCGATGCAGACTAAAAGATATCTGTATGTATGACAAACTGGCAAAGGGCCGATAATGTCGATGTGGATGTCAGTGAATCGGTCGTCCGGATCAGGAAACTTAGCAATCGGGGGATACTGTGTGACGGTGAATTTTGACTTTCTGGCACTGCAAACAGGATTTGACAAAATGTGTGATGTGGTGGTTCATCCGCGGCCATACATAGCGTGAATTTACTAGACGTTTCATTGCTCGAACGCCAGGATGAGTTAACCCGCGGAGTGACTGCAAAATGTTAAGTCGTATTTCTCCGGGAACATAAGGTCGTTTCGAAACAATGTCAACGTAAATGGGTGTGCTAGTGCCAGGCGGAGTGAACTGCTCCAGTTTCAGTGAAGTTGTGCCGTTTGTTAACAAAAATTTAAGCTCATCGTCTTCTGACTGAAATTTGGCTAGGTCCGGTAATTCTAAAATATTAATTTCGACACACGATAACGTATCCGCGACGTCGTTTTCTTTACCGGGAACAAACCTAACGTCAGTAGTGAATTGCGCGATAAAAGTTAAATGTCTGTGCTCACGTCCTGAATAACGATCTGAAGTTGAATTTATGGCAGCAATCAACGGTTTATGGACTGTAAAAATGATAAAATTACGACCTTCGAGATAATATTTGAATTTTTTAATTGCCAAATAAACGGCCAGTAATTCACGACCGAATGTACTGTATTTGCGTTCTGTTGTTGAAAATTACTTTGAAAAGAAAGCTAGCGGTCGAAGAACGCCAGATTTTTCCTTCTGCTGCAAGACCGCACCAGCAGCGGAATCAGATGCGTCTACCATAATGCTTAACTCCGCATTTGGGTCTGGTAGGCTAAGCATAGCACAGTCGGCTAGTGCAGCCTTGACTGCCGTAAATGCTTGTAGTGCAGGTTGTGACCATACCAGGGGTTTGTTGCGTAGAGTTTGAGATGCAAGTTGGTTGAGCGGTGCAAGTATTCTTGAGCATGATTTTATAAATCTGTAGTAGAAGTTTACCATGCCAAGGAAACGTTGAAGTGATTTCCGGTCAGATGGTTGTGGAAAAGACATGATTGCATCAACCTTAATTTGTAATGGTTTGATGCCTAAACTGTTAATTCTACGAACTAAGAAATCTAATTTTGTTTCGCCGAAAATACATTTGTCGCTATTAATTTTGATTCCAAAAGTTGTTAATCGTTGAAAAATTTGTCGGAGGTGTTGTACGTGCTCATGTTCGTCTTTACTGAAGACTAAAATGTCATCCAAATATACGAAACAAAATGGTAACTCGCGAAGAACCGAGTCCATAAACCGTTGAAAGGTTTGTGCGGCGTTTCCCAAACCAAAACTTATCCGCGTATACTCAAACAAGCCAAATGGTGTTGTGATTGCAGTCTTCGGTATATCATTAGGGTGAATTGGAATTTGATGATAAGCTTTAATCAAATCGATTTTAGAAAAGACTTTGCAACCAAAACAGCTATACGTAAAATCATGCAATATGGGCAGAGGGTATCGGTCAGGAATTGTAACCTCGTTAAGTGCACGATAGTCTCCGTATGGTCGCCAAGAACCATCGGATTTCGATACCAAGTGCAGCGGTGATGCCCATGGGCTTGATGAGGGTCGAACAAAACCAAGTTTTAATAAGTGATAGAATTCTTGTTTGGCAATTTTGAATTTGTGTGGCGGTAAACGCCTTGGTTTGCTGAAAACAGGTGGGCCAGAAGTTTCGATGCTATGTTGCACTTGATGTTTAACTGGGTTAGTGAGGTCAAAAGGAGTGGTGAGATCGGGAAATTGATTGAGTAATTTGAAATATGTTGTATGATGATTGGATAATGAATTTATGATCGGCTGTTGCATCAGACTGGACGGTGTCCTCATTAATCGATTATTGGCAATATCAACAATTATGTTGAAATGCCGGAGAAAATCTGCGCCAAGAATCGAGTGGTTTACGCGTGCAAGTATGAAATGCCACTGAAATGTTACATCTAAGCCGATGTTAACTGTTAGTTTAGATAATCCGAAAGTTGAAATTAAATTTCCACTTACGGTTTGCAATGTAAATTTTGTAGGGGGGTGAGTATTGGCATAGAGTTGATTCACCGCCAAAATGCTGACCTGGCGCCAGTGTCGATAAGAAATTTAGTGCCAGAATTTGTATCGCGGATAAAAAATAGTCGACCTGATGGATGAACGGCATCGTAGGTCGACATCAAACCCGTTCTGAGCCGTTTCCCCAATCGCAAGGTTTGGTGCATTTTCGTGCATCGTTTTTAAAATTATAGTGATACCAGCACAATTTGTGGTTTGGGTCATCACGTTGTACAGAACGAGACCTGCAAGAAGAACGGTTTCGACTTGGATATTTGTTTTTAGATTGTTGCAAAATAGAGGCAGTTAAGGTGGTTAAATTTTGAGTTAATTCCGAAATTTGATTCTGTAAACTTTGCACCGTTGCACAGTGGTCGATTTTCAAATTTAGCCGAACATTTCGCGAAAAATAAAGTATTTAGAAAAACGAATATTTGTGTAAATATCATTAGTATAATGACCCATTGGTGCGCAGGTAAAAGCATAATCCCCTCAACCCTCTTTTCTGGTAATTATCGGTACTCAAAGTACACCCTATTGAGACACCGATCATTAGCTGTTTGTACGCTCTCAAACGCATAAGTTTTAAATATTTAGTTTTCAGTTGTGTGAAGTGAAATTTTTAAAACAACGATGGATATACATTCTACTGGTATGTATTTATCATTTGTGTTTATTTGTTTTTTTATATTTTTATGCAACAATAATAAATAATGACATAAATTACTCATACAATTTTTCATTGTAAATTAAAATTTCTTAAGTATGATATAATATATTCCATTTGTTTCTGGATCTCGCCTAGCCATGCTTTCGTGTTGTTATGTTGCAGTATCAACATTTACATTTTTTATTAATTGCCACTCCTGATTCCTTATTTTAACAGTGTTGCAATAATTTATGATATCATAAGTAATCCTCTTTTTAATTTTCAAGAGGTTTATTGTTAATCTTGCAACAATTATTTCGCCACACGGTCGCTTCTTCGAGCATTTTATTATTAAATCAAATTAATCTAGTGTTGCAATGCTGTGTCAATGTCAAAGTGAAAAATAATTTCAGGCACATATTAAATATTAACATGCCAAAGATTATCTCTGAATCAAAAAGGTTACAAATTCTGAAATCCTACAAACATTTTAGGCAAAGTAATCCAAATCTACAGCATCACAATATTATTACGATTTTAATAGATATTTTTGGGGTATGTCTAGTATTTTAATTATCATATATATTTAATTAAAGATAATTACGTTTCAGGTAGGGAGATCTTCATTACAATTAATTTTACGACAAAGACCTGACGAATTGAAATCTACTACTTCTGGCAAACGATCTAAAAACAGCCATTTTTGGAATCACCTAGCTAGAAAAGATCTGCAACAACTAATTTGGCAATATAACTCTAGAAATCAGTATTTTACTTTGAGAGATCTTTTGAATGATATGAAAGAAAATTATGAGTTCCATGGGAGTAGAACAACACTTTATAGGGTTGTTAAAAGTATGGGGTATAAATTCAAATTAATTAATGGGCACAAAATTCTCTGTGAACAAAAACATGTTGTTGCAGCAAAAATTATTTTCCTTAGAAAATTTTTACAGTATCAAAATTCCAGTGAAGATATCCAATTCGTATACCTGGATGAAACATGGATATATCAGAATGGATCCGTGGTTCGACGCTGGGTACATGAAACGGATATAAAAAGTAATCCAACTAAATTAAAAAATGAAGGCAAACGCTTCACCATTCTACATGCTGGGTATAGGGGTGGGTTTTTGGATGGGTGCGATTTTTTATTACATTCGAAAAACAATGACCGAGATTATCATGCCACAATGGATGGTAATACTTTTCAAAATTGGGTGGTTAATCAACTTATTCCTGCTTTGGCTAAGCTTTCAGGGTGTAGTTATTGTGGATAATGCTGCATACCATTCTGTGCAATTAGACAAAACTCCTTCATTTTCTTGTAAGAAATGCGAAATGCAGGAGTGGTTGGTTAAACAATGTAAAATTCAATCCAAAATTAACTAAAAAGGAACCATGGGCTTTATTTATACCTTTTCGATCAAATGACAAAATTTACGTAATTGATGACATTTTGAGAAAGAACGGGCACGAAGTTCTTAGATTACCGCCATACCATTGTCAATACATTCCAATTGAAATGGCATGGGGGTTTTGTAAGACTTACTACAATAAGCACATAAATTCTAAGCAACCATCTAAGGATCGTGTTCAGAATTTATGGCTTGAGTCTCTCTCAAAATGTACATCCGATATGTGGCAAAATTTCTGTGATCATTGTGAAAAACTTATTTCGGATGACTGGACAAAACACATGGGGAACCTTTCTTTTGAAACCATTCCTCCTTTTATTATTTCGCTTGCAGAATCTGGCTCAGAACAAACATCAGAAGATTCAGATGCAGGTTGTCTTGACTAAATAATAAAAGTGGAATGAGGGCTTAAAAATTGTTTGACATGAAAATTATCAGCAGTAAGAGGGTGGGAATAAATTTGCAATTCTACAAAAAAATACTGAGGGCCAACAGAAGAGAGAATGACCAAAATTAAGGTGGATGGATGGAGTTGATCAAAATGTGTTAACGGGAAGACCCAAGCGAGAAATACAAATGGATGACGAAATAAGTTTGCAGAGCCGAATTCATTATATTTGTTATATACAATATTATTGCTGTGTTTGTATGTACAAAAACCAAGTAGTAAATTTTGTTAATCTTAATACTGCATATTATTATCCTTTTATATCTGAAAATTTGTAAAACAGGCAACAGTGTAAGATCACAATAGTCAGACATTATAACCTTAAAATCGAACATCTGACAGTGACATTTAAAAACCCTGATTTAAAACACAACCAGCCCCATTTACAATACTTAAACTGTCACTTTTCCATAGCTAGGCGAGATGCAGAAACAAATGGAATATATTATAGAGAAAAAGTATATTCCGTACGCAGCTGTACGCATTGGGATTTTTTTCAGTTATAGAGCAACTATTTAACTTATCATATAAACAAAAATTATATGCAGCCACGTGCAACCATTCAAGTAATAATGTTTTTTCAGGCCGCGTAACCGTTCGCCGAAGCGCTCTCTTCAATGTTTGGCGTATGGAGCGCACGGTGGAAGGGAAAAACAGCGCCGTTCAAAAATATATTTTTGATTTAATGAACTTTAATGTTCAAGACCAAAATGAAAATATAAATATATTAAAAGATTAAATACGTTCTTTTACGTCATCTTTAAATTCTAAGTGGCAAAAAGTATTTAGAGTATGTTCCCGATTTGAGAATAATTATGCAGAGTGGCTAAACGAAACACAGACATTTTCTTTGACTGATACAATCGATGAACCTGTACCTGGACCATCTTCGAGAGGGCCGTACAAATCATTTAGTGATTTATCAAATTTTTCGAAAAAAAGAAAAGTTAGGCCATTGATGGAAAATTATTCCAAAGAGGAAATTGCGTTCGCCACTCAGGTTAATTTACGAGCATCTGGAAAGAGGGATAGTGCAGAAATAGTGAACGAGGTTACAACAAATTCACCAACAAGAGGTTCCAGTATTAAGCAGGCAACAAAAAGTTCAAAAATATACACCAGAAGAAGCCTTGGCGTTATATATCGACGGAAGATTTACAAAGCATTCCTATAAATTGATACAATCTGGAGCTAAGGTACGTAATGCAAATATTTACCCAAGCTATGATAGTATTTTGAAAGCAAAAAAAGCATGTTATCCCGCAGAAGTTAGTATATCATACACTGAAACTGCTGCAGAAGTTACTTTGCAAGCCTTGGTCGACCATACTAGTCAAAGATTATTCATTTCTCTGGGAAATTTGAGTTCATTTGATGAAATTGGAAACGAGTTTAAAATTATGTACAAATGGGGCTGTGATGGTAGTTCAGGTCACTCATTATATAAGCAAAAATTCTCTAATGAGTCCGAAAGTGATGAATATATATTTTCTGCGTGCTTAGTGCCTCTTCAAATAATATCAATAAAATATGATAATATTTTATGGCAAAATCCGAAACCATCCTCAAATAGATTTTGTAGACCAATTAAGATTATGTTTGAAAAGGAGTCTAAAGAAATTATAAAACTTGTGGTAAATGATATTGAAAATCAAATTGAAACCATTTTACCAACGAATGTAGAGTTAAACAATATACAAATTATAATTAATCATAGTTTTAAAATGACTATGATTAATGGCAAGACTTATAGCACAGTTACAGACACTTCAACTCAAACGTGTGCTGTATGTGGAGCTACGCCTAAAATAATGAATCAATTAGAAAAAGTAAAAAATTTACCGAAAATTGAAAAATACTATGATTATGGTATTTCTTCTTTACATGCTTGGATTCGTTCATTAGAATGCATGCTGCATATAGCATATCGTCTCGATATCAAAAAATGGCTAGTTCGAGATATCAATAAAAAAAAAAACATTAGAAATTACAAAATTAAAAATTCAAAAGGAATTAAAATCTAAATTATGATTATTAGTTGATGTGGTAAAACCTAATTTCGGAACAACAAATGATGGTAATACCGCAAGTCGTTTCTTTGAAGAATATAAGACAACATCAAAAATTACAGGGTTAGACGAAATTTTTTTAAAAAGAATTAAAATAATTTTGCAAGTCATTTCTTGCGGAGAAGCTACAAATATAGAAGCGTTTCGTTTGTATTTGGATGAAACAGCAAAAAAATATATCGAATTATATCCATGGTATTACATGCCCACCTCTTTGCATAAAATTTTAATTCATGGTGCGGATATAATTCAATCAGCAACATTGCCAATTGGGATGTTATCCGAAGAGGCACTAGAAGCTCGCAATAAAGATTTAAGGAAATACCGAGAACATCACACTCGAAAATTTTCCCGCTTACAAACCATCACAGACCTATTTCATACATTGTTATATTCTTCTGATCCATATATTTCAACTATATCAAAAATAAATCATATATCAAGATCTGCTAGAATTAAAACATTTGACGATGAGGCTGTTAAATTGGTACACATTTCAAATAACTTTGATTTATCAGATAATTCAAACTCCGACAGTGATACTGAATAGTTTGGTGTAAATGTGTATTTGCATTATGTACCTAATATTCTGGTTTCAATTGAACATGTGTATATATATTTATGTGTATATAGTGTGTCCATGTATAATACGTATATATAATATATTTGTGTAAATAATGTTGTAAATATATAGTTTTCTAATAATAGAAACATTCTCTAATGAAATTAATTGGATTACCCTTGAACACAAAATAAAATAAAAAAAGATTTTGAACGGGGGGGGGGGGGGGGGTTACAAAACAATTTGTTTTTTGTTATTTTCATACAAGTCTACAAAATTCGCTAAGACGTTTTATATTTTCGCACAGAATTTCGGGAGGGTTCAAACCCCCATATTCCCCACCCCCCTAGCTACGGCCTTGTGTTTCTAGTATAAAATAAACATGTATATGGAAACCATTCCAAGTAAAATAATCTCATATTTTGTTACAAAATTTTAAATTATTTTGAAATATGAGAGTGTTTTCTATATAAATCAGATGGGTGGGGGTTGTTTAAAACTTTTTATTATTTTTTTTTATTTTACGAAGAATGACTCATTATATTTGTTTAAAATATTAAAAAAAAGATTTTTTTTACAAAAAAATCTTTGATTAGGGGTTGGTAGTGGGGTGGAAAATGTGTCCATAACATAAATGACAATTAAATACTTAATTAAAAAAATATTTCTTTCAATTAGACAGAATTAAAAAAAACAAAACAAATAATAACGAAATGTTCAGTTAAATTCGAAAATCGACCACTGTGCGTTGCTTCGAAATTGCAAAATTTCGTGTCTAATTTGGTGTTATTCGAAACTTGTTTGGAAATGCCAGTAGCACTGATGGACATAGGTGCTGAGATTTCCATCACGTGATATGCCATTTCTGCAAGATCAGCTAATGACGTACCACGTGATGCAACTAGGATCATTTGCACATCAGCGGGAAGACGTTGCAAGAACATTTCGCGTAGTAAGTTCTCATCGATTGAGGTATTCCCCAAAAGTTGCTGTAATTTACGTAGGAGTTGGGAAGGAATTTGATCTCCGAGTACCTCGTTCGATAAGAGTTTTTGTAAACCATATTCGACAAGTTCACCAACGTTTCTTTTCAGAAATCATTGTCCGTTTAATAATCTCATTTTTTAGTATTTTTTTTTAGTATAAGGATCGATGGCGGGTGGATCCATTAACAAATCCCTTACGTCCATTGCGATATCTGGAGGTAAGGAAGCGACAACTTTATTAAATTTCCGGACAGAACTGGTTACGCGTGAATTTAAAAATTCCGCCTCTATTTGGATAACGCCAAAATGGTGGAAGCACACATTTAATATTACCGATCGTTTCCTCAGAGGAACTTTGATCTTCCATACCGTTCGAAATTAGGAAAAGAAATTAGAAGAAAGAAAATCAAGAAGGAAGAAAATGTAAGGAGAAGGTGAGGATTTTCTAATGTGAAGAAAGGTTAATGTAGCGTCACCTTCGAGGAATGTTTCGTGGTTTTCGTGCTTCCGTGTGGCTTTCGTGTTGTCTGGACGAGTACAGGAATGAAGGATTGTAGACAGCTGACAGTTTTGATAGCTCTCGATATTCCTCGATGTGATCCTGCTATCGGCGAATCGTCGCCACTTATCCTGCCGGGTTGCTTACTACGGCAGCGTGTTCAGGTGTCACCAACAACGTAGGCCCCTCGGGGTCACCAATGTTGAGTTTTTGGTTGTTTTAACCAGAGCTGGGCAGGATTCGAATCATTCAGGATTCGATTCCCGGATTCGAATCCTTTTAGAGGATTCAAAAGAAGTATTCGAATACTTTAGTGAAAACGGATTGGTGATCCGGATTCGTTACATTTTTTTAAAAGGATTCGTATTCGAATCCAAACGTAGATGATTCGAATCCTTATAAAAGGATTCGAATTCTTATAAAAGGATTCGAATCCTTATAAAAGGATTCGAATTCTTATAAAAGGATTCCAATCCTTATAAAAGGAATCGAATCCTTATAAAATTCGAATCCTGATACATGGATTCAAATCCTCCTAAATAATTCGAATCATCGCTATTAAGGCTGGGATTAGAATTCGATTAATTCAAATAGTTAAATATTCTAATATGAATATTTAAATCACTAAATTATTCATATTTGAATATAAATATTAAAATTTTCGAATAATTCAAATATTTGTGAATCCATATTTGGTTACTTAACCATGAAAAATATCCAACGTTAATAGTATATTTTTAACTTCACTTGAAATCAGTGTTTTATACGCGTGGCGCATGAAGTAAAATTTCGAGTTTAGAAAAGCCCCGGGCTTTTCTAAACTCGAAATTTTACTTCATGCTTAGTCTGGGAGTGGACAACACTCGTTTGAATTTTAAATTTAACTCTTTTAAAAAATCGACGTATGTAATATATATATAATAAATCATTCATTGAAATCATAGAAAAAGATGCAAAATTTTACCTAAAATTAACTTTTAGAGTTAACTTTATAATTTGTTCGGCTCCTTATAGGTGAATATTCTATTCCTAAAAAAACCGTTTTTATTTAATATTAAAATTGCATTTAATACAATAACAAACTGTGAAAAAATCGACATAAATCTAGAAATATAAAAAATCTCGACATGTAGAAAATCTTGACGGTCCACTCCCATACTAAGCATGAAGTAAAATTTCGAGTTTAGAAAAGCCCCGCGTAGAAAATTTTCACGGGGCTTTTCTAAACTCGAAATTTTACTTCATGCGCCAGGAGTATAAAACACAGATTCAAAATGAAGTTCAATAACACATATATCATAATTAATTAAAATCATTATATAATCAGATATTTAGTCGGTAAATGAACATGTTTGTTAATAGAAACTGATGGAATAAAATATTACTGGTTGTAAATAATAGATTCAAATTTATTTTTAAAGGATTTGTATCCGTGATTCAAAAATGAGGATTCGAATCATATTTTTCACTTACGAATCCTTTATTCGAGTATTCGTGATTCGAATCATATTAGGTGATTCGAATCATGTTTTTGAGGATTCATCCCAGCTCTGGTTTTAACAAACTTCTACTCATGTACTGATGCGTGAGGTTTGTTATTAATTACTCAGGAAATTGTCAAAATAGAGATTATTTCTTTATTCTAATGCAAAGAATGTAAACTAACGTTTTACATGCAAAATTCTCTATATGTCTAAAATATTTATTTTTTGGTTGCCCTGGATTTTTCATCCGCCTCACTGATGCCTGGAGCTCCTTGTTTGCCACGCTCTCGCCTGTACATTCCTCGAGGGTACGCCACAAATCCATTCAATAAATATCTAAAAGGAAGAATAAAAGCATGAAGGGTTATTGCCTATTTTATTTGCCATATGAATAGAAAATAAATAAAACGCCATTATTAAGCATTTAATAAATTATTAAAAACATCTCAACACACATATATTTATATGCATTGAATTTATACAGACAAAAAATCGTAGGTAAATATTCACGGTGAAATTATACATAATGAGACAACAACATATAAATACTAAGAAACATATAAGAATTAAACAACCATATTTTCTGTTACTATTAATATTTTTTTGTCATCATATACACATCAAGATCGGATTGAAAATGTTCGAAAAACAAATTTTTACACCATATATAGAGATTAACTTTTCTTCTTTATTTTCGTGCTACACTTACGTTTTGTTTCGTGGTTATGTTTTTTGCGATATCGTGTAATGCGTATTTTTGTGGGTCGATCACAGAAATTAATTTTTGATATAATACATTTTTTTATACATTTAAAAAGAGTTTTTTAACAAGGTTTTTTTATGTACAATATGTCTAAATAAATTTAGTAAAATAACGTAGAAAAAGTTCATCTTGAATTTTTATAAAATGTTACGTATTTATTTATTAACAATACATATTTTTTCGCTAACAAACAAATAATATAAATTGATTGTATTAACCATAAATGGTTAAAAACAAGTGGTATATTTGTCATCTAAACAAAATTCCCTCAAACAGTTATTTCAAATATTACTGTACAATCATGTTCACAGATGGAATACTAGTAGTAAAAACATGTACTGTAATTATTTTTACTGTCTTATCAACAGACATTAGACGGTCTAAAGCAGTGGTGGGGAAACTTTTTTTAAGACGGGCCATTTGTAATAACCAGACAATCGTAGCGGGCCAAAGAATAATGCTTAATCGTAGGTAGGTAGTTTTTATGCGGGTCGTCACATTACGAAGTAAAAACGCGTTCAAACATTCTCACGACGGCACTCTTAAACGGGCCGGATTAAACCTTTCCGCGGGCCGGACTTGGCCCGCGGGCCGTAGTTTCCCCATCACTGGTCTAAAGCATAACTACATACATTAAATACTCTTTAATGGAGTGTTAAAACTATCTTCTAATGTGTATTAATAAGGCAGTTAGTCTATTTTTTTAACTCACAGTGCTCATTCTGAGCAGTTCATCGAACACTAATAGGTAATAGAACGCTTATATAGCTCCTAGTCTTCAGTCTGTGAAGAGTGTGTGTTTAATCTTCACAGACTGAAAACTAAGTGCCAAAGGAGTGTACTATTGTCTGATCATCTGCACAGAATGAATATTAGAAGTTAGAAGAAATGCTTTATCATCTGCACAAATTGAATTCAAAAACTATTAAGAAATTCGATAACTAACGCCATCTAATGCTCTATAGTGGCATCGTCAATAACACGAATGAACAAAGTGCATGCTGTTTCGTCTACGAACGAGCTAAACTCTGTTTGTGAAACAAGAAAACAAATATCAAAATTGAATTTGTGTCCAGTATTTCGGCAACGGGTACCCACAGACGTGTTTCGGACTTCAAGGTCCTTGTCACTGTAGTCCTTTCCCAGTGCTCAGAAATACTGAACATTTCTGACTATTTCTAAGCCAATATGTGAAAACTATTAAGAAATTCGATAGTTAACGCCATCTACTGCTCTATAGTAGCATCGTCAATGACACGGATGCACAATATGCATATACAGGTCACTGTTTCGTCCACGAACGAGCTAAACTCTGTTTGTGAAACCAGAAAACAAATATGAAAATTGAATTTGTCTCAGAAATGTTCAGTATTCATCAGCACTGGGACGAGACCACACTGACGAGGGCCTTGAAGACCGGGTACCCATAGAACCCGGTGCCGGAATACTGGACACAAATTCAATTTTGAATTCAAAAGGTTAGTGAATTGTTCTGTTAAATGCTAGAGCTCGATTATCTGTAAAGAATTAGCACTAGGAGTTAACAAAAATGCTCCATCTGCATAGATTGAACCCAAGAAGCTAGTTAAGTGTTCTGTTAACCGTTAGTGTTGGGTTATCTGCACAGAATTAACACTAGGAGTTAGAAGACATGCTTTATTATCTCTACAGATTGAACCTAAAAAGTTGGTAAAGTGTTCTGTTTACTGTTAGCGTTCTCATATCTGTATAGAACAGTGACGGCTCGTTAGGAAAGGCAGGGTCGGCCGGGCCGTACCGTTAAATTTGACTGAACAGAAAT
The DNA here is from genome assembly GCA_932526585.2 of Philonthus cognatus. Taxonomy (NCBI): domain Eukaryota; kingdom Metazoa; phylum Arthropoda; class Insecta; order Coleoptera; family Staphylinidae; genus Philonthus; species Philonthus cognatus. Next base: position 76,074,625 of record OW052241.1, read on the forward strand.
TATACATTTTTTTTCAAAGACTTTTTTTCTAAAATGTTGATACATTTCATCAATTTTCCAGTATTTGTAAATTTTCCCAAGGTTTTTATTAATTTTTAAAATTTTGACGTGTGTTATGAAATTCCAAGATTTTCGTAAATTTATAAAATTCTGACGGTTTTTGACGTTTTTTGGTAAATATCCTAAACTTTTTTTTATGAATTTTATGCTTTTTTTATGAATTTATGCTTTTCGTAAATTACCAGGATTTCCGTTAATTTTCGAAATTTCGACAGTTTTCGTGAAATCCAAAGATTTTCGATAAATTTAAAAATTCCAAGATTTCCGCTAAAAAATTTTCATAAAAGTGTATATTTACAAGAAGTTATCAATATTTATTATGAATTTTTAACATTTATCGTGAATTTTTCAGCATCGATTAATTAATTCAGGCGTTATATTAATCGTTAACGATTAATAAATGTTTTGAAGAAAGGCCTCATATTTTTTGTCAAATATTTTTTTTTAAATTTGCAAACCCGAATTTTAATCAGGGATTCTAACCGGAATTTTTTTCGTTGCGGTTTTCGTTCCGAAAAAAATAACGGTTTTTGCGGTTTTCGGTTCAGCTCCAAGTAAGCGATTGTTTTAGTTTTTTAAATGTTTTCATTTTATTATAAAAAAAAAAAATGTTGATGTGTCCAGCATAGCACCGTCCTCTCTATAGATATGATGATTTAAATATTAAGAATATGGAAAAGTGTCTGAAACTAAATTTGTTCTACTTTTATTACTATTATTGCCTTTACAAAATAAATATTTTTTATATTTTTTCGTTATATCTTAGCAAATATCTACCACATCTTAGCAATATATATTTTGAACTTTACTTTAAATCAGTGGTTTATACGAGTGGCGCATGAAGTAAAATTTCGAGTTTAGAAAAGCCCCGCGAAAAGCATCGTGAATTTTTCAGCATCGATTAATTAATTCAGGCGTTATATGAATCGTTAACGATTAATAAATGTTTTGAAGAAAGGCCTTATATTTTTTGTCAAATATTTTTTTTTAAATTTGCAAACCCGAATTTTAATCAGGGATTCTAACCGGAATTTTTTTCGTTGCGGTTTTCGCTCCGAAAAAAATAACGGTTTTTGCGGTTTTCGGTTCAGCTCCAAATAAGCGATTGTTTTAGTTTTTTAAATGTTTTTATTTTATTATAAAAAAAAAATGTTGATGTGTCCAGCATAGCACTGTCCTCGCTATAGATATGATGATTTAAATATTAAGAATATGGAAAAGTGTCTGAAACTAAATTTGTTCTACTTTTATAATTATTATTGCCTTTACAAAATAAATATTTTTTATATTTTTTCGTTATATCTTAGCAAACATCTATCACATATTAGCAATATATATTTTGAACTTTACTTTAAATCAGTGGTTTATACGAGTGGCGCATGAAGTAAAATTTCGAGTTTAGAAAAGCCCCGCGAAAATTTGTCTCGGGTCGCTGCGCGACCCTCGACAAATTTTCTAAGCGGGGCTTTTCTAAACTCGAAATTTTACTTCATGCTTAGTCTGGGAGTGGACGATACTCGTTAAATTTTCGTTAGATTTTCAACATATCGAGATTTTCATCAATTTTCATGAAGTTTTCAGCATCGATTAATTAGTTTAGACGTTATATTAACTATTATTAAACGTTTTGAAATTTGCAAGCCTGAAAATTTACAAAATTCTAGAAAATTCATGAATACCGGCATTTTTTTTTTAAATTAACAAAAATCTAGGAAATACATGAAAGGTGTCAAAGTTTTAAAAAGTAACGAAAGGGAATCTTGGAAATTCACGAAAATTGACAAGATTTTAAAAATTGGACAAAAACTTAAAAACCCTCAAGATTTTCTAAACTAATGAAAATATTGTAAAAAGCCATTGATTCTTTTTTAACGAATGTTTTCCACTCCCAGACTAAGCATGAAGTAAAATTTCGAGTTGAGAAAAGCCCTAAGAATTTGGATTTGGACGCGTAGCGTCCAAATCCAAATTCGGGCTTTTCTCAACTCGAAATTTTACTTTATGCGCCACACGCATAAAAACACTGATTAATTGTCAAGTTTAAAATATTTAAAACATATTTTTATTATTATCACTTTTCACATACTTCAAATTGTTGTCAAATTTCAATATTTCTTGACATTTCATCACATTTTGACATTGTTTCAACATTTTATAAATTTAAACATTTCATCGATTTTCGACAGTTTTCGATTTTTTCAAAATGATGGCAAATTAAAACAGTTTTACCATGACATTCCATCACTGTTCCATGGTTATTTTTTTATGAACCCATTCTACTTTTACCAATAACTACAATTATTTTAGCAATTTTGCAATCTCTGCGCCATTTCGTACCCCAGAAACACACTGCCAACAAAAATTGGCCCTCTTAATACAAATCGTTAAGGCCAACAATTGACCGGTATTAAAACATATTCGTTTAAAATGTTATTTTAGAAATCAGAACATATCTCGAATTTTTAAATATAGTTAAACAACAGATGTAATTTAAAAATGCAAACAATAATTAAATAGTTACCTAATTGTAATCTACAAAATATTACCTAGGCATTTTAGGTAGATTATGTGCAATATATCAGTGTATAATTGTAATTAACCATATTATGTGTATAACATGTTTAAAAATGTTATTGTAACTTCGAGAGCATTCTCTCTATTTTTGAAAGTCGGGCGATTTTTTTTAAATATCATTCTCACGAAGGTGTATGATTCGGTACGCCATCCGTTTAGTCTCAGTGCGCGTGCCCTAAGATACATTTGGCCGACCCACTTCTTTAGATGCTCACCTGCATAGATTGAACCCAAGAAGTTAGTGAAGTGTTCTGTTAACTGTTAGTGTTCGGTTATCTGCACAGAATTAACACTAGGAGTTAGAAGAAATGCTATATCGTCTGCACAGATTGAACCCAAGAAGTTAGTAAAGTGATCTGTTAATTGTTAGTGTTCTATCATCTAAACACAGGGAGTTAGAACAAATGCATTATCATCTGCACAGATTGAATACAAGAAGTTAGGGAAGTGTTCTATCAACTGCTATTATTCAATCATCTGCACAAATTGAACACGTCATTTTCAAGATAAACTTTTTTTCAAATAAAATCCTTTCATATTTTTTAACACCTAAAAAAACTATATCAAGACATACTGTATTAAAGCACAGCGTTTTATATTTAATGCTATAACACTTCAGAAGCTTCGCTATAAAGTTCTCAAATACATTCTCTTCTTCTTCTTTTTATCAGTTTAATAAACTTTAAATAATATTGCATGCACGTATAAAATATACAAAAATAATATCTACGAGAAAAGTAAAACATTACAGGCTTTGGTAATAGAAATTAGCAGAGAGTTTTAAATCGATTGTAATTTAATATTTAGTAGAATCCTAAGAATCTACTAAGCTTAATGTTCTCGTACTCCTTAACACATTAGAAGTCTAAAGACTAGATGTTAAGAGTCTCTTCTTATCTCTTAATAGATAGTTTTATGAAGTTTTAAGAGTATACTAAGGCGATTGTTATTTAATACTGAGTAGAATCATAAGGCAACTAAGCTTGAGCTTTTAAGTTCTTTTTAGTACCAATAGAGTGCAAATACTACAAGTTTTGTGACCGTTGTATATTCAATCTTTAGTAGAATTCCAAGACTGTACTAAGATGATATTCATCACTTTTTAGTACTACTTTAACAGAATATAATGACTCTACTAAGAGGAAATTAATTGATTCTTAACACGGATAAAGCGTTTGGTTGGTTAAAAGTGTATTATAAAAGAAAACACAAATTCTCAGCAATTTAAAAAAATAAGTAAAATTTAAACTGCAGTAATTTTGCTTACAGTTTATCGATTTAATTTTTAAAAACTTTATAATAAACTTCATTCATTCGTAAACAATATTTGTCAAGTTTTTTAAAATCTGGTTTTTTTTGATGTTTGGGGAAACTTTTTTAAGAGAACACAAATTTCCTGCTCTCTGAACAATAAATATAAACTCTAAACTGTTTTTTTTAATATGACCAAACTTTGGGTGTATTTACTGCGAACAGTTGCAGTCCTGTTTTACCAGTAGGGAATTTTAAAAATCAAATTTTGAGATGTTGGTAAATGATTATCAATGTGACAAATAAATCATGATTTGTCAAATAAATTGTCACGATGCAGAGATTTCCAAAAAAGAGGATGCTACAACTTGCAACTTTACAACACATACAGGGATTTTTTCTTTTAAGTATACTTTCACATATTCCATATAAACATTCGTAACATTAATTTACCTGCAACCACATAAGAAAACAGTGTTTTCTTAACCACCTTACTGATCTAGAAAACACTGTCATAATCACGCGTTTGTTGTAACAAAAAAATGACAAACGTCAGTTTTGAAAAGTCATCGTACAAGTGCGACACGTTATTCAGGTAATGTCTGATTCAAGCGACTGTGAATTAACGCCTCCGGATGTGGCCGCACGTGCCAAAGCGATTAATGATATGCAGTTACCCGAAAAATCGTGGGCGCGGTACATAAAATGTTATACCAAATTTATGGAATGGCTCAGCTCGAGAAAGATTAAATCCTTTACTGAAAATGTGCTTGTGGTATATTTTGATGATCTCGGCAAAACACTAGGACCAGCATCACTTTGGAGTTGTTACTCAATGCTAAAAACCACGATTAAAAACAAACATCAAGTGGACATATCAAAATATTTGAATTTAAAAGCATTTTTGAAAAGAAAAATGCATAATCACAAACGAAAAACATCAAGTGTTTTAGAACCAGAACACATTAGAAATTTCATTGCTAATGCGCCGGATAGTAAATTTTTGTTAACAAAAGTAAGTATTTAGACCAATCTAGAAACTTTGAATAATTAGCTTAAAATTGTAGGTGCTACTAATTATGGGTATTAGCGGCGCTTGCCGAAAAATTGAATTGAGGAATTTATACCCTAAAGACGTAGAAGATACTGGAAACCACTTGATAGTAAAATTGTTGGACACAAAAACAAAAATTGATCGGACTTTTGTAGTGACCGGCAACCAATACTGTATAATTAAAAAGTATATGAGTCTTCGTCCTCCCCAAGCAAATTTGAAAAATTTGCCATTTTTTATCAATTACCAAAATGAAAAGTGTACCCTGCAACCCGTTGGAATCAATAAAATCGGGCTTGCACCTAGCTTAGTAGCGACATATCTAAATTTGCCAGATGCTAAGTCGTTCACAGGACACAGTTACAGACGCTCGTCAGCAACTATTTTTGCGAACGCCGGTGGTGACTTACTCCAACTAAAACAACACGGCGGATGGCAGTCCTCAAAGGTAGCTGAGTCTTACGTACATGAATCTATAAGCAGTAAAATTGCAATTTCAAAAAAAAATAGTGCAGCTATTGATCCCATTCTGCTTAGTGACGATCAACCTTCCACTTCACATGGCCCTAGAAGAACAGCTGCACAAACTCCTGAAATTGCAAGCAACAGAGAAAACTATGAAAACGAACACATGGAAACAGCTATTGAGCCTGCGGTAATTTGTGATAAACAACCTTACATTTCACAAGCACCTGAAGTCAGAAGCAATGCAGAAAGCAATGAAAACCAACATATTGCAGTTAATACACAAAACTCAATGCGAAATGGTAGCTTTTCTTTTAATAACTGTTCTGTAGTTATAAATAATCATTATCATTATAATAACTAGTTTGCACAAAATAATATGAAAATAGATAAAAATAAAACTTTTTGCCTGTTGCTACTTAAATCTACATTACTATATTTGGTGTTCGCATGAAAACTATATAGGTGGTTGCAGGTAAAACTATGTACAATACGCGTGTGGTAGGCATATTACGTGCTCGTGGAGTTAACACACTCGCCGCTGTGCGGCTAGTGTTTAACTCTACACTCGCACGTAATATGCTGTTTACCACACTTGTAATGTAATATACTAGAACGTGTGATCAGAACTAAGCAGTGTATTTTGAACTTCACTTTAGATCAGTGTTTTATCCGCGTGGCGCATGGAGTAAAATTTCGAGTTTAGAAAAGCTACGCGACCAAAGTGCTGAAGACACTTTTTCAGGCTTCTCTAAACTCGAAATTTTACTTCATGCTTAGTCTGGGAGTGGAAAACACTCGTTGAGAGTTATTAAATCAAAAGTTTTTAATAAGATCACGAATGTCTGAAAATGTACAATGTAAATTATCAAACATCAGTGATCTTATTAAAAACTTTCAATTTAGAAACTCGAACGAGTGTTTTCCACTTCCAGACTAAGCATGAAGTAAAATTACGAGTTTAGAAAAGCCTGAAAATTTGGCTTGGTCGCGTAGCGCAGCGGAGTCACCGAGCCAAATCAGGCTTTTCTAAACTCGAAATTTTACTTCATGCGCCACGCGTATAAGACACTGATTTAAAGTGAAATTCAAAATTTACTGCTTAGTTCTGATCACATGTTTATTAATTGTCTGAAATTGTACATTAAAAAATTGTAACATGTATACCCAAAAGGAATATTCCTTGTATTTAGAACTTTTATAAAATTTGAATATACAAGGTGGGGCATTTAACGTGTTTTTCGCAAATATTTCGAAAACAAAGCATTTTACGCAGAAATGACTTGAGTGAATAATAATCGTACAGAAGGGGGCCATAATTATGTAATATTGGTTTTCTCACAAGTGGCGCTGTTCTCGCCGAAACAAGGTCAACTCAATTTTTTTTTAATGGGAACCCCTATTTTTGATTGCAGTTTCGAATTCCTCGTAAAAAATAAGAAGAATTTACTTAACCTTAACCTTTTGTCAGCCTGATAGATGGCGCTGTAATCGAGACAGGTGAAACATTAAAGATCTTCTGGTATCTTAGAATAAAACGCTTCTTTTTAGAGTGTCAGCACGTACAAATGATAAGCAGCATTAATATTTTCACGATTAAAAATTGTATCATTTTACTTTACAAGAAATAACTAGAATTTGAACAATATTGCATGTTTTGTGGATAATTTTTTTAACTGAACAAAAATAAAGCTTTCTACAAGATAACCTCCTGCTCGGATATCGATTTGATCGACCTGGAGAGGGGCTTCTGCCTGTTTCGAAACACTGTCCTTTTTTTTAGTCAATATATCTCAAATTAAATCTACCCGCAAATCACACGAACATCCGAACTCATATAATTTTTCACGATTACAGCGCCATCTATCAGGCGGACAAAAAAATGACTTATTCTTATTATTTTACAAGGAATCTGAATCTGCAATCAAATATAGGGGTTCCCGTTAAAACAAATTGAGTTGGCATTGTTTTAGCAACAACAGCGCCACCTGCTAGAAAACAAATATTATATAATTATGGCCCCCTTCTGTACAATTATTTTTCACTTAGGTCATTTCTGCGTAAAATGCTGTTTTCGAAATATTTGCGAAAAACACGTTAAATGCCCCGACCCTGTATAGATGGGCAGATAATAAAGAAGACAGATATTCCTGAGCAACTAATATTACCCGATTCGGCTAATGTGTAGAACAGGGTACATGGTCGATTTTGACAGGTTCGCGCATGCGCAGCAGCACCCACTCCAGTGGTTCTTAACATGTGGATGAATCTGTGTGTGTGTGTGTGTTTTTTGAAACAAATACAATTTTTACAATAGCCGACTCAATTTGACAAATTGTCAAACATTTCCAAACTTTGTACACCGAATCAAACTCTCAGGTGGGTCAATATCGTACGCCCGACGCGTTAGTACAAGTCTGATCGCTATCAATTGCGAATAAAAAACATCACCATAAAATGAAAAAAAAAGTTCACTTCCCCGCCGAGTGCCGTTGTGTGTGAAAGTAATCAATGCAATGTTCTGGTAATAACTTATAACTTTTAAACAATGCCCACTTGCACCACAGGTACTTCCATGGTTAAGTAATCACGATTAACCCTCTGCTTGTCTCTTTCATCAAAATGCAAATATATAAACAATGTGTGAATAAAATTGTAATTTAGAACGAGTGTATCAAACTTAGGGCTCGTTAGTTAATTGTCATTTGAAGTGTCGAAAATAAAAAAAAAGTGTTTTGATAATTCCTTTTATTTACATATTTTCATTGTCACTTTCATATCCTTTTTTTAATAAAATCTAACCTAACCGATTTAAAAATTTGGTTATGTTTGACATTATCTAATTTTCCAATATTTTATCAGGGGTGACGCTTTACGGTGGTAACTTAATAATACATACTATTTAATTTTAATACACTTTAAACAATTATAGGTTCTATGCAATTAAATAAAAATATAATAACTTTAAGACTATTTTAGTACATATACGCTTCTTAAATATTGTTGGTGGAAAAGAACGAATTTTTTTAAAATTGATGAAAAATATAATAATACAGAAGAATTTAGGTGTGAAACATTTAAAGGAATTTTGAGACTGACTAATAAACCAATTAATGAATTTCACATTTCTTGTAGTTGATGATTTTAGTTAAAGGTTTAACATTGAATACGTTGCTAATGTCTCTTTGCGCACGATGCCTATTCCACATACTTCTAGGTTAGGTTAGGTTAGGTTAGGAAAAAGGTTTGCAATAGAATAAATACTTATAGGTTAGGTTGGGTTGGGAGAAAGGATTGCAATAGAATAAATTGCGTATATATGATGAATATTCCATTACGTATGTCTCTTTGCGCACGATGCCTATTCTATTCCATTCTATTCCATTCCATTCCATATTACCTATACTTTTAGGTTAGGTTAGGTTAGAACAAAGGTTTGTAATAGAATAAATTGCGTAAGTCTCTTTGCGCACGATGCTTAGTCCACGCACTTCTTAGTTAGGTTAGCAGAAAGGTTTGCAATAGAATACATTGCGTAAGTCTCTGCGCCCGATGCCTATTCCACTTCTTGGTTAGGTTGGGATAAAGGTTTGCAATAGAAATCATTGCGTAAGTCTCTTTGCGCACAATGCCTATGTTAGGTTAGGCTAGGTTAGGAGAAAGGTTTGCAATAGAATAAATTGCGTAAGTCGCTTTGCGCAAGATGCCAATTCCACGTACTTCTAGGTTAGATTAGGTTAGGAGAAAGGTTTTTAATAGAATAAACTACTCGTCCATTTGCAACGCTAACGCTTATCAGGAGAGGCAAACAAAGCAGCAGTATCTTTCCACACGCTAGCGATTTTAGATACTTTTAGGTTAAGTTAGATTAGTAGAAAGGTTTGCAATAGAATAAACTATTGTTTATTTTTAAATAACCTTAAAATATAAGTTGTATATTCGTTTTCTTTTGTAAGCTTATTTTTATATCAAATTCAAAGCCAAATTTCAAAATAAGTAAATAGTAGTGATATTAACCCATTAACGGCCAAGCAATTATAGAGTTTACTCTCAAAATTGATTTTAGGTGAAATTCTACACTTTATGATTTCTACGAATAACTTATTATATTACATACTGTGAATTTTTCTTTTAAATATACATAAGGTATACACTGTAAATGTAAGGCACTCGTCGATTTTATATAAAATCGTGCAATATGAAGTTTAGAACGAGTATTTCCACTCCCAGACTAAGCATGAAGTAAAATTTCGAGTTTAGAAAAGCCCCGCGTAGAAAATTTGTTGAGGGTCGCGCAGCGACCCGAGACAAATTTTCACGGGGCTTTTCTAAACTCGAAATTTTACTTCATGCGCCACGCGTATAAAACACTGAAATATTGTGAAGTTAGAAATACACTGAAAACATTTCTTTTAAATGAGTAATAATCGAAATATTTAAATAACAAAACATTTACTGTTTTCGTCATACATTTTCAAGTCAAATAATATAAAATATGAAATTAACTTATTTAATAATTTAATTAACATAAAATTAATAATGTTGCGTTAATGCATCAATGGCGCCTAATGGGTTATTAAGAACTCTGTGTGGGTAAAACATAATTAGTAAAAAATTAGACCGCGAACGGTGAACATAACCTTCCAAAAAAGCGTTAATTTCGAATATAATTTGTGAGCGCAATGTAAGTGTAATTATTGAAAAACTAGTGTTTATGCTTCCTTTTTATCAATACAAACGGGATCAACTTGGTAGATTTCGCTATTTTTATTTGTAACTTGGAATAAATATGGGTGAAGGCATTATATTTATCAAAAACGTAAGTTTCAGCAATAAATGTTGGTCAAACGGTAAGTCCAATTTAGTATGGATAATGCTGGGGTATATTTTAAGCTTAAATAATACACCCAAAACCACTAAATATCCATTTTACTTGTTTCAGCGAAAAATCAACGTCGACAAAGTAGAATTTAGCCATATAATTTTCATTATGGTAGACCCAATTTGTATGCCGGACACTTTGGCACAAGTCCGGTCGCGATCAAGTGCCTAATAAAAAGGTTAACTATAAATTGGAAATTCAAATGTTCCCATCGCCACCGAATGCCGTTGTGTGGTTCATTGTTGAAAACGGGACCTCGGAGCGTCGGCAGAGTAACAATAGTGCGAGGGGGGCCTGATGTACTCATTAGCGAAAACCCGTAGGAAATCCGTGAAGATTCGATTTTTGGTGAATGTTTAAAAAAGTCATGCGTTCCAAAGATCGAATGGGCCCCCCGGATAGGTTAATTCCGACGTAAAAACACGCGCCCGCCACATCGAGACCACTCGCGACGCTCAAAAGTGCCAATTGGCAAAGTTACAAATATTCGATTTTTTCAATTTTTGACGTTTGATCTTAGATCACACACACACACACCCTCACACATATTGATATAAATAACCTGTTGAGAACCACTGGAGTGGGTGCATGTAAACCATGGAAACGTATCAAAATGAAATATGTACCTTGTTCTACACATTAGCCCCCGATTCTCCTATCCTACCTGATTCTCAGAGACACTTTATTAAATTGGTAGTAGATATTTGAGGCGGTGATAGTTAAATACATTTGTAATCGTAATCTTTGTGAGTTAATTGAATTGTCATATTAATGTCAGATTTCCCTTCACATAGCCTACAAATTAAAAGTTGATTTACAACATAACATGTGATTAGTCTTGCCCTAACCTCAAACACATAACCTGTGTTAAAGTGCATGTGCCACCCTTGGCGCGCACTGATTGTAGGGCGGCTGAGGGGGTGTACCCCGAGCAACACCACTAGCTCCTCGACTACCAAATTGTTAAGATTGAATGTATATAAGTGTAAATAAACGTGTTACTGTGAACTCTTCTCGCTTTCTTGAGAATCACCCCCATGAGCCCACTATCAGCGTTCAGAACCTGCATCACATTACTAAATTCTTGAAATGTCAAATTTGATTGGTCATATTAAAAAAAAAGATTATACTTTAAACGACTGTAATTTTGCTTAAACTAGGTTGATTTAATAATTTTTGTATATTAAGAGCAAAGTGTATTCATTTTTAAACAACGTCTGTAAAATTTGTTAAAATCGGAAGTTTCGTTGGTATTTTTCAATTGTTTTAAAAGAACACGAATTTCCCGCTGTTTGAAAAAAGACAACTTTAAACAGCTGTATTTTATGCTTAGTGAAGTCCTTACACTGGGCCCGTTCATCAGAGACAACAATTGGGAGTTTACTGCCAACTGTTAGGGAATTCTCTGATGACCGGATTGTTAATCGTGAATGTGCGTGCATTTTTTGCAATCGTACAAAATAGACCGACCGTTGTACCGTTCATTAGATACCAACATACATCACAAACAAATCCAAACATGTTGAATGTTGAACATTTTGATGAACCACTTTCTATCGTATGGTCAATAAAAACAAAACCTCTAGAGCAGTGGTCTCCAAACTACGGCCGACGACTTGCATGAATCCGGCCCACGATTGTTTGTAATTTTTATGTAAATGTCATATTTTGAAATATTGTAACAATTGTTCCTTAAATTTTTCATAATTTTATAAAATTAATCAGATCTTGGCCGACTTTATTATGTAGAATTGTATTTGTGGCCCGCGAAGAAGATAGTTTGGAGACCCAGGCTCTAGAGTGCGATTATTTAATCTTTTTTAAAATGTAAGTTGGATACACGCTTTGGGAATTGACATATAAAATGTCAGACATAATAATTTTAATATATAATTTCAGAGCCAACTTACAATTTTTTCCATGGCACTCTAGAGTTTTTTTTTATTGAATATACGATATTAAATAAAGATTAGTAGTAATCTTGGCCACTAAGTTGAATATTTTTTTCTCCTCCTTAGTAGAGGCTGAACACACTCTATTAAATAACAATTAGTTCTTAGTACGATTATAGTTTTTATTTTTCTCTTTAGGATTGTCTTAAAACTCTCTACTAAATCTATTATATTAATACGCATGGCGGTAACAAATTTTAAAAACAATTGGAAAACTTAAGTACGCAATTTTAGCAAATAATAATAATTATAATAAATCGTTTATGTTCAACACGAATAATTATTTACAATAAAAATATGGCTCTTATATAAACTTATATATACATTAAACTTTTATCATTTCTTTAACTAACAATTAACAGTGTTAATGTCGTGTCAAATACGTAAGCTCTTTCCTTATTAGTTTGTTTATATACAGGGTGTGTCAATTAATTGCTAATGATGGGGATTTTATTGCTTTTATATTAAGATTGTTACGCCAATAAAAAGGAAATAGTAAATATAATTAAATAAGTTAAAACAGTATTTTTATTAAATATTAAAATGAAACTAAGTTTCTGTATGCAAATAAATATTACTCCGTAACCAAAAACAAATAAAATAAATAGGTTTTGTATTGTGGAGGCTTCTACTTCGATATTCATGTTACTTTATCAATAAAAAACATTTTAACTTTGTTTGTATAACACAATTTATTTTTATGTGACTGAAATTTCGGCAAATTTAGCTTGCCGTACAAAACAGGTATATGAAAAATGTTACCATTTTTGTATATACAGAGAGTTTTATGTAACACCGAACATTTTCATAACGAGAATTTTTCTTTGAAGCATCCATATGCATACATTGCACATTTTCCGATGCTCGGTTTATTAAAACAATTCAATTTGAAGCTGTACGCGAGTGTTCTCCACTCCCAGGCTAAGCATGAAATAAAATTTCGAGTTTAGAAAAGCCTGAAAATTTGGTTTGGTCGCGTAGCGCGAAGCGCGGAGCGGCCAAACCAAATTTTCAGGCTTTTCTAAACTCGAAATTTTATTTCATGCGCCACCGGTACAAAACACTGATTTAACGTAAAGTTTAGCGGTGTGTTTTAAACTTCGTAATATGTCAGTGTTTTGTACCGGTGGCGCATGAAGTAAAATTTCGAGTTTAGAAAAGCCTGAAAATTTGGTTTGGCCGCTCCGCGCTTCGCGCTACGCGACCAAACCAAATTTTCAGGCTTTTCTAAACTCGAAATTTTACTTCATGCTTAGCCTGGGAGTGGAAAACACTCGCTTAACGCTTCAAATTAAATTCTTTTAATAAACCGAGCATCGAAAAATGTGCAACGTATGCATATGGATATTTAAAAGAAAAATTCTCGTTATGAAAATGTTCGGTGTTACATAAAACTCTCTGAATACCTGTTTTGTACGTAGTTTTCGTCACTTCATGTTCGATAATGGCAAGCTAAATTTGCCGAAACTGCAGTCACATACAAATAAATTGTATTATACAAACAAAGTTAAAACGTTTTTTATTGATAAAATAAATAGGGATTGTTCAGTTAAGATCAAAAAATTATTTATTTTATCAAAACAAAGCTACAAAAAACGATTAAGAAAAGAAATTAATATTTTCTCAAAACGACTGCTTTTGTTTTGTAAGTTTGTTTTGTTTAAATAATATTATTTGAAATTTTGTTAATATAATCAGAAATTTAACATCATAGTTCATTGGCCTCTAATATATTTTTTCAGTATTTAATCAGATACACATGTTAATACACATAAAACACTTATTTTAGAGATTTGAACTGTATACAAATTTTAAATGGATTAAAGAAACTTCTTATAACCCCAACAAAACGACTTTAAAATGTAGAACGTCAATTTATTAGCAAATTTTTAATATTTTTATTGTTCATCTATATTTTTTTAACAAAACTTACTCTTAAATATAATCCTTTAAATTTTTATAAACGGTTAAAATATTTGTAATTTAATCTTAAATTTTAAATTTATTGCATTTTATATTTTTAACCAAAACTCTTTTACATTAATTTATTTAATCAGACATTATTTAAAATAAAAAACTTTTATTAGTAATAAAATTAGATTGCAATTAATTGTTTAACTCCAGAATTATCTTGAGTTTGTTGCATATATTTAAAAAAAAATGACTTTAAATAAAATCCTTTCAATATTAGCGAACTCTCAAGAGTGTACCCAAGCCTTGATTAAGTATGAAGTAAAATTTCGAGATACGAAAAGCCTGAAAATTTGGTTTAAAGTTGACTATTATTTGGCAATGAAGTTAATATAAAAAAGTATATAATTAGTGTCAATTTATGGCATTGAAACTGCGATTGACTTAGTTTTTTAGTTCATTCAAATCGATCAATAAATTACAGAGTTATGGCTTCGCGGAGCGACCAAAGCAAATTTTCTGGCTTTTCTAAACTCAAAATTGTACTTCATGCGCTACGCGTATACTGAGTGTTCGATAAAAAACGCCCAACGCCATAACTCTGTTATTTATTGCCCGATTTGAATAAACTAAAAAACAAAGTCAATCGCAGTTTCAATAGCATAAATTGACAGAGCTTTTAACAGATACTGTTTTCAAAATTAACTTCATTGCCAAATAATAGTCAGCTTTAAACCAAACGGCTGCATATACTTTTCTTACTTTATTATATTGGACAATTTTTTTCTGAATCCAATTATGCTCGATATGTTCATTTTATTTTAATATTTATGCTAGAAAAAAATAATAATAAATCTTGTTCACATGATTTTTTGGCAATAAATGTAAGGTGCCTTGAAACAAAATTGGACTTTTATATATACTTTTTTCAAAATTAACTTCATTGCCAAATAATAGTCAACATTAAACCAAACGGCTGCATATACTTTTCTTACTTTATTATATTGGACAATGTTTTTCTGAATCCAATTATGCTCGATATATTCATTTTATTTTAATATTTATGTTAGAAAAAAATAATAATAAATCTTGTTCACATGATTTTTTGGCAATAAATGTAGGGTGCCTTGAAACAAAATTGGACTTTTAATACGGATCAAAACTTATAAATAGAATTAGTATGTATAGTCAGCTTAGAAGATTCAACACAATTTGTCAACTAACTGAACAAAATAAAGGCTGATATTTTTTAAACTTTACAATATTTCAGTGTTTTATACGCGTGGCGCATAAAGTGAAATTTCGCGTTTAGAAAAGCCCCGTGAAAATTTGTCTCGGGTTGTTGCGCGACCCTCGACAAATTTTCTACGCGGGGCTTTTCTAAACTCGAAATTTTACTTCATGCTTAGTCTGGGACTGTCAAGATTTTCAACATGTCAAAATTTTCGATATTTCTAGATTTTTGTCGATTTATTCACAGTTTGTTATTATATTAAATGCAACTTTAATATTTAATAAATACTGTTTTTCTTAGGAATAAAATATTAACCCATTAATAGCCGAGCAAATTATAAAGTTAAATCTAAAAGTTGATTTTAGGTAAAATTTTGCATCTTTTTCTATGATTTCAATGAATAATTTATTATATTACATACGACGATTTTATAAAAGAGTTAAATTTAAAGTTCGAAGGAGTGTTTCCACTCCCAGACTAAGCATGAAGTAAAATTTCGAGTTTAGAAAAACCCTAAAATTTGTTTTGGTCGTGTAGCGTGTAGCGCTACGCGACCAAACTAAAATTTTAGGCTTTTCTAAACTCAAAATTTTACTTCATGCGCCACACGTATAAACTACTGATGTGTTGTGAAATTATAAATACACTTAAAAAAATGAATCATAATCGAAATATTGAAATAACAAAATATTTACATTTTTCCTTTACTTTTATTCTACATTAAGTTGTATAACCTCACAATAAATGACATTTGTCACTTTTTTTTACAAGGCACACTAACTATAATTTTTAAAAAATATAATTTTAAATAAAACATTTAAAAAAATCGATGAAAACATTGAACAGAAACAAAAAATTGGGCATTATTGGATTCAGAAAAATAATGTCTAATGTAATAAAATTAAAAATTTATAGGCAGCCATTTAAAAATCTTAAGTTAGCTATTGTTTGGGAATGAAGTAATTATTACAAAAATCAATATTCATGTCATTTTGTAGTATCTAAACGGCCATTGACTTGGTAAAAACCCAAGTCAATGGCCGTTTAGATACTAAAAAATTACATAAATATTGATTTTTCATTAAATAAAATTGGTCAATAAATACAAGAGTTTTGGTGTCGGGCGTTTTTTTATCGAACACCACGTATAACACTGATTTAACATCATATTTCAAATACCGGGTGTTGACTTGGCGAACGCAACATAGCAAATCCCATGTAAATTTTGAAATGTTTAAATATTTGATCCCCTATTTATTTTAGAAACAAAATGTATTTGCCTTTTCTGTTAAGGTAAAAGTTCTGAATTCATTCGTATTTACGGTAGTCACTTTAAGATTTTCTAAGTTAAAATAATTAAGAAAAAGTAAGGCGATTTTATAAAAATAATGACATGCCATGGAATTGAAACAACAATTGTGGATGTCAACATGGCACTAGATATGTCACTTTATTAAAGTGATACGATCAGTCCGCACTTGACAGAAGTGATGCAGGAATGTATTGAATTGGAAAGAATCCCCGAACAATGGAAGCTGTCAATAGTAACACCACTATTTAAAAAAGGAGACCGACACAAACCAGAAAATTATCGTCCCATAAGCCTTAACTGTAATCCATTGAAGTGCATGGAAAAAATAATTGTGGAGGAATTAACATCATTTTTCACAGAAAACAATTTAATACCACCATCGCAACATGGATTTCTTCCAAAACGGTCCACAACAACAAACCTACTGGAATGTCTTAATGATTGGACAGAGAACCATGACAACTCCCAACCAACTGTCATTATTTATCTGGACTACGAGAAGGCTTTTGATAAAGTTCCTCAGAATTTTTTACTTTGCAAACTTGAACACTATGGCGTGCAAGGACAAATATTGTCATTGATAGCAGATACCTTATACAAAAGACATTATCAAGTGAGGGTGAATGGAGAAATGTCTAGACAACATCCAGTCAGCAGCGAAGTTATCCAAGGCTCAGTAATAGGACCTCTGCTCTTTACAGCTTACCTCTTTGGTCTTTGGATCTCATTGAAACACAAATGAAAAACTTTGCTGATGACGGTAAAATATATGCAAACCCTTGTCTTTACTCAGACCAGCTTAAAAGAGATCTTCAAATAGTCGAGGAATGGTCCAATACATGGGGAATGAAACTGAACGAATCTAAATGTACAGTATTAAGAATTGGTCCAAACAACCCAAATGAAGAATACGTATTGAACAACACAGTATTGTCAGTAGTGGAAGAGCAAAATGACCTGGGTGTTACTGTGATTGCAAATTTAAAATGGAAAAACCATATTGTAAATATTGCCAAAAAGGCCAACTCCTTTGTTTATCTGGTAAAGCAGGCATTAAAAGACCACTCAATAGAAATGATTGCAAAATTATATAAAAACTATATAAAAACTATATTAGGCCAAAAATAGAATATGCTTACACTGTATGGAACCCATATTATGTCAAAGATATTGAGATCCTGGAAAAGATTCAGAAAAGAGTAACCAAGATACCCACTGAACTGAAAGAATTATCATATCCAGAAAGACTGAAAAGACTCCAGTTAACAACACTAAGGGAGCGGAGACATAGAGGTGATCTAATTGAAACTTATAAAATAATTAGTGGACACTATCAGTGTGAAATCAAAAACATCTTTCATCTTAATCAGAACACACAACTTCGAGGACACTCTATGAAAATAGACAAAGAAAAAGCTGGTAAACTCCAAAAGAAGAACTTCCTGACTAATCGTGTGGTCTATTCATGGAATGCACTTACAGAAGAAACAGTTACCGCAGCGAACGTTAATATATTTAAAAACCGGTTGGACAAAGAAATAAAACAAAGTGCAGCAAGAATGATCCATTATAGTGCATGATAAATATAAGTATAGTGTAAACAATAACACATGTTAAGAAACAATAGCTTCATCGGTATACCGCTTGCTATTGGTTAATTACATAATTACAGAATTAATGCTTTCAAAATGATTTACACTAAACAAGAAAAAAATGCTTCTAATTACAAACAAAGATTTGACTATAGTTGTTTTTTGATCTATTTGATTTTTATCATGATTTCCGTCCAATTTACTGGTTTGGAATTTTCAATACTTCAGTCTATTTTCATAATTTTTAAAGTTTTAAGGTTTTTATTAATTCACTAAGTATTCATGACTCATCAATTTTTATGATTTTTGTCAGTTTACATATTGGTGGTTTTCGTCAATGTCAAATCATTAGTCATAAGTTTTCAAAGTTGGGAGATTTATCAATTTTTAAGATTTTTTTCAATGTTGTCGAATTTCATCGATAATTTTCATCATTCCGTATTCTTAATATGATATAAAAAAATGTGACAAATTGAGACCTAAAATACAGGTCCGTCACATAAAATAGTTTGAGAAGCTCTGATGTAAATCATTTCGAAAACATTTACTTTATTCAACTGACAACGTACTATTTTGACATCCGCTATTGCTGTTTCAATTCCATGGCATGTCATTATGTTCATAAAATCACATTTTTCTTAATTATTTTAACTTAGAGAAACGTGAAGTGTTAAGTGTGAACAATAATAAATTTAGAATTTTTCCATCTACAAAAAAGTTAAATACATTTTGTCTCTAAAATAAGGGGAGCCAATATTTCAACACGTCAAAATTAAAATGCGATTTCCTATGTTGCGTCCACCAAGTCAACACCCGGTATACTGCTTTAGCAGTATATTTTAAACTTAACAATATTTCATTTTGTTATGGGCGTAATTTTTGTTAAATATTAGTGATTTATTTCTAAACATTGATTGCACTTCTTATTTTAACAAAAAAAGCGTTTAACTAAAAAAATTAATTAGATCTTTAAAATGCTCGCAATTTCTTAGTAAATGTTTTATTTCTCAGACAGTTTTAATGTATTAATGATGATGTATTGCACTTTATATTCTCAACAAAAACTGTACCATACATTTATAGTGTTTTCTTCGCTTAAATTATAACTTTTCTTGCGAATGTATCTTTAAAATATTAATTTAAGCCCATTGATCACAAATAATTTTAAATCACGTTTGATTAATATTACAGAATGTAGTAATTAAACATTACCTAAATAATAATCACCTTCATTTAATTTATTATAAAAAAGATAAACATAATTTCTTGTTTGTTTTTATTAAATAATATTCACAATATTATACAGGGTGGAAACCTAAACTGGAATAAATTCGATTTTTGTTCTTTATTGTGCACTTTTTAGCGTCTTCAAAACAAGTATGACGTTACTAGCCTTTCACGTATAACGTCGTGGACAATTTTTTTAAATGGAAACATTTTTTTTTTATTTTACTAAATTTGTAGCCCCTTTCATTCTCTTTACGACCATGTAAATATATTTTGTTTTTTTTATTTTCTCATTTCAAAAACGAAACAATTTTTTTTTTAATAATTTATTTAATGTAACAAATGTTCAAAATGAGTACCGTTTCTCTCTTTGCAAATAGTCAGTCGGTGATAAAACTCATCCTTTACATATTGAAACATTTCCGGTGAAATATTACTCATTTCATGCCTGATATGTTCCTTCAGATCCTCAATTTTTGTTAAATTTTTGAAATAAAAAAATGAATAAACAAAATATCGCAAAGAGAATGAAAAGGGCTACAAATTTAGTGAAATAAAAAAAATTGTTTCCACTTAAAAAAATTGCCTATGACGTCATACGTGAAATGCTAGTGACGCCATACTTGTTTTGAAGAGTGCGCAATAAAGTACAAAAATCGACCTGTCTGAGGATTTTTTTCTGGAACTTCTCATTTCATAAATAACGAATTTATTCCAGTTAAGGTTTCCACCCTGTATAAAAACAAGTGCAAGATGAATATTACTGACCGTAATAATTAAACATTCCTTGAATAATAATCGCCTTTATTTAATTTGATATAAAAAAGATCAACATAATTTCTTGATTGTTTTTTTTTTTTTTTGGTGTGGGAGGGGAAAATCCATTTACGGACGGAGTGTTTGTTTTTATTAATTAATATTTACAATATTATATAAAAACAAGTGCATAATTTTTGATTAATTTTATTAAGCTAATTATTTTTAAAAACACTCGATTTTATTGCACTTTCAATTCCATTTAAAAAACCCATTTGTAACCCATGCATTGTTTTTTTGAGACACCCTGTATACTAAATACATACATCTAAATAAATTTGAGGTGCTACATATTTTTGTAAGAACAGAACTTCTAAGCAAAACGAAAAGCAAAAAAAATCATCTTTGGTTGCGTAAAACGTGCTCTCGATTTTTTCTCATCTATCTCGATAATTATTAAATAGTTTACGATACAAATGGTTTGACCTTAATTATTAAATCACAAATTCAGTCAATTTATGCCTAGAAGCACCACAGGTTATGTATTCATTTTTTTTACTCTTTACGATTAAAAATAAGTACTATAATTAAATGAAGATATAATTTAGTGATTGTTTAGTACAGGAAAACAATGCGACTGAGAAAAATGTTTCATATGAGGGATTTGGTCCAAAGAAGTATCAAAATATTAATTCAAAAATATTAAAAGTGCGATTCTTTTCACAATCTACAACTTGCAGATTGTCGCTTTTGATACTTTTGAAATATATTACAACGAAGTATTGGCAATTTCATTTTGACTTTATGCAAAATTATTAATTACAAAAATTAGTAATATTTCGTTATACAGACGTTATTTTTTGTAATACAAACTTTTTAAATACCTACATTTTAATTAAACATGTTCTAAATTTTAATTAAAATGTATCTGTTTTGTGTTGTAGCCGTTCACTTTGTGGTACATCTTAGATACGCTTGTAAATAAAATATTTTTTAATTTGTTTAACCACTATATTTTGCACTTAATTTGTGACTATAGTTTCGACTATCTAGTAGTCATTATCAAACTATATATAATTTTTAGTTTGATGATAACTACTAGATAGTCAAAACTATAGCCACAAATTAAGTGCAAAATATATTGGTTAAACAGAGTAAAAGCTGTGTTTTATTTACAAGTGCAACATTTACCTATTTTTATTTGTAAAATTTATTATAAATTTTTAAGATGACTTTTATTTATACTCTAAAATTAACAAACGTATTTTTTTATATATATTTTAAAACAACATGTTCTAACTTTTAATTTACATTAAGATATCTTTATTTGTAAAATTTATTATTATTTTTTAAAATGACTTTTGTTATGCTCTTAAATTAACAAACAAGTCTCTTAAAGTCCAAAAAGTATTATGATTATCAAATTTAAGAACACTTTTAGTAGATTTTAAAATTATTATTGCTAAATAAGTAGAAATAAAATTTCATCTCATCATTTCATGACATTAGCGATCATGACGATTGAAGAACAGCTCCGCATTGACACTATGGACGACAATACCAATCATGACCCTTGTTTCCACAAAAATGACAGTGACAGATAATAACAAATTCAGACGGAAAGACCAATGGTCGATAGCCAATTGGCAGATATATTTTTCAAATAATTTATGTATAACTGTATACAATCTGTTTTTATATTTTTCGTTTTCAATCTGCCAATTAAGATATTTATATATATAGAAATAAAAATTCACGTAACAAATTAAAAATTGCACAATATTTTACAAAATTTAATTAAGAAAAGATCTTCATTGAAATTTGATATTTCACGACAATATCAGACATGACTAGATTAATCATATCTGACATTTATATAAAATGACCAGTTCTTCAAAAGATCTTTGATAATTTATTTAATAGATTTTAAGAAACATAAATAAGAAAGGTAGATGGTATTCAGATTGAGTAAGAATCATAAATGTTTTGATATTTTAAGCTAAAAACGAGCAATCATAAATATTATTTTATTTATTACAATATTTCTGATAGGTAAATAAATAGAAACTAATTCTTATGAAAACTATCTGTCTAGTTTTAACAAGACAAATTGAGTATTATATGAAAAAAGTATCGCATTATTTATTTATACATCATCATAATCATCATCTTTATACGACAGAATAAAATAAACAAATAACCTTGTAAATAAAAAACTAAAAGTTTTAGTTTGATAGTCGAAACTATAGTAACAAATTAAGTGCAAAATATAGTGGTTAAACAAAGTAAGAAGTGTTTTATTTACAAGTGTATTTAAGATGTACCACAAAGTGAACGCCTACAACACAAAACAGTTGAAGAAATAAATTGACAATACATTGCAAATACAGGGATTTTTTTTCAAGTATACACATCTCAATAAATACAGGGTGTCTACGCTAAACTGTTCGTTAAAAGTTTATGGGGTTGCCGTTGCACTAAAAATTTGAAAAAAATCCTTGTCATACGGCTGAATCAGTTGTCCTCATGTGAAATATTTTCAACTTTATATCACTTCCGGTTCCACCGGAAGTGGCATCGACTTTGTTATTTTAAATATAACACCCTATGTATTAGTAATTTTTTAGATTCCTCGTTTAAATTGCAATATATTTTATTCGAATGTATGTACACTTATCTCTTATAGTTTTCAAGAAAAAAAAAATATTTCTAAAATTTTGACCTTTAAAAGGCATCTTGAAATCTGTCTCTAACTTCTCTTAAGAATAAGATAAAAATATGATTTACACCTCTACTTGTACCTAGAGAATGCCTCTATGAGTGAATTAATTGAAAACTGTCGATTTTGACAATAAGTATTCTTAAAATGTCAATATCTAAGTGCCCTCTTCAATATCTAGTAATTCAATTTTTTCAAATGGAATGACACTATTTTTATCACATAGTACGATTGGGGGGGAAATTTCTTATAAATAAGTACTCCTAAAACAAGTAGTTTTCGAATTATTTCGAAAATTCGTTTTTCGTCGCGTTTATGCCTAGGCCTAACCTAGGAGTGGATAACACTCGTTTAAAGCTTTAAACCAAACTCTTGAAAAAAAAAAAACAACGAATATCCAAAAATGTACAATAGTAGTCACGTAGTTTATTGTTCTATCTGTCTCTACGCTGATTTTTGAAGAAGTTGTATTTTAAAAACATCACAACTCAAAAAACCAAGCATGAATTTACATAAAACTTTCTGCGGGTGTTAAGAAAACTATGCTTTTTAAAAATATGTAAAAATTAGAAAATGCCCCTTCTGTAGTCTTTAAGTTATTTCCACTCAAAGTCAAAATTTTGATATTTTAACCTGATTTTTGTGTGAATTGAATTTAAAGAAGAAATCGTAACTCATAAATCAAGAATGTGAAAAAGTCATTAAACACTTGAAAAATTAATATAAATTATCCCTAACGAGTGTTGTCCATTCCCAGGCTAAGCATGAAGTAAAATTTCGAGTTTAGAAAAGCCTGAAAATTTGGTTTGGTCGCGTAGCGCGAAGCGCGGAGCGGCCAAACCAAATTTTCAGGCTTTTCTAAACTCGAAATTTTACTTCATGCGCCACGCGTATTGAAAACTGAAAACATTGAAATATTGTAAACAAATAAACTTAAATTGAAATCGGTGTTTAATACGCGTGGCGCATGAAGTAAAATTTCGAGTTTAGAAAAGCCTGAAAATTTGGTTTGGCCGCTTCGCGCTTCGCGCTACGCGACCAAACCAAATATTCAGGCTTTTCTAAACTCGAAATTTTACTTCATGCTTAACTTGGGAGTGGATAACGCTCGTTTAAAGCTTCAAATTAAACTCTATAAACATAAACAACGAATATCTAAAAATGTACAGTCGTCGTTTCTAAATGTAATGAAATTCCCAGGATATACAGGGTGTCTACGTTAAACCGTTCGTTAAAAGTTTATAAGGTTGCCGTTTGCAAAACAAAAGCATTACTACTTGCCTACTAAAATTCAGTTAAGACTTATGCGCGCATTATTCCCTGCATAAATGCGACGTAAAACGAATCTTCGAAATAATTCGAAAACCACTTGCTTTAGGAGTATAGTTGTTAATACTTTTTTGTGGGAAATCTTCCCCCCAATCGTACCATGTTATAAAAAATGAGTCATTCCATTTAAAAAATTGAATTACGAGATATTGAAGAGGACACTTCGATATTGTCATTTTAAGAACACTTATTGTCAAAATTGACAGTTTTCAATTATTATACTTATAAAGGCATCCTCTAGGTACAAGTAGAGATATAAATTATATTTTTATCTCATTCTTAAGAAAAGTTACAGACAGATTTCAAGATGCCTTTTAAAGGTTAACATTTTAGAATTTTTTTTTTTTAGTTGAAAACTATAAGAGATAAGTGTACATATGTTCGAATAGAATATGTTGCAATTTAAACGAGGAATTCTAAAAATTACTAATACTAATATATAATAATAATTTACTATTCTTTTGCTTTGTTTTCGTGTTTCTGTTATTTTTTTCTCGTATGATACGGATAAGGGAATGTGAACGCCGAACCGGAAATTAGTATGTCATTCGGACAAAACGCTCGTGCGTTTCAGCAATTAAGCTCTCGACTCGTTTTCGATTTTGATTTACCCGTCCAGACATCGCTCACATAATTCTGCCGAGGCGGCAGGCAGCGAGAAAAGAAATGGTACACTGACATATCATGCGCCGGGCTCGCCACACACTCACCACCGAGTTACTGAAACGTTTTGATTTATGCGCCTAATACAGTTCATCTGGTATACCCCTAGGTGCGTGTATTGATTTATGCACCGATCATAACGGATTGATTTTGAGGAGGAGGAATGAAAAATAAAGGAGGTTTGGCGAAGGATTCTTCCGGTTTTAGAGAAGGAGAAGAGGAGGAAGAGGAAAAAGGGTGTCGACAATGTGATGGCTAATTGTATCAATCTGTAGAGTATTCATTGATCACCGCGGGTAGCGACCATTGTGGATCTCCCGTGGAGAAGAGCAGCCGATGAGGATCCCACAATGTGGGTCAACGCGGAAACACGCTCCTCATCAAAGATATATTCAGGAAAATTTTATTTTAAGTATACATGTACACATCCCGATACATCCGCTGTAAATGTTCAGGCATTCGTTAATTTTATAAAAGGGTTCAATTTAAAGTTTATAACAAGTTTTTCTACTCCTTAATTAAGCATAAGTATTTTTGGTTAAATCATCTACTTTTTATAAAATTAATCTGTAGTCGTTGCTTTTATTTGTTTTTATTTATTGGTTTTTGTTAAATCACTTTCTAAACGGTTTAATTATTAAACAACCATCATACGGTATCCCACAAGGATTTTTAATTTTCTCGTTTTGAATACGTTATATCGAACAATACACGACACGTATGCTCCCATTTGGGATTCAAGGGAAACAGGTGTAAATGAAACGCGTTGACAAACGTTTCGCTTCGAAAATCGAAAAACCGAAGGCGTTTTCGCGCCATCGCGTCTAAACGGAAATCGAAACGCCCGTACAAATTTAGTTAGGAAAGCTTACAAGTGTTTCTAATTACGATATTCCGATTCCTTATCGAATCTCGGAGAGTGTTTCTGCCCACACTGGACAACACGAAAAGAGAAAATTGAAACGAACCGCAACGGTCACCTTTTCCCATTTTTACGTGTTTGTAATAAAACAGAAAAATATTTGGGTTTGTTCGATTGTAACTACAATTTCTAAATTGTTGTGATATGTTAAGAGTTTACGAGATTGTTTAGTTATTTTTTGATTTATAGGCGGAATTCGGATTATAGAAATGGTGTCCCACAAGGCTCATATTTAGAGTAGTTATGGATTTTTGTTAAATTTAAACAATTGGAAAAAAGTACTTGAAATAAAACAAATGAGTTGGGAGGGTTTAAGGAGGTCTTTCTACCCTATACCGTAATATTTTGATATATGTATCGAACTGCAACACACTTTTTTTACGGGTACCTTACGAACATTTAGGGATTGCAACTGATTTGCATTATACGACTGGCAGGTATTTTTTTCTAAGTGGGTGTCAATCGGCTCTCCACCGCGAGCACTAAGGTCTATTATAGCTTGACAGGCAAGTAATGCTGGGCACAAGAGCTTTTTGGTTAACGAAGCGATAATTCACTAAAATGATATTCATTGAACATTTTGGTATTTTTCCATGTAAAACTTATCGATTTTTTTTATAAGATTTGTATAACAGTAAATGTGTCAAAAGCTTTACATAGAGCAATTCGTTAATTCAGTTTGAGCAGATAACTTTAAAAAATAGTTGCAACACTTCTTTGTGTCTCTATTAAGTTTGATCGTGGATATCGAAGAGTTCGAACCTATTTAAAACTACACTGGTCAGCAAAAAAGATTTTTTTTTCGAGCCCTGACACCACTCCTGCTGATTCTTATGTAAAATGACCTCCTGAATCCGAATATGACCCCCGTTTTCCCCCATCACCCACCGTTTTCGGGGGAGGCCCCCCACCTATTTTTATCACATTTCGATAATTTGGAGGGATGAAAAGGATTATTTTAGCCTTTACATTTCTTCTGAGGGGCTAGAGAGGTGAAAAGTTCCAAAACATGAACATTTGTAGCAAGGAGGTAGATTTGGGAGGGGAATTGCCCCCTTAAATTGTAAAAAAATCATTAAATGGCTGGAATATGTAGAAAATAAGTGAAAAAACTGCGAAAAAAACGGAAAAAATTGATCATTAATTTTTTCCGTCTTTTTCGCAGTTTTTCATTTATTTTCTACATATTCCAGCTTCCATTCCCCCTCATCCCCCCCCCCCCCCCAAACACCCCCAAATAATAAAAATATATTGCAACAATATATAGCAACAGTTCGGAAGATTCACTGCACCACGCTGGCGCTCTCATTACTCCCCCCGTTTCCTACATCCATTGGAGAGGTGAAAAGGATTATTTTAGCTGTAAAGAATAATAAATATAAAGTAAAATAATAAATGTAAAGAATAACAAATAACTAAGAGCGCCAGCGTGGTACAGTGAATCTTCCGAACTGTTGCTATATATTTTTATTATTGTTGCTATATATTTTTATTATTGTTGCTATATATTTTTATTGTTTGGGGGAGGATAAGGGGGGATGGAATATGTAGAAAATAAGTGAAAAAACTGCGAAAAAAACGGAAAAATCGATCATTTTTAAGGATTTTTTTACAATTTAAGGCGGCAAATCCCCCCCAAATCTACATCCTTGCTACAAATGTTCATGTTTTGGAACTTTTCACCTCTCTAGCCCCTCAGAAAAAACGTAAAAGCTAAAATAATGCTTTTCATCCCTCCAAATTATCGAAAAGTGATAAAAAGAGGTGGGGGGCCTCCCCCGAAAACGGTGGGTGATGGGGGAAAACGGGGGTCATATTAGGATTCAGGAGGTCATTTTACATAAGAATCAGCAGGAATGGTGTCAGGGCCGATTTTCATGCCGACCAGTGCTATTAACTCCGTTTATTATAATAAAAAAATTTTTACAAGTTACCAGTAATGCATAATTGCATTCTACACCGAGTCCTAGAAATGAAGTAAAGTTTAAAAACATAAATGAGATTAACAAGAGATTAGCACTGTTCTTATTATAGATATGATGATTTAAATATTAAGAATATGGAAAAGTGTCTCAAACTTAATTTGTTCTACTTTTATTATTATTATGACATTTACAAAATATTCTATTTAAAATAACAAATTTGGTGCTACTTCCGGTGGAACCGGAAGTGATATAAAGTTGAAAATATTTCACATGAGGAGAACTGATTCAACCGTATGACAAGGATTTTTTTCAAATTTTTAGTGCAACGGCAACTCCATAAACTTTTAACGAACGGTTTAGCGTAGACACCCTGTAGTCTGTAAATATTAAGGCATTCGTTGTTTTTATAAAATTGTTTAATTTGAAACTTCCAACAAGTTGCCAATCCTTGATTAAGCATGAAGTAAAATTTCGAAATTTACGTTAGTCGCGCAGCAAAACGGAGCGACGAAACCAAATTTTCAAGCTTTTCTAAACTCAAAATTTTACTTTATGCATAATCTACGAGTGGAAAACACTAGTTTCGAGCTGCAATTTAAACTATTTTTAAAAACAACGGGTATCAACAGATTTACAGAGTATAGGGTATATTAAAATATGTATACTTCAAAGAACAACTCCTTGTATTTATTTTTAATGTCTAAAAGGTTTGGTTACTTTTTTTTTTCTAATAAGAAATTTGTTTCACTTTCTTATTATTTATTAATTTTGTAGTAATTATTTTCTTCACTCATTACTTTTATTGTACTAGATGTAGGAATTACTACAATAATTAATAGAAAACACTTAACTAAAAGAAGCATATTCTTAGATGGTGAAATTTTCTTTCAAACAAAAATAAATAATAAGTAAACCTTTTCCTCAACACTTTATTTTTCCTGTACTAATAATTCTCTTCCAAAAACGAAAACTATACAAAACCAACAGGCACTGTATTATTTTTAACTTTTTTTGTTCTAATCCCCTCCTCGATCCGATCTTGACCCCCCAATTTTCAAATCGCGATTACATTCGTTCACTTCTTTTAATATATTAATATCTGTATACATGCCCAGCAAATATTTGTTTAAATATACTTTATAGAGGAATCTACATTTATCTTACTAAAAACGTTATGTAATTAAAAAATCTATTCAATGGAAAACGAAAATGATCACCTAAGGAGTAAGCGGTGTAATTTTTCCGGATCAATCTCTTGAAATTGAATTTTCTGCCTTTTTGTATCTTTATTATTTAAATTACCTTTTTTTCACAGAAAAAACCTTCTATTTTATGTTTTAATATGAAAATGGAAAGTACAAATTTTTACAAGTTTACCCTTTGTTTTGTTTAATTTAATTATTACTATGTATATTGTATCATATGTAAATAGGATGGTGTATTTAAATGAGTTCTTGTTTTTTTATTAAGTTGGAGATTTCAACAGTTGATGTTAAATTTAGTAAAATTCATTGTGCTACCAGTTGATTGTGTGCCTCACTTCTAACGCGTATGAATATTGTGAAGTTCAAAATATACAACATACAGGGAATTTTTTATTAGGTATACATATGCATATGCTTTTTTTAAGAATTCGCTTTAAAGCTTAAAACGAGTGTTTTCCACTCCCAGACTGAGCATAAAGTAAAATTTCGAGTTTAGAAGAGCCTGAAAATTTGGTTTAGTCACGTAGCGCTACGCGGCTAAACCAAATTTTTAGGCTTTTCTAAACTCGAAATTTTACTTCATGCGCCACACGTATTAAACACTGAAAACACTGAAATAGTGTGAACGAGTAAACTTCTGTTGAAATCAGTATCTTATACGCGTAGCGCATGAAGTAAAATTTCGAGTTTAGAAAATCCTGAAAATTTTACTTCATGCTTAACCTGGGAGTGGAAAACACTCGTTTAAACTTCAAATTGACCTTTTTTAATAAAATAACGAATATTTAAAAATCTACAACACGTTATCGTGAATTGTGTTCGAATATATGAATATTAGAATATTGAAATATTCGAATATTTGAATATTTTTGAGGTTGAAAATGTTAATACATTAAAATGAAATCTTCAATCATGTTTATTGACACGTAATGGAGTAATTCGACATTTATATCAAAAATTGACATTTTCTCTTTATTATAGTGAGACAATGTCATTTATAACACAATTTCCAATTTTTTACATAAATTGATGTTTTTAGTGTAACTTGTCACTATTGACATACATTGTCATCCCGTGTTAAAAATAACGAAGTTATTTAATTCTAATATGTTTCACCAAGTGCCAGATGAGATTAAGGGTCTTTTTTGATGTACAAAAATCGTCATTTTTTATTCCAGCCTTCCCAGAAAAGCTAGAGTTATAAAAAAAATCATACATAATCTTGACCTCATTTTAGGACCTGTGTGCATGGCTTATGATTCTAGCTATTATCGTTTTTCTGAAAAAAAATCATGAAAATTGCAATAATTTTTAATCACGAAATAATCTTCAAAAATTCTTACGGATTTGCAAAACCGATGCACAGCGGATCTATTTTTGCTTCCTGAACATTTCTGTAAAGTTAGATTTTCACGAAATGGCCTGGGAAGGCTCAAATAAAAATTTTAACTCGTTTTGCAATTTTTTACATACCGTCTCGCCACCTAGTGGTTGTATAGCAGAAATGGGGTATTTTTCAGTTAAGGGTGTCTTTAATAGATGACGGTCTTACGTGACAATAATTAGCGGGATTTCTTTGAAAAAGTCGTTATCTTAAAGATTCTAAGCCACTGCTCGCAGATTTTTATGATTTGTTCTCGTGGCGTTTTAGATATTTTACACTTTTTTTTAATCTTTGCTTTTCAAACTGCTGTTGTTACGGCAAACTTATTACGACAATGCTATCTTAATAGCAATTCTGAGTTGATTTACAACTTTAATTATTTTAATATAGATTTTTTTTAAACGTGTGTTTTTCTTTTGCAGGGCCAACAGTGTGAGGGTGTGCGGAAATTCAAAAAAAATGTTTCGCAAGCGTATTGTGTATTGTGCAAAAGGCTAAAATCAGGTGAGTGTTTAAACACAATTTGCAAATAAATACACGGAGAGAACATTTATTGTCACTACGAAATTAATTCTTATAAGATGAATGTGGGTGTAATGTAGTTTTATGTAAGTGACAAGAGCCAAGAGCCCATCCATCACGGATGGGTTGCCTATAATCGTTGTTGTATGTGTGTGTTTTTTGAACTTCACTGTAAATCAGTGGTTTTAAGCGTGACGCATGAAGTAAAATTTCGAGTTTAGAAGAGCCTAATTTGGATTAGCCGCTACGCTTCGCTACGCGGCCATTCCAAATTCTAAGGCTTTTCTAAACTCGAAATTTTACTTCATGCTTAGTCTGGGAGTGGAAAACACTCGTTAAAAGCATCAAATTAATCCCGATAATTACAGCGCTTTTTTAAATTGCGGGAATTCGTTGTCTCAAAGCGGTTAATTTGAGGCTTTAAACGAGGGTTTTCCACACCCAAATTAAGCATGAAGTAAAATTTCGAGTTTAGAAAAGCCTGAAAATTTGGATTGGCCGCGTAGCGAAGCGAAGCGGCCAATCTAAATTAGGCTTTTCTAAACTCGAAATTTTACTTTATGCGCCACACGTATAAAACACTGAATATCGCAAAGTTTAAAATATATGGCTTTAGCAATCTAATATGTAGATGTGAATAAAACGTGAGTCCAATTCTGCGCTGAACAAATTGTTTATAACAGTGATTATAGGCAAACCAATAACTCTAACGTATATTAGGTTGCCTATAATCGTTCTTGTATGTGTGTGTTTTTTTAAACTTCACTGCAAATCAGTGGTTTTAAGCGTGGCGCATGAAGTGAAATTTCGAGTTTAGAAAAGCCTAATTTGGATTGGCCGCTCCGCTTCGCTGCGCGGCCAATCCAAATTCTTAGGCTTTTCTAAACTCGAAATTTTACTTCATGCTTAGTCTGGGAGTGGAAAACACTCGTTAAAAGCCTCAAATTAACCGCTTTGAAACAACGAATTCCCGCAATTTAAAAAAAACACACACAAGTGAATGCCGCGCCGCGATTTACGTGTAAAATTATCGACAATATTATTGCAATAGTTCATCAAAAATTATTCAAAATTAATGAAATTTTATTAAATAATAAAAATACACTGATAAAATAAATATATATCAAATAAAATGTTAACTTTGATTTAATATTTTCGAATATCCACTGAAGATATTTAAATTTCAATTAAAGTCAATCAAAGTTTATTTATCTCTGTATAGTAAAGTAAAGTAAAGTAAAGTAAATTTATTTACGGTAAACACCATTTGTACATAAAATTACAACGTAATATAATTAATTAAAAAAATATATATAAAAATCAAATATAACAGCTAATCGACGTAATTGTGCGTGTATATATAGTAATATAGATTCTATAAATTTCGTGTTGGTTTGGTAATCTGTTGATTTTTAACAATTTTTTCAAAGAAAACATTCTCCTAAAATCGTTGATTGCATTGCATAATTTCAACTTTGGCTTAATATTTTAAGATAATGCGTTGAAATAATTTAATTTTCTTAAAGTGCAATGAATTCTAAGTGAATTCTGTGACATTTGTGTTGATTGCATAACATGTTCAATTTTTTAAACAAAATTAGTTCGTGAATAATGTTTTTCTTTACAAAATTTCAACTTCGATTCGATATTTTATTAAATCCAGTAGAGATATTTAAATTTTAATAACAGCCAATAAAAATTTATTAATTTCCATGTGGATTCTATAAATTTTGTGTTAGTTTTGATAATCTGTTGATTTTTAACAATTTTTCTAAGCAATGCATTCTCCTAAAACTATTTATTTTGATTTAATTACATAATTTCAACTTTGGCCTAATATTTTAAGAAAATGTGTTCAGATAGTTTTATTTGCTTTATTTGTAAGTAAATTCTGTGAATTTCCTGTTAATTGTGTAAAACTTAAGTTTTTCCAAAGTTAATTTTCCTAAAATCGTTGATATTATTATTTCAACTTTGGCTTAATATTTTAAGAAAATGCGTCGAGATTATTTAATTTTATTTAAAGCAGATATAAGTGCAATGAATTCTATCTTGATTGCATAAACTTTTGATTAGATTTAATATTTTAGAAAGTTTACTGCAAATATCAAAAAATAAACAAATATTACATAACCTCCTCTTCCATTTGCCTCTCAGTTATGTGATTATTATAACAAAACCCAGTACCAATAAGTAGAGTCAAACAGAATCCTAAATATCGAAAGCAAATTACGATCATATAAAATTGTATAAAATAACAAATCAAACGATGAAATTGCAAGGATTTGCAGAAGTAAAATTAAAAGAACAGCGCAAAACATTAGAAAGAGATGGATGCACAGCTAGTCCGGCTCGAAAATAAAAATGTATCGAAAAATGAATAAATGTGTTCCCCTTTTACTCCCCTCAACCCGACAACGCACAAAAGACCGGTTCCGTGCGGCTAACAAACGGAGTATTGCATGACGAGTATTTTATAGAAATCATATATGATGAACAACTGTGTTGTAAACCAAATTCCATGTCCACCATCGCCACCAGGGGCGCATTTTCCTTTAGACTCGATTTCGTCAAGGTCAAAAAGTGAAAAAGACCCTTAATTCAAGAAAATATCGAATTATGCTAAAAACAATTTATGTGAATAAAATGGTCGTTTTTTCTTTCTTTTGCATAATTTAATATTTTCAACGTGGAAAACCATTTTGGCCAACTATGACATTTTAGCACAATTTTTTTGTTTAAAACCTAATAAAGTTAGGTTAGGTTAGATAACAAGTTGTGAAGTTAGTAATTTTAAAACCACTAAGTTAAACGAAAAAAGAAAACATTATTTTTGCAACCTCACCTGTCTGTTAACTATCATAATACATAATTTAATTAAGCTTGATTGAAATTAGGATATTACATAACTATGTCAACTGTTTATTGACTAATAAAATCACTTAAGCCCTGTATTATCAACTTTTTTAAACAGGCATTTAGTTAAATGAAGTTTAGGTTAAAGGTACATTTAAAATTGTCATGTGTATTATGAATTTTTGAGAATTTTTTTCAAGTAAATGGCATTTTAAGATCTGTTGGCAATAGATTGTATATGGCGTTTTTGTAAATTTCATATTTGCAGGTAGGTAACACTGACTTATAACCTCTAATTTTACAGTCAGTTTGTTCGTGTGTCGTTTTATAAAACACTTGTTTGATTACATATTAGTTTGTATTATTTATCTAATACAATGTTGAAGCGACATCGTTCTAAGAATTTCTTTTTTTGGCGCATTTTTATAATTTTTAGACGTCTTCTGTTACCTACATATCATTATGCTGTTAGATACATATTCATATGGATCTTTTTGTCTTATTACTTACACACGTAATTGAATATTTTTACTTTCCCCCGTATGTAATACAAAGGGAAAGTATTGTTTTCGTGAAAATTTTCGAATCAAAAATTTTTGCGGAAATATCCGTTTTGAGGTCCCCTGAGTCGAATAAGACCATTTTTGAAAAATGTCTGTCTGTCTGTCTGTCTGTGTGTGTGTCTGTGTGCGCTGTACCGCAAAAACCGCTAAAGATATCGAGATGAAACTTGAAACTTAAGCTTTTTGTTACAATCGGAAGAACTGAAAAGCTTTTGGTAAAAATCAAAAAACTGGAAGTGGTACTTTACTCTTAGCGTTTTTCAGTTTTTTCAGATTTTTTCAATAAATGTTCATCAAACAAAAAATTCTTTCAAAATGAAGATGTATTGTTCACTTACTTTTTGTCATAGCACTCTTAGTTTTTGAGATATTTCAAAAGTTGTGTGTTTTATCCAGTTATTGAGGATCACTTCGTAATATGTTATAAAAATATGAACGTTTTTCGGGAACTTTCAAACACAATTTTCTACAGGGTGATTAATTAGCCTCTTTACAAACTTTAAAAAGTGATTTAATACGCAATTTACGGGGGAAAGTACTATGATGGACACATCACCATTTTTTCATCAGAAGAGTCGCTGGTGCAATTTGATGAACTTGAATTTATGATTATTACCAGCGGATGATTTATTACGACAACCGAACGGAAATCACTGTAATTTAACCTCAAAATTAGAAACGTCAAGTTAAATCGCCAATCAAATTATTACAGGGAGAAATTTCGACATTTAACGCTAATAGGTATTTATTCGCTAAACGATATTTAAACTGGTTGGTAATACTGGATATTCACTTTTAAATCACTGTCCTTTAAAATGTGTTAATAACACCAGGCGTCTTTTGACTGTGATGGAGTTTTATTATTCAATGACTATTGTAACAATATGACTGTAAAGGCTGGTTGACACGAGGCGTAAAGTAGCGCGTCTGGCAGCTAGCGATATAGCAAGGAAGTTGCAAGTTAATCGCTTGCGATGCAGTAGCGACTAGAGCGTCTACACGTTGCTGCTGTTGGAGCGTTTAGCAGCGCTGCATTCGCTACTCAAAATGCCTAAATGGCAGCGCGTCTTGTTGTGTCTACACGAAACTTCAAAACGCAAATAAAAAGGCCGGCTTTGCAGCGAATCAATTCGCCACTATGTGATTTGGCAGCTTACGTCAATATCTATCAGGTTAGATAATTTTACAAGCTGCCAGTAGAGAAACATGCCCAAAACTGAGGTCGATTGTGAATTTTTAAGGGCATTCATCGGACATTACAAAAAGAAACCTTGTTTATGGAAAATTAAAACACGCGATTACTTCAACAAAGTTAAAAGGAATGCTGCATGCGATGAATTACTTGAAATTTGTGAATTATATTATATTCATGCCGATAGAGACTTTGTGGTAAAAGAATTAAAAGTATTCGTGATTGTTTCCGCAAGGAATTAGAAAAAGTCGAAAATTCGAAGAGATCCGGAGTAGGAGGTGATATTTATGAGAGTACATTATGGTACTTTAATTTACTTTTATTTACCGTGGAACAAGATTCGGTTAGTATTAAATTAATTTATGCGAAAAAAACCATAAGAAATATAATATAATTACAATTCTATACATAACATTTTTGATATTTTATTGAATCATTTTTTCTTGCCACGGCACCTTCCCTTTATTTAAGAAATAATATTTGTAGATATTGCAAACTTCTTTCGCATTTTCTGTACAGTTCCTGGAAGAAGTAGCTTGCAATTGGTCTTGGACTGTCTTCAGTTTGTCCAGTCACCATATATCATTCTCCACTTTCGTGATTTTCCCTATCGATTGTTGAATGCGATACATTTTTGTTGCAGCAATTTTTTCTTTAAAAAGTTGTGTAATATACAAGCTGCCATTACTACACAATCAATATTATCCACTTTGAAATTTATTGCCGTATGAAATATACGAAACCTTGATGCCATTATACCAAATGCATTTTCAACTACTTTGCGTGCTCGTGAGAGCGTATAATTGAATTTTTTCTTCGTGTGTTAAATTTTTCTGGGAATATGGTTTTAGTAAATTTTCACGAAGAGAAAATGCTTCATCCCCAATAAATACATAATTTAGATGCTCCTTTGTTTGTTGATTAGACGGTAATTTATTATCCAATTTTTTTTATGAAAATTTGTATTTTCTATTACTCCACCATCTGATACACGACCATTGGTTCCGCAATGTACATATATAAACTCATAATTTGCATTTACAAGCGGCATCAAAATAATACTGTAGTACCCTTTATAATTATAATAGTATGATCCGGTACTGGCTGGTTGTACTATTCTTACATGTTTCCCATCCAAAGCACTTCCATAATTTGGAAAATTCCAGTATAGATCATGATTTTTAGCAATTGCTTCCTATTCTTTAGCAGTAGAGGGAAACTAAAAAATATTCAAAGAGTTTTATGTTACACCGAACATTTTCATAAGGAGAATTTTTCTTTGAAGTAACCATATACATACGTTGCACATTTTCAGATGCTTGGTTTATTAAAAGAATCCAATTTGAAGCTTTAAGCCAGTGTTTTCCACTCCCAGGCTAAGCATGAAGTAAAATTTCGAGTTTAGAAAAGCCTGAAAATTTGGTTTGGTCGCGTAGCGGCAAAACCAAATTTTCAGGCTTTTCTAAACTCGAAATCTTACTTCATGCGCCACCGGTACAAAACACTGATTCAATGTAAAGTTTAGCGGTGTATTTTAAACTTCGTAATATGTCAGGGTTTTGTACCGGTGGCGCATGAAGTAAAATTTCGAGTTTAGAAAAGCCTGAAAATTTGGTTTGGCCGCTCCGCGCTTCGCGCTACGCGACCAAACCAAATTTTCAGGCTTCTCTAAACTCGAAATTTTACTTCATGCTTAGCCTGGGAGTGGAAAACACTCGCTTAAAGCTTCAAATTAAATTCTTTTAATAAACCGAGCACCGAAAAATGTGCAACATATGCATATGGATACTTCAAAGAAAAATTCTCGTTATGAAAATGTTCGGTGTTACATAAAACTCTCTGTATATATTTTCAGTACAATTCAGAATTTACAATCCATTTAGATGAAGGAAGAGAAGATGAAATAGCAACGACAAGCGAAGTCATTCACTCCGTTAATATTGCACAAAAACGATCTTTCGATAAAAAAAACATTGATAACCCTACTTCCGCCAAAAGAAAAAATAATAATGACGATCTATTTAATAAAGCCTGTGCCGTGCTCTGCCATGAAAACGATGAGTGTGACTACTTGGGCAACATTGTAGCAGCCAAATTAAGAAAACTGCCGGAAGAACAAAGGCTCTGGTGTGAAATGATAATTCATTCGGCATTACAAAAAGGAACACCGGGGACATTGTCCCAAAATAGTTCTACTGTAGATTTATAATTGTTAATTACAAATAATATTTAATAAATAGCATTGATTTGATGTATATTGATTGTGCATATTTCATTTAGAAATAGTTACTCTAAATTATATTTAAATAATGGTTCATACATATATCGTGCGTTTTATTTAAGGATGGCCATACAGATTTACATGGTAAAAATTGTACCCCACGTTAACTTTTGTTGTCGTTCAAATTTGAAACAATTTTTTGTTTTTATTAATAAATCAAACATTTTTATTCGAAATGATTATTGTTAGAAGGACATAAACATGTTATTATTCTTTATTTTAGCTTTCAAGTTTAGCAAACAAATAGCTACATAATGACATTTTCGCCAAGTTCATTGTTTGGCTTAATTATTTGTATTATGCATTTCAACTTTGAAAGCGAAAATAAAAAAATCTAACATGTTTATGTCCTAGCATTGTACATTTTGTAGAAAAAATGTTGATTTATTAATAAACGACAGCAAAAGTTACCAGGAGGTACAATTTTTAGCACGTAAATCCCTATGGCCATACTTAAATAAAACGCACGGTATACATGTATGAATGGCTAGTGATAATACACATAGAAATTTATAATTTTTGTTAATACCATTTACTAGGTGTAAAGAATACTTCTAAGAACGTATCTAACAGCAACTTGCTCCAAAATAATCACCCTTTAATACATTTACCAACGCTCTGCATGTTTCTGGAATTATTTTTGATAATGCATGTTTCGAAATAACGGTTGAGTATTGCAAATCAGTGTACGATCGACCTGTAGCCAAAAATCTGAGAGTTGCAAAGAGTCGTTCATGTGCAGATATCGACATTCTCATGTTGGTGTCGGTTTTTTTAATTAAATTTTCGACGAATTCCAAAAGTGTAATATATGTATCTTCGTCCATCCGTAAATAATTTCGGAAATCTTTAGGACACGATCTTATCTCATCAATTAAGTTGTGATGGGACAACTGTTCCCGCTGTAAAAGCCACTTTCTACACCAAAGTCTCTTCATTCTCTTTTCTTGGGTTTTATTTCTATTTTCCACTTCATTTTTTAAAATGATAAGCGCGCGCTTAGCTGCAATTTTTTATTCATTTTAATTGTACCTTTAACAGCGGCCGATAAACAGCAAGTAGAGTATTAACGTGTATACGTACTGCCAATTTGACTGCTGTCATGGCAAACTTTAGTATTTGATAAGCGATTTGTACAGCAGAAAATAGCTCATAAAGTCGCACCGTATGAACGAAAACGTTTCTCTATAGCGTCAACGCAAGCGGCAGATAGCACGTAAAAACGCGCCGTGTCAACTAGCCTTACGTTTCTTACGTGGACTGTATTTTCACTACTATGGGATTTTGACGTTCTCCAATAACATGAAAATCAATGTATTTTGTCAAATATCAACTGTTTTAATTCTAAAACGGGTGTCTTCCACTCTCAGATTAAGCATGAAGTAAAATTTTGAGTTTAGAAAAGCCTGAAAATTTGGCTCGGGTGCGTAGCGAAGCGGAGCGACCGAGCCAAATTGGGCTTTTCTAAACTGCAAATTTTACTTCATGCACCACACGTATAAAACACTGATTTCAAGTGAAATGGTCTTAAACTTAACCAATTGACAAGTGAAATAAGTTTAGTATATCAACTATCAATCAATATATTTTAATTACTGACATTGTTAAACATTATAAACTTTGACAAAAAGAAAGGTCATTTTCTCATATATTATCATAATTATAATTTAATGAAAATGCGCAAACCAGTCACATATTTTAAAAGAGTGATATTTTATTATATTCAAATCATTTTCTTTAAGCTACAAAGTTTATATATATTTTTTTTTTGTATATAAAAATTGTTTATTGTTAATTCAATTTTGAGACTACAATTTTTAATTATGAAATGCAGAACTTCATTTTTTAAACTGAAAAATATTAAAAAGAAAGAAATTTACTCTAAAAGAAAACAGTTAAGGACGAAAAACAACAGCAATCGCAAAACTGTTAAAATAGTGAAATATCGTTTGTCAATTTTAACAATTTTTATGACATTTTATATACATTTCATCTCTTAATTATTTTGACATTTAACATGAAATCACCTAATTTTGAAAATTATTTTTACATTTAGACAAAAAAATTTTAGTTTCTTACTTTTATAAAAACGCGAGAGTTGTAAAATTGTAAAAATTGTTGAAAAACACAAACACAAATAATCAAAGTTGTCGAGCGATAGGTAATTTAGTAAATGTAGTCAAAGAACAGTCGATATTATCAATTTTGTTAAATGTTAATTGGTGTAGTCAACATAGTCAATATATTCGATACAGTCAGTACTGTCAAATTAGTCAACATAACACTGGCCGACAAAAAAACAGTTGCTGTCCTTGAGATCAAACCTATCATTTCTTATGTATTTTTGCCTGCTAAAGTCAAATTTTTATCTTAGAAAAATGTCACCGCGTAGTTTTTAAGTAAATCACGATCTCAAGGATTCATTTTCTGAAAATATGGAAACTTGAACATAAAATTGTCTTTTACTCAAAAACTACGCAGTAACATTTTTTTTAAGATGTAAACTCCAATTTTGCAGGCAAAAATACATAAAAAAGATAGGTTTGATCTTAAGGACAACAACTTCTTTTTGTCAGCTATTGTTATGTTGACTATTTTGACAGTGCTGACAGTATTGGCTATAGCCAACATATTCAATATGTTGGCTATATTAATTATCATTGAACAAAATTAACAATATTGACTGTTCTTTGAATATATTGACTACTATGACTAAATTACCTATCACTCGACAACTTTAATTATTTCGGCATTTTTCAAGTTACCCTTTTCAACAGTTCTCATAATTTTTCAACTATTACTTTTTTAAAAAGTGATAGTTGAAAAATAACTAACATTTTTTTGCTAAAAGTAAAGTTGCGAAATTTTACTTCATGCCCACACGAATAAAATACTGATTTAAAGTGAAGTTAAAACTATACTTCGACTTAGGTTAGGTAATTTTACAAATGTTTATATGGAATATGTGAAAGTATCCTGTCAATATATTACAAAAATTACAAATTTTAATTAATTATTACTATTTTAAATAAAATTTTTAAAATCAACACACTACATAAAATTTTACAAAAACTTCAGAACTGTGAAAATTTCTATAAATTGACAAACATGTAAAAATATTTACCAAATCAAATCAACAAAAATGGAAAATTCTAAAGTGAAATTTAACCTAAATTTTAAAATTGTCTTTGAATGGTAAATTTCTTTGCAAGATAAAATCAGTTGATCGGTTCCTTCATAACAAAATTGTTATATTTTTACACCACTTCTTCGAAAGGTGTAACTTTCAAATATTTTGTAATTGCCATTGCGATTATTAAAGAAGATTTGAATCCTGATTCACGATACTTGAAGAAACATTAAAAATATGAGTTTGCAATAATGTTGAAATATCTTGGTCACAATATTTACTAAATTTTGTATGTTATACTAAAAATTAAAAATGTTAGTTTATTTTCTATTGATCTTTGGATTTCGGATTTCGTTTTTATGCTACAGGTATGTTCATAAAAGTTAAAGTATTCGGATTAAAAAAGAAATGAAAACGAAAATGAACGATTTTTCAAAAACAGTGGCCCGGTGCCTTTAGAAGCGCAGGGCCCTGTGCGGTCGCACCGCCCTCTAGCTGACCCTGCAT
This sequence comes from Philonthus cognatus, assembly GCA_932526585.2. Taxonomy (NCBI): domain Eukaryota; kingdom Metazoa; phylum Arthropoda; class Insecta; order Coleoptera; family Staphylinidae; genus Philonthus; species Philonthus cognatus. The sequence continues at coordinate 76,116,093 of OW052241.1, forward strand.
GTATGTATACTTAAAAAAAATGTCCCTGTAAATATTTTTGTACTATCATTTTATGTAATGTAACGGGAAGTATTTTTCATGTTCATTAATCAATGAACCAACAATTCTTTAAATGTTTGGTTGATTGAATAATTCCGTGATACGTAAAAATTTTGTAAAGAAAATAATTTCCCAAAATAAAATCAAGAGTTTTGTTATAAAATTCCAACTGTATCTCATAATTTTCAAAAATTACACCGCAACACATATTTCTCTGTAAACTCAATGCATTTCAGTAACTGTTTTTACTTACATTAACATTTTTTACTTTGAAATATTTCAAAAATTCATTTGTTCATAATGAAGATACAGCATTCAATTTGAATGTAATTTAATTTAATTTTTAAATTAATCAAAAATGTATTAAATAAATGCTTGGTTGATTAAATAATCCTGTGATATGTAACAGTTTTTCAAAAAAATTATTTACCAAATAAAATCAAGGATTTTGCTATAAAATTTCAATTGTAGTTCCATAGTTTACTAAAATTGCGCTGTGGTTTTTTACTTAATTAAAAGAAAATAAAAATAGAACTATTCCGATGTAAACACAATGAATTTCATGTAACTCTGTTTCTACTTACGTATGTTATATATCCAATTTGAAGTTATAAGTTTGGAAATATTTCAAGAAATCCATTTGTTTATAGACAGCATTCAATTTAAATTTCATTTCATGGCTTTTTTGTTAGTATACCATTAAGAATCAGAGATCTTAATAATTCAAATTTCAACTTTAATTAATAAAGAACAATTAAATACAACATCCTGGTTTTCTTGTTTTTTGTTTTTAAGTTTGAACTAAGTACATGTATGTATATTGCAAAAATTAGCACCTTAAAATAAATTATTGCAAATGAATCACGAAAATAATTACAATTAATAGGCTTGTGTTGAATTACCGTAACGTTATCACATAGAGTTTTATATTTCCAATAGAAAAAATTACTCACTCACTTCAATCCTCGCCCCTGCGCCGAAAAACAACCGAACGTTTTTTAATCTTCTTTTAATTTTATTATCATTATTTATCTTACAAGATATGCTTTCAAACATCACTGTCCGGATCGGTTTCACTGCGAGGCTGTCCAAAGTTCCTTGTGATGCTCTCACTCATCGATCGAATGTTCGCCAGGTGCACCTCATTCACCGGCACCGAGAAGTAGTTGAGCCTGTCCAGGTCGGGCATGGCGTTCAGGTCGTCGTCCGTCCTGTAGCAGTTGTCGTACTCGGAGTCGTAGAGGGCGCTCAGCGAGTCCAGGGACATCATCGCGTCCGAGTCGAAGATCCTGGAGGAGGCCCGCGAGGACATCGAGGTGTTGTCGTCCATGTCGCCCTCGTGGTTGTGGTCATTGTACGCTGAGTTCACATCACTTAATGCGCCTAGAAAAATAAATAATTAATAATAAATACGTGTTTAGTTGAGTAATTTTAGCGAGAAAGGGAAGAAATACCAGTTTTCGAAAAAGATCAGGTAAAATAATAGATAATTTAGGAAACTTTGGAATGGACTTCAGAAATGTATATTGTTTTCCTCTAATCCCAGGCAATATAACATAATGATCTAACACTTGAACTGAGGGCAACTGTCCATCCGTGTCCGGCCTTAAAGGCAAACACGGTCAGTCCGGTAAGGACTCCAAAAGGTCGGGGAAGGCTACGGGTAAGGCTGGCACGAACCGACCTATCTACAACGAAAACCTGAAGCCCTTTAAAAGGGCCTTCATGGATCGAAGGGCTATCCGACAAGGATAAGGTGGCTCTGGAATGGGCCCGGAAAGTAATCAGGGAACACGGGGAGAAGCCTGCTGCGACCGGGGCGCCCAAGAGGCAGCGATCGCAGGGGGATACTCCACCATGCCCTAAAAAGGCGAGGACTGGGCCGTCTTCAAAAACCACGCCCGGCCGCACCTACAGTGACATCCTCAAGGAGCAAACTGTATGGGCTGTAATCGATAGGAGCCACAGGGAGGGCTCAATCTCACCAGCGAACTGGCAGCTGGTAGAGGTGGCCCGCCTCAAGGTCTATATGGAGATCCTATCTAAAAATCCAGGTACAGCTCCTAAGTGCCGAGACACAGGTTGGCACCAGGGCCACGTCAAACTGGTAGCCTATGCAGATCAGAGATCCGCTGATCTGTTCAGGTTGGCCATAGGGAAGTTGGTTGAAGTCTGGCCAGGTGCTAGGATCGAGGCTGTCACCAGGGACAAGATCCCAAACAGACCTCGATGTAGGGCCTGGATCCCGATCGAGCCCGCGGACCCGTCGACGATAGAGCAATTCATCCGCATGAGCAACCCAGAGTTGCCGACGGATGACTGGATCGTGGTCAGCGTAGGGGAGGCGAAGGGCAACACCAGACCGGTGATAATCGTCGGGAGCTCCGACACGAACAACAGAGGTGAGTCACTACTTGAGTTTATTCTGGCAACTAACCTTTCCATATGAAATTTGGTTTCGAACCCACATTCATTACTTACAACAGGCGCGAGGTTCTAGACATAACATTGGTCGCAGACCTGATGCACAGCAAAGTTAAAAATTGGACGGTCAGTGGCGAACACTCCTGCTCCAACCATAGGTATATAGAGTTTCAGATGGATATGCACTTTCCAGTGAACCCTATAATTACTAACAAAAGACTAACGGACTGGGACTTTTATAGGACCGTCCTTATTGGGGCGCTGCCTAGCGATACACCATGTAAACCCAACACTGAGGGGGAGTTGGATCGCCTGGTAACTACCCTAACAGAGGCCTGTAACAAGGCAATGGGGGCTGCTTGTCCTGGTAAAGTGTACCGAGGCAAAAAGAAGCCTCCATGGTGAAACCAGGAGATTTCCTCCTTAAGGAAGAAATGCAATAGGCTGTTTAACAGGGCAAAACAAACCAGCGAATGGTCTCTGTATAAGGACAGTCTAAGAGCCTTTAAGAAGGCTGTTAGACAGGCAAAAAGGGCTTCTTGCAGAACCTTTTGCAACAAAATTGAGGAAAACTCCGAGTCCAGTCAGCTCAGAAAGATACTATCGGGAAGCCCAGCTATCCCGGGTTTACTCATGAAGGAGGGTGGTGACTGGACCACGTCATGAGAGCAAACCCTAACGGTGCTGATGGATACCCACTTTCCCTCCGACTCTGGCGGGAAAGGGGGTCGCCCGGCACCCAGGAGGAGCTGCCCCATACAGGGTGTCTACGCTAAACCGTTCGTTAAAAGTTTATGGGGTTGCCGTTGCACTAAAAATTTGAAAAAAATCCTTGTCATATGGTTGAATCAGTTCTCCTCATGTGAAATATTTTCAACTTTATATCACTTCCGGTTCCACCGGAAGTAGCACCAAGTTTGTTATTTTAAATGGAACACCCTATATATTAGTAATTTTTAGGGTTCCTCGTTTAAATTGAAACATATTTTATTCAAACATATGTACACTTATCTCTTATAGTTTTCAAGAAAAAAATATTTTTCTAAAATTCTGACCTCTAAAAGGCATCTTGAAATCTGTCTGTAACTTTTCTTAAGAATAAGATAAAAATATGATTTATATCTCTACTTGTAGCTAGAAGATGCCTCTATGAGTGAATTAATTGGAAACTGTCAATTTTCGCAATAAGTGTTCTTAAAATGTCAATATCTAAGTGCCCTCTTCAATATCTAGTAATTCAATTTTTTAAATGGAATGACCCAATTTTTATCACATGGTACGATTGGGGGAAAAATTTCATACAAAAAAGTATTATAAATCTATACTCATAAAGCAAGTAGTTTTAGAATTATTTCGAAAAATCGTTTTTCATCGCATTAATGCAGGGAATAATGCGTGCTTTTGTTTTGTCGCGATTGTATTGCGAAATGCCAAATAATAAAAAGAATTAGTACAAAGTTTTACAGAAATCAACAAAATGAATAATTACACGAATCAACAAATTATCAATTTATTCTTTATACATGGCAATTGCCAATTAAACAAAATTTGATTCCAATCTTGTAAATCTTGTTTTATTCATCGGCGGCAAATGTAGATAAGTTTCATTAAATATTCTACATGTTCGAGTACCAATTCTATCGCAGTTGCTATGTATAAAGAATAAATTGATAATTTGTTTATGGGTGTATTTATTCATTTTGTTGATTTCTGTAAAACTTTGTACTAATTGTTTTTATTATTTGACATTTCGCATTACATAAGCGACAAAACAAAAGCATTACTACTTGCCTACTAAAATTCAGTTGCGACTTATGCGCGCATTATTCGAATCCTGTATAAATGCGACGAAAAACGAATCTTCGAAATTATTTGAAAACCACTTGCTTTAGGAGTATAGTTGTTAATACTTTTTTGTAGGAAATCTTCCCCCAATCGTACCATGTGATAAAAAATGTGTCATTCCATTTAAAAAAATTGAATTACGAGATATTGAAGAGGGCACTTCGATATTGACATTTTAAGAACATTTATTGTCAAAATTGACAGTTTCCAATTAATACACTCATAGAGGCATCCTCTAGGTACAAGTAGAGATATAAATCAAATTTTTATCTTACACTTAAGAGAAGTTACAGATAGATTTCAAGATGCCTTTTAGAGGTCAAAATTTTACAAATATTTTTTTTGCTTGAAAACTATAAGAGATAAGTGTACATATGTTTAAATAAAATATGTTGCAATATAAACGAGGAATCCAAAAAATTACTAATATATAGGGTGCTCCATTTAAAATAACAAATTTGGTGCTACTTCCGATGGAACCGGAAGTGATATAAAGTTGAAAATATTTCACATGAAGAGAACTGATTCAACCGTATGACAAAGATTTTTTTCAAATTTTTAGTGCAACGGCAACCCCATAAACTTTTAACGAACGGTTTAGCTTAGACACCCTGTATATGATATCTTGAGTGAGCACAAACTGGCTTGGAGTGTGAAAAGCTTCAAGTCTTTTAAAGCTGCAGGCCCTAATGGGATCATTCCTGCTGAATTACAGATAGCCTCAGATATTATAAATCCTAGGTTAGAAGTAATATTTGAAGCCTGCCTAACTCTATCGTACATCCCTCAGAGATGGAAAGAGGCAAATGTGGTGTTCATACCTAAAGCAGGGAAAATAATCCATTCAACACTGAAGGACTATAGGCCAATCAGCTTATCGTCCTTCTTACTCAAAACGTTGGAGAGACTAGTTGAAGCGTACATAAAGTCAATCCAAACCTTTTGTCAACTAGCCAACACGCTTATACTAAGGGCAGATCAGTGGACACGGCGCTGCACGCCCTCATTAGCCAGGTTTAGAAGTCCATGTGCAATAAGGAGTTTACGTTGGCGGTATTTCTGGATATCGAAGGAGCCTTCAACTTTGTGCAGCTAGAAGCAATTCTGTCTGCCCTCAGAAACCTGCACATGGACGAGTCGATATGCCTCTTCATAGCGGAGCTGCTGACGGGGAGGCACGTTGTCTCCTCGCTGGGTGGCTCACACTCAAGGGGGGGGTCCTCTCTCCGCTACTATGGAACGTAGTCATAAATGACCTACTGAAAGAACTAGAGTCTGTAGGGTGTAGGGCAATTGCCTACGCTGACGATTTGACTCTTATGGTCTCTGGCAAAAACTTAAACATCCTATCAGAACTTATGGAGCAGGCACTCCGCAAGGTAACCCGCTGGTGTGAGAAGTGTGAACTAGGGGTAAACCCCCTCAAAACTGAGCTTGTACTCTTCACCAGAATGCATAAAGTACCGAACTCCAAAGTTCCTACTCTAAACGGCACGGAACTGGTGGTAAAAGAGCAAGCTAAATATTTGGGCATTCTAATCGACAGGAAGCATAGTTGGAAGCCCAATATCCAGGAGAGAGCACGGACAGCGCTCGTTGCGCTGTACTCCTGCAAAAGAGTAGTGGGCAAGAACTGGGGACTGAAACCAACCGTTGTTCACTGGATGTACACGGCCGTGGTAAGGCCCATTATGTTCTACGGAGCCGCAGTCTGGTAGACTGCCCCTGTCAAAAGGATCTACCAAACTGCACTCGGCAAGGCTCAGAGAGCCGCCGAGCACTAGCAAACAGGGCCATGGAAGGATCCTGAATGAGCTTGTCAATATCCCCCTGAAGACTGACAGCTGCATTCCAGAACTTAATTTTGAAAATAAGTTCTCCACTTCCATCCCGGACAAAACCTAATGGTTAGAGAGCAAGATAATTCAAGGCAAGGACGTCTGACTCTTTACGGATGGTTCCAACTCTGAAAACAGAGTAGGGGAGGAATCTTCTCGCAAGATTTCAACCTCAAAAAGTCTTTTAGACTCCCAAACCACTGTAACATTCTTCAGCAGAGGTCATGGCCATCCGAGTGACAGCGGACTGGACTCACAAGAATGACCTTCAGGGGAACCGCATTACTGATAGCCAAGCCGCCATTAAGATATTGAATAGTCTGTACTGCACCTCAAAGGTGGTCAGAGACTGTAAAAAATCGCTAAATAGGCTTGCAAATAACTGTGACGTGGGACTCATGTCACAGTGATATCAGGGGAAATTCAATTGCCGACGACCTTGCACGAAAGAGGGCAAGACTGAAGGACCTGTCTACTGAACTCTTCACCCACATTCCTCTTGTGGAACACAAGAGACTACTTAGGGACCAGATGATAGCATCGGTCAACTATAGGTGGAGAGAAGAAGATACGTGTCTCATAACAAGGCAGCTATGGCCTATATGGGATACTATAGACAGCAACAGATTAATTGCACTTAGCAGAATCGACATAAAGAAGGCGGTAGGCATCCTCACGGGCCACTGCCTCCTAGGCAGACATGCACAAAAGATGGGTCTTGAGCACAATGACTTTTGTAGAGGATGCCTGGATGTGGAGGAGGAAGAGATGGTACTCCACTATCTGGGACAATGCCCTGCTCTCGAAGGTAAAAGGATCAAATACCTTGGTATGCACTATGCAAATGGACTAACAGAGCTCACACCTCTAGATGTGAGAAATCTGATCGAGTTCATTAGGTGCTCGGATTGATTTGTATAGGTGGGGAGGGAGGGGAGATCTGACTGATTTTCACCCTTATGGTATCACAAGGGGCCCTTTGGGCCTAAGTGAGCGGTCTAACTGCTGCCATTAAAACCTAACCTAACCTAACACTTGAACTGTCGCCATTTCAATTGTTTTGCGTTGAAGACATTTTTACAGAAGCATAGCAGGGCAGTGGCTGCGAGGTTTTTTTTTGCACTTTATATACCCGTAAATCGATTTATCGGTAAATGGTAAAAACTGCTTACCAAAATGTACCGGCAATTTAACGACTTTTTACTAGCAATTCAGTAAATTAATGTTGAACAAAATCTCTGTAACAAACTACCAGTTCTCAAAGGGTTACCTTAGGGTTCCAATTTAGGTGGCCTGTTATCTTGATAAATCTATAACACTTTGCGAAGACCACTTCTATGTTGATGATACTCAGCCTACGCCTCACAAGGGGACAATTTGATTATTAAGGGGGGCAATCGAAAATTAATAGAATGGCAATAATCATTAAAATAAACCAAATCTATGAAAATCGACGAAACATCATAAATAGAATTAATTTTCCAATGCGGATGCCCCACATTTAAATAATTATTTTTACACGACAAGTGATCACATTTAGAAATGTCGTCAACTAACGTCGTCTATTGCTCTCTGGCCATGGCATTGCGAAGACAACTTATTTAGGTCACATAAATATGAGTAGTAAGTTACAAAATTCTAATTTCTATTCAAATTTGGGATGCGACTTCAAATACAGTTGAAGATTTAGGCCCTTCTCTTATCAAACATCCTATAATTTTAATTTGCATATTAAACTCCACTATTCGTAAAATCAGGTAATTAAAGATGAATTAACTGCTCCTGAATTTAAAATAAATCGGCGTCTTATGCTCCTAGCGCATAAAGTAACTTTTTGAGTTTAACTGTTATTGAATTAAATATTTCGAGTGTAGAAAAACTTGAAATTTTGGATTAGTCGCGAAGCTAAGCGGATCTTTTCTAAACTCAAAAAGTTACTTTATGCGCTAGGAGCGTGACTGATGACAGATAGTTCCCTCTTTGAAGGGATAGGGCAGAGCATTCACAAAGTAGGTGCTCTGCTGTTTCTTGTGCCTCGTTGCAGAATCTGCAATTGGCATCAGTTGGCTCACCCATCTTAGTGAGATGGTATTTCAGAGGACAGTGTCCGGTTAAAAGGCCAGTTATGAGCCTTAGGTTGCCCTTGCTTAGCCCGAGAAACTGTTAAGCTCTTACGGCAGAGAATCGATAAATCTTTTCGCCTGCCTCAAGCCAGGTGTGTTTCTCAGGTAAGCACTTTTGGCAGCATCTTCCCACTCCCGAATCATGCCTTGATGCGGACTTTAGTTATTCCACTATAGGGTTCTGGTCCAACAAATGGAGTTTTGTCAAATGGAGTTCTGCCAAATAGTCTACAGCAAGTCCATGTTGCCCCTACTGCTTTGGCGGTGGTGTTATCTAAATGGGTTTTCCAGTTTAGCCCATTGTAACTTAAAAATAATCTATATTGTGATCAGGGCTGTCGGTACATGAAACATCCGATTCCGACTCCAGCTCCGATTGCTATCGATTTTGAAAATCCGACTCCGATGTCGCTAGTTTTCTAAAATCCGACTCCGACTCCAGTTATATCACAATACCATAGTCCAGTTCTTTTAATTTTTACGTAATTTGGTTTCCTTTGAAGTGAAAATTGGCTACATTTCCATCACAATTAAAACCCTTTGAAATTTTAGAAGGGAAATAGAACATTTTGATAACAATTACATCTAAATAATTACACTAAAAAAAATATATATGAGCCTGCCAAGTAACGTGTTTCCGTCAAATATTCTAACTTGTTAGAATGTTGATATAAACACAAAATATGTTTGAATCAAACATTTAAACAAGTTAGAATATTTGATGGAAACACGTTGCTTAGCAGGCTTGTATATACAGGGTGACCCATTATAATTTATCTACTGGAATATCTACAAAAAAAACTTTCGAACAAAAGTTCAATGGTTTCGAGGGGGCCATCTGATCCTATAAAATTTTCTGCACCCCCGCCCGCTGGGGGGGTGGGGGTAGAGAAAAAGAGGGGCAACTTTCAAATCTTAAATAAGAACCCTTATTTTTTATTTCATATTCGGATTCTACACCAAAAATTATGTAGGTTTTATGCAAAGGAAAAATTTAATTCGTAATAGATGGCGCTGTAAAACCTAAAAACTGGTCTTTATGTGGACTTATATGAAAAATAGTATGTAAAGTTTACTTCCAGGGTTTTTTTAACTCCTGACAGATGATGGTAGAATTGCCAAAATTAGATTTTTGTCTAAAATAGCGCATATATTTCGATTTTTAGTAAAAAAAAAATATTTTTTTTAATGCTACCAAAACATTCCTTATTTTTTTCTACGGTGTGAATGCTGTTTTTTTATTTTTTTAGGTCGGCTGGAAGTATTTTTATTTGAGCGACAAAGTTGAAAAAAATCATTTTACCAGTAGCGGATAGTTTATTGGAAAAATTAACTTCAATATGTCATTAGAATAATGAATTTAATAGTCCTATTTTATTTTAATTTGCGGTCGGTACCTGTGAAGACCACAGCAGATTTCTTTAGGTTTACCGGAAACGTTTTCTTGCGACTATCATCTATTATGGATTTAAAATGAAAAATCGGATAAAACCTGCATCATTTTCAATGTAGAATCCGAATCTTCAATAACAAATAGGGGTTCCTGTGTAAGATTTCAAAGTTTCCCCCCTCCCCCACCACCTGGGAGGTGGGGGTTAAAAAAAATTCATAGGATCAGATGGCCCCCTTGAAACCTTTAAACTTTTGTTCGAAACATTTTTTTGTACGATGCATATTTGTCAAGATATTCCAGTGGATAAATTAAAATGGGTCATCCTGTATATAAAGATATTACTTGTTTGAAGTTATCATATATTTTATTCAGTGTATATTAAAAATGTACTAGAGTCAGAGTTATACAAAATTTTCACCACGACTCTGACTCCACAGTCCTGGTTGTAACGTTGTCTCTTATCTATCCAATTAAAGAAAATGTTGTCTATATCTATTGTTTTATCACCTTTTTATTTTGCAGTTGCCCTCTATGATCCATGTATTGGTAGTATAGGTATAATGCGAATACAAAGTGTGCAAAATGCATGCATATGTTTTATATTAAGAATTAAAAACGAGATAGAATTCATTAACTCTTAGATATAAATTGGTTAAACATGACGAACAGATGATATTTACAACGTGCATGACTATTTCAATCATGTATAATTAATAAAACTCTGCAATAAAATAAAGTTTTGTACTGACGTTTATAATCTGAATATTAGCACAGACTATGTGATATTAGATCTAAGGCAACACTAACACTTCCAAATTTTTATTCAGCTTTTTTTACGCGAAGTAATTACAAAAATACATGTAACATTACAACTATGAACATTCCATCTGCAATTAGTTAATATCATCGTGTAATTCAAAATATGTATTATTCGTTTCTCTAATTTTTATTTCTTATACTTTTGTATAAGATTTTATTTATTTATTTATTTGACGTCAACACAAACAAACAGCATGGATAAACAACAATAGAAATATATCTAAACTAAACTTGAACATAAATGGAAGATCAGCCGCACTTCGGTTGCGACTTTTCAGTTTTTCCCCTGGTGAGATTATTTTGTAGTTATTTATTAGTTGTAACATGATTTGTAAACCACCTCTTGATTTTACTTAATGAAAATAAATAAATTAAAAAAGTCAGAAATTGTTCTATCACCTTGATTGGACCATTTTGATAACATTATGTAAACTCGTTTTAAGTTGTTTGACGACAGATAGAAATGTCACAGCTGTTATCACAACTGTCGAAAACAGAAATTGGGAAAATATGACAATATTAGCATCAAAACTAACATTCAACAACATTGTCGACAAAGACAAAATATTGTTCTTTTTAACTGTTTTTACATGAAATGCCAACATTTTTTGGACTATTTTTTAAATGAATATATTCCTCTAAATTGTCTACATTATTGCAAAATGACAACATTCTATTTATTAGTTAGGTTTTAGTGACTGCGGCAACTCTTAACAAAGTAATGACTGTATTGATAACTTCGACAATTGTCACTTTTTATGCTAAAAATTAGTGATGGGAATAATCGATATACTAATAAGTAGTGATGGGCAAGATCGAGTATCTCAAGTATCGATCAAGCAATGATCGATCAGTTGGAGGATCGAGCAGATCGATCAAAAGATCGATCTGATCAAAAGGATCGAGCCGCTCGGAAAGATCGAGCCAATCGAAAAGATCGAGCCGATCAAAGAGATCGGCCGCTCGCAAAGATCGAGCCGATCGAAAAGATCGAGCCGATCGAAAAGATCGATCCGATCAAAAAGATCGAGCCGACTAAATGAATTAATATTATAAATGCAAATTATGCTTTTCAGTGTAATTATAATTAGTTTTGAATTTATAATTGAAAATTGTACAAATACGAAAAAGTGAGGATTAATAAATAAATTGCAAACTAGAATTTTCTTGACCTGCCAAAACACAATATTTACATCAGGGCGGGCCAACCCAAATTGCTTCGAGGGCTAAAATTAGCACTTAGAATGTTTCAAGGGCCGCATCACAGATTCTCTTTTGCAAAATCAAGTTTTTTAATATTTCATTTTTTATTCAGACATTTTAAAGACTTGTTTAGGCATTTTTGACATATTTAAAAGTTTAGGAATCTAAAATTCCGTTTTGATTGTTTTTTTTTGTACAGGTAATTATTCGTTTCCGTATAGATATCCCTGCGCTTAAAAAATGTTCAAGCATGATTCACATAAAAATAAATAGTATATTTTGAACTTCATTTTAAATTAGTGTTTTGTACGCGTGGCGCATAAAGTAAAATTTTGAGTTTAGAAAAGCCTGAAATTGTGGCTGTCAATTTTCCGACATTCGTTGTTTTTAAAAGAGTTCAGCTTAAAGCTTTAAACGAGTGTTTTCCACTCCCAGACTAAGCATGAAGTAAAATTTCGAGTTTAGAAAAGCCCCGTGAAAATTTGTCGTGGGTCGCGCAGCGACCCGAGACAAATTTTCGGGGCTTTTCTAAACTCGAAATTTTAGTTCATGCGCCACGCGTATAAAACACTAAAATATTGTGTAATTTATGTATATTCTAACTTCACTTCAAATCTGTGTTTTATACCCGTGGCGCATGAAGTAAAATTTAGAGTTTATAAAAGCCCAGAAAATTTGTCTCGGGTCGCTGCGCGACCCTCGACAAATTTTCACAGGGCTTTTCTAAACTCGAAATTTTACTTCATGCTTAGTCTGGGAGTGGAAAATACTCGTTTAAAGCTTCAAATTGAACTTAAAAAAAAAAACAAGAAATAACTAAAGATTTACAGAAAATGGGTTGAATTTGGAATAAGTATACTGAAAAGAAAAACTCCCTGTACATTATTTTCTGTTTTTATAAAATAAAAATAATGTACACATACCACTAAATTTAATTTTCCGCATATATTATATTTAACAAAATAATATTCCTAAAATTCCTATCAATATTTTAGAAAACTAAATACAAATTAGTTAGTAAAAACAAAACACCATCAGTTATCACTAAAATTTTGTAAAATTTTAAAAAAGGTTCTAATAATAAATGGCGATTATTTCTACAATCATTAAAACTTGTGCTGTGGAGTTTTTATTAGTTAATAATAATAAAAACTCCACAGCACAAGGAGCGGAGGTTTATGCTTTTTTAAATTTTAGAAAAAAATAATAAAATGCACAAACATCTTACTCTGTAACGAGTTACTTGTTGAAGCAAGTTTCATTTTTTATTTTAATCGTAATTAGGAATTAAACCTCTTAAAAATTATATTTTCATTAAAAATGTCTTTGAGTTTGGTTTAAAATATATGAAAAACTAGTTGAGATAATTAACTTCTCTTTGGAGAATATTAAAAATCGATACATTCTGTGTAAATTAACAGAACCATATGTTGATTTATGCTGAATCACTTGTTTATTTTGCATAAATGTTTAAACACATTTTGTCTTAATTTTCTATTTACTTAAACTTTTCAATACTTTCGTAGAAAAATTTGACGAGATTTATTAATTCTATGTAAAAAAAAGTTATAGGTTCATTACTCCGATGTAAATTTAGTGATTTTCATAATATATAAAATTACGTTAATGTTCGCTTAAATAAATTTCATATATTATATTTAAAGTTTTGAATTCAAATAGTTTATAAATTGAAATATTCAGTGATTTCCATGTTGATTAGTTTAACTGTTTGTTTTTAATCCTAATATAAAAAAAGTTCATTCACTAACCCATTGAATTTATTTTCTTTATTTTTTCAGAATATGTTAAATGTTTGCTATAATTACTTAACTTTGAAAAACACGCTAGTTTTCTTTAAAATATGTAAATATTTATTATTAATTTATTCAAGTACATTTAAAATAAAATTAAGTATTTAGTTTGATTTCCTCTTTTCAGCTCTTCATATTTATTACAGTGTTTAATAAAATTAAATCGAGTGTTTGCACTTCTAGATTAAGCATGAAGCAAAATTTCGAGTTTAGAAAAGCCTGAAAATTTAGTTTGGTCGCGTAGCGAAGCGAAGCGATTGAATCAAATTTTCAGGCTTTTCTAAACTCGAAATTTTACTTCATGTGCCACGCGTATAAAACACGAATTTAATGTGGAATCTAAAAAACAATTAATTTTAAGAACAATATTAACATAACAAGTATTAAGTCATGGATTTTTTGCCATTTAATAAATCGGCTATTTCTATTTTAACTTATTATGTTTAAATTTAATTAAATTGACAATAGAAATGGATTTTGGTGGTTTTTTGAGGGGATCATTTTCTGGAATGGTTTTACATGGAGTGGTTTTTTTTGAAGGGGTGAATTTTGCTTCTTTTGGGAGATGTTGTTTTTGGAGGTAATTTTCCAGGAGTGTTTTTACAGGGGGTGTTTTTTTTTTCGGTGGAGGGGAGATTTTCCACTAATATTTTTTACAGAGGGCCTTTCAGTGAGTAGTTTTTTGAGGGCGTGATTTTCCCGGACGTATTTTGTTTTTTTTAGGGGTTAGGGTCTCGAGCCGACCGGTTTGATCAATCTGCTCGAGTCGATTGATCAATCGACTAGCTCGACAAGTTCGAAAAGATCGAGCGGCTCGAAACGATCGGGCCGATCGAAAAGATCAAGCCGATCAAGTAGATCGAGCTGATCAGAAAGATCGAGTTGATCAAAAAGATCTAGCCGATTAAAAAGATCGATCCGATCAAAAAAGATCGAGCGGCACGGGAAGATCGAGCGGCTCGATCACTTGCAAGGATCGATTAATCGATCTTTTTTGATCGATTTTGCCCATCACTACTAATAAGTCGATTACTAAAATATATCGATATAATTGATTATTATGCGAAAATTAGTAAATACTAATTTAAGCGATTATTTGATCGGGTACTAATTAGTAATTACTAAGTAGTAATTACTAATTTAAGTGATTATTTGATCGGGTAAAATAGTAATACGAATTTAAACGATTATTTAATCGGGTAAATTAGTATATACTAATTTAAGCGATTATTTGATCGGGTAAAATAGTATGTACTAATTTAAGCGATTATCTGATCGGGTAAAATAGTAGATACTAATTTAAGCGATTATTTGATTGGGTAAAATAGTATGTACTAATTTAAACGATTATCTGATAGGATAAAATAGCAGATACTAATTTAAGCGATTATTTGATCGGGTAAAATAGTATACACTAATTAGAGCGATTATTTCGTCGGGAAAATTACTAATTGGTATGCGAAAATAATTGATTATCTCGGTAGACTGGACAATTAATTATTATAAACAATTGTATCTCTTATTATCTCGGTAGAGAGGACTACTAATTATTATACAGTAATATTAATAACTACTTATTTGGCGGTTGTTTTGTATTTCATTAAATAATTATAATTATATAAAAATTCTAATTTTCACTACTAACAAACATAACCCCTAGGAAAAACGCTAATGAAACCACGGGCTTAAAAACAAACCCTTATAATCACTCCATCAAAAAACTACACCTTAAAAGACCACCCCTTGTAAAAACTTTTATGGAAAATCACATCTACGAAAAAAAAAACCCGTCTTGAAAAACTACCCCATGTAAAAAGATTCGTGTAAAACCAGGCCCATTCCCAAAAAAAGATCTCCCGAAAGGAACAATCTCACTAAAAAATCATCCTTACGGATAACCATTCTTGAAATTCATCCCCCGAAAAAAAACCCTCTATAAAAATCACTCCCTGAAAAAAACACCCCTCGAAATACCACTCCCTCGAAATACCAACCCCAAAAAAGCACGCCAAAAAAATACCCAAAAATACCCCCTGCAAAACATTTTTGGAAAACCAGTTCAGAAAAACAAAAAAAAACACCCTGTTCAAATATATAATAAACACAAGATAGCTTTATATCGCTTGTTGTTAATTATTTATTTTACATTTTAACCCCCCCCTCCGCTCATTATATGTTTGAACTGAAAGGTTAACTACTAATTTAATCGAATATTATAATATCTTGTTTCAAAATTATCGATTATTAAAATAAATTGATTATTCCCATCACTACTAAAAATGTCATTTGGTGTGATATCTTACAGCATAAGAGGAAACGTTATACTATATTATATAATGATATTTTGATCATACCTTCCGCATCTGTTAATCCAGTCTCATTCAGCATAGAGATGTTCTCCAAGGCAGGATCGTCGGTGGTGTATCCTGTGGATTCTCTATCGTTCAATAGAGGCTCGGATGCACCCCCTTCTTCGTCCTCGCTCCATTCTGACTGGCTGCCTTCGTTAGGGGGATGTTTTTCAGCATCGAGTATCCGCAGCTTTTCCTGCACCTTTTCTTCCAGAATACGCTTTACCTCTTCCTCCTGTATGAAAAATTTAGGTAAACAATACGAAATTTAGGGGATTTAGATGTAAGATTTACCAGTTCTCTATCAATAGGCTGCTTGTAAAAAACATTCATTAAATAGAAATAAAATTAGGTAAACATTTGAACAATTAACTTGAGTGGATAAAAATTAATCATCTTATAACCGTAGGGCAATGTTGGGCAATTTTCGGTGCTGTACAGTTTTTTGTTGAAGAAATATAGTTAAACTAAACTCCTCCAGCCACCAAAAAGGAGAAGATATTGATATCGACAGATATGAACATTATTTTGAAAGACGACTCAAGGAAAGCATTGAAGTAGACGTTACCGTTAAATAACTAACGAATTAAAAAATTATTACTCCTATCAAGCAAGTATTAATTGAGTGTGGAATTATAGTGCGATTGTTATTGAATTAATTGGAAGCTGATTTATTAAAAGAGTATATCATGGATAGCAGTATTTGATTCAGGCTGCTACATTGAAGAATAATAATGGTTCTTTCAACATCAGCAACTCAATATATTTTTTTGTTGACTAAGCTTGATGCGTTTTTCCAGCAAATTTCCTCAAAACTAGTAATCTCTTTTTCATATTTTCGAATAAGTTTCTCATAATCTGTTTTTTTAATATGACCAATCAAATTTGACATTTCAAGAATTTAGTATTGTGATGCAGGTTGTGTGTTTCAGATTAGGACAAGAATAATCACCTGTTATATTGTAAATCAACTTTTAATTTGTAGGTTATGTGAAGGGAAATTTGACATTAATATGACAATTCAATTAACTCACAAAGATTACGATTACAAATGTATTTACCTATTACGCCTCAAATTATTTGTATCTACTACCCATCTCTGAGGATCAGGTAGGATAGAAGGATCAGCTAATATTCCTTGCTCAGGAATATCTGTATTCTTTATTATCTGGTTTTAAATACAAGGAATTTTTCTTTTAGGTATACATGTTACGATTTTTTAATGTAAATTTTTAGACATTCGTGAACTTTTAATTTAAAAACTCTAACGAGTGTTTTCCCCTCCCAGACTAAGCATAAAGTAAAATTTCGAGTTTAGAAAAGCCTGAAAATTTGGCTTGGTCGCGTAGCGCAGCGAAGCGACCAAGCCAAATTTTCAGGCTTTTCTAAACTCGAAATTTTACTTCATGTGCCACACGTATAAAACACTGATTTAAAGTGAAGTTCAAAATATACTGCTTAGTCCTGATCACATGTTCAATCATTTTACAAATGTTTATATGGAATATGTGAAAGTATACTTAAAAGAAAAAATCCCTGTATGTGTTGTAAAGTTGTAAGTTATAGCGTTCTCTTTTGTAAAACTCTGCATCGTGACAATTTATTTAAAAAATTATAATTTATTTGCCACATTGATAACCTTTTATCAACATCTCAAAATTTCATGTTTAAAATACCCTACTGTTAAAGCAGGACTGCAACTGTTTGCAGTAAATTCACCCTAAGTTTGGTCATATTGAAAAAAAAGTTTAAGTTAAAGGTTAGTATTTATTCAATTTGTTGTGCTTTCAGAGGTTCAATGGGTTGACTTATAAAAGTTGCAGAATTATACATTTATGTAATAGTTGCACAATTTCGAGATTAGATCATTTATACAGAAAACTATATTTCAAATACCTTAGCTTGTTCTTCTTCCATCAACTGCTCAGTCCTCTCGAAGCTCTCAATATCAGTTTCCTCATCCCTCCTATGCTCCAGCATCACACAATCTTCGCAATCTTCCTCACACTCGTATTCTCCATCAGTCTTTTGATTAGGGCTTCTAACATAGAAATTAAAGAGAAAACAACTCAAAAAACGACCTTCATATGAAAATGTACACCACCACCTAGGGTAAACAACAAAGTCAACAATATTTTATCAAATAAAATGAGGTTAACTTTATTTTGTCCGATTCCGCAACCGTTATTTTAACTGCAACTTCTAAGTGGACTTGCTATTTCTTATATAGTTAAAATGTGAGGTCATTAATAACATACACCTACGTTAAATTTAACATTCGCTTACAGAATCGGATTGATTGAATGGGTATTCAATTTGCTACCAACATTTGATGAAGCAAAATGCTGTCAACGTTATAAAGCAACCACCATTTTTTTAAAGGAAATGTTGCTTTATTTAATAAATTCTGTAGAGTTTATGGTGTGCGTTAACGATTTCCATAGGATGTGGTGCAAAATCATTTTATGCCGAGGAGCCTTAAAGAAATAGGTGATTCAAAGGCAAGCTTCTAACTTAGATTTTTAGTGATGAAATCTAGTTACCCTGACTTTAATTCAAAGGATAATGGAGTAAGCAAACAACATTTCATTTAAACAAATACGATTAGCTGTATTAACAATAAGGGTTAAATTTGTGTACAAAAATGAATGGATTCACGATATACTTTTTGAATGAAACAAATGATGGGTCAGCTACAACTATGCAAGCGTGATGTGCTAGCAAGCAGCATGGAGTTAGAGCGTGTTATTTATTTAAGCATTATGAGTTATATATTCGTTTATCATGTGTTATTTTATGTGATTAGTTTTTAGTTTTCATTAATTAGTCTTTAGATAAATCAATGTTTGAATTATTTTTTCGATGGGTGGATACAGTGGGTCTATAATTGAAGTATCTAAAGGCAGTTTATTCTAGTGTTTTACATGTTCAAACTTTAATTATTCTAGTGTAAAACAATTTGCATTATCTAAAGCAGGGGTCTCCAAACTAGTTTCTTCATAGGCCACGTGTGCAATTGTACATGATCGAGTAGGCCAAGGTCCAATAAATTTCATAACAATTTTTAAAAATGTAACAAAAATTATTTTAAAATAAGACATTTAAGAAACATTTTATAAACATTCGTGGGCCAGATTCATGCAAATCGTAGGAAGCATTTGGCCCGCGGGCCATAGTTTGGAGACCCCTGATTATTTATATATACATAACATACGTAAATTGTGAATTTAGGCTTACTTTTAAAGGAATTTGTCAAGATTTTTTATAAAGATACAAATCTGTATATGAGGATTAACTGAAAAGACAAAATCACTAGTGAAAATTATCAGAAAGTGCTCTCTCCTACACCCCCTAGGCTACGCCCATGCATTGTTCTAATTGAACCAATTTTCTATATTTTAGTAAAAAAAAAAAAAAGACCTTTATTGGCATATCTTACAAACTATTTACAATTCATTCGTTATTACTCCATTCCCGTATCCCTCTTACCCTCCCTTCTCTTTTCCCTCTCCCTCCCCAGCTTTTCCAACGTCCTATATTTTAGTAATTGAAGCCAGAATTATTTTGTCAAAACTAAAACATATTTGACAATCTTTTTTTCTAACCTTGTGACCATTATCAATATTTTGGGTTACTCTCTAGACATTTGACATACGTTCCCTTCAAGCGAACCACCGCTACCAACAGTCGTTCGCTTGAAGGGAGTGTATTTCAAATGTCTAGAGAGAGATATATTTTAGTTTTGATAAAATAATACTGGCTTCAATTACTAAAAAATAGAAAATTGGTTCAATTAGAACAATGCATGGACGTAGCCAAGTGGGTGTAGGAAAGAGCAATTTCTGATATTTTTTACTTGAGATTTTGAAATGACAAAAATGTGCTACTGTCTTACCCGACCTAAACGAAGTAACTAATCACAAATATTAATATTTAATACAAGTTTGATCTATAATTGTATTTTTTTTAGTGGCGAACCAGATTTACGATTTATTTTTCTTAGGTTTTCTTAGGTTGTTTGATTATTTGGGTGCCATGTAATGACATTGATATATGAATGCCATGTTGCAACTGATTGATTATTTGACAAAAAAGTAGTGATAACATGAAGAAAGTCAAGGCTGGTAGAATAGAATATAGAATAGGTTGGTACATATCCTGGCATGCGTGTAGTAACTGTCAGTGGGTAGAAATATAATCATAATAAAAATGAATATTGGTTATGTTAAACATCATTAACATCAAGATGATCAAACTTGGTTGGATGGAAACGCACAAAACCTGATATCTGTTATTAATTAAAATGAAATATGTCAGTGAGTGGAATTTTACATCCGTCGCCTCGCAACTGTATAAACAAGCCGGCAACATGGCAAGGCTGCGAATAGACCGACCTTCTCAATATGTATTTTACCGACTTTGGCCGAAAGTAATGTTCCACCACTTAATTAATCTTTATGATAGGGCAATTAGGCACATGGCAACCATGTAGGAAACATAACCTTAAATTTATTTTGAAAACAAAAGTCAGAATTACAACCAGAGTATCTAACCAAATATCCAACATTATAAAAAAATTACCAGATCTGGTTGGCCAATAAAAAAAAAAAAACAGAATATGTAATTTGTTTTTTTAATATGACCAATTAGGTTTGACATTTCAAGAATTTAGTGATGTAATGCAGGTTGTGTTTTGGGTTAGGACAAGATTAATCAGATGTTATGTTGTAAATCAACTTTTAATTTGTAGGTTATGTGAAGGGAAATCTGACATTATATTACACCGCCTCAAATTATTTGTATCTACTACCAATTTGATAAAGTGTCTCTGAGGATCAGGTAGGATAGAAGGATCAGGTAGGATAAAAGGATCAGGTAATATTTCTTGCTCAGGAATATCCGTCTTTTTATTATCTGCCCATTTATATGTTAAAATTAAAAAAAAACATTAAATACAAGAAATTTTTCTTTTAGGCAAATGAATTGTCATGATGCAGAGATTTTTAAAAAAGAGAACCACGGGGTGTCAATAATAGGTTTGTTCGCTACATAAACTAGTGCAGCACTTTTTACACTTTTTGCACTGACACCATTCGTTACATTACTAAGTTGAACTGAACTGTGTTTGTTTGCATCAGTCCACTTGCGCCGAACCTGCACTTTTTGCCCCTGGTCCAGAGTAGGTGTAATTAGTGCAGGCTAGAAAAAGGGGAGGGTGGGAGATATACAATTTTCAAAGATGGACAGGACATGTCTATGGTTGTGCAATGTGTGAATTAACGAGCAAACATTCTGAAATCGTCACTCAACAACCCTACATTATTTTTAATTAAATTATGCAACACGGATTTCATTCAGTTTGCTTAGTTTTATTTGTTTATAAAATACAGTAGCAACATTTTATTATTAGTGTTTCCTTAAATTGTCTTGAGTGATTGCAGAAATTATTTTTTTTTTATAATTTTCAGTTCATATACACTGACATGAACTGACCTGAACCGGTGACGTCACAAACTTGAACTCAGTTCAACTTAGTGCAGTACAAACGAACAAATCTAATATATGGAATTGCGAAACCAAAATATCTTCCTTGTCTAACACATTAAAATAGACGTCTCTACACCTGTCTGCAGCAACCTCCACGGGGTGTTCAACAACATATGGAATTCTGAGACCAACATTTCTTCCTTGTTTAGCACATCAAAGTACCCTAGCTCTTATTCACAAAACGGTTTACCCAAGGATTTCGGCGCCGCTGGCGGCGCCACTAAAAAATCTCTTAACAGGAAACTGTAAAAATAATAATCTGTTTTAACAAATATGCACTAGATGACTGTACAACAATTTGCCACGTACACGCTACGCTATTTGTATTTTTTCTTTTTGGTGAGGCTACAAGTTGTTTGTTGTTCTTCATTAAAAATTTTGAAAAAATGTTTTCTGTCCAAAGAAGGTGTTGGAATATTGGATACATTGGAGGCTGTACGGAAGGCAAATTGCTGTTTCTAGCGGATAACCAAATTGTAAGTGCATACATCAAAGAATTTACAATTAATCATTTCATTGTTATTAATCACGAATTTATTTATCTATTACAGTGTTATGTTGAATGAGATATTCAATACGTAGCTACGGTTAAAGATTTCTTTCGACTGTGCTGACAACCTGGACCACCCGACCATTTTGTTAGGAATCAAATTTAGAAGGACATTGCTATTTTGTTCATTATTTTTATAAAGAAGAACATGTAGTAACCATGTATAAAGCAACTTTTATACCCCTCTGTGTAATTTAAATAATGTTTACATTAAAATTATTGCTTACTTCACCGTAAACAATAATATTTTTTGGACTTGGAATTAAATTCTTCTATTACCCAATATTTTTAAATAAACAGCCATATTTTGGACTGTTGCGCCACCACAGTGTGGTTTGCCCTGTTGCGACCGTTTTTTTTCCCCATAGTTGTGCATCTGTAGATCTGTGAAGAGAACGCTACAACTTGCAACTTTACAACACATACAGGGATTTTTTCTTTTAAGTGACAACAACAACAAACAATCATTATTAACAACAAGCAATTACATAACATGTGTATTTATATATAAATTTATAAAAAGTTGATATTTTGTTGCTAATTGTTATGGTAATGTCATTCGGGACGTCAGTTAGTGTCTTGATGAAATGATGAAATGAATTGATATATGGTAGCGTTTAGGTTTTAAATTTAGGATAGATGTTAGGGTTGCGTGTGAGGCACAGGTAGGATAAGGTGTCTAGATTAAGGGGGTTGGTTGCAAACTTTTCGGATAGGTGTTCAAGTCTTTGGTTAATAAAGATTATTTTTGTTTTTTCGTATAGGAGAGTACTTGAAGGATTGTGTAAGGGATTATTGGGGTGTGTCATTTTGGTAAGTGTCCGAAAGGCTGAACGTTCAGCAACTTGGATTTGTTGAAGGACTGCGGGACGAGGATTGTGGAAAAGGATAACTGCATAGTCAAGAAGAGGGCGACAGATCATCTTGTAAATGTGGACTGCAGTGTTGTTCGAAATTCCTTGATTTCTACAAGTTAGTGATCTAAAATGCCGCACTCTCTGCTTGACCTTGTCTTTAAGGTTTAGGGCATGGGATTTAATGTAAATTTAGGGTCGAATATCACCGAGATTTTTGCAGGATGAGGATGGTGGGATTTGATTGTTGTAAATAGTGATTGAAAATGGAGGATTGTTGAGGTGGTGAAAAGGGATTAGGAGTTTGGATTTATTGGGGTTAATTGAGATTCTGCTTTTTGCCAACCGCGTTTGAATCGTGTCGATAAGTTCTTGAAGGGTATTTAGAGCTTTTTCAAACGTGTGCGCATGTGTCAGTAGGGCAGTGTCATCAGCGTATAGCAGGGGATGGGCACAAGGGTTCAGGAATTTAGGGTCGGGTTTATAAATATCTAGGACACATAGGTGGTAAGGAAGAGATAAAAGAGGTGAGAAAAGGATCGTGTAATAATGTTACGGATTCTGATGTTAATGGATCTGTGTGGGAGGAAGCTGTCGAAAATATTCAGGAGGTAGGGCGTGATATTTATTAAATTACATTTAAACAGCACACCTCGGTGCCATACTGAATCAAATACTTTCTTAATACCCAAAAATAGGACGGCAGTTTTTTTTCCTTCGAGGTTTGCTGCCTGGCAGTTTGAAGTAAGGATGGAAATGGGAAGTGAGGTAGCTCAGTGTTTTACAAAACCAAATTAGTATGGGGAATAAGGTTTGAAACATATTCAAGCATTTTATCTTTAATTATGTCCTCAAACATCTTGCCAAGGACTGGAAGCAGGGTAATAGGATGATAGCTAGAAGGTGAAAGAGAATCATTATCGGGTTTAGGGATACAGATAATAGTATCCCACTTCCATTCCTGTGGCAATTCTTGTGTCTGAAAGATAATTAAAGATTTTTAAAATGTGATCCTGTATATTTACTGGGAGGGATTTTAGGACTACACGGGAAATGTTATCATAACCAGGGGCCGCATTTTTACCTTTATGTAGCGTATTATTTTAAATATATTTTCACACATTCCAGATAAACATTTGTAAAATTATTGAACATGTAATCATAACTAAGCAGTATATTTTGTACTTCACTTTAAATCAGTGTTTTGTAAGCGTGGCGCATGAACGAAAATGTCGAGTTTAGAAAAGCCTGATTTGGCTTGGTCAAAGCCAAATTTTCAGGCTTTCTTAAATTCGAAATTTTACTTCATGCTTAGTCTGGGAGTGGAAAACACTCAGAGTAGTTAAATTGAAATTGTTTTATTAAGATCACAAATGTCTGAAAATTTAAATTGAAAAATCATATTCAATGTAAATTTTCAGACATTCAAGATCTTATTAAAAAAAAATCAATCTAGAAACTCTAACGAGTGTTTTCCACTCCCAGACTAAGCATGAAGTAAAATTTCGAGTTTAGAAAAGCCTGAAATTTGGCTTGGTCGCGTAGCGCAGCGGAGCTTTTCAGGCTTTTCTAAACTCGAAATTTTACTTCATATATCGTATAAAACACTGATTAAAAGTGAAGTTCAAAACATACTGCTTAGTTCTGATCACATGTTCATTAATTTTACAAATGTTTAAATAGAATATGTGGAAGTATACTTAAAAGAAAAAATCCCTGTATGTGTTGTAAAGTTGCAAGTTGTAGCGTTCTCTTTTTTGAAAATCTCTGCATCGAGACAATTTATTTAACAAATTATGATTTATTTGTCACATTAAAAATTATTTACCAATATCTCAAAATTTGATGTTTAAAATACCCTACTGTTAAAGCGGGACTGCAACTGTTCGCAGTAAATACACCCTAAGTTTGGTCATATTAAAAAAAACAGAGTTTACATAATTCGACATATTGTAGTGTTAGGTTAGGTAAGAGAAGTCAGTAATTGACGAAACGTTTGATATGATTCTATGAACAACAGATATTGTTTTTCTTCCTTTTTAGACAATCCTTATAAAAAAAAGTAAATCAATTTTAATTTTGTGACTTCATTTGGTTATAATGTTAGTATTAAATTATATCACTAGAATAATTAACTGTTAGTAATCACATGCACTATTATATATTCCATTTGTTTCTGGATCTCGCCTAGCTATGGAAAAGTGACAGTTTAAGTATTGTAAATGGGGCTGGTTGTGTTTTAAATCAGGGTTTTTAAATGTCACTGTCAGATGTTCGATTTTAAGGTTATAATTTCTGACTATTGTGATCTTACACTGTTGCCTGTTTTACAAATTTTCAGATATAAAAGGATAATAATATGCAGTTTTAAGATTAACAAAATTTACTACTTGGTTTTTGTACATACAAACACAGCAATAATATTGTTGCAGATCTTTTCTAGCTAGGTGATTCCAAAAATGGCTGTTTTTAGATCGTTTGCCAGAAGTAGTAGATTTCAATTCGTCAGGTCTTTGTCGTAAAATTAATTGTAATGAAGATCCCTACCTGAAACGTAATTATCTTTAATTAAATATATATGATAATTAAAATACTAGACATACCCCAAAAATATCTATTAAAATCGTAATAATATTGTGATGCTGTAGATTTGGATTACTTTGCCTAAAATGTTTGTAGGATTTCAGAATTTGTAACCTTTTTGATTCAGAGATAATCTTTGGCATGTTAATATTTAATATGTGCCTGAAATTATTTTTCACTTTGACATTGACACAGCATTGCAACACTAGATTAATTTGATTTAATAATAAAATGCTCGAAGAAGCGACCGCGTGGCGAAATAATTGTTGCAAGATTAACAATAAACCTCTTCAAAATTAAAGAGGATTACTTATGATATCATAAATTATTGCAACACTGTTAAAATAAGGAATCAGGAGTGCCAATTAATAAAAAATGTAAATGTTGATACTGCAACATAACAACACGAAAGCATGGCTAGGCGAGATCCAGAAACAAATGGAATTGTGTATACATGTCCGAGTATTTTTTAATAAATAATCAATCCGACATGTCAATCATATCTAGATAGTCACTAAAATACCTGTCGAGAGGTGAAACTTTTTGTAGCTTATAGTTCTGCGAAGGTCCGGGGGGTGAAGGCCCCCTCTTTAACGACCCTTCCTTGCTGCTTACTATGGGAGGGGACATGCACTGTAAGGTAACACTCCCCGATGGGTTAACTCGCAATCCCAGCGCCAACGCTTGTATAGCCGCCAATCCAACCTGATGGTTGTTGTTGTACCTTACTAGCGGCTCCAGCGATATATCTTTATTAGTCTGCGTCACCTCCAGCTTGGGCGGGATGTTTTGCAGCAGGTTCTGCTCGTCGAGCAGTTTTTGAATTTCCCGTTCGAACGGCCCGACGTCCTCCGTGTTGTTCAGCTTAACGTTCGGGGAGAGTTTTTCGCGTCCGCACGGAGACGCGCGCAATCTTCGGATGTCCTTTTTATCGGTCTGGCAACAGCCGTCTTTTTTCGAGCTCTTTTCACTGCTGGCGTATTTGTAATCCTCGTTGAGCAGCTCGCGGATTTCCTCGGCTTCCTTGAAGCTGGGCGAGCGCTTGCAGTTCGCGGAGACTTTGTTGCATTCTAAAATCGAGTCGCTGTCGTTTCTGGTGCGCTTTTCTAAGCTGCGCTGTTTTTTCGCGACTGCGCCGTTTGAGGTGTTCGCGCGCAGAAGCGAGTTTGGCTTCTTAGGTTTCGTAAGGAATTCGAAGCTTGCGCAGCTTTCTCCTTTGTAGCTCTCATCCCCATCCAAAACGGGAGGGCTTGTGATTATGGATGAATCAACCGTGTTGCAAGTTCCAGCAATAGCCAGCACGGCGCCTGGAGGTAAGTTATTCCTCTTTCCATTCCTGTCATTCCTGTCAGTTGAGTTATTTCTTAAGGAGCAGTTGGGTGGGATGTAATCTAGAGACGCACGCGGTGATGTTTCAGGTGAGGAACACGGGTTGACTTGTATGTCGGACGGGAAGAGGAATTGTTGGGCGTCCGTCACTGGTAAAGGCGGGGAAACACACGGGGAAGCGTCAGCATCAGTGGTTCTGCTGTAACTCTCATCAGAGCTGCTGATGCTCGGTGAGTGGTTCAAGGAGCTGATTTCATCCGCCGAGGAGTGTATCCTCTGAGGTGCACTCGGCGGATAAATTCCCCCCAAACTCTCATCCGAATAATGCCTCTGTAGCGGGCTATGCCTATTATGGTGCGGACTCCTGTTCCTCAACGGACTATGCCTAGATTGCAAATTATGCCTATTCTGCAGCTTATTCCGCAAATCCGCCGCGCACTCAGCCGTCTCAAGCTTGCAACTCAACGGAATCATATTCGAAGCATGCGGCAGCTGCACACTAGCCACCGATATATTCTTCCTGTGCCTACTAGGCGATTCCTTCCCGGGCGGCTTTGGCAACGGCTTCAAATACGGCACGATATTTATATTATCCAAATTAACCTGCGACGGTGCTAGACTGGCGTAGGGATTGGGGGGTCCGCGCGGCCACGGCGGGGTGTACTTCATGTCGACCTGGCGGGGGTACATGATTTTGTGCGGGGGCAGAGGTGGTGCGGATACGTTCTCCTCATGCTTTTTGGCGTTACGGTGGTTCGACTTGGGGGGTACGGGTAGCAGGGGTTCGTTTTCGCACCCTATGTTCATCTCGCGGTGGCAGTTTTCCCGCAGGGGCGGAAGGCGCATGGCGTTGCGGATGCCGTAATTGTCGTCGCGGGAATTGGAGCGGTTTTGTAATGCGCTGTGGGTTTTCGTGCGTCCGTTCATTTCGCCATGGAGGAGGGCAAGAGGTGTCGCTACTCCACCGTACATGTTGTTTATAGCTACAATCAAAAATTACTATTAGTTTTCTGAACTAACTTCAAGTTCAATTATTAATAAAATACATTAATTTATGAAACCAGTTTGTATCAAATAAAAATGAACTATATTTTAAAATAGCTCAATTTCAATTTTTTTAGAGAGTATGTCGACGGTTGTATCTGTAACGATTTTTCCTAGTTGTGGTAATTTTGACGTTACATGGCAATGTCATACTGTCTAGGTCTTTTAGAAAAGGTTTAAATCATAATTTCTTATGATTATTTTCTTTTGAGTATACATATCCCAATTACGTGTTGTAGATTTTTAAATATTCGTTGTTTTCAAAAAGAGGTCAATTTGAAGGTTAAGCATGAAGTAAAATTTCAGGTTTATAGGGTTGCCGTTCCACTAAAAATTTGAAAAATATCCTCGTCGTACGGTTGAATCAGTTCTCCTTATGTGAAGTATTTTTAACTTTCTATCACTTTCGTTCCACCGGAAGTAGCACTAAATTTATTATTTTGCTACAAAAAAATATTAGCAACTATGTATACTCCTAAAGCAAGTAGTTTTCGAATTATTTCGATTATTTAATTCAAATCTAAATAACGGATTTTGATTGGTTGTCATTACGGTCTTTCCGTGAAAACATTTGCTGTCGCAGTGGTCTTTCCAAATTTGTCTTATTGATTTTTTTTATCGCGTATGTAAATCTGTCACCTGTCATATTTAATCATTCATTTTATAATGAATCGCTTCGTCCACAAGACATATCAAGAAATTGATAAATTAGTAAAGAAGACAATTTCAATAAATACCGTTAAAAACCACAAATATGTTTGAAAACAATTTTTATCATTTTGTCCACAACTCCGATTTGACGGCAAACAAATCGCAAACAAATCTGGCAGGTATTTTAAAATTAGGGGCATGAAAAACGAAAGTTAAATACTACCGCTGTATCATTGTCGCAGATTCGTGAAATGAGCATGCTATGCAATGAAAACACTCCAGACGACTTACAAAAGAAATGTTTGCACATAGCAGCTATTGAATTGGCATGGCGTGGAGGTGAAGCCATTTAATGTTTGACCAGTCATTTCACGGAAGAGATGGATATGAATGGAATGAAAACAGAGAATTGAATACAATAAAATATTTAGTAAGACTGCTTAGGGCGAAAATAAAAAGTTGTCTGATAGTAAGTGGTTAACTCCAAATAGCGCTGATGAAAACTTCTGTCTCGTAAGACTGTTTCATTTATTAATTTCAAAAGGACCCGTAGATGTCAAATCTGACAGATTTTTGAAGCCAAATCCCTTGTGGAAAGTATCGGGAAAATAGTACAAAAATTGCCCCGTTGGCCCCAATACCATTGGAAAATGGACGCAACGTTCAGCTGCAAAGATTGGGATTGATACAACCAGGTTGAAGATCACTAATCATTCGAACAGTGCGGCTGCAGTTTCTACCTTGGCTGTCAGGAGTGGGCGAACAATAAATTATTAAAATTACAGGACATAGTTCAGCAGAATCATTAAAGCCCTATTTAAATTTAGATGCGTGTCATCACGGAAATATATTAAACGCAATGCGAGGATCTTCTGGTTCAACTGAAACAAAAGTAGATTCTTTCTCTAATATTTCCGAGAAACAAATTGTTTATAATATTACAACATTAAACTGCACTTATTTTAATTGCTCTAATGTAAACGTTGTCAATAAATGATTTTTTGTTATTTAATTTAATCAAACAATCATTCGAATACCATTCGTTTGAAATTTTCGTTGAGAAAGACTTTGTTTTTATACACTCAAGCTTAGTTGAACAATTCAACTCGATGAAACTGTCAGAAAAAGTCACTCGCACTGCGAACTGATGACTTTTTCAGAGATAGTTTCATCTTGTTCCATTGCTAGGCAACTGAGCTTTCGTTAAAAAACAGCCTTTCCGAAATTTTCAAACAACTAGTGGTATTACATGTGAAAATTCGTTTTTCGTCGCATTAGGAATATAGTTGTAAATACTGTTTTGTAGTAAATTTTCCCAACAACTGAACTATGTGACAAAAATGGTTTATTCCATTAAAAAAAATGAATTACGAGATATTGAAGAGGGCACTTAGATATTGAGATTTTAAGAATACTTATTGTCAAAACTGACAGTTTTCAATAATTTTGCTTATAGAGGCATCCTCTAGGTATAAGTAGAGATATAAATCATATTTTTATTTTATTCTTATGAGAAGTTACAGACAGATTTCAAGATGCCTTTTAGAGTTCAAAATTATAGAAATATTTTTTTCTTGATAACTATAGGAGATAAGTGTACATATGTTCGAACAAAATATGTTGCAATTTAAACGAGAAACCTAAAAAATGACTAATATATAGGGTGTTCCATTTAAAAAAAATAATTGGTGTTACTTCCGGTAGAACCGGAAGTGATATAAAGTTGAAAATATTTTACACGAGGAGAACTGACTCAACCGTGTGACGAGAATTTTTTTCAATTTTTTAGTGCAACGGCAACCCCATAAACTTTTAACCAATGGTTTAGCGTATATATAAAATAAAAATTAACAAATTTCACTTGTGCCATTATCAAAGCAAAGCAGCGATATTTAGATATTTCAAATTAATTATAGAACGAAAACTGATCATGAATAATCATAGAGGATTAGTTAAACATCATTAATAATAGTTGTTTTAAAGGTAGAACTCCCAAAATTCATGCACTCTGAACAATACTCTGATTTGACTATATATTTTTTAAAACAGAGTGTGAGATTCCGCAGAATTAAATTAAAAACTCATAGTGATTATTAAATTGTAAATGAGTTTTGTTTTAAATTTCTTAACACCAAACTAGTTTGAAAAAAGAAAAAAAAAATCATAAAAAACAAGATCCTGTCAGATTTTGCAAAAAGAAAACAGAGCTAGTTAAATTAAGCAGATAACTAAGTGAATTAACATTTAATACGATTTAAATTATTTTATATATCTTCAAGTTGACCTACAAAATCATCGAACCGCTATGTTACAGAAATTTCAAATCAAAATCTACTAGATTTGTTTTTTCATATTTTTCACTGATGTAATTCTATTATAAAGCAAAGCAGTAATATTTCAAGTGTTTGACAAAATTAATTAGTTTTTACTCATTTCGAATTTTTATTAATGCATTTAACATTCCTAAACGAGTGTTTTAACTCCTCGATTAAGCACGAGGTAAAATTTGGAGTTTAGAACAGGATGAAAATGTTCGGGCTTTTCTAAACTCGAAATGTTACTTTATGCACCAGCTGCGTAAAACAATGATTTATTATGAACTCTATTTAATCTGATAGTGATTAATTAAATATAAATGATGTTTGCATTATAAATGGACATGATTTTTTCTTGTAATTTCTTTTAATGCTCTAGACGGAGAGGACACTGACGTATTGTGAATAAATCGAGCGTTCCTCAAAATATTCGATTATTTTTATAATCGAAACAATCGATGATTTCCATTCGAATTACACCATCAGTAGCGTAGACGGAGGTTGAGGAAATTATATCGATAAAATAATCGATACTACTAAATATTTGATGTAAAAATCGATTATTAAAATACCTCAGTATTTTGGACTGAGGTATTTTAATAATCGATATAATAATCGATTTTTACATCAAATATTTAGTAGTATCGATTATTTTATCGATATAATTTGATTATTAAAATATCTCGACTATTCCGATCACTAATATTGATTAAAACCTTTCAACATATTCAAGTGCATAAATATTCTAAAAGCAAACCACATTTCACTTCTTGCGAACTACCTGTGGTCCGCGGACCACCGGTTATGGACCACTGTATAAGAGAACCTCTTACTTCTGTTTTATGTTTGCGATATTATACTTATATTTATTATTAAAAAGTTTAAATCAGTAAAAACGTCTACAAGTTTTAGTAGACATTTAACAAACCTATTTTTAAGTCAAAACATCTTGTGGTTGTGCGACTTGCTGTTAGCGTAGAATTAAAAAAAAATTCTTTGGCGGGAACTTATTTATTATTAACTTAGTTATTTTACATCAGTAGTTATTACTTACAATACATTTTATGTAAGTTGATTTCGCTTTCACGCTTAATGTACCATTAGTAGAACGAAACATTTAAACTTTGCGACAGGGTGTATTTTCAGTGTGTGTTAATAAAAAATATTTATAATGAAGCAAATTTTGCTTTAGTTACTTAGGGCTGCTTTTACAATCAATAGTTACACCTTTGGTAATGTAGACCCTCTGGTACCTTAATGCCTAGTTTAAAGCATTGGTAAACGGCCTTGCCATTTTACTATTGTTTGACATTACTGTTTAGTTGGGCGCGTGCGTCTGTCTCCTGAATTTAAGCTAACCTGACTTTCAAAATTAAATATGAATTTGTCACAACAAGTTTAATAATCTATATCCATAGAAACGGTCCACTACAGGTTTAACCCAAACTCGAAGCACGGGGCAGACTGACAGTAAGGTAAGTCACCTTTAAACACAACAATGCTTTGCCTCGCAATTGTAAATTAGACACTAAAGGTTTGATCCTTGGGTTGAGTTAACAGAGGTGTAACTACGGATCGTAAAAGCGGCTCTTAAAATGAAAACCCCATGTAAGTTTTTTATCATTTTTTCTTGATATTTGAACTGCGACAGGTAATAAGTTAAGAGCTGCATTTCGTAAAAATATTTAAATGTATACAGGGTGAACCGTAAAGACAGTGGTGCATGCAACTTGCTTGTTTTAAACCTGTATATTATTTGATTTTTTAATTTCTCATAAAAATTGGGTGACTTTTATAAACGAATTCTTACTATCTTATAATAAGAGTTATATTAGGTAACAGTAGCAGTATTTTTTTTTTTGAAAAAACTGTTTTTACTCTAATTATTACTAATATATATTTTACTGATTTTGCCTTAAAAATGTTACCCATAAGGTCTTGAAAATATTCCTGCGGTAGTTTTCGTTATGCGTATGAGTTTTGTAAACCAAAACAAATAATACATAAATTTCACTCAGTGATTCCCAACGCGGGGGTAATTTGAGTTTTAAGGGGGGCAGTTAAAAATTCATAGAATGGCTATAACAACCCTGGTTATAGGCATTCTATGAATTTTTAACTGAAAAAAATGGTTAACGAAACGTTTGTTTTTTTCATTTTAATTAAAACAAACAGTTTTTTTTACAAAATGTGTTTTTTTTTTTATGAAACAGTGTTTGAAACATTAACAATTAAAAACATATTTAAAACGTGTTTAAAACATGACCAACCTTATTAACAGACCTTACATACAGCTTAAACACAGTTCTAAGGATGATATTAACATTTTCGGATTAATAAACGGTTTTTAGTAGATGACTATTGTAAGTTTACAACTAATAAATTAATAGCCTTAGTTTAACTCTTATACATAACCTCAACTGTCATAACAAAATAGGTTTATTTAGAATTGATTTAATAATGCAATAAATCATAAATATATAAACTTTATCAGTATGTTTTAAACTTCACTTGAAACCTTGTTTTATACGCGTAGCGCATGAAGTAAAATTTCGAGTTTAGAAAAGCCTGAAAATTTGGTTTGGCCGCGTAGCGCTACGCGACCAAACCAAATTTCCTGGCTTTTCTTTTTGAAATTTTACTTCATGCTTAGTCTGGGAGTGGACACACTTATTATATGTAAATTTTAATCAAATTATGTATCAGGAGAAATACATTTTCACAAACATAAAAAAAACAACAGTGTAACATACCTTCTAAATCACGTGATTACAATAAAGTTAGAACACATGAAAATGTTATGTTGCTACGTTCATTCTATCATTATTTTAAAACTAACTAATAACATGTAGATTTTGCTCTATTAATACGAAATATTAGTATCGTGTTTGTATACGTCTAGTAGAGATTAATTAGCATTAAAATATAATGATATTAACGGCAATTCTATTAACAAGGCTGAGCATGTATACAACACGTTTTAAATCACATTTATGCACACATAATTCTGATATTTTATTATGATAACATTTTATTTTTAATAATGTTATTTGAAATATCTTCAACAATTTAACTAAAATTTGTAAACTTCAACAAAATATGTTTAATAAAGTGGTATGAAGTATAGTTTAACTAATTTAAGACAATAAAAAAACAAAATTAACGTTTGAAACATGTTTTAAACGAATTTAACATTTAAAACATGTTTAAAACAAAACCACTTGAAACACGACGGCTGTTTTTAAACATGCTTAAAACACTGTTTTTAAACAAACTGCTTTAAACATAACAACTCTAGCTTTAACCAAATGCATAAAAATCGATTAAATACATTTATGCATGCTTTGATTTATCTAGTATTTTTAAATGTACATACCTAATAAAATAAAATTTCGAGTTTAGAAAAGCCTGAACATTTATTTCCATCGCGTCCCTTTGCTACGCAAAAAACATTTTTATAGGCTTTTCTAAACTCGAAATGTTACTTCATGCTTAATTAAAGAGTGGAAATACTTGCTAGCAGTAAATTTTAATTAAATAATTCAATAGATGAAATACTGTTTCAAAAAAATAAACAAAAACATAACTTTGAAATTAATTCAATTGAAGTTGGAACATATAAAAATACGGTGATATATTCCTCAATCGTTTCAATTAAATATTAATTAAGACTAAAAATTAAAGACAATCTAAGCGAGATACTGATTATTAAATTGCATGTATTTTTAAGTTCATTGTGTAATTTTCAATATAATTCAATAACGCGTTTTTTAAAATCAAATTAAATTAATATTAAATTTGGTTTAAAGTTACATAAAGAGACATTTGAAAAATATTTACTGATAATTATACTCGTAGTGTATTTAAAATTTGTAACATTATTCACTTGATAATAAAAGTTCGTAAAAAATTATCTAATATCCTAACAGGTGGCTAACAGGTAATATAGGATTATATTCGGCTATAGTTTACACAATATTGAACAGATAATTATTGGTATCATCTAAAACCCAGCAAGCATTTATGAATAAAATCAATATTTAAAATTAAACGCCTTGATTAAATTAATAAGTAATTACAGCTCATTTTTAAAATTGCTCATGTTTATCCTTATACGGGGAGTTTTTCGTTAAAGTATACGTTTTCCAAATTCAGCTTATTTTCTTTAAATCTTTAGTTATTCGTTGTTTTTTTTTTAATTCAATTGGAAGCTTTAAACGAGTGTTTTCCACTCCCAGACTAAGCATAAAGTAAAAGTTCGAGTTTAGAAAAGCCCCGTGAACATTTGTCTAGGGTCGCGTAGCGAACCGAGGTAAATTTTCAGGCTTTTCTAAACTCGAAATTTTACTTCATGCGTCACGCGTATAAAACACTAAAATATTGTGAAAGCTAAATATATTTAAAACGCTTTGATTAAATGAATAATTAATTACAGCTCATGTTTATATTGCTCATGTTTATCCTTATACTGGGAGTTTTTCTTTAAAGTATACCTTTTCCAAATTTAGCTTATTTTCTTTAAATCTTTAGATATTCGTTGTTTTTTTTTTAATTCAATTGGAAGCTTTAAACGAGTGTTTTCCACTCCCAGACTAAGCATGAAGTAAAATTTCGAGTTTAGAAAAGCCCCGTGAAAATTTGTCGAGGGTCGCGTAGCGACCCGAGACAAATTTTATGGGCTTTTCTAAACTCGAAATTTTACTTCATGCGCCACGCGTATAAAACACTAAAATATTGTGAAATGTATGTATATTTAAAACGCTTCGATTAAATTAATAATTAATTACAGCTCATATTTAAGATTGCTCATGTTTATCATTATACTGGGAGTTTTTCTTTAAAGTATACGTTTTCCAAATTCAGCTTATTTTCTTTAAATTTTTAGATATTCTTTGTTTTTTTTTTTAATTCAATTGGAAGCTTTAAACGAGTGTTTTTCACTCCCAGACTAAGAAAGAAGTAATATTTCGAGTTTAGAAAAGCTCTGTGAAAAATTCTGGGCTTTTCTAAATTTTCTAAATTTTTTATTCATGCGCCAAGCGTTTGAAACACTGATTTCAAGTGAGGTTCAAATATACATAAATTTCACAATATTTTTGTGTTTTATACGCGTGGCGCATGAAGTAAAATTTCGAGTTTAGAAAAGCCCAGAAAATTTGTCTCGCTTCGCTGCGCGACCTTCGACAAATTTTCACGGGGTTTTTCTAAACTCGAAATTTTACTTCATGCTTAGTGTGGGAGTGGAAAACACTCGTTTAAAGCTTCAAATTGAACTCTTTTAAAAACACAACAAATATCTAAAGATTTAAAAGAAAATAAGCTGAATTTGGAATATGTATACTTTAAAGAAAAAACTATCTGTATGTAAACGTTAGTAGAAAGTTAAAGACTCACTAAATATTCTTTTTGTTGAACTTTTTATTACAGTTCAAAGGTAAAAGTCACGGAATGCTACCAATTTCCAAAGTACTTAGCGATTTCTATCTTTAAACTGACGTGTAAAATATGTATGCCTTAGCACAATTTCAAACTTCAATAAGACCTTATTAAATTTACAAAAAACTGGTTTGGTAAATCATGTATTTTATTGAGAAACCCACTAGTGCCCAAAAACCCAAGAAAATAGTGCAAAAACAAAAAATATCTAAACCTAATCAACAAACGGACTACTTACAATAATAATACTTAAATTTTCTTTAAAAATAATCAAAATAACTTAAAAGACAATTTTAACCAAAGAGGGGTGTTTCTGCAAGAAATAATTGAAAATAATAGAATGGCAATTACAAATCTAGAACGAAATCACTCACCGATCGGATTACTCGCTCCACTTCCACCAGTCCTGAAGTTATTAAGTTCCTCCACTCTTATCGTCCCAGGCTGTTTTCTATCAATTAGGAAGTACGTCGTCATGTCGCCCTTGCCTTTGACTTTTACCTTGCCGCGACATTGGAATTCATAAGGGTAGGCTTTCAGGACTTGGTAGACCTCTTCGGTGACTTGGGTGTGGTTCGGTAAGCCCGTGGAGTCCATTCGGCTGGCTACGTTCACGGTGTTGCCCCAGATGTCGTATTGGGGTTTTCTTGCACCTATCACACCAGCTACAACTGGACCTATATTTATACCTATGTGAAAAAAAATTGTTGATCATTTTATTAAGAAAAAAAACAAACGGAATTTTTAGATTTTGTAAATTTTAAGGAATTCATAGTTTTTATAAAACCGTTCAATTTGAAGTTAACGAGTGTTTGCACTCCTTCGTTTTGCATGAAGTAAAATTTCGAGTTTAGAAACTATGAAAATTTGGATTGGTCGGTAGCGAAGCATAGCGACCAATCCAAATTTTAAGCTTTTTCTAAACTTGAAATTTAACTTCATGCGCCACGCACACAGAACGCTGATTTGGAGTGTTTAAAACATACTGCTTGAGTTAAATCTCACGTAAAAAAATATTCCAAATAGCTCGAAATAACTATTTGGAATATTTATTAACGTGAGATTAAACTCAAGCAGTAACCAAATTATTCAAAATTCAAGCAGTTTTATTTTAATTATACCTGCGTATCCCAGAGCAAATTGCTCGAATTTTGAAAGCGCAGGATTTCGTTGGACGAAATAAACATTTGTAAATTAATTAGCGTAAGATCAAATTTAATTAGTATATTGTGAACTTCACTTCAAATCAGTGTTTTAGACGCGTAGCGCAAGAAGTAAAATTTCGAGTTTAGAAAAGTCTGAACATTTGGTTTGGTCGCTCTGCTTCGCAATTAAATTTTCAGGACTTTTTTTTATTAAGGAGTGACAACACTCGTTAGAAGCTTTAAATTGAACGCTTTCGTAAAAATGACGAATACATGAAAATTTACAGCTGAACATTGGGATATGTATGGGGCTAACCAAAATGTAAATTCACAAAAGCAATAAAGAAATAAAATTACAACAAGAAATTGCTGCAGTCATAATACCTTTACTAATTTATTATTGTGCCATGTAATTGACTATGAATTATTTTTGACAAATTAATATTAAACATTAAAAGTGCGATTCTTTTCGCAATCTACAACAAGTTAGTCTTACAAAGACTATATCAAACACTCATTGAAACAACTACTTCCCGGGTTAATACCCCGACGGACATTGAATTATACAACAAGTGTTTGCTGTTACATACAGTAACCTACTGCAATTGTAACAATTTGGGTCAAATTATTGAGGCCATCTATAGACGCGTTTCGAGATTTATCTCTCATCAGTATAGCTTGGCCATTCCCTCTAAACAATAAAATATTACTCCGAATTTTGGGTACTGAAAGATTTAAACATATTTATCCGTATTTGTCTTGTGATATTTTGACCACTTTTTGTACATCTTATCATCCCTTGTTATATAACGTTCTATATTTTAAAATACCTAAGGCCAAATTCTTCTTAGTAACCCTGAAATGACGA
The DNA here is from genome assembly GCA_932526585.2 of Philonthus cognatus. NCBI lineage: Eukaryota > Metazoa > Arthropoda > Insecta > Coleoptera > Staphylinidae > Philonthus > Philonthus cognatus. The sequence continues at coordinate 76,154,261 of OW052241.1, forward strand.
TATTTTTATTTGCTTTTTTTTACATTCGTCATAAATTTTATCCTTTTTAATCGTAGTATTTTATGATATTTGGGTCTTATTCGGTTTGCTAACTCTAAAAAGTATACAGTGCGTTTTATTTAAGTATGGCCATAGGGATTTAAATGGTAAAAATTGTACCCCATGTTAACTGTTTTTGTCGTACAAATATGATTTTCTTTTTGTTTTATCAATAAATCAAACATGTTTCTACGAAATTTTCATTGTTAGAAGGACATAAACATGTTAGAATTCTTTGTTTTCACTTTCAAAATTGAAATTAATAACACAAATAATTAAATAAATAGATTAGGTTGGCGAAAATCTCTTAGTGCTTATTAACAAGTAAAGGTTATAAGGTCCACCCAACGCTTGTTGTGATTATTAAAGAAAATGCCTCTTTCTATCACTAAAAAACGTTTGGAAATTGTTACGGCATACGTATTTATCCTTTAATTATAACTGTGGTCATAGGGATTTACGTGTTGTAAATTTTAAACCGTGTTAACATTGACCAAGTTAGCTGTAGAGTTTTAAAAACCTGCGTAAACATGTTTAGTTAATGTTTTTTTTTGTTTATTAAAGCAATTTAAACAAAACATTATTTATTAAAGAAATTGTTCAAAAAGCTTTCCTTCTATTTTAATTTGTGCACTTTTTAAATTTTATATGATTTATACTTTTCCATTTTTAAAGATTAAATTGATCCGCAAGTATATTCAAGGTGGTTGAACCATCACCATCAATCGTTAAGCACAGATTTGTTTTCATCTCTACTGTAAGAACTAAAGATTTTCTCATGCGTTTTACATGCACAACATTCACACAACCTTTTGTGCGAAATACGAACATTTTAAGCACCATAGTCTTACTTGCAATAGGACGATTTGAAGTGCCGCAGCGAGGTTGTCTGCAATTTCTTGGCTTGACATGCCTTTTATGTATGCTGTTGCAATTTCTTTTCGTTCTTTAATATTATAAACATACATTTTTTTTTAAATTCACATTAACAAACATTCAAGCGAGTTTATAACATTTACTTGTCAATATTCGCCAAGTGGATTTTTTGGCCTAATTATTTGTAATATTCATTTCAACTTTGAAAGCAAAAATAAAGATATCTAACATATTTATGACCTTCTACCAATGCACATTTCGTAAAAAAATGATTGATTTATTAATAAATCCAAAAAATTGTTTCAAATTTGAACGACAACTAAAGTTAACGTGGGGTACAATTTTTACCATGTAAATCCCTGTGGCGATACTTAAATAAAATGCACGGTATAGGATTTTTTCGGATCAATTTTAGCAAATGTTGGTTTTGTTTTTTCATTTTTTATACAAATTCAGTTGAAATACTACATATTTCAAATACATATTGTAGTTTTGAAATTTTAAATACATATCGTCGTTATTTTGATAATACCTCCTATGTGAATTGAACAAAAATGTTCAGGAAACACAAAAACTGTTTAAAAAATTTAGTTAAGTAGTTCTTTTCAATTTTTTTAATGGATCCTTGTATAAGATTTAAAGAGTTGGAGAGTTAGTTAGAGAGAGAGAGAGAGTTAAAGAGATTTAAGAGTTAACTTTACCACATAGAATTTTTCATGAACTCATTGGGCTGATAATGTAGAGTCCCTTGATAATAAAGACCTGTTTTGTAAAAAAATCACATAGGAGGTTTCATCAAAACAGCGACGATACGCAGTTTTAGGTTAACAGTGTATATTTTAGTTTACTGAAATTTTGTTGTAAATCATTACATTTTTTGCGAATATTAGAACAATGTTTAGTAATTAATTTTTATGAATTGTAACTAAAACCTAACGTGTCATTGATTTTTTTATGATTTGTTTTTAACGAGAAACACAGATTTATTTTAATTTTAAAAAATGGTTTTAGTCTTATGTTTAGTCTTAAATTAAAAAAATTTAGGAAAATCGTTGGATTGTTGAAAATTAATAAAAATCTTGGAATTACATGTAAAACTTCAACATTTTTAACTGAAAGAATATTTAGTAAATCCATGAAAATTATCAAGAATTTAAAAATTGAAGAACATTTTAAAAACTTAAACTTAAAAAGTAACGACATTTTCGGAAATTCAGAAAACCCGTGAGAATTTGGAAAATTAATCGAAATCTTAAAAATTTACGAAAAGCGTTAAATAATTAACTAAAATATTGGAAATTCATAAAGAATTGTGAAAACTTCGTTATTAACTAAAATCTTAAAAATTCTTTAACATTTTCTAAAATCTAAACGAGTGTCATCCACTCCCAGACTAAGCATGAAGTAAAATTTCGAGTTGAGAAAAGCCCTAAGAATTTGGATTTGGACGCGCAGCGTCCAAATCCAAATTCTGGTTTTTCCTAACTCGAAATTTTACTTCATGCGTCACGCGTACAAATATCACGAATGCAAACTGTGATAATAATCTAAATGTGACATTATAAGATACATCTGATACAAATTACATTTGTTTGTTCTATTTGCAAATTGTTTGTGATTTTATATTTAAACTTATTTATTACTTTTAATTTATTGTTAGTATTAAGTCGAAAAATAAAAATCTTGAAGCTTATTATTAACAACAATACACGATAACAAAAGTATTCTTGCTGGAAAGATCTTTAGAATTACTGTAAATTTTGGAGCATTTTGCATTTAAATACCTAAATGAGGGGGCAGCGAATTTGGCCTATGCCCCGGGCGGCTGAATCCCATGCTACGCCACTGGTAAGAATTTGTTTTACATTTTTTGTAATGGATTTATAATGAATAAAATAAAAAAAAATAAATTAGGCTGTTTTTTTTGAGTTGCGGGTATTACTCAAACAATGAATACTTGTTAAAAGGGTGGAGATGTTTCTCTATATTTCCGTATTGATTTATCTTAGGTAATGAGGAATTTTTCATATGAATAAAAATAATAAACAAATATTAAACTTACCCACTCTAAGCATAAAATTATTATAACTATTCTCATTAATATTCAACAGACGATCCCTCATGGCGAAAACAAACTCGACCAGAGTGCTCAAATGCAAACCAGCAGTGCTCTCATCATCATCCAAAATCTTCAAATCTGGCATCAAACCAATGGCAGCCATATAAGTCGAACCGACAGTCTTGATCTTATCAATCGCCTTGAACCTCTCCTCACTCAACAAATCATCAAAATCGGCAATAATCTCATTGAGCAACCTCAGACACTCGACACCCTGATTATTCCCATCCAGCTCCGTGTAAAACTCATGGTAATTCGTAATGGAGGCAAAAACGACGCCCACTCTCGAATAACTTTGATGATACAGTTCCTGCGATAGAGTATTCTGTAATAGAATTAGCCAGGGTTTATTCGCATGTGCAGCCTCTGTTGGGGTCCAGATTGTTACACGAGTAATAAAGAATTTGCGCAGGTCGACAAAGCGTCCAAATCTTGGGTGTTTTCTAGACGCCTTGTCAGACCACATCGAGTAGAACAACAAGAAAATTTTACGTGCGAATACGGACTTTCAGCGTGCATTTGTTTTTGTTTGTTTGCGCGTACAGTACAGGCTACACAATACAATAAAAAGGGTGTTCAATAGTTGTAGACAAGAAAACATTTTAAGCTGTGTGTGAATAAATTGAGACAGTTAACTAAAAAATAAGAGTGTAGAAGGGTTTAGATTATTTCAGAACACATAAACAGCTATTTCAACAATGACTGTTTTATTTTTTATTTTATTAACAAACCTACTAAAAAGCACACACACTTTTAAATAATTGAAGTAAATATTGCCCAGAAAAAAATAATTTTAAAGTAAGTATTCTCTTAAATTATTAATTAGTTAGTAATATTTTATATGATTTAAGAACTTGTAAAACAAACAGATTTTGTTTAAATATGATAATAATTGATTGAGTTATTTTAAAAAAATAAAGAATTATTTATTGATTTAACTGTTTAAAATAACGAGTGTCTATAAACTGTCTCGGTTGCTTTGAAAAACAAATTACATATCTTAGATTATGCCATACGAAACAGTGAATCTTGGAAACGTCAAATACATTTAATTATGTCATTGGGTAGTGTCACAGTGCTGAATTTAATTACGACGTATGTTTCTGGAGTCAGAACCTACTGGGATGCTGACAGTTTATAGACACTCGTTATAATGAGAAATGCACAGGATTTCTTTTTCTTTTTGTAGGGTATTTTAGTAACCTGAGTAGTTAGACAAAATCTGATATACACGTCATCTCTTCTTTTTCTGAGAAAATAACAATAGCACTGACGGATCATGGCTAGCTCGAGATATCGGGCGTTTTTCAATTGTGGGTGTAGTGTTTTTTTTTGTTTTTAAGGAATTGAATCATTTACAAGGCCAATCATTAATTGTTAATAAATTAGTAGATACATTTCATAAAGTATTTTCAGTTAATTTAGAAACTTTCAATAAAGCAAAATTACATTTAAAGGTAAAAGAAAATACAATTCCCAAATATTGCAAACCCCGTTCATTGCCATATTCTTTAAAAAGTAAAGTTGATGACGAATTAGACTGATTAATTCGAGCAAAAATAATTTCTCCAATTGATCATAGTGATTGGGGAACTCCCATTGTACCAATTTTAAAAGATAACGGTACTGTTCCTATTTGTGGGGACTATAAGGTGACGTTAAATCCACATTTAGTAATAGATAGGTATCCCTTGCCGCGAATTGAAGATCATTTTGCAAAACTACAAGGGGGCAATCAATTTTCAAAGTTAGATCTGTCTCATGCCTATCAACAAGTATTACTTGATAGCGAGTCGCGGAAATTCACAACTATTTCAACCCATCGTGGTACTTTTGTATATAATAGACTACCATTTGGGGTGTGTTCCGCGCCTGCTCAATTTCAAAGAATTATGGATAATTTATTGGGAAAATTAGAAGGCGTTTGCATACTTTTAGACGACATTTTGATAACAGGGCTAACAGAGAAACAACATATATCACGGTTAGAAAATGTTTTAAGGATTTTAGAAAATTCAGGCTTAACCATAAATAAAGAAAAATGTTCATTTTTGCAGAATTCCATTAGCTATCTAGGTCATGTTATAGATAATCGAGGGTTACATAAATCTCCCATAATTTTAAAATCTATTAAAGAAATGCCTGTACCAGAAAATGTAACTCAATTAAGATCATTTCTGGGAATGGTTAACTATTATCATAAGTTTATGCCAAACATGCCCAGTGTTGTACATCCCCTATATAAATTGATAAAAAAAGATAATTCGTGGAAATGGACGCAAGAATGTCAACGCGCATTCAATAAAATACGCGAAATATTAATGTCAAAACATCTCTTGGTTCATTATAATCCCGAAATTAAATTAAATTTAACAGTTGACGCTTCACAGTATGGGCTAGGGGCAGTTGTGTCACTCAGGGATAGAAAGACCTATTGCTTATGTCTCACGCACACTCACAACTGCGGAGACAAAATATTCGCAAATTGATAAAGAAGCTCTAGCGATTATTTTTGGGATAAAAAAGTTTTATCAATATGTTTACGGTCGAAAATGTACGTTAAGGGGATTATTGCAGTGTAACACGCCGATCGTGTTGGAAAGACCCACATAGTTTAGAGTAGCTCATCCGATGCCAAATTTACAGCACAAGTGGGGAGAATACAGTCAGAGAGAAAAGCGGCAGTACGCTGTGCATTTGTGCATTGCTCCTTGGCATGAACGGATGGGGTCTCGCGTCGCGTGGAATAGACGAAAAAAACAAAGCGTATAAAAAAGACGGATCGAACGAAAGTGTCGATTCGTATTATTTAAACACGCTGATAATACATACAAGCTATGTATTGTTTTCAATTCGTCAGAAAGCGTTATCGGATCCTGTGTTATTTTTCGGTATTTACAAAACTGATGATTCTTATTCTTGTCATTATAACACATTATTTTTACTTTTAAGACTCCAGTTTCGACAGCCGAACAAACTATGTGTTTTATTTTATTAAATTATAGATTATTTCTTAAATATATAATAATAAAATAATTCATGTTCATAAGCTCATTGTGAATATTTATATGCCGCACATATATGAAAAAAAACATAGGATTTTCAATCATATTTTTTAAATGGGAATATTATCTTCCCTAACTACTATTGCCATGAAAATAATGTGTATTAATTTGGCCTCTGCCCAATTGGGTAAATACCCCCAATTTTGGGGAGAATTTCAATTTATATTCGGTCAAATATTCTAGTTTTTATGAATGCAACAAATAAATAATAGATTGAAAAAAATTAAACGGAAAGCTGCCCTGTTTTTTTTTATGTTTAGTACAGGGTTTACAAAATGATGATGTGTATAAATAGGCTCAGTCAACTTAGCCCCCCGAAGTTCGACTTTTTTGAAAAAAGCGATTGCGCTAGACCGGCCTTAGCTAGCGCCACAAAAATTAGAGCTAGCGCCATTTAGACAAGAAAACTACGGGGATTTGAACTTTCGGGGGGCTAGGTTGATGCTAGCCCCCCGAGTTTGGATTTTTTAAGTTTTTTTACACTATTCGGATTCCTCAGAGCTAGTGCTACCAATTTAAAAGCCAACGCCACTCCCACAGCCCCAAAAAATGATAAAACATTTTTAACCCTGGCCCCCTAAAATGAGATGTTTTTAATCAAATTGGGTGGAAAATATAACTTAGAGCTAGCGCCAACAGAATATGACAAAAATATTCTCTCAAAAATATCAGGTAAAAAAAAGTTCACGTCCAAATTTTGATGCAAGAGCTTTCAGATCCTGTATGAGTATTACCATTTACTTCCTGAATTTTAATACAAAATGATGTTTGGCATATAATATACCGCTTTCAACAAATAGTTCGGCGTTGTAATTACTTTATTTATGTTCATAGACACTGGCTATTAGAAACATGATGCCTAGTAGACAGTAGCGTAACTAACAATTGTGTTTTCACTCCTAGCTAATTTAAATCGTTATTACGCAAGAACTTACCGTACGATTTAAGAAACTCTTTTGGCATTGTAATTACTATACTAATATTTATAAACACTGGCAACGAGATAGCTTGCACTAGTAAGACAGTGGCGTAACTGACGATTGTTTTTGATAATTGAAATCGTTATAACTCGGAAACTAACCGTACGATTTCAAATTTTTTTTGGCATTGTAATTGCTATACTGAAGTCTATAAACACTAACAACGACATAGCTAGTGATATTAAAGGATAAATTAAAATCACTTGCTTTGTTTCACTATTTGTTTCTATTTACTCGACTAGTTTCGCTTTTTACGGCATTATCAAAGTTCACTCTTGATTCACTCTTGATTCACTCTTGATAATGCCGTAAAAAGCGAAACTAGTCAAGTAAATAGAAACAAATAGTGAAACAAACCAAGTGTTTTTAATTTATCCTTTATTATTATTTCAAAATGTTTCACCAAGTGATAAATGAGAAAGTTATTCAAGAGATAGCTAGTGCTAGCAAGACAGTGGCGTACCTCACGGTTGTTTTTTTTATGATAACTTAAATCATTATTACTCGGTGGAAAACACTCGTTGGGAGTTTCAAACTGAACGCTTTTCAAAAACAATGAATGCCTGAAAATTTACCTAGTACACATCGGGTTATGTATGTACCTAATCAAAACATGGGTATCTTTTCGATGCTACAAAATTGTGATTAAGCTCCTTTCGTTGCTATTCAATTGACTTTATTTTCATTCTAACACAATCTATCTCAATATCCTGATTCTACGATATACAGGGAGTTTTTCTTTAAAGTAGACGTATTCCAGATTCACTTTATTTTGTTTAAATCTTTAGATATATGTTGTTTTTACAGGAATTCAATTTGAAGCTTTAAGCGAGTGTTTTCCACTCCCAGACTAAGCATGAAGTAAAATTTCGAGTTTAGAAAAGCCCCCTGAAAATTTGTCGAGGGTCGCGCAGCGACCCGAGACAAATTTTCTGGGCTTTTCTAAACTCGAAATTTTACTTCATGCGCCACGCGTATAGAACACTAAAATTTTGTGAAATTTGTGTATATTTGAACCTTACTTGAAATCAGCGTTTTATACGCGTGGCGCATGAAGTAAAATTTCGAGTTTAGAAAAGCCCAGAAAATTTGTCTCGGGTCGCTGCGCGACCCACGACAAATTTTCACGGGGCTTTTCTCAACTCGAAATTTTACTTCATGCTTAGTCTGGGAGTGGAGAACACTCGTTTAAAGCCTTGAATTGAACTTTTGCACCCAATTTGATTAAAAAAATCTCATTTCGGGGGGCTAGGGTTTAAAATGTTGTATACTCTTTTGGGGTTGTGGGGGTGGCGCTAGCTTTTAAATTGGTAGCGCTAGCTCTGAGGAATCCGAATACTGTAAGAAAACTTGAAACATCCAGCATCAACCTAGCCCCCCGAAAGTTCAAACCCCCGTAACTTTCTTGTCTAAACGGCGCTAGCTCTAATTTTTGTGGCGCTAGCTAGCGCTAGCTAAGGCCCGTCTAGCGCAACAGTTATTTTTTAAAAAGTCGAACTTCGGGGGGCTAAGTTGACTGAGCCGTATAAATAGAGGATTGCAATAACATTCAATTTCAATTCATTTATTCCTTATTTACTTACTATCAAAATATGACTCATCATAAATCAGCCAAATTTGAAAAAAATATATTGGGCTCGGTGCAATGTTGAGCAAGAAGCTTGTTATTTGAAATGCATTATAATAACTACCTTATTATTATTATAGTTCTATTTTTTTCTAAAATAATTAACAATGAATATGCACGCAGTTAAACCCTACATTTTTTTAAACATTCGTCAAACAAATATTACCTGTGCTCAGTAAAAAATAGTTGATTTGTAACATTAATCTACGACAACGTCATATTGGTGTTATTCTTACTATTCTTATAGTTTTGATATCATTAATTCGTTGATGAAGTCGCAGTTGGTTCAAATAGGTCCGATTGCTAGAAACTTTACAATTTACTTTAATAGTTTTATTGCGAGAAGTTTAATGGCTTTTAACAACTGCTTTAATAACGAAAGATTTAAGACGAAATAATGATTTGAACAAGACTGATTGTTATTCGATTGCTTCTGGCTTATTAATCAGCTTAAAAAACTTTAAAAATAATTTAATAATACCGACACTGTCAAATAATAAGGACAGCCAATATTAAAGGTATTTAACACATCTTTATTTAAATTAGTGAAACATTTCGTGATTTCTATATTAGTGAACATGCAGTATAAAAAAATACTTATTCCATTAGTAGTCAGAAAGCATGAAAATAAAACACTAGTACAATAAAATATCGATTATAATTGCGAAATATTAATTTTACGAGAATAAATGCTAACGACGCGAGCCGTTTTTGTTAACTATGATTGAAAAAAGAAAAGAAAAACAAACGCGAAGCCGCACAGCGTTCACCGACCCAGAGATAAACGCTGGCCGCATGCTGCTCGCCCCTCCAATAATTGTGCAGATGAGTGTACAACGCGTTCAACTAAGAGAAGATCCGCAAGGCGGCGGTATTTTACGGTCTTATTTTTCAAGATTTTTATTTTAACCTGACTCGGGCATGAGCTATCGCATCCTTATGAAATGTTCACATTTTATTCCTTATAGTATAAACTAGTAAGATATGGGAATATTTTTTTTAATTTTGAAAAATTTAACATTATTTTTTTCATACCTCTGAAAGCAAATTGTTTTAAAAAAAAGTACTTCGATATTTTACTAGATCATTGGGCTTAATATACGCTGTCAAAATTTCAACTTTCTAGGACCTTTAGTTTTTAAATAAACCTAACATTAAATTTCAGACCACTGTTATATTCCCCTTAATAACTGATCATAAACCATTGGTTTCCATTTTTGGTGAGAAAACGGGCTTACCTACTATGACTGCAAACCGATTGCAGCGTTATGCAGTATTTTTGTGCGGTTTTGACTTTAATATCGTATATAAAAAATCGTCAGAAAACAACGCCGATTGTTTATCGCGGTTGCCAATCAAAAATACTCACACAGATTCCAATGAAATTGATAATGATTATAATCATTTAAATTATATAAACGAGTCGGAATTTAAAATAGATGTTGAAGCAGTGAAAAATTCCTATAAAAATGATCCGATATTAAGTAAAATATGTAATTTTGTAAGACATGGTTGGTCAAACGAAAATAATAGCGAAATTAAACCTTATTATTCAAGAAGAAAAGAAATTAACACTGATAAGGGAATACTTTTGTGGGGTTATAGAGTCATTATTCCCCAAAAATTGCGGAATGATATTTTAACTGAGTTACACAATACACACATGGGTATTGTAAAAACAAAATCATTTGCAAGGTCATATGTATGGTGGCCGTCACTGGATAAAGAAATTGAAAATTTATGTAAAAATTGCAATCAGTGTCAAAAATGTAGGCAAAACCCTCCAAAGACACCCTTGAAAAATTGGCCAATTCCAGGGGGTGTGTGGGAGGGGGTACATATAGATTTTTTGGGACCATTTAAAGGGTTTAACATGCTAATAATTACAGACGCTTTTTCTTAGTGGATTGAAGTTTATCCAATGAGCAAAATAACAGCGCACACAACGATTTGTAAATTAAGAGAAATGTTTGCTAGATTTGGCATACCTAAAACAGTAGTTTCAGACAATGGCACACAATTCAGTTCAAATGAATTTCAAGAATTTATGAAAAATAATAATATTCAATATATAAGTACACCTCCTTATCATCCTGCGTCAAATGGGGCAGCTGAAAATAGCGTTAAAAATGTAAAAAGTTATTTAATAAAAGAATTTTCAGGTAATAGTCAATATGAACCAGAAGTATTGTTAGCAAGATTTTTAATGCGCTACCGTACTACCGAACACTGAACTACAGGAGAATCTCCCCCACGTATTATGTTCGGTAGGCCTCTGACAACCAGATTAGATTTACTTAAACCAAATAATAAATTCAAAAAAAACATTAATTTGGAAAAAGTTAAAAGGAATTTAATTAAGACTCAAGCACGAAATTAAAATAATTATAAAGGCCGCAGAAATGCAAATTAGGTAGGAGATAATGTACTTTGTAAAGATTTTCGTAATAAAAAAATATGCTGGATGCCAGGAAAAATTAAAGACATTTTAGGTAGTAATGTATACAGGGTACAATCAGGTGATCTTTTATGGAAACGGCACGCAAATCATTTACTGCAAAATTTCTCGAGTGATAGTGAAGTGAAACGCGAATCGAGTGACAGTGATGCGGAAAAAGAAAACCACGAACACGATGTTTTTACTGATGTAATAATTCCAAGTTGCAGTAAACAATCAATTAATGAAAATAATTCACATTTAACCGAACAACCTGAAATTATTACAAACAGTAATTTATTAGGAGATAAGGACATTCCTGTACGTCCTGCTAGGAATCGAAAGCCACCTGATAGGCTACAGTATTAAAACCAAAATAATTGTTTTCCTTTTTAGAGGGGGATGATGTTGTGAATTCAAATTTAAATTGTTATATTGTAATGCGCAATACGGAAGCACGTATCACTTAATTTAAATTTAAGGCGGGGACCCTCGTGGGTCAGTGAGTAGAGCTCCTGCTCTTGGGCCAGAGGGTCGTGGGTTCGAATCCCACCGGGGGGTGCCAGTTTCTTATGGGGAAATTGGTACCCTCTGGAGCCATGGATGTGAGTGAATGTGCTGTGTTCTCCATAATTAGTTGCATAAACGTGTAAAGAATTAAATACTTAAATGGAATAAATAAAAATAAAAATTGATGTTGGCCAATAATCTACGTTACTAAGGCCAGGCAAAAGCCAAATCCCAAAAAAAAATTTTTAAGGCATATGCGCATGACCTTCGGAAAAACCATCTTCCTCCTTGGGGGGAGTGTAGTCTAGACCCTGAGATTTAATGGATGTAGTTTTTATGTTATCCAAGAATAAAGTTGAGTTATCAAAAGTAAAGTGACTTTGAATATATGAAAGTTCCCTCAAAAACACTACAGTGGGCTATTTTAAAATACGTCCGTTTTCTTAATACAAATATACAAGTATATAGCTAAATAGTTATTTGTGTAGTTTTCAATGTAGAATTCTGTGCCATGCTTATTTATTTATTTAAATTTTTAATTTCAGAGTTAAGACGCAAAGTTGCATTTTTTTAAATGGAACACCCTGTATGTTTTTATGTCATTAAATAGCATTTTAAATTAGCTTTACATTGATATACATATTTGAAAAAAAATCGTAAAAATTAGCAAAAAATTATTATATTGAACTATATTCTTTTTTTTTATTGGCCAACCAGATTTGAGATTAATTTTTCTTAGGTTTTTTGATTATTTGGGTGTCCCTACTGTTTGTCATGTAATGACATTGATATGTGAATGCCATGTTCCAATTGATTATTTGGCAGAAAAGTGGTAATTAAATGCCGAAAGTAATGTTCCGAGACTTAATTAATCTTTATGATAGGTTAATTAAGCACATGGCAACCATGGGGAAAACATAACCTAAAATTTATTTTGAAAGCAAAAGTCAAAATTACAACTAAGGTATTCAACCAAATGTCCAACATTATAAAAAATCAGCAGATCTGGTTAGCCAATAAAAAAAAAAACGAATATGTTTAGTGTAAATATTAATTTTATAATTATTGAAGACTTTTGCGATCAATTACTGAGTCCACATACCCCCTTTTTTACGAGAAAAAAAAAATAGCTTATCAATGCCCAGTATTATAAACGTTTAATAAATCATTAGATAACGCAAATAAAATTGCGTACAAAGCAAATAAATAGCAATTCTAGAAATAAATAATTTATTTAGTAGATTACCGACCACAATTATACATTTTCATTATGGCGATAGACGGAGCCACCAATTTTTAAAATTGAATTGTCAATCTTTCAAATTGAATTGTTAATCAAATTGGAAATTTAGTATAATTTCTTATAATTGTGGAGAATAACCGTGAAATAGGTAAGAATTACACAGAATAAGAAAAAGAAAGCTTATTAGAAATTATAAAAGACTTAAACGACTGTTTTCCACTCCCAGGCTAAGCATGAAGTAAAATTTCGAGTTGAGAAAAGCCTGAAAATTTGGTTTGGTCGCGTAGCGCGTAGCGCGGAGCGACCAAACCAAATTTTCAGGCTTCTCTAAACTCCAAATTTTACTTCATGCGCCACGCGTATAAGACACTGATTTCAAGTGAAGTTCTCTTGTTCACAATATTTCAGTGTCTTCAGTGTTTAATACGCATGGCGCATAAAAATTTCGAGTTTAGAAAAGCCTGAAATTCTGGTTTGGTCGCTCCGCGCTTCGCGCTACGCGACCAAACCAAACTTTTAGGCTTTTCTAAACTCAAAATTTTAATCTAGGAGTAAAAATCACTCGTTTAAAGCTTCAAATGGAAATAATTTAAAAGAAGCATATGCATATGTATAAAAATCCCTGGTTATGTCAACGGGTTGCTTCTGACTTGAAAAACTCTAGGTCTTCAACGCCTTAGAATTTCTTGTGGTTCAAATTAATGACTGCCAGGAAAGATACTATAAGCGAACTTAAATCTGACACGAATGATATGGTAGACATGATAACCGTAATGAAATTATTAAATACAAGTAGTAGAATCTAAAGTACTTATAAAAATATAATGCACTTTTGACTTTCAACTGTCAAATTATTTAGGGAATAAAATTTACTTGATAGAAAAACAAACAAATAACCTACTGAGGACACTTATTAGCTAAATAAAGTTATTTTATCTTTATAATACAGAAATCTTCGAAATAAATTAATTTATTCGTAAAGTAAATTTTATTTAGGGAATAAAACGTTTTATAATACCGGGCATAAGAATTAAAAAAGCTTTAAGTTATTTAACGTTTTTGTAACCTCAAAATGACGTCCGATATAAACAGTCAAAGTTGGAATTTTGTTTTCAATCTTGATTTTCATTTAAGCTGGGTGCTATAAGAATTGTTTTTCTGGGAAAACTTAATACCCTAGATTGTTTTTAATATTGATCGGAAAGTATGAAATTTTGTTGAAAATAAAAAAAAAATTAAAAAAATGTAAATTTTGTTTGAATATTTTTATCTAATTTTGTTTAAGAGTCGCGATTTTCAAGTAATTTTAATTCAAGCTAGGTGTTTTAATTTTTTTTTCTAGTGATAATAAACAACCCTAATTGTTTTTAATATCGATAAAAATGTCTGTGAATTTTTTAAGAGTTTTTAAAAATCTTAAAAAAGTCGTAATTTTTGTTCGAACATTTTTATTTAATATTGTTTTGAATCGCGATTTTTAAGAATTTTTTATCCAAGCTGGGTGCTTTAGGAATTTTTTTCTAAGGAAAATTGATATCCTAGATCGTTTCTAATATCGACGGAAACGTCTGTAATTTTTTGTTAATTGAAAAAAAAAAGTTGAAATTCGTCGATTTTGTTTGAAGAAAGTCGCATGTGCAATTTTTAAAAAATACTCACGAGTGTTTTCCAATTCCAGGTTAAGCATGAAGTAAAATATCGAGTTTAGAAAAGCTTGAAAATTTGGTTTGGTCGCGTAGCGCGAAGCGCGGAGCAACCAAACCAAATTTTCAGGCTTTTCTAAACTCGAAATTTTACTTCATGCGCCACGCGTATAAAACACCGATTTAAAATGAAGGTCAAAATATACATCACCTACTGTATTTTATGAATTAATTTAATAAAATTGTATTTTTCGTTTACACACCAAATTACGTGTGTAAAGAGAATCGACGAATCCAGATTCAGAGACTTCTTAAAAAATTCAATTTTTTTTATTTATAGACTTACTTTTACACTTATGTGTCAAATTAAACCAATTTTCATTGCGAGACTTCTCCTAAAAATATTACAATTTATAAAAATAAATTAAGACTCTGAGACTTCTCATAAAAAAATTACATTTTATAAAAAGAAATTGCAATTATTTTACTCGCTAAGATTTTTGTTTTCTTTGTTTTTTTATTTTCCTCCGTATGTAAAACAAAGAAAGAACGCATTGTTTTGAAATTGTAATCACATTAGAACATTACTTTGTGTGTGTATTATAAAATATTTATCTAAAAGCTTCAGAGTACAATTTTTCAACAACTTAGAAACTTAATTTTATACATAATACATAATTTACTGTGCTATTCAATCACATGAAAATATACCGTGTGGTGACTTGGCGGACGCAACATAGGAAATCGCATGTTAATTTCAAAATGTTCAAATATTGGCTATCCTATTTATTTTAGAGACAAAATGTATTTTACTTTTTTGTAGAGGGAAAAATTTTAAATTTATGAATGTTCACATTTAACACTTTACGTTTCTCTAAGTTAAAACAATTAAGAAAAAGTAATGTGGTTTTATAAAAATAATGACATACCATGGAATTGATACAACAATTGCGGATATTACCTGTTTTTTTTTTAAAGTTCAATTTAAAGTTTTAAATAAGTGTTTTCCATTCCCAGACTAAGCATGAAGTAAAATTTCAAGTTTAGAAAAGCCCCGTGAAAATTTGTCTAGGGTCGCGCAGAGACCCGAGACAAATTTTCTGGGCTTTTCTAAACTCGAAATGTTACTTCATGCTCCACGCGTATAAAACACTATAATATTGTCAAATTTATGTATATTCGAACTTCACTTAAAATCTGTGTTTTATACGCGTGGCGCATGAAGTAAAATTTCGAGTTTAGAAAAGCCCAGCAAATTTGTCTCGGGTCGCTGCGCGACCCTCGACAAATTTTCACGGGGCTTTTCTAAACTCGAAATTTTACTTCATGCTTAGTCTGGGAGTGGAAAACACTCGTTTAAAGCTTCAAATTGAACTCTTTTAAAAATCAACGAATGTCAGAAAATTTACAGCTAAATAATTAAGAAAAAGTAATGCGATTTTATAAAAATAATGACATACCATGGAATTGATACAACAATTGCGCATGTCAAAATAGTACAAAATATTGCTGTTACTTAATTAACGATAAAAAAAAAACATAACGCAAACATCGTGATAACTGTGGTCTGCAAAATACCACTTTATTAGAAGTATTTTTTCTTGTATAGTGTAAATCATTTCGAAAACATTTACTTTAATCAAGTGACTGCGATATCTTTTGCCATTTTGACATCCGCAATTGTTGTTTCAATTCTATGGCATGTCATTATTTTTATACAATCACATTACTTTTTCTTAATTATTTTAACTTAGAGAAACGTAAAGTAATAAACGTTTACGCGAATGAATTCAGAATTTTTCCCTCTACAAAAAAGGTACATATATTTTGTTTCTAAAATAGATAGGGGAGCCAAAATTTGAACATTTCAAAATTAACATGGGATTTCCTATGTTGCGTCCGCCAAGTCAACACCCGGTATAGGGCGTTCTATTTAAAAAAATTAACTTTATATCATAACTCGGAAATAAAAAATCCGAATAAAAAAATAAGTAGGCCATTGAATTTTACGGTGAAAACTACACAAATAACTATTGCACTATTTCTTTGTATATCTTGTAGTTATCAAGATAAAGACATATTTTAAAATAGCAAACGATTGAAATACGCTTGATATTTTTCAAACTAATCAAGTTCCCCATGATCTGTCAACGCCATTATTAATATCTTGGAAAAAGAGGTCACGTGTACATCATTTTTTTTTAACTCTTCTGGTTACTGAGGTACCCCATGAAAACATCAAGCTTGGGCCACCCTGTACATTTCCCAATCATTATACTGTTTCAATTTGAAGTTTAAAACGAGTGTTTGCACTCCTTGGTTAAGCATGAAGTAAAATTTCGAGTTTAGAACAGCCTGAAAATTTGGCTTGGTCGCATAGCCAGGCAAGGCAACCAAGTTAAATTTGTTGGCTTCTCTAAACTTGAAATGTTACTTCATGTGCCACGCGTATAAACACTCATTTAAAGTGAAGTGCAAAATATAGTGCCTAAGTTTGATCTTATGTTAATAAATATTGCAAATGTTTATTTCGTGTAACGAAATTTTCGAAAATGGAAACGCTTGGAGGAGCAATTTGCTCTCGGTTTTGTTCATTTAATTATACTTACAAATCACAAAATTGCAGGAATTTAGAAAGCGCAAGATTTGATTAGATGAAATAACTATTTGTATAGTGTAATAACCTAATAACATGAGATTAAATTTAAGCAGTATGTTTTGAACTCTACTTTAAATTAGTGTTTTATACGCGTGGCGCATGAAGTGAAATTTCGAGTTTAGAAAAGCCTGAAAATTTGGTTTGATCGCTTCGCTTCGCTACGCGATCCAACCAAATTTTTAGGCTTTTCTAAACTCGAAATTTCACTTCATGCCTAATGAAGGATAGGAAACACTCGTTCGAATCTTTAAATTAAACACTTTCATACAATTCTGCTCTCTACTAATTTGTAAAATCGAACAATGTAACACATCAATTACTGTCGTTAAATCCATAATAAATAACTAGCACCTACCTTAGAGAATGGCGTCCAATTTGTTTAACCTAAACCAAACAACTGACATTTAACCAACCCTAAGTAGCAAACCTAATCTAAGCCACCGGTAGCTACCTAACGAGATGATGTATAATCTAAGCTAAATAGCTCACATCCATTAGATATCAGTTGCTTTCCTTTCGTTTTGCGTTAGTAACCACCAACATCTTATCAGGGTGCTTTAGTTTAAGTTAGTAACCTAAACAAAAGCAACTGATGTCTAAATTAAAGTAACTGCTGATCAACTAATCTCAATTCAACAACCAACATTTAATCTCATGTAAGTAACTGGCTTCCGATTGAAATAAAGAAAATTACACTAATCAATCTATAGCAACTGGCATCTAATCAAACTTAAGTATATATATATATATAACTAATATAGCCTGACCAACTGTCATTTCATGTTTATGTTAGATGCGCATCGTTTAGTTTAGATGAAAATGTATAATTAATAATCTAACTTTGATCTAGATTTAGATTACGTTGGGAGTGAGGAACTTAAACTAGATTAGGTACCAGTTGCTTAGGGGGAACTGGTGCCTAATCTAGGTTAAGTACCTTACTCCCAACGTAATTTAAATCTAGATTAAAGTTAGATTAATTATTATCAATTTTCATTTAATCTAAACGATGCGCAGCTAACATGAACTCAGGAACTTATATGTAATATAACCCAAATATCCAGCTTCTGACATAATTAAAGTAAACAGTACTAACCTAATCTAAGCCATGCGAACTTAACCAAATATAAGAAAATAACCTAAGTAACTGGTATCTAATCTAGCTTAAAAATGCGCATCTAATCTGAATTAAGCAACTGATATCTAACCTAACTTAGGGTTTCATGATTTATTTGAAGTAAATGGTATTAACATAGCCTAGATTAGTGTATTGTTTAGGTTAGGTTTATGCTGGACCAAACATAAATAACTAACCTAATCTAAGCGAATATCACCTACCTAAAATAAGTACCGCCTACTCTATGATAAGCAGCTGGCATCCAAGCTAATTTAAAGTAACTAACACAACTAGTATTTAACCTAACCTACTTAATGTGCGTCTAGTTTGATCTATACATCTATTAACCCTTACTTCTAAAAAAAAAAAAAAAACAATGCATCATAATGCACTCTTTATGCACTTCTTATTATCGTAAGAAACTTTTTTTGCACCCCTTTGGTTTAGCGACAAAAATGAATTTTGGTGGGGGGGCTGGCGGTACAAATAGCCAGCCACCTAGTATATATCAACTAAATCGAAAAAAAAAATCTCTAAATTGTGCACTAATAATGCAATTTCGTAAGGCGTTGATGACAATTTTTGCACCAACACCAATTGCGAAAAAAAAAGTATTTTCGATATTTTGTTTATAAAATGGTTAATGATTCATATAATTTACGTCACAAGTAACTTTCACACAAACACCCTTCTCGAAAAAATAATTATTTTCCATATTCTAACTTCTCCAAAATGAAAGGTGCTTATAAAATTGTTAAAAGTTAATGGAATTCCATTAAAATTTTTCATAATAATGCACCTAGTATGCAATATAATGCATAATAAAAAAAATTGATTTTTTCAAGTAGGGGATGACTGTAAATATTGCTTCCAATGTTGTTTAATAGTGCATAGTGAGTGCATTATTATAAAATATTTTAATGAAATTACATCAACTTTTAACAATTATATAAACATATTTCACATGGTGGCGAACAATTTGAAATGTTAAATTTCCCTGACTTTTCCCTCACTCTTCCCTGATTCCAGATTTGTTCAGTAGTGCATAGTGCATTATTATAAAATATTTTAATGGAATTTCATCTACTTTTACAAATTTATCTTTTATTTTGGTAAAGTTAGAATATGGAAAATAATTATTTTTTCGAGAGGGGTGTTTGTGTGAAAGTTACTTGTGACGTTTTTATATAGTACATAGTAAGTGCATAGTTCGAGTATTATTTAAGTGAATTATAGCTTAATCATTAATCATTTTATAAACAAATGTCATTGTACAAACGTCAGAAATATCGAATTTTTTTTTCACGAAACTGGGGTTGGTGCAAAAATTGTCATTAAAATCTTCCAAGAGTACATTATTAGTGCATAATTTAGGCTTTTTTTCGATTTAGTTAATATATACTAGGTACCGCCAGCACCCTACCCCGCCCCCTAAACCAAACGAGTGCCAAAAAAGTTTCTTACGGTAATAAGAAGTGCATAAAGAGTGCATTATGCTGTATTGTTTTATGTTTTTTAAGTGGGGGGGCTAGGTAAATGGAGGTTTGAACTAAGCAGTTGATATCGAATCTAGCCTAAGTAGCTGACAACTGGCCTACTTGAAAAAGCTTCTGATGTAACCTAAGAAACAAGTATTTAGTGGAATCTAAGTACCCACATTAACCTAAGCAAGTCACGTTTAATTTAACCTAAGTACTTAACATTCCATCTAACCTTAGCTATCGAAGGAAATTAATACATGAAATTTTCGCATGTAACCTATAACAATCAGATGCAATTAGAGTAAATGATTCCAATCTAATCTAAGCAATAAACATTTAACCAAATCTTAGTAACAAAGGTTATGTTAGATGACGGATGCTGGATACAAGTGAGTGTGACATACACTTCATTGACTTCTTAGCCAGTGCAGAGACCAGTTAGGTTAGAAGATTTTGAGAACAAAGTTAGATCCCTACTTTAACCAAACCAATTGTTATCTAATGGAAAGTAACTGCCATCTAGCACAATGTAACATAACCTAGCTTATCCTGACATATTCTTTATCTAACTTATTACCAATAACATATATCATATATCTATTCTAATATAACTAATATAGACATTTTTCTAACCAATCAGCATGCCAAGTAGCCTAAGTAACTGGCATTAAACAGCCATCGAATGGGCGTCTAATTTGCGGTTAGATTTAATACTACATTAACGAAGATCAAGGCCGTCGGTAGAAAAAAATCGGGGGGTTACTGGTAAAAATATTTTTTTACTTTTTCAGGGTCACTTTTACGTACAAAAATTTAACATTTCGAAAATTTCGGGTCAGGTTTGAACCTCCGTATTCCCCCCCCCCCCTGGCTACGGCCTTGACGATGATAGATTAGGTTAGGCGACATATGTTGCAGGTTAATGTAATCTCCAACATATACCATTATACACTTACGTGCAAAGATAACGGCCCACCCATTATTTATTTTTTATTTTGTTGTAACAGCATTACTCTTGCAATGCTGGGAATAAAACTTTTGGCATTTTACAATAAAATAGACTATCAGGCTATAAAAAACAACAACATATGGTACTTATCAATTTATTTAATAAACAATAATCATCACAAATGAAATTTAAAGATATGCTGTCCATTCGACATTATGCATTAAGTATCAAGATGTCTACATTCTTTCACTGTTTTGCTTTTTTGTTTTGATCTTCAGTGGATGTGAGCATTAACCCACTGAAGGTTGGTGTGTTCATCATGGTTTTATGTACTGTAAATTGTACAATAGCTTAGCTTTTGTGAAAGATTTTCGAAGCTAGTGGTTTGTGGCTAGACACATTAAGCACAATGTCAGTCGTTCTACGATCCAATGTCTATTTGATAGTCTATTTTATCGTAAAATACCAAACGTTTTATTCGTAGTATTGCATTGCAACAGTGATTTTATTATAAAAAATTAAAGAGAAAAAGTAGGCCGTTTTCTATGCACATGAGGTTATTGTAGTGGAGTTAAATGTTAAATATATATACAGAGAGTTTTACGTAACACCGAACATTGTCATGACAAGAATTTTTCTTTGAAGTATCCATATACATACGTTGCACATTTTCCGATGCTCAGTTTATTAAAAGAATTAAATTTGAAGTTTTAAGCGAGTGTTTTCCACTCCCAGGCTAAGCATGAAGTAAAATTTCGAGTTTAGAAAAGCCTGAAAATTTGGTTTGGTCGCGTAGCGCGAAGCGCGGAGCGGCCAAACCAAATTTTCAGGCTTTTCTAAACTCGAAATTTTACTTCATGCGCCACCGGTACAAAACACTGATTCAATGTAAAGTTTAGCGGTGTGTTTTAAACTTCGTAATATGTCAGTGTTTTATACCGGTGGCGCATGAAGTAAAATTTCGAGTTTAGAAAAGCCTGAAAATTTGGTTTGGCCGCTCCGCGCTTCGCGCTACGCGACCAAACCAAATTTTCAGGCTTTTCTAAACTCGAAATTTTACATCATGCTCAGCCTGGGAGTGGAAAACACTCGTTCAAAGCTTCAAATTAATTTCTTTTAATAAACCGAGCATCGAATAATATGGAACGTATGCATATGGATACTTAAACGAAAAATTCTTGTTATGAAAATGTTCGGTGTTACATAAAACTCTCTGTAGTTGTCATCTAATCGCCATCTAATCTCGGAAATATAAAGTGGTTCAGGAAGTCCAATCAACTTAATCAATCAGTAACAAGATTGTGTACAACCTAACTAACTGTTTATTAGATATAAGGGTAGGTTAGTTTAGTTGAGTTTAGGTTAGTGACAAATTGTGGATCTAGTACAATCGGTTATTTACATTTTAAACCCAAGTAGCTGTCATTTAACTGATATTCAATCTAAGCAACGTATTTAATATACGGTTAAGTCTGACAACAGACTATGGAATTAAGTGAGCCTGATGATTTGTATTGGTGTTAGGTTAAACTAGATGACATATTGAGGAGTTAATGGAGTTTATGTAAATGCAATACGTACATGGTGCAGCATTTTTTTAGTTTTCTTCAAGTAAAGTATCATTAATGTAAATGATAGACAAGAACTAATATATACCTATAGAGCTCTTTTTTAGAGCATATTTTATGTGCCTAATCAAAATGTGACTATCCTCAACTGTTTTCGAGTTATATGTCAAAACTCAAAATATGGCCATTTTAAAATAATGAAATAACTTTCTTATTTGAAAAGATATTGAGAAGCGATACAAATTTTCGTTAGACACTTTTTTAAGTAGAATACGCTGACAATGTCAGATTTTGTTTAAAGTTTAACCTTTATGAGATATGACAAAAGTTGTGTTATTTTAAATACAAATCATAGTTGACCATTACTTTAATCGCTTGTATTTTTTGTAAGCTATCCAAAAATAAAACATTTGTCATATTTTGATTTACTTTTATTTATTCATATTAGGTTTCTCAAATTTTAAATCATGATATCAAGAAAATATAATGAACAAATAAATTAATTGTATTATCTTGTATCGTTATTACCTTATTATTATTATTATTATTATTATATTTACCTTGTTAATCTTAATAAATAGTAGTTAGACATATTTTTCGAATTGAGTGCCATTTATATTCATCCACATTATTGCATTTTATCAAAAAATCGGAGTGACTTTCTTTTATTAATTTTAGGTTCTTTGATATTTCTGTTTTTTATAATATTTCCCAAGCAAAATTAAAGATTTGGTGCGTGAGTTCTAAATCAGCTATTAGGAAATTTTTAATTTAAATAATTTTTAACAACCTTTATTACGTGTTAAATAAGTTCTGTTTATTTTGAATGTCTTTTGTTTAAATATACAAATACAGTGGAAGTTATAAGGTAATACAGACAGTTGACATTTTCATATTGTTGTTGTTTACTATTAATTTATTTTTATCATGGCTTTCTTGATAAGTTAATTAAACATTAAGTACAGTTAAACTAAATAATTAAAGATAAATTAGAGTATTGTAAATGATACATATTTGGAAAGCTTACAAAAAACGTGATCAAACGAAGTTATGGCCAACTATGATTTGTATTTAAAATATTGAAACTTTATGACATATTTCATTAAGATTAAATTTAAAACAAAATCTGATATAGTCAGGCTATTATACTTGAAAAAAGTGTCTTAAAAAAATGTTTACCGCATGAAAATATCTTTATAAATTAAGAAGTTATTTCGATATTTTAAAATTTTGATTAGGTACAAGAAATAGGCTCTAAAAAGAGCTCTGGAAGCATATATTAGTTTTTGTTTCTCATTAGAAGAAACCATCGAAACTGCTGCACCCTGTATATAAACCTAAATAAAGTAGGTTATGTAAATGTTAAACCTAAGCAGCTGTCAGTTTTCCTTATCTAACTTAATCTAACTGAAATACATATCTAATCCAACCTACCATGTATCCGCTATTTAACCTAACCGAAGTTATGACGTTAACTTCAAACCAAACTTGAGTAACTATTATTTTACTTGACTTAAGTAGCTACCATTTAACCTAACTTAAGTAGTTGACATATAATTAGAAGTTACGATGATAATAAATTAAAATTGAATGTCCCCGTAATAACGGTCAAAACCATCGTGATGAATGTCATATATTGAAGTCAGGTTATATGACAAAATGTAAGTCTAAAATTAAACCATTTCAAAAATAATTATCTTGTGGTGGAGGCGGTTACTTTGTGATACATTGTAAATATTGAAATATTTCAAAAATAATTGGTACCCTGTAACACATATACTTTTCGAATTTGCAATAAAATTAAATATACGTAAATTATTCGAGTAGAAAACACGAATAAGTATATTGAAATAATAATTAGTTTAATCAGAATAACACACCTAGGTAGGAAACTCAGGTTAGTAGACATTATAATGTAGAACGTTATTTTGATGTCAACTAGCGTCAATCTGCTATCTAGGACACTTAACAGTTTTGTTTTCTTTCGAAATTGTGCCAAAAAAATAAATACAAAATACACTAGCATTTGCAGTGAAAGCCCGCTAAAATACTCATGCTCTTGAAAATAATAAAAGTCCAATATAAAGTAGTAGAGAAGAAGTGAGTGTGCTTTCGAGTAGTAACAAAAATGTTTTCTTTAAAACATGCACGATTTAGTATAATTACCATATTGTTCCTAAATTGATTATCTAAAAAGTGAGTGGCCACATGAGCGGGCAATAAATTAAATAAAATCCTCTTGTTCGAGTGTTGAAGTGCGTCCATTTCCCGCTTCTCCTCGTTCGCTTGAATTTGCCACAGGAAATCCAACCTGGCTGTCCACTCGACTTGCCTTCCGTGTAATAACACCGCTAGTACGAACATTATTACTTGAACTATGCTTATTACGTGAATTGGAATTATTGAGCTAGAATAAAATACAATACTTTATGGTAGTGTTGAATGACGAATCATACAGAAGTGCAACTCAATGTAGTTTCCGCGTTATGGTAAATTCATGCCGACTGTGCGGCGGCATCTGTGGATCCGACGATGAAAACAAAGCGATATAATACCATAAACATTGACAGATAGAATTAAATTAAAGTAGAGGGCGCTTTTTAATGGAACAATAATATGGAATTGTAGATTGGGTTGCATACGTTTATCGTCACCAAAATATACCATTCAGTTGCACTTCTATTTATTCGTCATTCAACGATGGCAGTTTCATGTTTTACGTATTTTTTGTCTTTGTAATTTCTCTAGGATTAACATGTTTTGTAGAATGTCACATTTTCAAGATACTTAAATTGTTACTTACTTTACTCGTAAGTCGTAACACATGAATAAATCGATGTGCGATAATTCGATCAGTAGAATATAAACTGTGGCCATTATTATAAGTAAGGAGGTTTTTAACAGGATTGGGAGTCTTAAGAAAACGGCTACAGCGAGGTAACCTAGAGTACATGAGAGGATTATGTATTGAGGAAGAGGGCAGGCTCTGTGATCTCTTTCCAGTGTCCCTCCATCTAAGGTAATATTTGTTGTCGAATGTACTATACATGGAATATCTGATCTACACGTAAACTGCAAAAAAGAAGAAACACCAAAATTACATGTTAAGCATGCTATGAAAATTAATAGTTGAATCATCATCATTAAACTATTCTGTAATATTTTTTCGTGATTATCATTCAATGCTAATAAAATATGTAAAAATACAAAAAGTCTTAGTTACTTACCACGTTGACTTGTGCTACCGTATAAATTAGTACGATCGTAAAAACTGTAATGGCTAAACGTAGGACAAAACTCTGTGAAATGTCCCACAAGATCCACCTCAATCTGACGGCGAGGAGAAGCATTAAAACGACTGATATCCAAACGAAGGCGGTTAAAAATAGTAGTAATAAAATTATCGTTCGAGGTAAAACGGCTGCTTGCAGGGCACCCAGGAGGACTAGAAGAGCTAGGGAACAGGCCAATGAGGAACTATAACCCACATCAAGATCATCATGATACTGAAAAGTGAAAATGTGTTAACAATAAGGTATAAGATTTGATAAAGGACACTTGAATTATATCAGATGATTAAAAGTGGATTAAAGGATATAAAAAGGGAGGTGTATCTGGACGATGACTTAATGAAAGACGAAAGGAAAATACAGATGAAGATAAGAAAGAGGGTAAAGGAAGAGAGAAGTACAGGAAAACAAGCACAAATATTCTACCAAAAGATGCGTGTAGAAAATTAATTATGGTACTATAACATGCTGGAAAGGTCGACACCCGGATACATAGTGCTGCAGGAAACGAATAGAGAGAAACTAGAGTGTGAGGAAATGGTGAGAATGGCTAGGTATGAGATGAAGTTATGGGATCTGGAGGAAGAGAGATTGGTGAAGGCGGTGTGGGTGGCTTGCGTGAATGGGAGAGAGGGTAGATGGAGGAGCGAGAGAAGGAGAATGTATGAGAGGATAGGTTTGTCGGAGACGAAGGTGATGGAATGGCTGGGGAATGGGGTAAAGGTGGATGCGTGGGTGAAAGAGAAGGGGAAGGAGGTGGAAGTACAGGAAAGACAGGGGTGTATAGAGAGGAGTGAATACAACGATAAGTACGGGAGGTGGCAGGTGCATAGGAGAATGCCGAGGTATTTGGTGGAGGGGGGATGGAGTAGAGAGGAAATGGTGGTGCTGGAGGGGGGCGAGGTGTGGGCCAGGGGAAAGAGGAAGGAAGGTGTGGATGGGAGAAGAGTATGGGAGGTGTGTAATTTGTGAGCGGGGGAGGGATACGTGGAGTCATTTGGCGGAGGAGTGCAAGGGGGTGAAGGAGGAATGGGTGGGAATAAGAGGGAATAGAAGAGTGACGGAATGGTTGAGAGAAGATGGGGCCGGGGTAAGGATGCTGGTGAAGTTGGGGGAAGAGAGGGAAAGCAGGAGAAAGAGAAGGGGCAGCGATTAGTGTACATATCATGTAGTACAATGCCAATAAAGGTGGGGGTAGAGGAATGGGAAAAGTTAAAGGATAAAATGCCAAATGGTTTTAGATAGGATTGTCTAGGGGCGACACTGGAAAAGACAAGGGAAAGGGCAAACGGAGAATATATCATCGGAATTCGTAATGATTTTGAGGACATGAAACAAACTTGGGGAAGAGAGGTAGTAGATGAGATCGTAAGCCAAACCTTTAGTAGGCAAAACCAGAAATGGAGGATAATAACTGTCTACAATCAGCAAAGAGGGAAGAAAATTATGGATTGTATAGCTGGATGCTACAAGAGGCAGAGGATTCAGGGAATGTAATTATAGGGAATGTAAGGATAGGAGGTTTGGAGACTCAACGATTAAACGAAGAGGAAAAGGCGACCAAAACGAGGAAATCCTAGGATAAGACAGTAACTAAAAAAGGAGTGCAGTGGATAGACTGGGCTGATGGACAAGGGTTAGAAGTTTTGAATGGGTGTACAGATGGTGATTGGGAGGGGGGAATAACTTATGTGGAACCAAGGGGAAAATCGGTGATTGACTATTTTTTGGTTGGGAAAGAGGTCAGTGTCCAGATAAACAGTTTTAAAGTAGAAAATTGGAGTGGATCAGATCACTTTCCAGTGTCAGTAGTGGTAGGGGATAAGCAGAAAAAACAGATTTGGAGGAAAGAGAAGGGTGGCGTTAGTCAAATAACGCGAAAAATAATTTCAGGGAAAACATAAAGGAAGTGTGTTTTGAAGCGGTACAATCTTTAGAGCGGTTGAGGAAAGGGGTTAAGCAGGCGATGACTAGACAAAAAGTGTGGATAGGGCAACAAAGCAGAGTCGAGTGGCTCGATCAGGGGTGCATTGATGCTAAGAAAGTGCTACGGAGAGCAATAAGAGCGTGTAGGGAAGGAAGTGGGGGCGAAAAGGAGATGCGAGCGGCAAAGACTGAGGTTGACGAAACATGCAAAGGAAGTAAGGACAAGTACACGAAGGAGGAGTTGGAGGAAGTTGGAAAGATAAGAGATGAAAAACAGCTGTGGACATACATACAGAAAAGTACACCAAATAAAAAAAAAACAAAAGGAGGTAGCATTCCAATTGACCACGAGGAGCTGATTGGAATGGAAAACAGTGAAAGAAGAATTTTAGATAAGAGGGGGTGGTTTAGTGGCGCAGAGGACTTTAGTGAGGAAGAGTTGGGTGTTGAGTATGGTTAAAGGGGGAAAAGCAGCAGGGCCGGACAGTATAAAGGCAGAGGCTTGGATGTTGTGCAGCGTTGAGGGAAAAAGAAAAATGTTAGGTATACTGAATTCACAGCATTTGGAGAGGGGAAGTGGAGTTTCCAAAAGAGTGGAGGGAGGGAGTTGTGGTAGCAACTACAGAGAAATCACACCGATGGACAGTCAATATAAGATCGTGATGGTGATGGTGACAGAGAGGCTGGAGAGGGAAGTAGACCAAAAATGTATACTACCAGAGGTCCAAGCAGGGTTTAGGAAAGGGCGACCAACGTTGGAGCAAATAGTTACATTGAACTGGCTTATTGAGAGAAAGAGTTGTTAAAAAGAGGAAAAGTATACCTGTTGTTTGTGGACTTGAAAGCGGCGTATAATTCGGTAGAGAGAAGGCTGTTAATTGGATGTTTCAAAGGAATGGGTGTATCAGAGCAAATTGTGAATTGGGTGAATGAAGTACATAGAGAAACATGGTGTAAGGTTAGAGTGGATGAGGTAGTGTCTGAATGTTTTAAAGTAGACCGAAGAGTGAGGCAGGGGTGTCCACTTAGCCCACTACTATTGAATCTGTAAGTAGCCGATTTGCAGAGAGTGTTAGAGTTAGGGCAGGTGGGAGGAATAGTAGTTAAGACGCATTTGAGCAAAATATTTGGAGCCTAGCGTATGCTGATGATGTGGTTGTGACAGCAAGGACTATGAGGGAACTAAAGGAAATGAAAGAGAGGCTTGAGTATTTTATGAAAAGAAGACTGACGGTGAATGTTAAGAAGATAAAGTGGATGGTATGTAAGAATAGGGGTGGTAGAAGGAAGGTAGAGGAGCTTGAATGGATGGGAGAGAATGTGGAACGGGTGAAAGAATTTAGAAAATAGCGCGGGGAACATCTGGAAGTAGAATTTAGTGAGAGGGGAAGTTGAGCTGCAGGTTCGGCAGGAGAATATATAAAAAAGCACTTACAATCCCAACTATCAAAATATTAAATGAGAAGGATGTGCGTTAACTAGCTCGGTACAGATGTATGAATAAAGAAAAAGCAAGAAAGGTATGGGTGGGAGAAGAATATGTGAAGTGTTTTTTTTGTGGAACGGAGAAAGATGAATGGGAGCACTGGATTAATGTGTATGCAGGGGTACAAATAAAAGGAAGTATAAAAGGTAGTACAAGTGAACAGGGTTTGTGTGAGAGCGGAGGAGGTAAAGAGGTTGTGAAAGAGCTAAGGAGAAAAAGACTAGAGAGATGTAGCTAGCTGCTGAGCGTGGTGTACGTTGAAGGAAGAGATGTTTATATAGTTACATTTTTGTGTGTCGTTCGATCTTTTGCTTTTGTTTTTGTATGTTTGTATAATTTTAATGTAGGATACGAATGAGAATTATGTTTGAATTTATATAATAGTATGAATCATTTTTTTATTGTGCCAATAAAGGTTAATTTCTTCTAATAGATGATTGAACAATGAATATAAATTTGCATTATATTATGCTTAGAATATGTTAAGCAAATTATGATCCTATCTGACTAAAATAGAAAGTAAACCATTTTGTAGTTCACAATGACGAATCTAATTGTCAAACAAACAGTATTTCACAGCACAAGATCGGGAGCAGACTGATGAAGACCTTGAAGTCCGAAACGCGTCAATGGGTATCCGGTGCCGGAATACCGAACACAAATTCGATTGATATGTAATTAATAATATCTAATATGTAAGACTTATCTATTATATAATTACCTGATTTTCTTTTGAACTGTCCTTGAAACACAACGTGATCAAATTCACATGCGTCGATTTCTCCCTGTCGACGCTCCGAGCTTCGATCGCCTGCGCCAAGTATTTGTTCACCCTGTTAGAGGGCTGATGGTAGACACTAGAGTGCCTCTTTTTAAACGGCCTCTTGAATTTCTCTGTCACTTTATTCTAAACACAATCAATCACAAGATATAACACACATTGACGGTTCTTTTTCATAAAAAGAAAAGAAAGATAAAATAACTAGAAATATGTGCTGTTGCAAAATTTAAATTAAAATAATCTTCATATAAAAAACCTTAAGTTGTAAAAAAATATATATCTGTGCTTAAATAGTTTAACCTATTTTATAATTAGGCTATTTCCCAAGCTCGAACAAGCATACAATGATTTCGAAACATTTCTAGAACTGGCTCTATTCTATTTGAACTTCAAGCGAATGCGGTTTGTTTTTTAAACACTAGTGTTGAGGTGTAAATATTGTCTCTTTAAAGATAAACATCATTAAGTTTAGAATTTATTACGAACTTAATGAGTTTTACCTTTAAAAAGAATTAAGTAATCATATATTTATTTCTACGTTATTATAGCGCAGCAGATTTTGTTCATACAAATTCTTCATTTTAAATAGCAAATTCTTTGCTACCAAAATAGAATAGCTCAATTTCAGCACCATATTATTAGTTTGAGCAAATTTGATATCTTAACCAACTTATCTATTTTTTTCAGAAATATTTAGTGTTTGAGAAGGACATGAGATGCAGCACGATTTGTATTTTTTACGAATATGTTAGTGCACTTCTTAGAAAAAAGTATTATTAAGATAAGTTATTAGATAGATTCTATACTTACTTAATGAAGTCTTTTAACCGTCTATTATTTAATCTTAACGAAGTTGACAGTTTTAGTTATTATTTCTGTACTAATTAGAGAATTTTGAAACATTCTATTACTATCACTCGATACGGCAGATAATTATTAATAATTTTTGCACGATCGACGCTTTTTTAATACATACCATATCTATTTCCAGGACGGTAAGTTGTGTTTACTAAGTTGCTATAAACAACAAATCGGTAAATGAAACTTAGTATTTATGGCAACTGATGAAAACAACTTAATTAGAATTAAAAGGAGTTACATTTCAGTGATCAAATTTGACAAAACGTCAGTGAAATATTCATAATAATTGCGAAGAAATGTTGTCCCTTTTTTCCGATCGTACAAAAAAACGTCTTAAGCTTCTCGAATAGTAAGTACAATTCCGGTCCTTCTCCTCCAAACAATTGTCTTCGATCGGTATTAAATCCTTGCTGTTCTCGAAACTTAGTATACTATACCGGGTGTTTGATTAAGGGTGGCCATCGGCTGTATCTCAGAAACTATGCATCGTAGCATATTGCGGTAAAAAATTTCCTAGTAAAAGTGGCCTTGAAAAATTACTGGAAATATTTTTATAAGTTCCTAGCTTTGCCGCTAGATGGCGCAATCTCTTTTTTATTTTTTTTATCAAATAAATACTAAATTAAGTCATGTCGTAAATTTAAAAATTTTGAGCTTTGCAATATGTTACTCAATTTCAACTATTTTTCTCGTTTCGTTTGCTTTTACATAAGACGCAGGGGAAAATGGAAAAGTCTACTCATTTAAATGGCTGTAACCTTAGTTAGGTTCAACTGAATTTAATAAACTTAGGCTCATTTGATTAATAATTGAATGCACTTTAAAATCTTATTCACTCTGATTCACTTACGCCAGAATTGCTTATTTTTCGATTTTCTTAAAATTTTCAAATTATAAGGTACACTTTAGTTACGTTAGTTAATTAAAGTAAAAAATACTGTAAAATATAGCGAAAAAAGCAAATGTTTGTTTTTTTTTTATTTTCTGTTATTGCTCATTTATTTTCAGAGGAAATCGAGTTTAATGTGCATGTTTTTAAGGCACTTTCTTAATAGGAATCTTAAAGTGTACTCAGATTTTCGAAAATTGTTATTATATTTGAGTTACAACTATAGCGCGTTAACTAAGTAGAATAATCAAATGTTTTTTTTATGGGGTTTAGTGCAATTTTAGCTTAGTTGTATTTCATCCCATTGATCCAAATTTCTATCTCTATTAATAACGGAGATCCCCTTATGTGGACACCCTGTATACTCCTGAATAACCAATTAACTTATGCATTAATTTTGACATATCGTAGTCTTCGTAGTTATTTCAATATTTTTCACAATTATTAATTTACTCACATCTTTGATTAATCAAATATAAAAATTTTCACAAAGATCATTATTTCACCTTTTAAAACACAAAACAAGAATACAACGTTGGTTAACCCAGCAGCCTAACCTCTGTTAAGATAGCAGTGCCAAATGGGCAGAATGCACTGTAACCTATACTAGAATTAAGGGCTAATTAAGGGCTATTTTAGTGCCCTATTGTCGATTTTAGTGCTCCACCCTTAAGGGTGCAAATCGCAACATTGCCACCTTAACATTAAGCTGGCAAGGCAAACTTACAAATCAGGAATTAAAAAACATTTTCTGTACGACATAATTAAGGGCTAATTAAGTGCCCTATAAGCAATTTTAGTGCTCCACCCTGTACTTAGAAAAAAAATATTTTCTACTACAATTTCACTTTTCTCGAAAATGGATGAGCAGACTGCAACAAAACTATAGAATAATTTAGAGCTCCTTGCTTACTAATTAAGTGCCCCATTAGCGATTTTAGTGCTCCACCCTGTACTTGGAAAAAAAATATTTTCTACCCCAATTTCAGTTTCCTCGAAAATGAACGAGCAGACTGCAACGAAACTATAGAATAATTTAGAGCTCCTTGTCTACTAATTAAGTGCCCCATTGGTGATTTTAGTGCTCCACCCTGTACTTTGAAAAAAAATATTTTCTACCCCAATTTCACTTATCTCGAGAATGAACGAGCAGACTGCAACGAAACTATATAATAATTTAGAGCTCCTTGCCTACTAATTAAGCGCCCCAATGGTGATTTAAGTGCTCCCCCTGTACTTAGCAAAAAAATATTTTCTACCCCAATTTCAGTTTTCTCGAAAATGGACGAGCAGACTGCAACGAAACTATAGAATAATTGAGAGCTCCTTGCCTACTAATAAAGTGCCCCATTGGTGATTTAAGTGCTCCCCCTGTACTTAGCAAAAAAATATTTTCTACCCCAATTTCAGTTTTCTCGAAAATGGACGAGCAGACTGCAATGAAACTATAGAATAATTTAGAGCTCCTTGCCTACTAATTAAGTGCCCCATTGGTGATTTTAGTGTTCCACCCTGTACTTAGCAAAAAAATATTTTCTACCCCAATTTCAGTTTTCTCGAAAATGGACGAGCAGACTGCAACGAAACTATAGAATAATTTAGAGCTCCTTGCCTACTAATTAAGTGCCCCATTGGTGATTTTAGTGTTCCACCCTGTACTTAGCAAAAAAATATTTTCTACCCCAATTTCAGTTTTCTCGAAAATGGACGAGCAGACTGCAACGAAACTATAGAATAATTTAGAGCTCCTTGCCTACTAATTAAGTGCCCCATTGGTGATTTAAGTGCTCCCCCTGTACTTAAAAAAAAAATATTTTCTTCTCCAATTTCACTTTTCTCGAAAATGGACGAGCAGACTGCAACAAAACTATAGAATAATTTAGAGCTCCTTGCCTACTAATTAAACGCCCCATTGGTGATTTTAGTGCTCCACCCTGTATTTAGAAAAAAAATATTTTCTTCTCCAATTTCACATTTCTCGAAAATGGACGAGCAGACTGCAACAAAACTATAGAATAATTTAGAGCTCCTTGCCTACTAATTAAACGCCCCATTGGTGATTTTAGTGCTCCACCCTGTACTTAGAAAAAAAATATTTTCTACCCCAATTTCAGTTTTCTCGAAAATGGATAAGCAGACTGCAACGAAACTATAGAA
Source organism: Philonthus cognatus (assembly GCA_932526585.2). Taxonomy (NCBI): domain Eukaryota; kingdom Metazoa; phylum Arthropoda; class Insecta; order Coleoptera; family Staphylinidae; genus Philonthus; species Philonthus cognatus. The sequence continues at coordinate 76,187,964 of OW052241.1, forward strand.
TAATTTAGAGCTCCTTGCCTAATAATTAAGTGCCCCATTGTTGATTTTAGTGCTCCACCCTGTACTTATAAAAAAAATATTTTCTACTACAATTTCACTTTTCTCGAAAATGGATGAGCAGACTGCCACGAAACTATAGAATATTTTAGAGCTCCTTGCCTACTAATTAAGTGCCCCATTGGTGATTTTAGTGCTCCACCCTGTACTTAGAAAAAAAATATTTTCTACCCCAATTTCAGTTTTCTCGAAAATGGATAAGCAGACTGCAACGAAACTATAGAATAATTTAGAGCTCCTTGCCTAATAATTAAGTGCCCCATTGTTGATTCTAGTGCTCCACCCTGTACTTATAAAAAAAATATTTTCTACTACAATTTCACTTTTCTCGAAAATGGATGAGCAGACTGCCACCAAACTATAGAATAATTTAGAGCTCCTTGCCTACTAATTTAGTGCCCCATTGGTGATTTTAGTGCTCCACCCTGTACTTAGAAAAAAAATATTTTCTTCTCCAATTTCACTTTTCTCGAAAATGGACGAGCAGACTGCAACAAAACTATAGAATAATTTAGAGCTCCTTGCCTACTAATTAAGTGCCCCATTGGTGATTTTAGTGCTCCACCCTGTACTTAGAAAAAAAATATTTTCTTCTCCAATTTCACATTTGTCGAAAATGGACGAGCAGACTGCAACAAAACTATAGAATAATTTAGAGCTCCTTGCCTACTAATTAAGTGCCCCATTGGTGATTTTAGTGCTCCACCCTGTACTTAGAAAAAAAATATTTTCTTCTCCAATTTCACTTTTCTCGAAAATGGACGAGCAGACTGCAACAAAACTATAGAATAAATTAGAGCTCCTTGCCTACTAATTAAACGCCCTATTGGTGATTTTAGTGCTCCACCCTGTACTTAGAAAAAAAATATTTTCTACCCCAATTTCAGTTTTCTCGAAAATGGATAAGCAGACTGCAACGAAACTATAGAATAATTTAGAGCTCCTTGCCTAATAATTAGGTGCCCCATTGTTGATTTTAGTGCTCCACCCTGTACTTATAAAAAAAATATTTTCTACTACAATTTCACTTTTCTCGAAAACGGATGAGCAGACTGCCACAAAACTATAGAATAATTTAGAGCTCCTTGCCTACTAATTTAGTGCCCCATTGGTGATTTTAGTGCTCCACCCTGTACTTAGAAAAAAAATATTTTCTACCCCAATTTCAGTTTTCTCGAAAATGGATAAGCAGACTGCAACGAAACTATAAAATAATTTAGAGCTCCTTGCCTACTAATTAAGTGCCCCATTGTTGATTTTATTGCTCCACCCTGTACTTAGAAAAAAAATATTTTCTACCCCAATTTCAGTTTTCTCGAAAATGGATGAGCAGACTGCCACGAAACTATAGAATAATTTAGAGCTTCTTGCCTACTAATTAAGTGCCTAATTGGTGATTTTAGTGCTCCACCCTGTACTTAGAAAAAAAATATTTTCTTCTCCAATTTCACTTTTCTCGAAAATGGACGAGCAGACTGCAACAGAACTATAGAATAATTTAGAGCTCCTTGCCTACTAATTAAGTGCCCCAATGGTGATTTTAGTGCTCCACCCTGTACTTAGAAAAAATATCTACCCCAATTTCAGTTTTCTCGAATATGGATGAGCAGACTGCAACGAAACTATAGAATAATTTAAAGCTCCTTTCCTACTAATTAAGTGCCCCATTGGTGATTTAAGTTCTCCCCCTGTACTTAGCAAAAAAATATTTTCTACCCCAATTTCAGTTTTCTCGAAAATGGACGAGCAGACTGCAACGAAACTATAGAATAATTTAGAGCTCCTTGCCTACTAATTAAGTGCCCCATTGGTGATTTTAGTGCTCCACCCTGTACTTAGAAAAAAAATATTTTCTACCCCAATTTCAGTATTCTCGAAAATGGATGAGCAGACTGCAACAAAACTATAGAGTAATTTAGAGCTCCTTGCCTACTAATTTAATGCCCCATTGGTGACTTTAGTGCTCCACCCTGTACTTAGAAAAAAAATATTTTCTTCTCCAATTTCACTTTCCTCGAAAATGGACGAGCAGACTGCAACAAAACTATAGAATAATTTAGAGCTCCTTGCCTACTAATTAAACGCCCCATTGGTGATTTTAGTGCTCCACCCTGTACTTAGAAAAAAAATATATTCTACCCCAATTTCAGTTTTCTCGAAAATGGATAAGCAGACTGCAACGAAACTATAGAATAATTTAGAGCTCCTTGCCTAATAATTAAGTGTCCCATTGTTGATTTTAGTGCTCCACCCTGTACTTATAAAAAAAAATATTATCTACTACAATTTCACTTTTCTCGAAAATGGATGAGCAGACTGCAACGAAACTATGGAATAATTTAGAGCTCCTTGCCTACTAATTAAGTGCCCCATTTTTGATTTTAGTGCTCCACCCTGTACTTAGAAAAAAAATATTTTCTACCCTAATTTCAGTTTTCTCGAAAATGGATGAGCAGACTGCCACGAAACTATAGAATAATTTAGAGCTTCTTGCCTACTAATTAAGTGCCCCATTGGTGATTTTAGTGCTCCACTCTGTACTTAGAAAAAAAATATTTTCTTCTCCAATTTCACTTTTCTCGAAAATGGAGGAGCAGACTGCAACAGAACTATAGAATAATTTAGAGCTCCTTGCCTACTAATTAAGTGCCCCAATGGTGATTTTAGTGCTCCACCCTGTACTTAGAAAAAATATCTACCCCAATTTCAGTTTTCTCGAACATGGATGAGCAGACTGCAACGAAACTATAGAATAATTTAAAGCTCCTTGCCTACTAATTAAGTGCCCCATTGGTGATTTAAGTGCTCCACCCTGTACTTAGAAAAAAAATATTTTCTACCCCAATTTCAGTATTCTCGAAAATGGATGAGCAGACTGGAACAAAACTATAGAATAATTTAGAGCTCCTTGCCTACTAATTAAGTGCCCCATTGGTGATTTTAGTGCTCCATCCTGTACTTAGAAAAAAAATATTTTCTACCCCAATTTCAGTTTTCTCGAAAATGGATGAGCAGACTGCAACGAAACTATAGAATAATTTAGAGCTCCTTGCCTACTAATTAAGTGCTTCATTGTTGATTTTAGTGCTCCACCCTGTACTTAAAAAAAAAATATTTTCTACCCCAATTTCAGTTTTTGCGAAAATGGATGAGCAGAGTGCCACGAAACTATAGAATAATTTAGAGCTCCTTGCCTACTAATTAAGTGCCTCATTGGTGATTTTAGTGCTCCACCCTGTACTTAGAAAAAAAAATATTTTCTTCTCCAATTTCACTTTTCTCGAAAATTGACGAGCAGACTGCAACAAAACTATAGAATAATTTAGAACTCCTTGCCTACTAATTAAGTGCCCCATTGGTGATTTTAGTGCTCCACCCTATACTTAAAACAAAAATATTTTCTAACCCAATTTCAGTTTTCTCGAAAATGGACGAGTAGACTGCAACGAAACTATAGAATAATTTAGAACTCCTTGCCTACTAATTTATTTCCCCATTGGTGATTTTAGTGCTCCACCCTGTACTTAGAAAAAAAATATTTTCTACCCCAATTTCAGTTTTCTCGAAAATGGACGAGCAGACTGCAACGAAACTATAGAATAATTTAGAGCTCCTTGCCTACTAATTAAGTGCTCCATTGGTGATTTTAGTGCTCCACCCTGTACTTAGAAAAAAAATATTTTCTACCCCAATTTCAGTTTTCTCGAAAATGGACGAGCAGACTGCAACGAAACTATAGAATAATTTAGTGCTCCTTGCCTACTAATTAAGTGCCCCATTGGTGATTTTAGTGCTCAACCCTGTACTTAGAAAAAAAATATTTTCTACCCCAATTTCAGTTTTCTCGAAAATGGACGAGCAGACTGCAACGAAACTATAGAATAGTTTAGAGCTCCTTGCCTACTAATTAAGTGCTCCATTGGTGATTTTAGTGCTTCACCCTGTACTTAGCAAAAAAATATTTTCTACCCCAATTTCACTTTTCTCGAAAATGGACGAGCAGACTGCAACGAAACTAAAGAATTACTTAGACCTATTTACCTACTAATTAAATGCCTCATTAGTGATTTTAGTGCTCCACCCTGTACTTAGAAAAAAAAATTTTCTTCTCCAATTTCAGTTTTCTCGAAAATGGACAAGCAGACTGCAACGAAGCTATCGAATAATTTAGAGCTCCTTGCCTACTAATTAAGTGCTTCATAGGTGATTTTAGTGCTCCACCCTATACTTAGAAAAAAAAAATGTTCTACCCCAATTTCAGTTTTCTCGAAAATGGACGACCAGACTGCAATGAAACTATAGAATAATTTAGAGCTCCTTGCCTACTAATTAAGTGCTCCATTGGTGATTTTAGTGCTCCACCCTGTACTTGGAAAGAAAATATTTTCTACCCCAATTTCACTTTTCTAGAAAATGGACGAGCAGACTGCAACGAAACTATAGAATAATTTAGAGCTCTTTACCTACTAATTAAGTGCCTCATTGGTGATTTTAGTGCTCAACCCTGTACTTAGAAAAAAAATATTTTCCACCCCAATTTTAGTTTTCTCGAAAATGGACGAGCAGACTGCAACGAAACTATAGAATAATTTAGAGCTCCTTGCCTACTAATTAAGTGCCCCATTGGTGATTTTAGTGCTCTACCCTGTACTTAGAAAAAAAATAACTAAAGAATTACTTAGAGCTATTTACCTACTAATTAAATGCCCCATTAGTGATTTTAGTGCTCCACCCTGTACTTAAAAAAAAAAAATTTTCTTCTCCGATTTCAGTTTTCTCGAAAATGGACAAGCAGACTGCAACGAAACCACTGAATAATTTAGAGCTCCTTGCCTACTAATTAAGTGCCTTATTGGTGATTTTAGTGCTCCACCCTGTACTTAGAAAAAAAATATTTTCTACCCTAATTTCAGTTTTCTCGAAAATGGACGAGCAGACTGCAACGAAACCAGAGAATTATTTAGAGCTATTTACCTACTAATTAAGTGCTTTATTGGCGATGTTAGTGTTAATGGTTTAAATAAAATCTCTGTATACCTATCTTCTCTTATTTTTCTTACAAATTAAAGAAGATAGGGTATGCCAGTGTAAATCAATGCAGAATTGTATTCCGCCTAAGAATATGTAATAATCTACAGGGTGTTTATTTGAAAAGAATCGAGATTAAAAGTTGACTAAATATAGTAGTATATAGTAGTATAGTAGTATATTTTGAACATTTTTTATATCATTTTTAAGAAAATAAACAATTATTGGGCTCTTTCGGGAGTTGGCATTTCAGAGGCAACTTTACATCAATATTCAAAATGCAATGTTTGATGTTTTGTCAAATTTATTTTCAGAACTACTGAAATATATAGAACACAGCACTCTTATGAAAATTACACATAGTTTTTTAACATACAGCAGAAACAGTCCATATACTTTTAATGTGTTTCGGCGGGACACTCTGTATAATAATAGTTCATGTAATTGTTAATTATCTCTATAAATTTAAACTGGGATCATTATGGGTTCAAAGTACGTAAGATCGACGAGATCTTAATTAATGATATTATTTAACATGTATGAACAGACAGGGTGAGTTTTCTTCAGGTTCTCAATTGGGATTTCAGGGTGGAGCACTAAAATCACCAATGGGGCACTTAATTAGTAGGCAAGGAGGTCTAAATTATTCTATAGTTTCGTTGCGTCTGCTCGTCCATTTTCGAGAAAACTGAAATTGGGGTAGAAAATATTTTTTTTCTAAGTACAGGGTGGAGCACTAAAATCACCAATGGGTCACTTAATTAGTTGGCAAGGAGCTTTAAATTATTCTATAGTTTCGTTGCAGTCTGCTCGTTCATTTTCTATAAAAGTGAAATTGGGGTAGAAAATATTTTTTTTCTAAGTACAGGGTGGAGCACTAAAATCACCAATGAAGCACTTAATTAGTAGGCAAGGAGCTCTAAATTATTCTATAGTTTCGTTGCAGTCTGCTCGTCCATTTTCAAGAAAACTGAAATTGGGGTAGAAATTTTTTTTTTCTAAGTATAGGGTGGAGCAATAAAATCACCAATGGGGCACTAAATTAGTAGGCAAGGAGTTCTAAATTATTCTATAGTTTCGTTGCAGTCTGCTCGTCCATTTTCGAGAAAACTGAAATTGGGGTAGAAAATATTTTTTTTCTAAGTACAGGGTGGAGCACTAAAATCACCAATGGGGCACTAAATTAGTAGGCAAGGAGTTCTAAATTATTCTCTAGTTTCGTTGCAGTCTGCTCGTCCATTTTCGAGAAAACTGAAATTGTGGTAGAAAATATTTTTTTTCTAAGTACAGGGTGGAGCACTAAAATCACCAATGGGGCACTTAATTAGTAGGCAAGGAGTTCTAAATTAATCTATAGTTTTGTTGCAGTCTGCTCGTCCATTTTCGAGAAAAGTGAAATTGGATAAGAAAATATTTTTTTCTAAGTACAGGGTGGAGCACTAAAATCACCAATGGGGCACCTAATTAGTAGGCAAGGAGCTCTAAATTATTCTATAGTTTCGTTGCAGTCTGCTCGTCTATTTTCGAGAAAAGTGAATTTGGGGTAGAAAATATATTTTTTTCTAAGTACAGGGTGGAGCACTAAAATCACTAATGGGGCACGTAATTAGTAGGCAAGGAGCTCTAAATTATTCTATAGTTTCGTTGCAGTCTGCTCGTCCATTTTCAAGAAAACTGAAATTGGAGAAGAAAATATTTTTTTTCTAAGTACAGGATGGAGCACTAAAATCACGAATGGGGCATTTAATTAGTAGGTAAATAGCTCTAAATAATTCTCTAGTTTTGTTGCAGTCTACCCGTCCATTTTTGAGAAAACTGAAATTGGGGTAGAAAATATTTTTTTTTCTAAGTACAGGGTGGAGTACTAAAATCACCAATGGGGCACTTAATTAGTAGGCAAGGAGCTCTAAATTATTCTATAGTTTTGTTGCAGTCTGCTCATCCATTTTCGAGAATACTGAAATTGGGGTAGAAAATATTTTTTTTCTAAGTACAGGGTGGAGCACTAAAATCACCAATGGGGCACTTAATTAGTAGGCAAGGAGCTCTAAATTATTCTATAGTTTCGTTGCAGTCTGCTCGTCCATTTTCAAGAAAACTGAAATTGGAGAAGAAAATATTTCTTTTCTAAGTACAGGGTGGAGCACTAAAATCACTAATGGGGCACTTAATTAGTAGGCAAGGAGCTCTAAATTATTCTTTAGTTTCGTTGCAGTCAGCTTGTCCATTTTTGAGAAAACTGAAATTGGGGTAGAAAATATTTTTTTTCTAAGTACAGGGTGGAGCACTAAAATCACCAATGGGGCACTTAATTAGTAGGCAAGGAGCTCTAAATTACTCTATAGTTTTGTTGCAGTCTGCTCATCCATTTTCGAGAATACTGAAATTGGGGTAGAAAATATTTTTTTTCTAAGTACAGGGTGGAGCACTAAAATCACCAATGGGGCACTTAATTAGTAGGCAAGGAGCTCTAAATTATTCTATAGTTTCGTTGCAGTCTGCTTGTCCATTTTCGAGAAAACTGAAATTGGGGTAGAAAATATTTTTTTGCTAAGTACAGGGTGGAGCACTTAAATCACCAATGGGGCACTTGATTAGTAGGCAAGGAGCTCTAAATTATTCTATAGTTTCGTTGCAGTCTGCTCGTCCATTTTCAAGAAAACTGAAATTGGAGAAGAAAATATTTTTTTTCTAAGTACAGGATGGAGCACTAAAATCACGAATGGGGCATTTAATTAGTAGGTAAATAGCTTTAAATAATTCTCTAGTTTTGTTGCAGTCTGCTCGTCCATTTTCGAGAAAAGTGAAATTGGGGTAGAAAATATTATTTTTCTAAGTACAGGGTGGAGCACTAAAATCACTAATGGGGCACTTAATTAGTAGGCAAGGAGCTCTAAATTATTCTATAGTTTTGTTGCAGTCTGCTCATCCATTTTCGAGAATACTGAAATTGGGGTAGAAAATATTTTTTTTCTAAGTACAGGGTGGAGCACTAAAATCACCAATGGGGCACTTAATTAGTAGGCAAGGAGCTCTAAATTATTCTATAGTTTCGTTGCAGTCTGCTCGTCCATTTTCAAGAAAACTGAAATTGGAGAAGAAAATATTTTTTTTCTAAGTACAGGGTGGAGCACTAAAATCACAAATGGGGCACTTAATTAGTAGGCAAGGAGCTCTAAATTATTCTTTAGTTTCGTTGCAGTCAGCTTGTCCATTTTTGAGAAAACTGAAATTGGGGTAGAAAATATTTTTTTTCTAAGTACAGGGTGGAGCACTAAAATCACCAATGGGGCACTTAATTAGTAGGCAAGGAGCTCTAAATTATTCTATAGTTTTGTTGCAGTCTGCTCATCCATTTTCGAGAATACTGAAATTGGGGTAGAAAATATTTTTTTTCTAAGTACAGGGTGGAGCACTAAAATCACCAATGGGGCACTTAATTAGTAGGCAAGGAGCTCTAAATTATTCTATAGTTTCGTTGCAGTCTGCTTGTCCATTTTCGAGAAAACTGAAATTGGGGTAGAAAATATTTTTTTGCTAAGTACAGGGTGGAGCACTTAAATCACCAATGGGGCACTTGATTAGTAGGCAAGGAGCTCTAAATTATTCTATAGTTTCGTTGCAGTCTGCTCGTCCATTTTCAAGAAAACTGAAATTGGAGAAGAAAATATTTTTTTTCTAAGTACAGGATGGAGCACTAAAATCACGAATGGGGCATTTAATTAGTAGGTAAATAGCTTTAAATAATTCTCTAGTTTTGTTGCAGTCTGCTCGTCCATTTTCGAGAAAAGTGAAATTGGGGTAGAAAATATTATTTTTCTAAGTACAGGGTGGAGCACTAAAATCACTAATGGGGCACTTAATTAGTAGGCAAGGAGCTCTAAATTATTCTTTAGTTTCGTTGCAGTCAGCTTGTCCATTTTTGAGAAAACTGAAATTGGGGTAGAAAATATTTTTTTTCTAAGTACAGGGTGGAGCACTAAAATCACCAATGGGTCACTTAATTAGTTGGCAAGGAGCTCTAAATTATTCTATAGTTTCGTTGCAGTTTGCTCGTCCATTTTCGAGAAAAGTGAAATTGGGGTAGAAAATATTTTTTTTCTAAGTACAGGGTGGAGCACTAAAATCACCAATGAAGCACTTAATTAGTAGGCAAGGAGCTCTAAATTATTCTATAGTTTCGTTGCAGTCTGCTTGTCCATTTTCAAGAAAACTGAAATTGGGGTAGAAAATATTTTTTTTCTAAGTATAGGGTGGAGCACTAAAATTACCAATGGGGCACTAAATTAGTAGGCAAGGAGTTCTAAATTATTCTATAGTTTCGTTGCAGTCTGCTCGTCCATTTTCGAGAAAACTCAAATTGGGGTAGAAAATATTTTTTTTCTAAGTATAGGGTAGAGCACTAAAATCACCAATGGGCACTTAATTAGTAGGTAAGGAGCTCTAAATTATTCTATAGTTTTGTTGCAGTCTGCTCGTCCATTTTCGAGAAAAGTGAAATTGGAGAAGAAAATATTTTTTTTCTAAGTACAGGGTGGAGCACTAAAATCACCAATGGGGCACTTAATTAGTAGGCAAGGAGCTCTAAATTATTCTATAGTTTTGTTGCAGTCTGCTCATCCATTTTCGAGAATACTGAAATCGGGGTAGAAAATATTTTCTTTCTAAGTACAGGGTGGAGCACTAATATCACCAATGGGGCACTTAATTAGTAGGCAAGGAACTCTAAATTATTCTATAGTTTCGTTGCAGTCTGCTCGTCCATTTTCGAGAAAACTGAAATTGGGGTAGAAAATATTTTTTTCTAAGTACAGGGTGGAGCACTGAAATCACTAATGGGGCACTACATTAGTAGGCAAGGAGTTCTAAATTATTCTATAGTTTCGTTGCAGTCTGCTCGTCCATTTTCGAGAAAACTGAAATTGTGGTAGAAAATATTTTTTTTCTAAGTACAGGGTGGAGCACTAAAATCACCAATGGGGCACTTAATTAGTAGGCAAGGAGTTCTAAATTATTCTATAGTTTTGTTGCAGTCTGCTCGTTCATTTTCGAGAAAAGTGAAATTGGATAAGAAAATATTTTTTTTCTAAGTACAGGGTGGAGCACTAAAATCACCAATGGGGCACTTAATTAGTAGGCAAGGAGCTCTAAATTAATCTATAGTGTCGTTGCAGTCTGCTCGTCTATTTTCGAGAAAAGTGAATTTGGGGTAGAAAATATATTTTTTTCTAAGTACAGGGTGGAGCACTAAAATCACTAATGGGGCACTTAATTAGTAGGCAAGGAGCTCTAAATTATTCTATAGTTTCGTTGCAGTCTGCTCGTCCATTTTCGAGAAAACTGAAATTGGGGTAGAAAATATTTTTTTGCTAAGTACAGGGTGGAGCACTTAAATCACCAATGGGGCACTTAATTAGTAGGCAAGGAGCTCTAAATTATTCTATAGTTTCGTTGCAGTCTGCTCGTTCATTCTCGAGATAAGTGAAATTGGGGTAGAAAATATTATTTTTCAAAGTACAGGGTGGAGCACTAAAATCACCAATGGGGCACTTAATTAGTAGACAATGAGCTCTAAATTATTCTATAGTTCATTTTCGAGAAAACTGAAATTGGGGTAGAAAATATTTTTTTTCCAAGTACAGGGTGGAGCACTAAAATCGCTAATGAGGCACTTAATTAGTAAGCAAGGAGCTCTAAATTATTCTATAGTTTTGTTGCAGTCTGCTCGTCCATTTTCGAGAAAAGTGAAATTGTAGTAGAAAATATTTTTTTTCTAAGTACAGGGTGGAGCACTAAAATTGCTTATAGGGCACTTAATTAGCCCTTAATTATGTCGTACAGAAAATGTTTTTAAATTCCTGATTTGTAAGTTTGCCTTGCCAGCTTAATGTTAAGGTGGCTATGTTGCGATTTGCAGCCTTAAGGGTGGAGCACTAAAATCGACAATAGGGCACTAAAATAGCCCTTAATTAGCCCTTAATTCTAGTATAGGTTACAGTGCATTCTGCCCATTTGGCACTGCTATCTTAACAGAGATAGCAGCCTACTAGATTTTATATTATATTTTTACAGTAGGCGTGGTGTAAAATTCCCCCAATCTGTCAATTTTTTTCTATATCTCAGGCTAGGATAAAGATATGGTGATGCGGATTTCACTAGTTTTTACAGTATTTTTTCTTTTGTGTAACTAACATAACCAAAGTATACCTTTCAATTTAAACATTTTAAGTAAATAAAAAAATATGGTAACTGTGTCAAACGCGCACACTGGCGCTTAATATCAAAACTATAGTAAATCAAAGTAAATTGCGCGTTAAAGTGCATTTAATTATCAATAAAAATTGACTAAGTTCATAAAATTTGGTTAAACCTAATTAAAGTTACAGGCATTTAAATTAGTAGACGTTTCTGTTCTCACCTGCGTCTTATACGAAAGCCAAAGAAACGAGAAGATAGTTTAAATTAAGTAAAATTTAGCGTAGATTAAGATTTTTGTGTTTTCACCATAGCTTAATTTGGCATTAATTTGATAAAAACTAGTTTTTATATTTAATGATAGGGATTTCGCCCTCTAGCGGCGAAGCTAGAAACTTACAAAATATTTCCAGCGATTTCTCTTGACCCGTTTTACTGTGCATTTTTTACGGCCACATTCTACGATGCATAGTTTCTGAGATTAAGCCGATGGCCCTCCTTAATCAAACACCCGGTATATTTAAAATTGAACGACACATGATTAATTTAAATATGTGCATGGTCATTCTTTAAATAATTTGCTATTTAAAAATATACGCAATAATAACCTGTGTACCTTAAAGTGTAGGAGTTTTAAAGCACCTTTAAAACTTAATTTTATTGTTAAGTCTAACTTAAATGCAAATATTTTCAGCACATATTAAATAATCGTAAAATAATTCATATAAAAGCGAGAAAAAAATAAAATAAAAATATAAAATTGTTTATAAGTTGACATTTTTACACTGTCCATTTAAAAAAATAAGTTTTTATTATTGGACTATGCATAATTACATAACAATAGCAATCTTTATTATTTAAAAAAACGATACTTTTTTAATTTATTAAAGAGTGATTAATTAAACAATAATAACGATCTTAATCATTTGAAAAAATTTTAGTATTATATCTTTAGATACAGGGAGTTTTTTTTTAAAGATTTAAATTTACTACGCGGGGCTTTCCTAAAATCGAAATTTTACTTTATGCGCCACTCGTATAAAACGTATTGTGAAATGTATGTGTGAACCTCACTTGAAATCAGTGTTTTATACGTATGGCGCATGAAGTAAAACTTCGAGTTTAGAAAAGCCTAGAAAATTTTCACGGGGCTTTTCTAAACTCCAAATTTTACTTCATGCTTAGTCTGGGAGTGGAAAACAGTCGATTAAAGCCTCAAATTGAACTCTTATAAAAAACAATGGATTTCAGAAAAGGTACAGCTTATGCATATGTTTACCTAAAAGAAAAATTCCCTATACGTTTTGTTTATGTATATACAATCTTTATATAAAAGCTTTAAACGAGTGTTTTCCACTCTCAGACTAAGCATGAAGTAAAATTTCGAGTTTAGAAAAGCCCCGCGTAGAAAATTTGTCTAGGGTCGCGCAGCGACTCGAGACAAATTTTCACGGGGCTTTTCTAAACTCGAAATTTTGCTTTATGCGCCACACGTATAAAACACTAAAATATTGTGAACTTTGTATATATATTTGCACCTTACTTGAAATCAGTTTTTTATACGCGTAGTGCATGAAGTAAAATTTCGAGTTTAGAAAAACCCAGAAAAATTTACACGGGGCATTTCTAAACTCGAAATTTTACTTCATGCTTAGTCTGGGACTGGAAAACACTCGATTAAAGCCTCAAATTCAACTCATTTAAAAAACAACGGAATTCGGAAAATTTACAGTTTATGCATATGTTTACCTAAAAGATAAAATCACTGTATATTTTGTTCATGTTTATACAATCTTTATAAAATATAAAATTGGGTAAAAAATCAGTAAAATAATACACTTATATTCATTTTTTGAATCACGACCTAAACAAAGTTTAGCTTAAATCGGGTTTAAATTAATTTGTTCCTAATGTAACTTCAACTAAATTTTAATTAAAACGCATTTAAGCAATTGGTTCGTAACACGATTTTCAAGAAACACAAAGCGATTAAATTGAAAAATAAAGAAAACTTTGTTTCACTGTAACGAATTTAAAATAGTGTTCTTTATTTTTAACTTTAATATCAAATTAAATAGATTGCCTTTGTGATACATATAAATAATATGTCACCTCTTAATATAAAACAAGCTAGTCATAATAAATAAGTAAAAGTTATTTTTTTAGAGGTATTAAACTTCAGTGATGGATACCTGTCCAAACAATGTTAGAATAGGAAGCTGTTAGTGTCAATTTTGTTCAGTAATCTTTGGCAAATTATCATGCCAAAGCTCACAGTCTAGCAACGATTACAAATTGTGAAAATGTGTTTCCAAAATGCACGCTCTGTGCGTCAAACTTATAGAGTACTTCGCCTATTTATTGATTTCTACCGCCAAATAATTTTTAGTGATTTTAGTAAATTGTCGGTTCTGGAGTGAAATTACAACCATTAAAAGTTACTGTCTGATGTGAATTTCATGCTGGAGGCATTTTTTCAAAAATGAAGATAAAGCCAATGTTACCGTCAATGGCGAGCCGTCCTGTTGAAACCATTTAGTTCTCAACAGATTTGTATTGACGTTGGGGATCAAAAAATGTCGAATTGTTGACCTCGCGCAATGATTCGAAATTTTTTGATAACCAACGTTATTGCAAATCTGTTGAGAACTAAATGGTTTCAACAGGACGGCGCAACTTGCCATACCGCTCGTGAAACCCTCACATTGTCGGTAGAGATGTGTTACTGTGTGATGTGGATTTTATGCTAGAGGCATTTTTTAAAAAATCCAATCCAATGTTACCGTCAATGGCGAGCTGTCCTGTTGAAACCATTTAGTTCTCAACAGATTTGCATTGACGTTGGGGTTCAAAAAATTTCGAATCATTGACCTTTAGGAATGATTCGAAGTTTTTTGATCCCCAACGTCAATGCAAATCCGTTAAGGACCAATTGTTTTCAACAGAACGGCGCAATTTACCACACCGCGCGTGAAACCCTCACATTGTTGGGAGAGATGTTTGTTGATCAAGTTATTTCGAGATATGGGGGGGTTAATTGGCCACCTAGATCATGTGAAACATATTTAACTATGATTTGAAGAAGAAAACACTTTATAAATTACATTAATAATTTAATTTTTTATTCAAACTAGTTTCGACTTGAGTCATTGTCAACCAGAATGACTCAAAGTCGAAACTAGTTGGAATAAAAAATCAAAATATTAGTGAAATTTAACCAAGTGTTTTTTTTTTCAAAATCAACAAATAGAATGGCTATTGCGGTGGTCACATACCCAAAATTATTTTTAAACATTAAATGCCATTACATTGGTTACCTATTAAAGCCAAAACACCTGCTGTTTTATTAATTTGTATGTGTTTAATTTGAAAAAGAAGTTCTGTACCTCTAAAAAAAAAAAACACCCTTTACAAGAGAAAACACATGACTGTTTCTAATGTGTAATCAGTTGATCTTTGTCAACTATGGAGGCTTCTACCTCGTTATACATCGTTATTTACTCAAATGAGACGTTTAAACTTTGTTTGTACAAGTAAGGATTTCTATTGTGACTAGTTTCGAAAACGTCAACTTATTATCATTAATAATGTAAAGTTGAAGTTGTAGTAACTATAATGAGATTAAAAATCCTGTTATACAATCAAAGTTTATTATTTATGCAATCAATTGAATTTTATTCATACGCACTTTTTACATTTAATATTGTTATTTTATCATTATTATAAAATAAAATAGATTGCTTTTGTTACGAGTTTAATAATTAATAATTATTAATTTTTGTATACAGAAAAATATGTTTAGTACTAAAAAAATCAAACACAAAAGAAAACACGTAATTGTTAGAATTGTCTAAACCTTATCGCCAACACAAATAATCCCAAAGCACACAAAAAAGGAAGTTTAAGCGAAAGTCAGAGAAACAGGGTGCATGTAAATGAGAAAATACGCCATGTGCAGTAAAAAATAACAGCAAGATCGTATCAGTTGAACGCCAATTATTCTAAAATTCAGTCATAATTTTTGCAAAAAAATACAACAACTTGATTTAAATTCATCTTTTACTCTTTATAAGACATAACATTTTAATGTAACAGTTTCTAGAACTGACATTAAGCAGAGTTTTTACAGTTAGGGAATATATTAAACACCTTGTTTAAAACAAACAATGTATTCCTTGGAAATAATGTAACAAACGTAAGCAGTATATTTTGAACTTAACTTTAAAACAGCGGTTTATGCCCGTGGCACATGAAGTAAAATTTCGAGTTTAGAAAAGCCTGAAAATTTGGATTTGCCGGGCTGCGACTCGCTTCGTTCGCGCGCCCCAGCAAATCCAAATTTTCAGGCTTTTTAAACTCGAAATTTTACTTCATGCTTAACCAAGGATTGCACTCATTTGAACTTTCAAATTGAACGCTTTATAATTAACCTTGTACAAAAAATCTATTTCTCATAATTAAAAGTGATATATTATTAAATAATTCAGTTAATTTGATATTATTTGAAGTAAAACTTATGCCTATCATTTTCAGGCATGAAAGTGAAGTGAAGTAAAGTTCAAAATATACTGCTTAAGTTTGTTACATTATTTCCAAGGAATACATTGTTTTTTTAAAGGTGTATATTATTTTCCCAAATTTTCAGGCTTCTCTAAACTCAAAATTTTACTTCATGCTTAACTAAGGATTACACTTATTTGAAGTTTCTAATTGAACACTTTTCTAAAACCAACGAATTCCTGAACATTTACATAACACTCTAATTATCGTTAATGTATACTTAAAAGAAAATTCGCTCTATAAATCAAGTTATTATAAATTAATATTTTTGCAAAACTTAAAACATCCACATTTTAGAATCACCAAAACGACAAACTTTAAAACTTTTCTCAAACTATTCCACTATAAAATAGCTGTGAAAGTAAACGGAAACGGAGTAAATGTATCGCTAATCGTGAGAGTGAAGTCAAGTAAAGGATAGTCAGAGACCCTCTGGAATATCAGAACGAGACAGTGAGTGAGTTTTTTTTTTGTTTTTTTTTTTAAGTCAAGACTCACTTCGACCACGGCGTCAACGACGGGTGGCGTGCTTTCGGCCGCTGAACAGGAGACGCTTTCTGAGAGCAATGCTTTCCTTAATTCTATCACCTACAAATTCATTATTTAGCCCCCAATTCTATTTTCGAAACAACTAAAAAACGTTACTGTTGATAGGAATTTATGTTGCATATTATTCTTGAATAAAAATGTTGAGCTTTGTGTTTCGGGAATGTTTTTTCATCTACGTATTTAAAGCTTTGTATTCATGCATTAACTAGACTTGTTAGTACTGTTAGACAATGTGTGTACATGTACATGTATTGTGTAGTAATGTTTTAGGATGGAGAAATTAAAAATAATCATTAAATGAAAAAGGTATACTTTATGCAATTAAATTATATTTTGGTAGGGCAGTAATAGAAGGATTATTAATTGAAAATATATTGGGTGTTCGATAAAAAACGCTGAATGCCATAACTCTGTTATTTATTGACCAATTTGAATAAACTAAAAAAACAAAGTCAATGGCCGTGTTAATACCATAAATTGACAGTAATTATTTATTTTTGCAAAATTAACTTCATTGCTAAAAAACAGTCAACTTTAAATTTTTAAAAGGCTGCATAACTTTTCTTATTTTATTATATAGACATTGTTTTTCTTAATCCAATTATGCCCGATATGTTGATTTAGATTTAATATTTATGCTATAAAAAAATATAATAAATCTTATTGACATCATTTTTTTGGCAATGAATGTAGTGTGCCTTGAAACAAAATTGGCCTTTTATAGTGTTTAAATTGTTTATTGGCTTATATCCTTCCCGTACGGGGTTGCTAGTCCCCTATCGGGCGCCTCCCCGGGTTGCGGATAAGGGGATGCCTCCCAGATGTGGGTGGTACCTGGGAAATTGAACCCCAGGGGCGGACAAAACCTAGCAAGGGGTGGACTAGAGTCTCCAGCCGTAGGGAAGGCTAGGGAAGGTCACCCGAACAAACCAAATTGAAAAGTATGTGTGATACAAACAACGTTGTACCCCAGGCGGTAAACAATCCGGCCGCTGGTTACGACCGGGTGAAAGCCCCGGTGGCCAGTGCAAGCTGTAAGGATTCTGGGGAGGGCTAATCACACAGTTTCGCTACCACCGACGTGCACGAGGATGACGTGTTTAAAAAGCGTCCCTCTATTATGCGTACTCCGCTCAAAAGAACAGCACTAATACTGCTTCCTGGGCTGAAGGAAACAGGATCAGAATGTCACAGACTCAATCTCAGGTAGACTTAGAGGAGGACGTACTAGTTACTAGCGGTGAAGAGATCCAACCGGAAACCACTTTCTCTTCTCCTAAAAAAGGTTTCGTTGAAAAACTGAAATTCGATGAAGAAAGGGAGTTTCATCGCTGCAAAGAGATCATCGAAAAAATAAGGGCTGCATCGCTGAGCCAGAACAATATGTCAATGGACATCAAAAAATGAATTTTAGAACTCGAAGAATCTCTCGATGTCATCAAGTTCTACCGAGGGAGCTGGCTAAAGGCACAAACCGAGCTTTTGACTAATGCAGGCCCTGAGCGGGCAAGTCAAGTGGAGGCTACAACAAAAGAAGGCAATACTAATGCTCAAGCCCTAAAAGGGCCGCGGGTTTTCTACAGAACGGAATACTAAGATTTTTTAGAGTTTGCCAGCGGAACTGGAAGTAAGCTTGTGTGGGACGCACAAATGTTAAGATAAAGTTCTTTCGGAGACTTACCGTTTAGCCGCAAATTGTATTTTAGGTTCCAATTTCGAGGTTATATAGGTTGGTATATTTGGGTAAATAAGCACATTACAGGAATAAATTGTACACATGATGAAATTATTTCCAAAATTATGACGTAAATAATCAAAATTGTAGTATTATCTTTATTTATATAACCAAAATCACGATATTTATTTTACACTAAATCTGACGTGTACTGACGTTTATTTGAAATAATGGATATATAAATTGGATCTATTAGAAAATTACAAATATTTTAATTTATGATATAAAAAAGTAGACGACGCTACCTTTACGCGGAAACGAGAATATTATGATATTGTACCATTACTTTATAGTAAATTGATCTCGTAACAATATCACATATACTGTAATTATAAAATCACCATGTACTCAGTTATGTATAAAATTATAGTGAATACTTAACTTTTGATTTTCAATAAATTCACATTTGCTGTTTACGAAAATCAACTCGGGTTGCAGCAGTGGAGTAACAACAAAATTGTTGGCCATAAACGCAACTAGAAATTATGGTTATAGAAGTTAGAGACAGATTAGAATATTTCAATTACAAAATTAATTCTTTACGTTAAAATCCCAGTCATCGGAAAAACATTTTAGTAAGCGGATCTTTTTTAAAATTTTTATACACTTTGCGCCATCTATATTTTTATAGCAAAAGCTAAAATACTCATAATCTAATCAGGAATAATAATCAATCTAGAATTATATATCCATTAGTTTAAATAACCGTCAGTAGACGTCAGATTTAGTGTGCATTAATATTGTGATTTTGGCTGCATAAATGAAGATAATACTACAATTTGGATTAATTACGTCATAATTTTGGAGATAATTTCATTATGTGTTCAATTTATACCTGTAATATGCTTATTCACCCGAAAATACCAACGTATACAACCTCAAAATCGGAACTTAAAATACGATTTGCAGCTAAATGGTAAGTCTCCGAAAGAACTTTATCCTAACATTTGTGTGTCCCACACATGTCTACACCCGGCTCAGTTTAAAACAATTCAAAAATCGGAGTATTTCTATCTGGAGAGTAACCACGTGAGAGGACGTTGTGTCAAGGAGACAGCAAAAAAGGGCGACAAAACAGAGAAGTCAAACCAGTGACAGGCCAAACCCAAAGACGTTCCTGGAAAAAAGTGTTCCGGTCACAAGTCCAAGCGTTGTCGGTAGGCTGTGCTAATTGAGCTAGCCCAGGGTAAGTCCTCCGCCGATGTCCTAGGTGAGATCCACACAAAAGTGAATCCTATCAGAGCCATACGATAAACACGAACCGGAGGAGTACTGGTTGAGCTCGGAAATAAGACCGGAGACAAGGTCGCTTTTCGAAACGCCCTGAAAAACACTCTGGGTATCAACGCAATAGTACGAGATCCTGAGCCCAAGGACACGGCCGAGATCAGAGATCTCGACGGCCTCGCCACCACAGAAAAAGCAACTAGCGCTATCTCCAAAGAACATTGGTAAGCTTGCCGATAACTCCAGGGTCAACATAATTAAGACCAGTAGGGAGCAGAGTATGGCCATCATCACGCTCTGCGCAAAAGAAAGCTCACAACTACTCAAGGCGGGATATATCACGATTGGGCTAGTCAGCGCCAGAGTACGACCTAGAGTCTGTCCCTAGATGCTACCGTTGCCTTGGCTATAGACATTTTGCTCAAGCCTGTAAAGGACCCGACAGCCTTTGCTTTAGGTGCGGTAACGCAAACCATAGGGGTAAATATTGCACGGCTCTAGAGCACTGGCTGCTCTGCGCCGATACAGACTTAAAGAGGTGCAAAGTATTCAGAGACGCACTAGCAAAGGAGAAATCTCGAGCGCGGTGATTTGCATCCTTCAAGCTAACATCAATCGGAGCAGGGTGGCGGACGACCTAATGCCTCAGTTAGCATATGAAAGAAACGTGGATGTACTGCTCATTAGCGAGCAGTATAAGAACCATCCTTTTTCGTCCTGGTACCAAGATGAGCTAGGTACTGCCGCCATCTGGATACAAGACACAAAGAAACAACCAGTATCGACGCATGGTCGTAGTTGGGGCTACCTATGGATTAGGAGTATAGGTACAACGTATATAGCTGCTATCTCATTCCCAATGAACCAATCGCGAGCTTTAGAGAAAAGGTCGACTCTGGAAGATGCGGTCCTCGAAATGAAGAGCAAAATAATACTCGCGGGTGATTTCAACGCTAAGAGCAGAAAATGGGGTATATCTAATCCAGACTCGCGTGGCAAGTACCTATTCTAAATGGCTGCGAAGGTAGGTCTGCTTGTTTTTAACACTGGAAACACAACCACCTTTCGTCGCCCTAGCTACAGGGAGACCATCCCCGATGTCACCTTTGCAATAGAAGACCTAGCCCCAATAATAGAAGACTGGAGGGTCATAGAAGATTATACTGGTAGCGACCACCAGCACTTTATATTCCGCCTTTGCAGTGGTCCAAGTCTACTCCCGCGAGGCCCCCAGACGGTAAAGTGGTCGAAAGTTAAAACATTTGACGAATGAAGCTTCACCGAAGTAATAACTGCCGGCCAAATTGATACGACTAGTGGAACAATGAGCCGTGCCGAGGTCGAGCGCATCACCCAGAAGACAATGAACCTTTTCCAGAGGGCATGTGAGGCATCGATGCCAATCTCCAAACCGAGACATAACAAGCGGCCAGCCTACTGGTGGACTGATGAGATCGCTGAGCTCCGAAAAGCCTGCCCCCGTCTGAGGCATAGAGCACAAAGGGCAAACACAAGGGAGAAAGCAAACCGACTCTCCGCAGAGCATAAAGCTAGAAAAAAGAAGCTGTGGCACACCATCAACCGGAGTAAAGCCAACGAGTGAATGAAATTCGGAGA
Organism: Philonthus cognatus; assembly: GCA_932526585.2. Taxonomy (NCBI): domain Eukaryota; kingdom Metazoa; phylum Arthropoda; class Insecta; order Coleoptera; family Staphylinidae; genus Philonthus; species Philonthus cognatus. The sequence continues at coordinate 76,208,932 of OW052241.1, forward strand.
AGAAGTTAACGCGGATCCCTGGAGCTTGGCATATCAAATCGTCATGAAAAAACTTGTAGTTTCCCCATCAAAGACACGGTCTTGAACGGGGAAATTATGGTTAACATTGTAAAAACTATGTTTACCGCCCACCCACTACGTACAGATGGCGAAAACCCAGACATCAGTGAAATACCACCATTTACAGAAGAAGAGCTAAATACGGCCATAGCGTCTATTCCAAAGAGACGGCCTCCTGCGCTTAGAAATGCCAGAGGAGTCAAGCCTCGTGGGCTACGCAGATGACGTTGCCGCACTTATTGCGGCACGGACAGTTGATCTGGTGCAGCTAAAACTGTACCAGGTCATGCGGAGGGTGAAGGCTTGGATGTGCGACCATGGATTAACCCTGGCAGTGGCCAAAACAGAGATCGTTATCCTTACGACTAAAAGAATCCCTACCATATTTCACATGAAAGTAGGAGATGAAGAGCTGCAGACAAAACTAACTGCTAAATATCTAGGGATAACAATCGACAACAAACTATCTCTTGGCCCCCACATTCAGCTAGTAGCGCAAAAAGCCGACGAAGTGACAAGGTCACTTAGCAAAATCTTGGCCAACACACACGGTCCGATGTTAAACAAGCGTCGTCTTGTAATGTCAACAGTTCAGTCAAGGCAGAAATATGGGGAAACCAAATGCATATAGAATTCCACTGAAAACGCATAACCTCCGTGCAGAGAAGAGCCGCTCTCAGAGTTACCTGTGCATATCGCACAGTTTCGGAGGCGGTTTTTGTTATCGCCGGAGTGATTCCCATTGGACTGTTGGCAATGGAGCGTAGGGCAATATACATAAAAAAGGTTGAAATTGGGCGACTACAGGCCAGCAAACAAGAAAGAGTGCGTACCATCCTAAAATAGGAAGAACTATGGGCTTCCGTGAACAAGGGCAGTTGGACACATAGACTGTTGCCAGAGAAAGGTCAGTGGCTTGACCGTAGCCACGGGGAAGTCACGTACTATCTCACGCAGTTTTTGAGTGGGCATCAATGTTTTCGCTCCTACCTTTATAGGATAGGAAAACATTTATCTCCCGCTTGTAAATACTGCACATGTGATTTAAAAAAAAGCAGAACACACGTTTTTTCTGTGCGAGAGATAGGCGTCAAGAAGAAGTGTCGTAAAGGCTGAAGTCGGCCCGCTGACAGCAGACAACGTTGTCCATCTTTTGCTGGAGAGTGCGAATCAGTGGGATGCAGTAGCTCACTACATAGAAGACGTCCTTCGTAAAAAACACGAAAAAGACGGCGAAAACTAAGAGCGGCCCATAAGGCAGTTATAGAGGCCTAACCCGAAGTAATGTGTTAAACGGTTGCGGGTTGGTGTCCTAGGCGACAGTGGGAGGGGTTTAGTCGGTAGGCGCAAGGAGTCCGACACCTCGTACGTAAGTGTATTTCCCCTCCCACCATAAAAAAAACTTAATCCATGTGTTCTGTTAACTAATTTATTATACATTATACATACAATTTGTTATTATTTTAAATGCAACATTAATATTTAATAAATGCTTTTTCTTTTTAGGAATAGAATATTAACCTATTAACGGCCGAGCAAATTATAGAGTTAACTCTAAAAGATGGTTTTAGGTAAAATTTTGCAGTTCTTTTAATTATTTCAATGAATGATTATTTATATAACATACGTCGATTCTATAAAAGAGTTCAATTTAGAGTTAGAACGAGTGTTTCTACTCTCAGATTAAGCATGAAGTAAAATTTCGAGTTTAGAAAAGCCGTAAAATTTGGGTTGGGTTCCGGCTTTTCTAAACTCGAAATTTCATGCGCCACGCGTATGAAACACTGACATATTGTAAAGTTCGAAATACACTTTAAAAATAAGAAATAATCAAAATATTGAAATAACAAAATATTTACATTTTTCCTCACACATTCTCAAGCTAAGTCATATAATACAAGGTATCAAATTACCTATTTAGTTAGTAATTAAAAAAACGATATAATAATGTTGCGTTATTGTTTCAATGGCCATTAATAAGTTAAATTAATACTAGCTTTGTTCAACATTAACGTTCTACATTCTACGTTCTACATTAACGTAGGTAGGTACTTATTTGTTGGGTTGTTCTTACTTTTTTTACAAGGCACACTAATTATAGTTTTTGAAAAATATAATTTCCAATAGAAGATTTATTATAATTTTTTTTCGACAAAAATATCAAACAAAACCAAGAAATTGGGCATTATTGGATTCGGAAAAATAATGTCTAGTGTAATAAAATTTAAAATATATAGGCAGCTATTTAAAAATCTTAAGTTGGTTATTATTTACCAATTAAGTAATTATTGCAAAAAAACAATATTGATGTCATTTTTTAGTATTTCAACGGCCATTGACTTTGGTTTTTAGTTCAATAAAGTCGGTCAATATATAACAGAGTTATGGCATTGGGTGTTTATAGAACAAAGTACTCATGTAGTAAGTAAATAGTTAGTATTACTTAGTACACTCACGGAAATAATTATTTTTAATTTTTAGTCATAGTCAAAATGTTTGGAGGTGAATAGTAAGTATTAAAATGATCAACCGAAACCTTGAAAAATGATGACTATGACTAAATAATTCCACCATAATTATAAAATTTTAATTTGTTTTTAGTATTTTAATGACCAACAAATAGCAATACTCGTCAAACTCCTTTTAATACTTGGTTTTTAAATCAAATCAAATTACTTAAAAACTTGATTGTCAGTTCAAATCAAGAATTATGTAAAATCGTCAAGAATAAATAGAAAAAACTTAAACAAGAACAGTACGCAACATAAATCAGCACGTCTTAAATAATCTACACAATATTTTTGATTTAAAAGGGCGGCAATTTACTTTGCAAAAAGTCAGTGTTTTGTTCTGGTGATTTATTTTCTTTTATAATTTTTTTGGGTGATGTGGTGATTGATGATTGGTGGTGTATCTGTGTGCGTTTGGATATTTATATGTAAGCGAACAAGCTCTCATTTTTTTGTTTGCGAAATTCTTTTTTTCTAGAATTTGACATGAAGGGACTCACTTTGGCGTCGGTCGGTTCGTTCGGCGGTTCGCCGGCCGGTTCCGCATGAAGGGCCCTCTGCAGGTCTAAAACCTACAAGCGAAATAGTTACACCGCCGTCACGCCAAAACAAATACCAAAAATAAAGAGTGAGGTAATAAGATGAGTGGGTGTTGGTGATGCTCTTCACTTCATATGCATTTCTGTGCTTTTGTAGTTAAAGTAAAGTGGGTGTCCAGTATTTTTAGAAAAATGCGTCTAGTCAGAGTGATTATAACAAGAGTAACACCAATAGTATAAAAAGGTAATAATTAAAAGTATTTTCTTAAATTAATATTTTATTTTAAGATATCGAATTTAAATCATCCTGTGTTTATTACAGTAAATTATATTGTTCCGGAGATTATACATAATCACCGGTGATTATGCGTAATTGCTAGGAATATTAACGAATACAGGGTGGTTGATGTTTTAGTGTCCAGCTTGTATCTGCTAAAATATCAAATATACAGAAAAACGTTTTATATGAAACTTATAATGTATAACTTGATCTACAAGATGGAACACATTTTTTTCCATGGCCTACCTATTTTCCGCGAAAATTTCATTTTTTTTTTTTAATAGAATGACCCATATATTTTTTAATAATCTGATTCTTAGTCAAATACTTTTTACAATGATGTATCACAAGTATAACTTAGCTTTTAAATTATGCCTGAGAACGGAATTATTGTAGGCATATGATATTGTATTATTTATTGTAATTGCTTGTCAAATTTGATTATATGAGCAAATACTTGTCATATTTGACCTTAATAAGTTTTTATTGATGAATTGTATCTATTAATTAAAAATAATAACAATATTTAAAACTCTGAAATACTGTGAGATCAACGGGTTTTAATTTTTTTTTAAATATTGAGAATACTTTTTTTAACTAAAATTGTACTTGCGATATGTCATTATAAAGAAAATTTTACTTATTATTAGTATTATTATAAGTGTGATATTAAACTTTCTTTTGTATCTTTAATATTTTAGCAGATATAAGCTGGACACTAAGAAGTCAGCCACCCTGTATAATAAATTCAGGTGTATTTATCAAATTTATAAGTGATTAAATATAATCTCCAGAAGCGATTGGTATATTTAATAAATTAACAATTCATCACGTTTTACAGAGTTATTTTTGAAAATATTATAGAGATTACTGTTCGCAATCTACAATTAATTTGTCTTGTACAAAACTATTTTCTTTTTTTTTCAGTTAGCATCCATTGTATTATTGTATTGATTCAACTAATTCCATTTAAATTGTTAAACATGTAGACCAAACACTCACATTGGTTCCAGAGGGTGCAAAATTCCCTATAAGATTTTGCAAGATTTTTTCTTAGATTTTCTTCGACGCAAGCGTAAAATTTCTTCATTATCATTCGTAATTCTTCAACATATAAAATTAAAAAAAATTTACATTTTGTCTTAAATTTACGTTCTGAAAATGTAATTATATCCCCAAACAAATTGCTGAGACAAAAGAAATGCTTATAAAATTTAATAACGTAAGATCAAACATAAGCAGTGATTAATACGCGTGGAGCATGAAATAAAGTTTCTAAAAGATCTCTTTAAAAAAATTGTCAAGATATTTGAATTCTGTATAAACTAAGATAAAGTCACTTTTGTCTAAAGTCATTGAATATTATGGCGATTAAACATCTGTTGATTGGTTATATTTTTTTCAATCAACTAAAAATTAATATTAAATAAAATTCTAAATAAAATTGAGTGAGTATTTAATTTGGTTTCACATTTTCATATTTTTATTTTTATTTAAGTGTGCAAGAATATTACAACGAGTGTTTCTCACATCTTGATTAAACCTAAACTCGAAATATTTACTTCATGCGCTAGCGTATTAAACACTGATTTAGTATAAAGTTTTATTATTCTGAATAATAACGTAAAATTCTTCAAAATGTACAAATATTCATCTTTTTTCTTTGGTCATTATTTATGGCTAAAATTCTTCATATTGAAGATATTTATTCAAATATGGCAACACTGCCCACGACCCTCTGGCCAGAGAGCAGGAGCTCTACCCACTGACCCACAAGGGTCGCAAATAATAAATTATTCTAACTTAATTAAACATATAATTAATTTCTGACTTAACTCGTGGTAAAACATTTAGAATCTAGTTCTGGATATTTAATTAAAACACTTGGTTTGTTTCACTGATTTATTTTTCCTCCGAGTAGTTTTGACCATTCGTCATCTTCAAGAAGAAATGTACAAAAATATCTAAGCAACAACCAACAACCAAGTGTGTTCATTAAATATCCAGAATTATTCTAACTATTTTTAAATTAGACTTAATTTTACCATGTTTAAAATACTACGAAATACATCTACTAATTGAAACTTTCTAAACTTTTGTTGAAATTACTGTAAATAGAAGTTAACATAATTAGTAAAAATATTTTGTTCTTTGATTGGGACTAGTTAGGTTTAAAATACGAACAAATTGATACAAAACCAAGAGCATAATTAAAATATGTAATGCACTTTCTTGATTAGTAAGTAACATTTTGTTTTCAGACTTTCCATAATTATTTTAGTGCCTATCAAGGCAATTATTTGTATTTTGCCAGGTGTTCGATCGATTTTAATTTTTTCTGATATTATGCAAAATTACCGGTTTATGTATAATATCCAGAAATATTAGAAATATTCTCTATTATTTGTTATACAGGGCGTTCTGTTGCAAATTTCCAATTTTTAAGTGAAATAACTTTATTATTCTTCAACATTTTTTATTCAAGAAAATTTCATATCAAAATTTATTCTTTTGGAAATTATTTCTGAAACATCATTTATATGACGTCCTTCACTAAACGGATCCTAAAATTTTGAACGACCGGTATGACCGGTGTTATGGCGCAAATTTCTCGGGTAAAAAAAAACTCAAACACTTCGTACACTTTAGATTTAAGGTATATTCTTCCCTTTCTTGGCGTCGTGGTGGTAATGGTAATGATGTAAAATGCGGGCATGCGGGAGAAAGTGTTCGTAGGGGCATGCGGGATCTGCGTGCGCGAAGTGCGATGGCCACCTGAGTCAGCGCATTTCGCTAAAATCCGCGGTAGAATGACCGTCTGGTTCGTTCGAAGGGAATCGAGGGTCAATTTTTGCTGAAACCGAAAACTGTGTAATCTGATATTCTTATCGCGTTGTTTGAATTTAGAGTTTATAAGAGGATTTTACTGTTTAAAATGATATCATTTATTATTGAAATAATGTATCTATTTTAATATATTTTTAATATTAGATAGTTATTTTAATTTACCCAAATAATTACAATATAATAAAAATTATTATTTTATTTATCTTTTAAATATAAAATAATTTCAAGATAAAATTGGTTAATATTATGTGCTCATTTTGAATATGCAAATTGCAATGTTGACAGTGGTCCTTTATTCTAATTTTATATACTAATACTTATTTAATATATTTTTAGAAATGATTGCAAATAAATAGTTATAATTATAATAAATTATTTTAATAATAATTCAAAATGGAGCATTTTAACATAAAATAATTAGTAGGTACGAACAATCTAGCATTTTAAATTGTAAGATCCTTTTATAAACATGAAATCCAAACAACGCAATAAGGATACAATATTACACAGTATTCGGTTTCACCGAAAATAGGCAGCCATTCCCATAGAATGCATCGAATGAGTGAATCATACCGTCATTCTACCGCGGTTTTTACCGAAATACGTTGACTCAGGTTGCGATCGCACTTGGCGCACGCAGATGCCCCATGCCCCATCCGAACAGTTTCCCCCTCATGCCCGCATTTTACATCACTACTTCAGCCGTAAAGCATTCCATACCATCTAATTTCCTAAAGCATGATCTTCAATTTGCGCACGGACCGAAAAATGTCGCGCAATTTAATTTTGGGTTATTGCACTTTAAAATCGGAAATTTGCCACAGGACACTGTTTTAATAATTGAAGGTATATTTGTCAGGTGATTAAACACACTATCTAAATCAACACAAATCTTGCTAAATCCTTCACAATTAAATCAATCAATGCAAGGGTTTACTTAAAAAATAGTTCAAGACTTTCAGCAATATTTTGGCATTGTTGGATTTCAAGGCAAACGTCTCAAATACTTTTTAAATCCACGAATCTCTGAATGTCTTGAACTAGCATTTTTTTTAAGTAAACGCTTGTTATGAATTCTCTCTGCACTTAATAATTTTTACTTTTAATCCAATAATATCGAAAAATAAACGATATCGGAAAATAAACGATATCGAAAAATAAAGGAACATGACATAAAAAAATTGTGCCATTTTGAATCAATACAATAAATATTCTCACAAATATTTGCTCCATCATTATGAAAAATATATTTCAAGCATAAATTTATCCCCACTAGAGCGCAGTTGTGTCGCTTATCTATATTGTAGACTTTGACTGTTGTTTCAGTTTTTTCGTTTTCCTGCAAAACTGATTTCTTTCAGTTGTGTCACTTTTCTGTCATGTGCGATATGAGCCGTTTATTTTGAAAGTGGCTAAACTCCATTTCTCAATTTTTGGTTATTCAATGTAAAAACCTGCACAATTTGAGGTTTTCAGTCAGAAAAAAACTATTTTTGGCTAAGTATATTTAAAATATATATTATATATATTTTATATTTACTTCACCAGAAATTGTTGTTTATGATAAACAACCTCAAATTATAAAGATTATTTCAATCAACAACAAAAAATTGAGAAATTGAGTTAGGTCATTTTCAAAATAAATAGTTATGACCTATTCAAGAAAAACGGTCTTAAGATTTAATTCTTTGCTTCTCTGTCAGCGATGCCATTTTGATCAAAAAAGATTCCTACTATAATCTGTTTTTTTTAATATGACCAATCAAATTTGACATTTCAAGAATTTAGTGGTATGATTCAGGTTGTGTGTTTTAGGTTAGGACAAGATTAATCACATGTTATGTTGTAAATAAACTTTTAATTTGTAGGTTATGTGAAGGGAAATCTGACATTAATATGACAATTCAATTAGCTCACAAAGATTACGACTTTAAATGTATTTACCTATCATCGCCTGAAATTATTTGTATCTACTACTAATATAATAAAGTGTCTCTGATGATCAGGTATTATAGGAGAATCAGGTAATATTTCTTGCTCAGGAATATCTGTTTTCTTTATTATCTGCTCATGTATATGTTCAAATTTTAAAAAAGTTCTAAATACAAGGAATTTTTCTTTTAGGTATACATGTTACGATTTTTCAATGTAAATTTTCAGACATTCGTGATCTTATTAAAAATTTCGAATTTAAAAACTCTGACGAGTGTTTTCCACTCCCAGACTAAGCATGAAGTAAAATTTCGAGTTTAGAAAAGCCTGAAAATTTGGCTTGGTCGCGTAGCGCAGCGGAGCGACCAAGCCAAATCAGGCTTTTCTTAACTCGAAATTTTACTTCATGCGCCACGCGTATAAAACACTGATTTAAAGTGAAGTTTAAAATATACTTCGAGTTTTGTTTAGTTCACTAATTTTGCAAATGTTTATATAGAATATGTAAAAGTATACTTAAAAGAAAAAGCCCTGTATGTGTTATAAAATTGCAAGTTGTAGCGTTCTCTTTTTTGAAAATCTCTGCATCGTGACAATTTATTTGACAAATTATGATTTATTTGTCACATTGATAATCATTTACCAATATCTCAAAATTTGATGTTTAAAATACCTTAATGTTAGAGCAGGACTGCAACTGTTCGAAGTAAATGCACCCTAAGTTTGGTCATATTAAAAAAAAACACAGTTTACGTATAAATACTCGTATTATCCACAAATATGAAAAACGCACTAAACCCTTCACTTGTACAACGTTTGTTGTCAAAGTGAACACACTGTTTTGTTTGTTTTAAATCTCGATAACTAGGATTAGGGCCAGTTGCACCAAACACCACTTTCTACTTGGATACCTGTGGTAATTCTAGAACTAATACATGCAAACAGAGCCCCCACCCGGAGACGGAAGGGGTGCCGTAAACTGGTTCAATTTTGAACTCGAGTTTCAAGAGACATTAGAACAATAGGAACTGTCATCTTGAACTGACGTTCAGCTTGGACTCAAGTTCAACGTTTTTGGTGCAACTGGGCCTTAGTCTTGATTTCATTCATCTTTACTTTTCAACTTTAAGATCGTTTTTCTTGATTTTTTTTATGTAACCTATTCAAAGCTTTGTATGATTTAAAACAGATTAAAAAACCTTACGAAATCAAAAATAAAAAATATAGGTTATTATTAAAAAAATATATATTGATGACGTCACAATTTAGAAAACAAATTTTTTAAAAATCTGAAAAAGTGTTTTTCATACGCGTAGTAATTTAAACTCCCTTTTAGATTTATTCTTTACCATACACATTAACGAAGTTACCCGCTACTTAATTTTCACACTGTATACTATAATATAATACTTTATTGGTGCTAATACATTTTTTTACAATGTTTACACAGGTCATCGCTACATATAATATAATTAAAATACGTATATAGATAAAAAGGTCAAATACATATAGATAAAAAGGTCAAATATTGTCATCCTCCAAGAATTCTTCCCAGGAATAATATGCTTTCTTGATCAGCAGAGATTTTACATATTTTTTAAAAGCTTTTTCAGGCAAACAACGGATCATTGGCGGAAGCTTATTATAAAATTTTAGTGCCCAATAGTGAACGCCGTCCCTTGATTACCGGGTGGCCAAAAAAGTATTGCCTACGCAAGTACATAGGCAATATAAATGGTAGATATTTCAGTTTTGGGATGTATTTATAATTTTATTATAGCATAATTTTTGCATAGTATTAACTAGGAATACTACTTCTGGCTTAGCTGGAAGTGATATTATTTATCTTATTTTAAATTACAATTCCAATATTTTCCTAACTTGTAATATTCCTCTTTAAATTTCCTTTCCTGTGTATAACAAGTTGATATTTGCGTTAAAACTAACCCAAAAACTATTCTTTTTTTAAATTGACTAGGTAGGCCGAGGAATTGTAACTAGGATAAAACATCACACAGTGGGCAGTGAAATGTCTATGACAGTCTATTCAAAGCCCTTGTTTTTATCGAAGAACAGCCTACCATTAATTTAGCCATTATTATTTTAAAGCCTACTTACTGCAAACTTTAAAAAATTCTAATACGGTGAAGTCATGAACTAATATCAACTTGCAATATATACTTGAATATAGAATTTTGAACAAAATTTTATGATTACAAAACAGGCAGGGTGTGCTATTTAAAATGTTTATTTTACAGTGCGTTTATAAATTATATTTTAGACATTTTAATTTTTGGTATCTGCCTTTTTATGCGGCAACTGGAAATCATATTCGATGTTATTAGAAATTGTTTTTAAAGGGCGGAAAGGTGTATGGATAAGAGGGGGTTGAGCGTGAATGTTAAAAAACCAAATGGATGAAATTCAGAAATAAAGGGAGGGAGGAGAGGATGAAGGAATTAGAGTGGAATTGGAAGGTGATTGAGAGGGTTAAAAAATTCAAGTATTTAGGGTTTATGTTTAAAGGGACGGGGGGATATGAGGAGCATGTGAGGTGGGTGCAGGGGAAGGCAGTGGATGGGAAACAATGTAAGAGTGGCGTGTAAAGTATGGGATGCGTGTGTGAGGTCAGTGTTAATGTATGGGGTGGAAGTGTGGGGGACGAGAGGGTATGAGTGTATGGAGAGGGCGCAGTTGTGGTTCTTGAAGCGTATGTTGGGGGTGGAAAGGTCGACACCGGGATACATAGTGCTTCAGGAAACGAATAGAGAGAAACTAGAATGTCAGGAAATGGTGAGAATGGCTAGGTATGAGATAAAGTTATAGGAACTGGAGGAAGAGAGATTGGTGAAGGCGGTGTGGGTGGCGTGCGTGAAGGGGAGAGAGGGTAGATGGAGGAGCGAGAGAAGGAGAATGTATGAGAGGGTGGGTTTGTTGGAGACGAAGGTGATGGAATGGCTGGGGAATTGGGTAAAGGTGGATGCGTGGGTGAAAGAGAAGGAGAAGGAGGTTGGAGCACAGGAAAGACAGGGGTGAATAGAGAGGAGTGAATACAACGATAGGTACGGGAGGTGGCAGGTGCATAGGAGAATGCCGAGGTATTTGGTGGTGGGGGGATGGAGTAGGGAGGAATGGGTGGTGCTGGCGAGGGCGAGGTGTGGGTCAGGGAAGAGAGAAAGGAAGGTGTGGATGGGGGAAGAGTATGGGAAGTGTGTAATGTGTGAGCGGGGGAGGGATACGTAGAGTCATTTAGCGGAGGAGTGCGAGGGGTTGAAGCTGGAATGGGTAGCAATAAGAGGGAATAGAAGAGTGACGGAATGGATGAGAGAGGATGGGGCCGGAGTAAGGACGCTGGAGAAGTTGGGGGGAAGAGAGGGAAAGCAGGAGGAAGAGAGGGGGCAGCGATTAATTGATATAATGTAGTATTATGTCAATAAAAGTCTTTTTTTTACTATTTTACGGCCTACTTTGTGAGTTACAAGTCCTCTGCCTACTAAGTCAATTTCATAAAATAATAATTCTGAGGTTAGTTTTTACGTAAATATCAACTTGTTATAAATCATTACAAAGGGACATTAGAAACGAATATTACAAGTTAGAAAGAAGTTAAGGGGTTGCAATTTAAAATAAGAAAAATGATATCCTTTCTGGCTAAACCGGAAGTAGTATTCCTAGTTAATACTTGCAAAAATTAAGCTATGTCATATAAAACGTTAGATATAATAATTATATATGCATCTCAAAACTCAAATGTGTACCATTTATATTGCCTGAGTAATTGCGTATGATGATGACCACCCGGTATATTCGTTTGATTTTTTTTTTTAAAGCAACATTTTGTTTTTTTTGTTCTGCAAGTAGATATACCAAAATTCAATTGCAGACCATTATCTCAATTTTCAAAATGTCTGTAATCAGTTGTTCAAATGATACATTACAATAAAGATCGAGCAGAGTCCCTTTACCCAATTTAATGCTCTTGAAATGATAACTGATTTATTTTTTACTTGATGAAATATTCTATAATAATTGATTACTAAAAAATAACTGGCTTAGTATGGTTCGCAATTTTTTAAGCTTAATTTGCTAACTAAAAATTATGCTATTATATAAACTATATGAATAAGTTTTGTTATTAAATCTTCTTAAACAAACGGTGATACTAATATAGTAAATTATTTCTTTAGTAATCAACCAATTTTATATTATTAATGCATATACATATTTTAGGTGGAAACTTTTGCGAAAACAGTACACGATTATTTGTTTAAAATTAAAAACTACTGAAAAGGTAACAAAAATAATTAATCAAATATTTCGAAGAACCGAGGTTATAATCCAAAATAAAGTTTATTTTTGGATAATACGGTTTTTTAACTATTGGTGTCTACTATTGTTATAATGCTAAACATGTCTTAATGTTTATATTTCGTGCATAGTGCTTATAAAGTAAAGATTAGTGCAGATGCTGGTTTGTGCATGTGATTTAAATTCCCCTTTCTTTTTTATATATCTGTACAAAAAATGACGGTAACAGTTATTAGAATAATGACTAATTCGTATTTTTTTTTACAAATTTAACAATTTGAAAAATGAAGTTGCTATTTAATAAATTATTAACTTAATTTAATTTTAATGAACATTACTATATCGTTAACTTGTTCCTCATTGATCACTTAGTGAAACATTTCTACTAATATATAGGTTTTTAATTTAAATTCACTTGGTTTGTTTTACTAATAAAATTACTATACTTTTTATTTCTGCAACAAGTAGTTTACAATTTTGAAATGTCTCCAACTACTTTCTTAATTAATAAATATAGTAACAAACATTAAAATGTAATCGTTTCACAAAAAAAGTTGCCAAAGAATAAAATTTGCGTTAAATCCATCAACGTTCAATCAAAAACGCTTTCTTGATTATACTAGAATTTTTAATAAATATTAAAGTGACAAACCTAAAAACAAATCACAATTTGATACTTGTTGTCTTATATCCAGTGATGCCAATCCTAAAATACCATTTTACCCCAAACCCTAACAGAACATTTTAGAAATACTTTACCCTAAAAAATGTAGAATTTGCTATATATAAATAACATTTATTCTACATTGTGGAGGCATCTACTTCGTTATACAATGCAGTTTCGACCAATTTAGCTTGTCATTATCAAACACTTCATGTTTGGTAATGATAAACTAAATTTGTCGAAACTGCAGTCAGATTCAATAAAAAGTGTTATATCGTATGTTCAATAAAAAAAAAACCTTTAGAGTGCCATGATTTAATCTTTTTTAAAAGTTAAGTTGGCTACACCCTTTAGGAATTGTCATATAAAACGTTAGATATAATAATTCTAATGTATAATTGTAGAGTTGCCAACCTTCAATATTTTCCATGGCACTCTAAAGGTTTTTTTCTCACTCTAGAGGTTTTTTTTATTGAACATATGATACAAAATTTCGAGTTTAGAAAAGCGTCCCGGCAAATCCAAATTTTGACGCTTTTCTAAACTCGAAATTTTACTTCATGCTTAACCTGGGAGTGGAAACCCTTGTTAGATGATCAATCAGAATCAAAATTGCAAAAGTTATAAATGGTCAGGAATTATTGTAAATGAATGGAATTAATTTTAATAAAATAAATATAAATCAAATCAAACTTTTACTCTGATTTGATATTTTGTGAAGATTCTTAGAATTTTATGTTGATTTGATAACCTGTTAATTTTTTACAATTGTTTTAAAGAATAACTTTTTAAGATTTTAAATGTGACCTACTAAGGTATATCCTAGAAAAAGAATTATACAGCATAGAGGAGTTTTTCAGTTAGATTTCTCTTGTTGTTTAATGTATTTTTGTAATTCTCAAGAATCAATTAGTATTTAGGTTACATTTTGCTTTGACAATATTCTTTTATAATGTATATTATGTGGTGTAATTACATTATTTACTGAATAAACGTATTAAACTAAAACACTCACAAAAAATCGTTGATTTTGTTGCATAGCTCAACTTTTGCTAAATATTTAAGAAAATGTGGTAAGATGATTTAATTTTCTTTCAACAAGATGTACGTGCAATCAGTTCCAAGTAAATTCTGTGAATTTCATATTGATGGTACATAATTTTAATTTTTTGCAATTCTTTTCACAGAAAACATTCTCTCAAAATTGTTAATTTTATTGCATAATTTCAACTTAGGTTGAATATTTTAGGAAAATGCGCCAAGATAACATATATTTCTCTTTCTATAACATGTAAGCAAAATAAACTACAAGTAAATTCTGTTGATTGCATAAAAATCTGATTTTTTACAAATTTTTTAAACAAAATAAATCCGTTAATCAGGTTTTTTTTTTACAAAATTTAAACTTTGATTTAACAGGGGAAGTCCAGTGGAGATATTTATATTTCTATTGTAGCTAATTAACGTTTATTCATTTCTGTGTAGATTCTATAAATTTTAGGTTGATTTGATAATCCGTTGATTTTTTACAGTTCTCCCAAAATAAACATGTTCCTAAATGACCTGTTTGAGGAGAATGTTTATTTTGAGAGAATTGTAAAAAATCAACGGATTATCAAATCAACCTAACATTTATAGAATCTACACAGAAATTATTGAACTTTAATTTTCTGTAATAGAAATTTTAATATCTCCGCTGGATTTCCTATATCAAATCAAAGTTGAAATTTCGTAAAAAAAACCTGATTATCGGATTGATTTTGTTTAAAAAAATGCATATTTTAACCTTTGGCTTAATATTTTGGAAAGATACGTTGGCAAAATTTAATTTTCTGTAAAGCAAATGCAAGTGCAATCAATTCTAAGTAAATTCTGTGAACTTTGTTGTTAATTGTATAACATTTGATTTTTGAATGCACACGAATTTGTGTTTGTTTTAAATTCTTCTTCTAAACAACAAATTTATTTCGTGTGTTAAATTTTACAATAAAGGTAATTGCAAAATAAGTTTCTGATTAATCGTCTAACGAGGGTTTCCACTCCCAGGTTAAGCATGAAGTAAAATTTCGAGTTTACAAAAGCCTGAAAATTTGGATTTACCGGCGCGCGAGCCAAGCTATTCTAAACTCGAAATTTTACTTCATGCGCCACGCGTATTAACCTTGATTCATAATTAAGTTCAAAAACATACTTTATCTATATTTAATAATACATTACAAGATAACATAAAGATTTATTTTGTTCATGTTTTCCCTTGATTCATATTAAATAAACCATAAACAAAGATTCAAATTTGGAAAGTTACCTAAAACTGACGAAAGTAATCAGCATTAAAGAATATTGATTGATTGGAATCATCAATATGTATCTACAAATAAGTCTATAAATGCCAATTTTAACAAACTAAATTTTCACAATATTTGTTTTTTGTCTCATCTTTTGATAATAAAATTACAACATAGATGGCGTACCAATAAATTTAACAAAGAAAATAAAAACAATTGCGATAAAATAATAAACTGATGAATTTTGAGGGTAAAATATCCCATTTCACCCTTAAATATATTAATCCTCCCCAAAAAAACCCACATCTCTTTAAATACCCTAATTTAGGGTAAAATCCCCAAAATCAACAGCGCTGATTATATGAAGTAATTTCATAAATTAGAATAAACTACTTAGTATTTCTGAATGTAGGGCTCAGTGGAAAAGTAGTATAAGTACAATTTTCTTAAAACTTGGTATATCTACAAATGAGATTAAAATTTAGTAACAGAAAATATGGTACAATTGAATATGTTGAATGTGTGTATCAATATAAAGGGTGTCCCAAAATTAACGTAAGATTTGAATTTTGCGCCATTTGTGCAGTAAATTGTTGGCAACTCTGAAAAAAAAAAACAATTTGACAGCTGAGAGTTTAGAGTTAGTAAAAATGGAGCGTTACACGATACAACAAAGTGTTTTCATTATTGAACAATATCTCAAAAACAATGAAAGTTTGGCGGCCCCAGTTCGAAAATTTTATAGAATATATGGTCGGAATAGTGTTTTAACTTCGTCAACTGTGAAGAGATTAATTGTAAAATTTAGGGAGACTGGATCAGTTTGAGGCGCTAAACACACTGGTCGTCCAAAAACAAGCCGTTCAAATGTCAATAACGAAGCAGTGCGTGAGAGTGTTGGTGAAAATCCCAGAACATCAATTCGGGTCGTGGACAAGAATTGCAAATTTCAAGAAGCTCTCTACAGCGTATACTCACAAAACATCTGTGTCTCCATGCTTACAAAATTCAGTTAACACAACAACTAAAGCCTAAAGACAATGCACAGCGAAGACAGTTCGCTCAATGGATTATTGAACATCAACAATTGGATGCTGATTTTTCGAACAAAATCATCCTAAGCGATGAAGCACACTTTCACCTTGATGGCTTTATTAATCGCCAAAATTTCCGTGTTCGGAGAACCCATATGTGATTGTCGAAAAACAAATGCACCCACAATGTGTCAGTTTGGTGTAGGATTTCGGCTGGAGGCATCATTGGACCATACTTTATTGAAAATGAGGCTGGTCAAACAGTGACTGATACTGGTGCTCGATATCGTGATATGATAACACAGTTTTTTTTGCCGAAATTGGATGATATTGATGTGGCCAATATGTGGTTTCAACAAGACGGTGCCACGTGCCATACAGCCCGTGAAACAATTTAATTACTGCATGAGACATTTCCTGGTCGTGTACTCTCTCGTTTCGGTTATCAGAACTGGCCCCCTAGATCGTGTGATTCAACACCATTGAATTTTGATGGGGTTATTTGAAGTCACAGGTGTATGTCAACGACTGGCCCCCATTTTTACCACTCCATTTTTACCACCGTCCCTTTTTTACCACCAATTCTTTTTACCACCAACGTATTTACCACCGTATTCTTTTTACCACCAATATTTTACCGCTATTTAAAATCGAATTAGAATAACAACTGACAACTTCAATTCGTAACCTGTCAATGTGATTATAAATGATCGTGAAGATCGTTCAACCAAAATCGCGGCGCTGATGATGTGCGCCACAGCCTTTGTGGCTGTAGAAGATGTCGAAGAGGCTTTTGATATATTTCTGGAGGATGTTCTAGATGCCTTTGCTGATATTGCCGACTACTTCGAGAACATTTACGTACGAGGCAAACCAGCAAGAGGAAGACGACGTGCCACATCCCCGCGATATCCGCCAATGCTGTGGAACATGTATCAGGCAGTTCTGCAGAATACGGCACGCACGAACAACATGCCTGAAGGATGGCATAACCGTTTTTCTGTAGTCGTCGGCCGGGATCATCCTAGCCTATATGCTTTTGTCGTCGAGCTTCAAAAAGAACAGGGAGACACCGAGGCAATGTTCCGGGAATTGGACCTTGGGCGAAAAATTAAACGTACGGAAAACCTTGCCAGAATTAAAACTGAGGATAGGATTACAAATATAGTCCGAGATTACGATGTCAGAAAAGAAGAAGGGGACATTGCAGAATACTTAAGGGCGATCGGTCACAACATACAATTTTGAATAAAACTGATTTTATTTGTAAAAAAGTGTTTTATTGTATAATTATTGGTACAAATATTAGTGGTAAAACTGTATAGCGGTAAAAAAGTATGGTGGTAAAAATGCGGTGGTAAAAATGGATTGGTAAATTTGGAGTGGTAAAACTGTGCCCCTACTTATGTCAACAAGCCCACAACCATCCGTGCATTATAGGAAGAAATTAAACGCTGCATCAACGAAATTGAGCCACATTTATGCAGAATAGTGATGGAAAATTTCGACAAAAGAGTGCGTATGTGCCAGTGAAGCCGTGGAGGCCATTTGCCCGATGTGTTATTCCATAAATAACCCTATCCTATGTACTTTATGATTTAATAAAAAATAACAATCTAAAGACTAAAAACTGTGTTTTCTATTTAATTCAAATCTTGCGATAATTTTGGGACACCCTTTAGTATACAATTATTGATTAGACAACAGATTTTTATTTTAAAGGTAAACTTTATATCCGATTTACACAAATTAATATCATGTCACCTATATGACTTTTCAACTGAGCCCCTCAATTGGTATTATCTATAAGTTCTACTAAGTATTTTATATTAACAAAACAAGTATTGTTTGTGTCATTTTAATATTTATTAAATTTGGAATGCCAAAGACGTTTCATCCATAATCGTTTAATGAAAAATGCCAAAGAAAAAACAATTACTAGCGTTTATAAAAGTGTCAATCACCCAGTGGGGGGATTTAATTGAACGAATGGTCACGTTTGTAAAAATTAGATTAAACGAGAGACAAATAGATCAACGTGTCGCAAATTGTGCGAGTGAGGAAAAAATACAAATTGGATTTTTTAAATTGAATTTGAAACGCAAATTTACTGTAATTACGATTGTGTAATAGACAGGTTTTAACGTTGAAATAATATTTTGTAGGGGTCAGGGG
The DNA here is from genome assembly GCA_932526585.2 of Philonthus cognatus. NCBI lineage: Eukaryota > Metazoa > Arthropoda > Insecta > Coleoptera > Staphylinidae > Philonthus > Philonthus cognatus. Next base: position 76,227,566 of record OW052241.1, read on the forward strand.
AAAAACGGTATGTTTCCATTTTTTTTTTCTTAGGGCTACAAGATTGCGATAAAACAGTAAATCTAAAAAAATTAATGGAATAATATTGTTTTTACCGGATCTCTTCATTTTAGAAACATACAAAATATTGAAATTTGGAAATTTTCTGTAAAATATATATACATAGTCCGATGTACACACTGGCATTCATTAATTTTATAAAGGCGTTAAATTTACAGCTTCTAATGAGTGTTTCTACTCCTTGATTAAGCATGAAGTAAAATGTTGAGTTTAGAAAAGCCTAAAAATTTTTAGGCTTTCCTAAACTCGAAAGTTTACTTCATGCGCCACGCGTATACAACACTGATTTATAGTAAAGTTCAAAACAAACTATTTAAGTTTGAACTAACGCTAATAAATCTCATAAATATTTATTTTGTCTAACCAAATCTTGCGCTTTCATAGTTCGAGCAATTTTCTGTGGGATATGTAAATATTATTACAAAAAAAAAAACAATCAAATTGCTCCAGGTAATAATAATTTGTAATATTTATTAACATGAGATCAAACTTGAGCAGAATATTTTGAACTCAACTTTAAATCAGTGTTTTATACGCCTGGCGCATGAAGTAAAATTTCGAGTTTAGAAAAGACTGAAAATGTGGCTTGGTCGTTCCGCTTCGCTTTGCGACCTAGCCAAACAGTCGTTAGAAGCTTTAAAGTGACCACTCTTACAAAAACAACGAATTACTGTAAATTTACTAAACGTCGTAATTATTGGGATATGTATACTTAAAAGAAAAAAGCCTGTATATTAATTCAAATAAAGAATTAATGCTACAGCTGACTAAACTTACTTTCCTAACTTTATTATTTAAAATTTGCCATTATTCATAACTGTTACCAAATTAACTTCATTACTTGCTAAAACATAAATATCACCGATTTAAAGTTAAAATTAATTTATCAACTTCGCACTTAACGAATTTTACCTTTAAACCGGTGATCTAGAATACCCGGTAATATTTATTTATTTATAAATGAGAAATGATGAAAAAATTGTGGGTAGAGGGTTTCGAAATAAAATTCAAGAATCACTTACCGAACAAAATTGCCTCTACTCGAATGGATGGATTTTTTTAAAGAGGTTGGGAAGATTTGTTTTGTTTTTTTTTTCGATTTCTTATTTTTTAGAGTGTGTAGAAGAAGTGTAATAGAGTGGGAAGTAGTTGTAGAAGAAGTGTAGATAGTGAAGACAACACAACTTACCACATCCTAGAACAACACAACAAACATGCAACTTCACTATAAAATTCAGAATGATACACCAATACAATAATTTACTAAGCCTGTTCTATACGATTATATTTCTTTAAACTGAAAATATATCTTAGTTTTGATATGAATAAAGAGCTCAAAGTTTATGTTAAATTATACAGAAATGCAAACAATTATATTTCACCGACGAATTTCAGTTGAAATATTATGTCAAATTACACAGATATACAAAAACTGCTATTCTACAGACGAAATGTGTATGTAAAATGCTACAAAAAATGATAAGTATCTTCAGTTCATAAGCGAACTATAGTTCATAGTTTTTATACAACTGGCCCTTGCACAATGAACACATTTTGTTTGTACGAACGCAAATCCAATTTATGAACGTACTGTATTAAATTAAATTTGTGTTGGTACAAAAAAAATTCTTCATTGTTTATTGTGCAAGAGCCAGTTGTATAAAAACTTTGAATTATAGTTCGCCTCTGAACTAAAGATGTTTGTCATTTTTTGTATCATTTGACATACACATTTGTACCGTGAAATAGCATTTTTTGTATATCTGTATAATTTGACATAATATTTGAACTGAAATTCGTCTGCGAAATATAATTGTTTGCATTTTTGTATAATTTAACTCAACGTTTATGTTAAATTATACAAAAATGCAAACAATTATATTTCATGTACGAAATAGAATTGTTTGTATATCTGTTAGTTTGACATTGATCTAAGGTTCAAAGATAAACTGCAGTTCCTATATTTGTGCAACTGAACCTAAGCAATTGTATACGAAAAATTCCTTCAATTTTTTTGGTTACAAAAATATTTTCGTACAAAACGGACTTTAGAAGTAAATATAATTTCCAAAACATTGACAGTGCATACAAAATTAAGATTACATTTTCATTAACTAATCAAACATAAGTATAAAAAATGATATCTACTAAATTTGTATCAAGTGCTGTAAGTATAATTTAAATATAAGTAAATAAATAAGATTATATAATAAATTACATAAAATAATATCTATTAAAGTATTTTTTTAAGTGCTTTGGGTTTAACTTAAATTAAAGTTATTTATAGTGAAGGGATATTAATAGAAAATTAATAGAAATGAAATAATAATATCATGAGATCAAAAAGAAGTAATTCAGTTGGCAATTTTTTATAAGTGTTTGAAACACCTTCTGTTAAAATGGATTAGTTAACAAAGAGTTGAATTCAGAAAGTTTAGTTGTACTTTCTAAAAACATAAATTTTATATGTTTTCATAATTTAAACGATTCCAAATGTTGTATTCTTGTTTACCCTTATTTTAGAGTAAACAAGAATACAAAATTTGGAATCGTTTAAATTAGGAAAACATGTCAAATTTATATTTTTAGAAAGGTCAACTAAAGTTTCTCAATCACCATTTGACTCGAATTTATTTTTAGTATGACCCTATCAACTTTCAAACTATTATCTTAATTAATAATAAAATAAACAATAACTGTAGGTGTGAGCATATTTCTGTTATGTGTGACACCAAACAGTCTCACTGACTTTCTCAAATATTTAAATTTGATATATTTAATAAATTAAAAATACCGTCTGGTTCTTTTACATTTTAAGTAGCTATTAAAAATGATTTTCAAATTGTATTACCAATTGAATTTTTCGGACATTTTCAATCTCATATAAGTTATGTATTAAGAGGGAAAATAATATTAAATGCAAGAAATAATTAATATATAATAACCTATAATTGCCAAAACCAAAGTAAAATATTTTTGAATGTATTTAGGTAATTTCAATTTTATTTAGCTTTAAACATTGAATTGCAAGTAATTCGCATAAGAATTAACTTGTATGTACTATCTTGTACAAGCAAAACACATAGATTTGTGCATTTAGTTGCCTACATTTACATCAGTTCTTCTTGGATAGGGTGCATTGTGTACATTGAGTTGCCCAATTCAATGTACACAACATACTTTAAAATTTGTATCTAGAATATTGTCTCAGAGTATGCAAATATTTTAAACTGTCTTTAGAATATTCACATTTTTTTTAATTGTTCTTACTATTAACAAATTCTATAAATTATCTTTAGAATATAGACAAGTAGTGATGAAAAAAAATAATAGTTACAAATTTGGCAGTAGTACTATTGCGTAATTAAACATAAAATATAATAAAAGTATATACCGTGTGTCTCCGGATTACTGCCCGGATAGGAAACACTTTTTTATTGTCCGTTTTTCTACAAAACGCCATTCTTTATAAAAAGTTTTGGATACCTTGAGCTATTTTTATCTTATAACAATTTTAGTTTTTCTTAATTTTTGAGCGCTTTCTATTGCAAATTTAATATTTGACAACGAAAATAGTGCATATTTTTGTTGTCAAATATTAAATTTGCTATAGAGGGCGCTCAAAAACGAAGAAAAACTAAAATTGTTATAAGATAAAAGTAGCTCTAATTATAACTTTACAGAAAGATGTTATTTAAAAAAGAAATTTGCAATCGAGAATTATGTTAACATACAATATATGAACTTAATAGAAACAATGTTATTTTTATTATATTAATTTATTTTTATAATTATGTATCGTATATTTTTGACGTGTATTCATTTAAAATAATTGTATTTCTAATAAATTATCAATTTTTCATCAAATTTAGTGATATTTAGCCAATATCATAAACATTACAATTTGAAAATATCTTAAATAAATTGAAGTTACTCATATCAAACTGAAATTATACAGGGAGTTCTTTTAAGTATATATTTAAGTATACAATTATTCTGTAAATCTTTGCATATCCGTTGTTTTGTTTAAAACCTTAAATTAAGTTTTAAATTAGTGTTTTCCACTCCCAGACTAAGCATGAAGTAAAATTTCGAATTTAGAAAAGCCTAAAAATTTAGTACGGTCGCTCCGCGAAGCGGGGCGACCAAACCAAATGTTCAGGCTTTTTTAAACTCGAAATTTTACTTCATGCGCCATGTGTTGAAAATATCGTAAAGTTATACTTCTTAACCAATATTCTAAAGCAGTATATTTTAAAATTCCCTTAAAAATTAGTGTTTTATACGCTTGGCGCATGAAGTAAAATTTCGAGTTTAGAAAAGCCTGAAAATTTGGTTTAGTCGCTCCGCTTCGCTACGCGACCAAACCAAATTTTCATGCTTTTCTAAACTCGAAATTTTACTTCATGCTTAATCTCGGAGTAGAAAACACTCGTTTAAAGCTTCAAATTAAACTTAAAAAAACCAACGAATGTCGGAAAATTTACAGCGTATCCATATGTATACTTAAAATAAAAATTTGCTGTATATACTTAAAATAAAAATTACTTGTATATTTAAATTAATTACGCCAGTAAATACATTTTTATCTTATGATATTTTTCTCTAAAGCCAAAATTTAAACCATTTCTCTTATACGCTAATTTTATTTTGTATCCATTGTAAAGACCCTTATATCAAATTTGTAACCTCTTTATGGTAATAGTATTTTTAAGAGACGCAAAACGTTTTATAAAGAATGATTTTTTGTTGAAAAATTAATAATAAAAATGTATACCTATCTGGGCAGTTATCCGAGGGCACATGGAATACAGGGTGTCCCGAGGCCACAATCCACATTTTCAGGCTTTTCTAAACTCGCAATTTTACTTCATGTACGCGTATAATACATTGATTTAAAGTGAAGCCCAAAATATACAGCTTATTTTTTATCTTAGGCTGATAAATAATAATAAATGTTACTTATATAATAAATGTTACTTCGTCTAAATCATGCGCTTTAAAAATGCGAGTACCTGGAGCAATTTGAAACACTCCCTGTATACAAATATCAATTTAGCATGCGCATTTAATGAATATTACCAATTTTAACACAACCTATACGGTAAATTAGGATTAAAAAAAATTAAAGGAAGATATATTCATGTTTTAATACATCATGTCTATTTTGTCTATATTTAATAGAAAACGTAGACAATTTATGTACATCTTTATGGTCATGTTAGTGTAAATTAATAATAGTTTCGGTCTTAATTTACCACTAATCACTATAAAGATGTAAATAAATTATCTACGTTTTCAATCAAGAATAGACAAAATTAACATGATATATTTAAACTTGAAAATATCATCTTTTAAAAAAATAATGCACAAGCCATTAAGTGCTATGCATTATCTATGCATTTAATGATCTTTACCATTTATTCGAAAATACGTATACACATTAAAATTAAGTGTTTGAAGCTAAATAAAATTCGTCTCTCCCTATTAATACACTTTAGAAGAGAGTTTTAAAGCTTCACTAAATATATTATTTTCAAGTGTGTTGTAAAACTACCTTCTAAAGCAGCTTTAGAAGGTTTATTGTTTAATTTAACATTTTGTAAATATGTGTTTTTCATCTTATCATTTACTCTTATTTTGGTAAATAGCATTATACATAGTGGACAGAAAAATAGTGAAAAACTGCAGGCATTCTTTAGTTCATTTCGTTAGTTTATTTTAAGTAGAAAATACAAATAATATTAGACAAACAAGACTTTTTTAATAATGCTCACGCGGGCATTGATATTCAAAATGTGTGACTAAAAAACGGTAATTTAATTATTTCTACAGGGTCCGGCAAGTGCATTGAATGGTTTTTGGTAGCTTGCTGTAGAGAAGCGAATAAAGAATGTGAACACATTTTGGAGGAAATTGAAACTATGTTAAGTAATATTTACAATACTATTAGTATCCAAATATTACATCTTTAAGATTTCCACTACCCGCTTCTATGCATTGCTACAATCTGCCTCAGAAATTGAACATATGACGCTAAGGTAAATTTTTGTTAGCGTTTAACAATATTATTTCTGTTCGAAATCGTAAATGCCATCTAATGCCCATTAGCTTAAGTAGCATCGTCAATAGCTGGTAGTTTGCCACTGTTGTGGACGAACAATTACTGTATACAAACGTTTATTTTGCCACCTATTGACGATGCTACTTACGTTAATGGGCATTAGATGGCGTTTAGGCTTTCGAACATATATAAATTGCACAGTCCATAATAAATGGCCAAAGATGTTCAGTATTCTTGAAGCACTGGTTCGGGACTATACTGATGATAACGTTGAAGCCTGAAACTCGTATATAGTTATCCGGTGAATGAATGAGGACTGAACACAAATTCATATTCTTAATATTATTTCTTCCCGAATTAAGTTCTTCAGTGTTAAAGTGTTTGAGGACGTCTCTGGTAAACTTTAGACTTAAAATTGTCCCAAAATATAAGATTACTGCGAATATTCGTCCATTAATAGAAAAATTGGCCTCAATAGGTGAAACTTTAAATATTAATGTACGAATAAATCGTTTTTTGACAAACGTCACAACAGTAATGTTTCCAAAGCAAGCTACAAAAAACCATTCACTTCAACTGCCGGACCCTGCATAAACCACCAGCTTAATATTTAAAATGTTTATTGAATGTTTAGTTGATGGATCAAAGCAACAAATTCAGATGTAACATAAAAAAGTCTAGTCATGTATTTAGAATTTAATGGCCTCATGAGGATTACTGAATAACAACAATATATTCATTCAGTTTTTATTTATTTTCTATTTTAATTTGTTTTTTTAAGGTTTATTTACTTAAAATGAATTAACGAATCGAACTACGTAAAGCTTTTCACTAATTTTCTGACCAGCCTGCATTCATTTTGCAAATCATTTTATTTTATTCATTTACTATTTGGCGGCAATAAAATTAATGTTTTTTGTTTTACTATCTAACTAATTAATCAATACAAACTTTTTTTAACATTGGAAAATTAATAAAAATCAATAAAATATAGGAAATAATAGATGTTTGTCAATAAGTTAAAAACAAAAAAATAAGATAAATGTGCTTTTCAGTAGTCAAAATATTTTTTTAAACATTGATGGTTTATTAATCATCAATGAAATATAATAATACATTTGTGTGGATAAATAAAAAACAAAATTAAGTTAATAATAAACACATAACATATGGTAATAAAGTTTCTGGATAAATAAATTAAAAAAATATATATAAATGTGCTCCATTCTGAAACTAAATTGATTGTGCTTCGTTTTGTATAATATCATGATAAAAATAGATGATGCAGTGCACGCAAATCGATATGCAAATGTGGACGATTGAAAATACATAAATTATGTTTCGATTCGATTTGATACGATTATTACATTTATTGTAAATGGTCTAATATTAAAGTACGAGTATAATTCATATTTATACAGTAACACACGCATATGTTTGTGTATAATAAATTGATATTAATATATTGCAATATTCCATTTATATAAATAATGAAATTACTCACAGAACTTGTTATTTAAAATGTTTCACACAAAGCGATAAAGCAATTATATGTAAATATATTATAGAATTCGAGATTCCGTTAAGAAATGAAATATGCATTTTCGATTTTTAAAAATAAATAAAGATATAAGTATTTAAATTTGTGTCCTCTTCTCCAATCATAATTTGAAATTTGAAAAATGTGAATCCATTTTATTGCTCTTTACCTATATTCAAATATTTGATTAATTAACATTAAAATTGTTTAGAACTTTACTACGCGGTATTCAATTTTAAATTATAAATAAAAAGATTGCACTATGTTTTATACCACAATATTTTTATTGAGCACTCAGGGCCTGAACTAGGTCCTCTGGCGCCCGTGGCAAAAAACTGGCTTGCGCTCGCGGAATATTTAAAATTAATGAAAATCTAGTCAATCCCCGAAGTTAGTTCATTTTTAAAATCTTGACGCTTTTCGTAAATTTCCTAAATTATACATTTAAAAATATCAATGCTTTTCACAAATTCTTCACGATTTTCGGTAATTTCTTGGCGATTTGTCGTGATTATGATGAAATGTCAACAGTTTTGAGTTTAGTATCATTATGATTTTAATTATGGTTATGATAACAGCTGTAAACTCCCTTATTATTCAGTCATTTATTTGTGATTATCGCTAGACAATTCAATTTCAACTTTTAAGAAATGCTAACGAGTGTTCTACAATCCCAGATTAAGCATGAAGTAAAATTTCGAGTTTAGAAAAGCGTAAAAATTTGGATTTGCCGGGGCGCGCGAGCGAAGCGAGTCGCGCCCCGGCAAATCCAAATTTTCACGCTTTTCTAAACTCGAAATTTTACTTCATGCGCCACGCGTATAAAACATTGACTTCTTATTTTCTTTTTGTTCGTAAAGGGGAAATTTTGATATTTCATAACCCTCATTAAGCAATTCCTGAGAAAATTATTTATCTTAGGTGAAGGTCTTTTAAAAATGAAATTGCAGTATTAAATAATAATAAATATTAAATCTAAAATATTTGGTATCGAGAAGTATCGATATTTTGAGTATCGATACTTTTCATTACGATATTTTATCGAATCGACACGACGACATACGATATAATCGATACTCAACATCGATTCTTTTTTTTTTGGAATTGGAACTTCCCCAGTAATGTTCCAATATTCCATTTATATAAATAATGAAATTACTCACAGAACTTGTTATTTAAAATGTTTCACACAAAGCGATAAAGCAATTATATGTAAATATATTATAGAATTCGAGATTCCGTTAGTAAATGAAATATGCATTTTCGATTTTGTAAAAATAAATAAAGATATAAGTATTTAAATTTGTGTCCTCTTCTCCAATCATAATTTGAAATTTGAAAAATTTGAATTGATTTTTTTGCTCTTTGCTATATTCAAATATTTGATTAATTAACATTAAAATTGTCTAGACCTTTACTACGCGGTATTCCATTTTAAATTATAAATAAAAAGAGTGCACTATGTTTTATACCACAATATTTTTATTGAACACTCAGGGCCTGAAGTAGGTCCTCTGGCGCCCGTGGCAAAAACTGGCTTGCGCTCGCGGAATATTTAAAATTAATGAAAATCTAGTCAATCCCCGAAGTTATTAGTTCATTTTTAAAATCTTGACGCTTTTCGTAAATTTCCTAAATTATACATTTAAAAATATCAATGCTTTTCACAAATTCTTCACGATTTTCGGTAATTTTCAAGTTCTTGACGATTTGTCGTGATTATGATGAAATGTCAGCAGTTTTGAGTTTAGTATCATTATGATTTTAATTATGGTTATGATAAAAGCCGTAAACTCCCTTATTAGTCAATCATTTATTTGTGATTATCGCTAGACAATTCAATTTCAAGTTCTTAAGAAATGCTAACGAGTGTTCTACAATCCCAGATTAAGCATGAAGTAAAATTTCGAGTTTAGAAAAGCGTGAAAATTTGGATTTGCCGGGGCGTGCGAGCGAAGCGAGTCGCGCCCCGGCAAATCCAAATTTTCACGCTTTTCTAAACTCGAAATTTTACTTCATGCGCCACGCGTATAAAACATTGACTTCTTATTTTCTTTTTGTTCGTAAAGGGGAAATTTTGATATTTCATAACCGTCATTAAGCAATTCCTGAGAAAATTATTTATCTTAGGTGAAGGTCTTTTAAAAATGAAATTGCAATATTAAATAATAATAAATATTAAATCTAAAATATTTGGTATCGAGAAGTATCGATATTTTGAGTATCGATACTTTTCATTACGATATTTTATCGAATCGACACGTTGACATACGATATAATCGATACTCAATATCGATTTTTTTGGAATTGGAACTTGCCTAGTAATGACATTACTGCAATCAGATCACCATGCAATCACATGATGGAATATAATAACAATAAATGTTACTAATATTGTTATTATATTCCATTATGCAGGTTGTATTTTGGGGCGGAATGGGGCTTTCTTATTTCCACGGTAATTATTTAACACCTGTGAGCCCCTTCTAAATACGATTGAGATATGTTCAGTTCCTTTTGTTAATCTCTCTTTCGTGAACATAATTCACAATAAAGCCACCAGAACAAGCATAATTTCTACTTAGGAATGGAGAATACAGGATCTCGGTTTGTTCGTTTAAAAGGTTGACCGATGTGTAACGAGAATTTTGAAAGGTTTTAATAGCTTCAAGATTAAACTATCTTAAAGCTATTAAAATCTTTCAAAATTCTCGTAATACATCGATCAACCGATGTTTAGTACTTTTCGTACAGTGATGTAAAATTTTAATATCATTAAGTTTAGATTGATTAGATTGGTACCAAATTAAATTATCTTGAAGCTATTGAAATCATCCAAAATTCTTGTAATAACTTCTAAATTGTTTATAATGTCTGTAATCGTAGAACCATAGCATGTCAATTAACTTGATAATGACACTAAAAATGTCGAATGACACTAAAAATGTCGAATCATAGTGCAACCTTTTTATTGATAATTTGACTATTTAAATAATTTAAATATTAAAAAAAATCGAATAATGTTAAAACGTAAATATTCGAATAATATGAATATTAAAATATTAAATTAATTATAAAATTCAAATATTTGAATAAATACAAAAATCAAATAAGTTTTCGAGTGAATATTTGAATACTCAAATTAAAACAATTCCCAGCCTTAGTAATAACACAACCAATTGCTAACCCATTTTCCAGATCAATTTCACATTTCGCAAAACTTTCGAAGGAAGTGTTTTTGCAATGGCGAAATCATCGCCGGTAAAGTTTCCATTTAAAAATAAAAACTTTTGCACGAAAGTTCGCAGTAACCCGAAATATACAAGCGTGAATATATAAATATAAATGGAGATTATTCCGTTTTGCGGACGGATAAAACTTTCGATATTCGATATTCGTTGTCAAGTATAAGCAATTCAAAAGCACCCACTTTATAAATAATTCTCTGTAACGCAATATCACGATATAAAATATAAATGGTAATAATTGTGATTAAACTAGATCGTATTTTATAATAAAAAAAGAACAGTAACCTAAAATGTGAGGTGTAAACAGTACTTAATTTTTCAACTGTAATCGTCTTCTTTAATTGTGCAAGTGATATTGACAGTGGTCTAAGTGGAGAAATAATTAAAGTTTGTTTATCAATTATTTCGTGTTACATTTGTTTACACTACCAAAGAGGATACTATAATATCCTCTTTGACACTATCGTAATCTATAACAATATTTGCTAAACTGTAAAATTTGCAGTTTGACCAAGTTAGTTTTAATAACATTAAACAAAATTCAGTAAATGTTTATTTTGACAGTCAGCTGTACTCTCGTTAATTGCTAATTTGAGGCTAAAGTTACTAATAATTATACTATAGCGAATGTTAACGCGATCAGGTATACATAGGGATTTAACACGTAAAACCACATTTATTCATGTTCCTGCTTCCAGGGTCATTTTAGAGGAAAAAATAAGGAAAAATCCTACGTATTTAGGTCGCTAATTAGTTAAAATTGGATATCATTTACTATTTTTTTATCGAGTTATAAAAATTGTAAATAATTAGGCTTAGGAGCACCCGTCTCCATTCATCGTTTTTGAAACGAATGCGCTAGAATCGCCGGAGGGACCCTAAATAAAACCTACAGGTGCGGCGTTGATGATTTTAGGTATAAAAGTTGAGTATACGACCGTAATTATGTGCTGAAAATGCCCATATTGTTTTGTAATACCCGGCTTACGGCTAAATTGCCTAATGTTCGTATTTTTCAAAAATCGGTAAAAAATAGTAATCGACGACGGATTTGAACCAAATAGCAACTCAAAGGATTTGTTTCTTAATTTTTGTTTACTCTTGTACTTTTCCTCTAAAATGACCCTGGACGCAGGAAAATGCATAAATGTGGTTTTAAATGTTAAATCCCTATGTATACCTGATCAAATCAACACCCTGTATATACCGCGTGTGCGTTCTGAAACACAAACATAGCGATTTAACATGGCATTTGAAGTTATCACTGATTCCTGCTCGCCACCTTATTTTACAGAAAAGCTAATGGTATCAATAGAAAAAGAAAATTATTGCGAATCCAACGACTAATAACAAGATTAAAAGTTGCATTTTTATTGTAAAATACTAATTTAAAATTTGATAGTTTTTAAATGAGTTGGCTTGATTTTTAAATGCGGTAGCATTTTTTAAGGTAGAAAGTCATCCAAATGTAAAATCAAATCAGCTTTTGAATATAAATTTAAATAAAGACAATTTTTTTGTATCAATGTTATAGAAAATCGTAAACTATTTTTCACGTTCTTTTATAAACGAATCATTGTTATTTTACAACAAACAAACATAAATAATAATTAAATCGTTACTCGCGTGACTAACCGAGTCTTCTTCTTCTCGAATCCTTATACCTTTTTAGGTGTCGGATGGAAAGACTAACCGAGTCAAACTTCAAAATGTACGACTTGGCAACAGTATCGTAAACAATAGACGAAGATGAAGCATTCGTCTTCGCAAAAAAGGGTCGTTTATTAAACAGAAAGTCCAGGTAAAACACCGATAAGCTGCTAAACAATGCACGTTACAAGTTGCACGCGTGAGACTGCATACCCCTTACGACAATTGCGAGTGCGTGGTTAAAGGTCCACGGGCTGTCGATAGCGAAACACTTACCAAATTTATGAGGCGTTGCGATTGTGAGCAAAACATATTTTTTGACGACATAATTAAAGAGCAAGTGTGTGGAATTGTATCGATTTGGTCGATTCGCTGCCCTTCATGCCAAGTGGTTAAACATGTTCACACGTCCGAGACATACTCTCCCGGTGACCAGTCGACAAAACGTCATATTTTTAATATCGAATTGGCAGTAGGTAAGAAATTGATGGCCATATTTTTTTTAATTATAATTGATGTCCATAACCGTAATAAATTAATAATTTCCAGCGATGATCGATGCCGGCATAGGGGCAAGTCAAATCAACACAATTCTGACAGCACTGGATATACCTACTGTGCGCAGATCAACTCTCAAGCTAGCAGAAGGGATCATTGGGAAGTATTTCGAGGAAGCTTTACTAGAAGAACGGGAATTAACTAGTAAGCATCCGTTGTACGTATATTAAGGTTTTTGATGCTTTTAGATACTTTACAAGTATTTTTCTATTTGTTTATCACTACAGATGTTTTTACTGACAGATATAAATAAATATTTAGAAAGATATATCAAAAAATGCTCAAAACTTGAATAATAAAATTCTCACAATAATTGTACTTTGTCCTCGTCATATTCCTTACGATTGCATAATTTGTCATTGCGTTGCAAAATATATTTTTAATGTATCTTTGTACATTACTGTAGAGATATTTGAATGTATAATAATTGGCGCCAAATAATTATGTTGTGCGCAAAATTGTTTTATTTTATGCACATCCGTGCAGACATTTTGTATATAGATGAATAAAGGCAGTCTTAAGTTAAACCTGAATCTGTGTGCATCATTAATTAAAATTTACCTTTTTCCTAAATTACTCATTCAAAGTAAAAGTGAAAACGTTGTTAACTCACGTTACAACAATTACTTTCGTAATTTATCAACAATTCCTTTCAATTTTCTAATATTTTCCGTACCTGTATTTTAGTATTCACTATTTCTGAACCTCGTATCTTTTTTTCATTTTCACTTAGATGTGAAGAATCCGTGACTCCTGAAATTGAAACCCAACCTTCACACACTAGTCAGTCCCAGTCAGATTTGAATGACCTGTCCACTGCATGCATTATTATAGTAGCTGCTAGCTACGACATTAGCTATAGAACGCGCGAAACATGTCGGACGTGCGATAGTTTGACAGTTTGACTGGCTATGGTTCTCTGTTTGGGTTCAGAAGTAAAAAAACTCATCGGTTTGACACAAAGACTCGAAAATGCTTCTACTGCGAGCGTGGACATAATCCGGAAACTAATTATTGCAAAAGTATTTACGAAGGCACTGTAAAATCGATGGAATCTGCTGCAGTCGTCGACTTGATGTCCGACAAAAATCAAAATTTCAAGAAAGCGAATGCAAAGTAGCAATTTTTATCGGTGACGGAGACAATGCATGCATAGCACAGGTTCAAGCGAACAGCGCCTATTGGATTGACAAGTGGTTGGATAAGAACTATACGAGTTAACGTTTGAACAACCTTCTATTCAAACTGAAGCCGCGATACAAATTTTATAACTCGGTCATCGATTATCTGAAAAAATGTTTTGGATATGCCGTATCACAAAATTGTGCTGATGTTACTGCTTTTGGCGAGCATGAGCAGTGTAGGCAATGGTGCATACCCAGCAAACTACGTTCACAAGGGGAAGGAGTTTAGCGGGAGAAGAATTGCGCAAGGATCTAGAAGCATTATTCGAATGGTTTACCTTGAATGCGGCCAGCTTAGCACCAGGCATGTCTACGCAATCAAATGAGAGTTTCAACCATACGGCAACAAGCAAGTGTCCAAAGAATACCTTCTACGGCGGAACATCGAGTTACCGTTATCGTGCAAACCATTAGGTACAAGATTCGGCGTAATGTTTTGAAGAATGCTAAGCGACGAAGACGCGAACAGCAAAATCGTTGAGAGGTCGTTTTTGCAACCCACCAGAGTTCCTGTGACATCTCAGTTTTCAAGTCCAGCGGTAACCGCGGAAAGTCTCCTGGTCTACGTGGATATAGAAACAAATGGTGTGTCAAAAAACGCGGAAATCGTTTTGATAGCTGCAAAATGTTAATGAACAGCTTCTATTGTACGGAAAACCTGTACCTGTAACTAATCTGAAAACTCTGGGGCAACATTTTGTTACTTTTCTCAAAAATACATAATTCTCTTCGTTTTGACTTTCCGCGTATTTATAATCTACTCTGGGATTATATATTGCCCTTCGAATTCACATCGATTGTATGCGGTTTAGCGGACACTTTACAGGTGTTCAAATCAAACGACGTTGTTAAAAATAAACCAGACTGACCTTACCAAACAGACTGACCTTACTGCAAAATATTTACTAAATTTGTGTACGGAAGGAGCTCATGAAGCTTTGCAGGATTGCATAACGTTAAAAGCGATTCGCACAACGTTGAAATGCGAGGACAAATTGTTATCTTTCTCTGTAACTACCGCAGAGTTTATAAAACAACTTCGATGGGAAACGAAAAATACCGTGCAACCTCTGCAGAATGTGTTGTCGAACACAATGATAACACGATTAGCAATTATTTAAATCATTGGAAGCATATATTCGATTGCAGTTTTATAATAGAAATATTTCAATAAATACGTGGTAAGCTGCAGTTTTTTTGGGTCGATAGAAACGTTGGCATTTCAAATATTGTTACTTAGTTTTGCAACTAGATGGTAAGTTGTTTGGCTATAAAACTTTTATGTTGTTTGCGCGTATACGTGCATAACCCTATGTCATTAATGTATTTTGGTGCATCTTTGATAATTATTTTCTCAGATCAGATGTTGTTTTATTGTGTTAATCGATAGAGAGGCATTCAATTAATCAAAAAAATGAACTTATGAAACTCCTAAGTTGTATCGATTCGGTGACTTTTTACCTTAAATCATTCAACCTTATGTCAAGGCTTATTTAAGAAAATATAAATAATTACACTAGCGAAGAAAAATTTTTATGGTAAAACCTATTATAGTGGTGACAGTTTAGATAGAGTATGAGATTTGTTGCTGTTAAGTTTAATACGAGAAAATGCCCATATTGTTTTCTAATCTGCAAGTACTATAGAAAAATATGTACAAGCAGGTTTAAATTAAATTACACTTGGTTTGTTTCACAATTTTTTACTTTACTATTTACTCGACTAGTTTCGCGTTTTACAGCATTATCACTCCTGATAATGCTGTAAAACGCGAAACTAGTCGAGTAAATAGTAAAGTAAAAAATTGTGAAACAAACCAAGTGTAATTTAATTTAAACCTTCATTATCAATATTTAAAAATGTTTCACCAAGTGATAAGTGAGAAAATTATTCAAGAAATATGTACAAGCATTTAGAAGACTTACAAATATTTCGCTAGAATCAGATAGTAGGGGTGGTGAGTATGAAAAATCTTATTGAAGAAATAAAATATTTTAAAATAACAATCATTATCACAGGAAATCGACAAACAGTTGATCGCACAGATGAGCGTGTTTTATCGATGATAAATGCAGACCCAACATACAGCTTGAGACATTTTTTTCTTGAAAGTGGTTTATGTAAGTCGCAGGTATGATTGTTATTTTAGAACATTTTATTTCTTCAATAACATTTTTTATACTCACCACCCCTAGTATCTGATTCTAGCGAAATATTTGCTAGTCTTTCAAATGTTTGTGCATGTTATTGTATAGTACTTGCAGATTGTATGGGTCTTGTATTAAACTTAATGACAAATAAATCTCGAACTATTTGTAAACTATGACCACTATAATAGATATTTACCATAAAAACTCTTTCTATGTTAGTGTAATTATTCATTTTTTCGTAAATAAACCTGCCGCGTTTAAAAATCAAGCAAACTCATATTTAAAAACTATCAAATTTTAAATTAGTGTCGATAGATGCGCAATAATTTTCTCTTTCTATTGATACCATTAGCTTTTCTGTAAAATAAGGTGGCGAGTAGGAATCACTGAATATGTCAAATGCCATGTTAAATCCATATATGTTTAATTAATTTTTCACTGAACCTGTGGTAAATATTTTTGAATCTTATTCTAGATATATTTTTTTGTTTGTTTTACTGACTTAAATCAGTGAAACTACTCAAGTGTTTTAATTAAATGTCCAGAATTAAATCCCTATGTTCAGTTTGCGAACGAATACGCGGTATATTAGGTAATATATTCAATTTGGTTCTCATTAATCACTTGATGAAACATGTTTACAATATTGATAATTAAATAAAAGTCACTTGGTTTGTTTCACTACTATTTTTTTTAATTCTCTCCGACTAGTTTCGACTTATCGCCATTCTCAAGGAGAATGACGATAAGTCGAAACTAGTCGGAGAAATTAAAAAAAAATAGTAGTGAAACAAACCAAGTGACTTTTATTTAATTATCAATATATTAGGTAATGATAAAAACGTAACGAGTTTATTTAAATAAATTGATTATTTAATGTGATTTGCAGCTAAAAAGAGATTTTTTATTTTAAGTATACATATCCAGATTCATACTCTGTAAATGTTCAGAGATTCGTTAATTTCATGAAAGTGTTTCATTTGAAACTTCTAACGAATGATTCCACTCCTTGATTAAGCATGAAGTAAAATTTCGAGTTTAGAAAAGCCTGAAAATTTGGTTTGGTCGCGTAGCGAAGCGATGCGACCAAACCAAATTTTCAGGCTTTTCTAAACTTGCAATTTTACTTCATGCGCCAGGCTTATAAAACATTGATTCAACGTGAACATTACAAAGTACACAACTTGTACTAAGTATAATACTTTTGTTTTTAATTTAAAGTAGGAGTTTGAAGTAAATATGGGTATTTAATAAATACTTAGTAATATGCCAACTATTTATATTTCTAGTAAAATTCATTATTGTTTGTTAGAAGTCACTTTGAAGACATACTGTTAACTTTGATAATAGTCTTAGTTATTTTAATGTTTAAAAATTACATTTCTTTGTGAGTTAAACAGAAAATTGCAAAATTATAATTAAATTTTACATTTTAAGAATAAATATTTAAAAATGATTTTTTATATACGATTTTGAGCAAAAATGAAAACTCCAAAATTTACATTTTGTAAACGCGTCTTTTTATGTCATTGAACATTTATAAAACGTCACTGTCAGTGAACAAATTCAAGTTAGAAAGGCATAATTACAACACATTTTTTTTATGAAAAGCAGGCAGCTTGATTTTGTAAGGGGTTTCCATTTTTTTGCTCCTAATTGTACAATATGAATATTTTTTAATTTGATCAAACTCTAACCTTTGAATATCTCAGCAAAAAATATATATGACTTAGATCACTTTTATAATCACCAGCACAATTGTATATTGACCTGATATGGCAATTTTAACTGCAAGTGCTTTCGTATCAATCTAAAGTTCTTGATTAACCCATTAGGCGCCATTGATATACGCATCATTATTAATTTTATGTTAATTAAATTAATAAATAAGATGATTTGATATATTATATTATTTGACTTGACTTGAAAATGTATGAATAATACCGTAAATATTGTGTTATTTAAATAGCTCGATTATTACTCACTTAAACAAATGTTTTCAGTGTATTTCTAACTTCACAATATTTCAGTTTTTTATACGCGTGGCGCATGAAGCAACATTATTAATTTTATGTTAATTAAATTAATAAATAAGATGATTTGATATATTATATTATTTGACTTGACTTGAAAATGTATGAATAATAACGTAAATATTGTGTTATTTAAATATCTCGATTATTACTCATTTAAACAAATGTTTTCAGTGTATTTCTAACTTCACAATATTTCAGTTTTTTATACGCGTGGCGCATGAAGTAAAATTTCGAGTTTAGAAAAGCCCCGTGAAAATTTGTCTTGGGTCGCTGCGCGACCCTCCACATATTTTCTACGCGGGGCTTTTCTAAACACGAAATTTTACTTCATGCGCCACGCGTATAAAACACTGAAATATTGTGAAGTTAGAAATAGTCTGGGAGTGGAAATACTCCTTCTAAACTTCATATTGCACTTTTTTTTATAAAAAATCGACGAATGCCCTACATTTACAGCGTATACATTATGTATATTTAAAAGAAAAATGCACAGTATGTAATACAATAAGTCATTCGTAGAAATCATAAAAAAATTGTAGAATTTTACCTACAATCAACTTTTAGAGTTAACTCTATAATTGCTTGGCCGTTAATGGGTTAAATGAAACTATTACTATGTTTTTTACCACGTTTATTAATAAAAGTAATAAAAAACATAGTAATATTTTCATTTAATTTTGGTATGGATTACCACGTAGTAACGGTCAAAACCATCGTGATGTTAAAGTTCTTGATTTTCTTAATTTAAACTAATATACGTGTTTGATACAAATTTGAAGTTTTTTAAGATGACCAGACTGAATAATTCGTTTAATAAACAGTCTTTATATTTTTCTTATTTAACTGTATTTTCTTTAATATTAGACCATTTACAAAAATAAAAATAAATTAACCATTTATACAACTTACCTTTCTTGCGTTTGAGTTTTTGATATCATTTGGTTGGAGCGCCATGTTGCTGAAAGGGACTTCCATCGAGTATTTTATCGAGTGCAGAAGTTGGACGACGACATTGGACACGTTCTTGAAGCTCAGTTTTCGTCTTTGGGCCGCTCCGAGGGCAGATCGGACCTGCAGCGTGTTGAACAACAGTGGCTGGAAGAGAACCGCCGGAAACGCCGGGGGAGGTATGCAGGTTAGTCACGGGGGTGGTTAGCACTACTGTGATATTTTTGTAATAGTATTTGTGCACCAGGGTAGGTGAATTTTGATGGTTGGTCCAAAAGATGGAAGGGAATATGTTTAGTACAGATATATAATGTTTTGTAAAAAATATAATACACATTAAGAGATTTTTAGTTTTAGTCTGTCTTAATTAACAATCGTATGACTTTTGTTAAATTCTACGAGAACTTGCTTACTCTTATACACCAGCTGAACTATACAGGGTGTCCGTATTTCAACAGAATGTATGAGGATCTCAGTTATTTGAAGAGATAGAGATTCGGTTAAATTAGGGCAAAGTTACGTATTTTTTACGCCTAACAATAATCTGCAAATAATTTTGAAATATCTGTTTTGTTTTTGAGACATCAACAAAAATTGATTTTTTGAAAAATCATTTGTGTTTTTTTATTCAAAAACTACTGAATTTGGACATTCAGAACTTTGACTGTATACAGGCACTTTTTACTGAGAAATCTAGTAGTTTTTGTTTTCAGATAACTATAACATTTACCCGGGGACCATAGCCAACTTTCGATTTTCTTATGGGCGCCATTTTGGATTTTCATATTTTTCGAAAGAATATTTTTTTCTGAACTCAGCGATGTACCACACTCGTAATTTATTTTAGATTGAAAAATTTTAAATTATATCATTTTCTTTTTTACAAAGAGTGCCTTAGAAACAATGACGTCATACCTATTAATCAATAAAATCTTGACAGCAGTCAATCATTGTTAGCAGTCAAAATTAATTAATAACTGTCAATCTTTTGTAATAATAATAATAAGTATCGATTATCCCACAAAACATAAAGTAAAAAAATGGTGATTGTCCATCATAGCACTTTCCCCGTTAAAGATATGATGTCTTAAATATCAACAGTATGAAAAAGTTGCACAAATTAAATTTATTCTACTTGTATTATTATTATTCTAAAACTATTAGCAATTCACAAAAAAAGTTATTCTTGCATTTTTCGCTACATGGCAATAAATTTTGATCGCCATCACACCTAAGCGATATATGTGTTCAACTTTATTGTAAATCAGTGGTTAATACACGTGGCGCATGAAGTAAAATTTCGAGTTTAGAAAAGCCCCGTGAAAATTTGTCTCGGGTCTTCTTCATGCTTAGTCTGGGAGTGGAAGACACTCGTTACTTTAAAATATGTCACATATGTGAAAATATGTATAGTAACTATCAGAAAGAAAAACAACAACATGGCAATCTCATTATAGTTCAATTCAAACTCGTGTCGAGTTGGCACAATTGGTTAAATGTCGGCTACCGCTAACTAATGTCAAATGTTATTATAGTCCAAATGTCGGCTGGCGCCGACTTGTAAGTGAATTGTCATTATAGTCCAAATGTCGGCTAACTACGACTTATGTCAAGTTGACACAATGAACTAAATGTCGACGCTGAAAGGATAGGCTTATGTCAGTCAACCTAGTGATTTACAGACATAAATTCATATTTTGACTATTGTGACATTATGACTGTGTCCTTGGTTAACTGTCTTAAGACTATAATAAGATTTTGTCTAATTATGTCTCTATGGACTGTATTTCGACTATTCTGATATTATGACTATAAGTCACTTGGTTAGCTGTCTTTTAACTTATTAGTATTTTGTTATTAAATCACTATATTGACTGTATTTGATATAGTGATTTAAGTGACTTACAATCATAACATCACAATAGCCGAAATCAGACAAAATCCTAGCATAGTCAAAAGACAGCTACTTACAACTTACAATCACAATAGTCAAAACACCATCAATAAAGATATAATATGATAAAATCCTATGATAGTCCAAAGACAGTCAAGCAAGTTACTAAGATTCAAAATGTCACACCAGTATTACGTTTATAAACAAGTTCATTTTCTTCTTCAAAGGCGATATGTAAGCAAATTATGGATCCTAGGAGTTGTAAAATGAGTGAGTTAGTCAATTGTTTCCAAGGCACTCTTTACAAAAACGAAAGATTTAAATTTTATATTTAATGTGTACAGGGTGGTTTTTTCTCGTTGATATTATAGGGTATAGGCTAAACGGTAAGAGATACAAAAAAACTAACATGTGTCCCGTTCTCTTTTTTAGTGTTTAGTTGAATGGCAGAATCAGATCTACGCTAACTAGATTGGTTTGGAAGATACAGGGTGATTCTCGAAATCTGCCGGTTTTTATTATCTCTTATGTCTCGGTTACTTATGGAGATACAAACAAAATTTAAATACAAAGTTTTATGAATTTTTACGTAGAATCCAGTGGTGTACTTAAAAAATATAGATGTTTGAACTTTTGAGATATTATCAAAAATAGCATTTTCTTAAATGGGACACCCTGTAACTGAGTACCTCAAAAAATTGCAATTTTTCTTGGGATTGCAACAATATGTAACACTTGATATTTTGTTTTGTCCTAAATAGCTAAAATACCAAAAAACAAAATAAAAGATTTTCTAGATGGCCAATTGAATTCTGTAAGCTTTTGTTTTTTTTTTGTTTACATGTCATAAAATTCAATATTAAATACGTATTGGTTTTGATATTTCGTTGTTAACGTAATATTTTCGATTATATTTCCTTAAAAAAGGAGTCTAAATGAATATTTTTAAAAACTATGAAAAATTAAACATTTTGGGTGCTATATTGAGGGTAATGAAAATAAAGACGTAGCTTTAGACCAATATTTTGAGCGTTATCCGGACCGTCGACAGCCAGAAAAAGAAATATTTCAAATATATTTATATCACAATTTAAGTGAGTATAGATTATTTGGAAAACCAAGAGGCAAGATTTACAAAAAGGAAAATAAAGATTCTACTGTATCTAGCCGTAATATTGAGAAATATATTGGCACAAGCAAACTAATGTTTTAAAAACGTTAAGCAAGCATACGTATAAACCGTATAAAATAATAAAGGTTCATAACTTGCATCCTGGAGAAAAAGAGCGGCGTTTAGAATTTTTAATCGACAGAACAATCGATATTGGTCAAACATGAATCCTCATCAGACGGTCGCCAGGGTGCAACAAGGACGGTTTGGGTTCCATGTATGGGTGGTGCTTTATCAAAACAGAGTCCTTAACTACAGGATTTTTAACGAAAATTTAAGTGCTGAAGATAAATCCAAATTTTGGAAGAATTTGTAATAATCGAGTCAGATAACATGCCATTAGCTATAAGAAATATTTTTTATTTACAACAAGACGGTGTTCCAGCGCACAATAGCCATATGGAGGGCACTTACTTACTACCAATTTTGGCGAAAACGTTTAATTTACTTGTGCCAATATATTTCTCAATATTACTCCTACATTCCGTCGGATCTTTATTTTCCTTTTTGTAAATATTTCCTCTTGGTTTTCCAAATGATCCACACTTACTTAAATTGTGATATGATCTTTGAAATATTTCTTTTTCCGGCTGTCGTCGGTCCGGATAACGCTCAAAATATAGGTCTAAAGCTGCGTCTTTATTTTCATTACGGATATATTGAGGGTAATGAAAATAAAGACCCAAAATGTTTAATTTTTCATTGTTTTAAAAAATATTCATTTTAGACTCCATTTTTAAAGAAGTATAATCGAAAATATCAAAACCAATACGTAATTAATCTTGAATTTTATGACATGTAAACAAACAAAAACAAACGCTTAAAGAATTTAATTCATGGCCATCTAGAAAATATATTTTTTGTTTTTTTTGTATTTTAGCTATTTAGGACAAAACAAAATATTGAGTGTTACATATTGTTGCAATCACGAGAAAAAATGCAATTTTTTTGAGATACTCAGATACAGGATGTCCCATTTAAGAAAATAGTAGTTTTGATAATATCTCAAAAATTATAACATTTATATTTTTTTTAATTACGCCACTGGATTCTACATAAAAAGTCATAAAACTTTCGTATTTAAATTTTGTTTGTATCTCCATAAATAACCGAGTCATAAGAGATAATAAAAATCGGCAAATTTTGAGAATCACCCTATATCTTCTAAAGCAATCTAGTTAGTGTAGATCTGATTGCGACATTAAACTAAACACTAAAAAATAAAACGAGACACATATCTTAGTTTTTTGTATCTCGTACCGTTTAGCCTATACCCTATAATATCAAGGAAAAAAAAAAAAAAAAAAACACTTTGTACAATAAACTATATGTGTGGTACATCATTGAATTCAGAATAAAATTTCTTCCAAAAAATGTCAAAATCCAAAATGGCACCCATAAGAAAAACAAAAGTTGGTTATGGTCACTGGGTAAAAGTTATAGTTATCTTAAAATAAAATATGTTACTAGATTTTTCGTTAAAAAGTGCCTCTGTAATGCCAAAGTTGTAAATGTCTAGATTTAATAGCTTTTGAATAAAAAAAATAGAACGAAATTTCAAAAAATCCGTTTTTTAACAATATCTTAAAAACAAAAGAAGATATTTCAAATTTGTTTTTAGATTATTATTGAGCCTCAAAATACGCAACTTTGCCCCAATTTAACCGACTCTCCATCTCTTCAAATAACCGAGATCCTAATGCATTCTGTTGAAATACGGGCACCCTGTATTCTACTCTATTATAAAAAAGTAATTCTATCGGTTACAAAGAAAAGCCAAATACAGGTGATTCATTAGCCTCTTTCAAACTTTGGCAATGAAATGTAGATTTAATTTCATGAAGAAATGCTAATATGAACGCAATCTTGGAATCGTTTACTTCGTGGTACATTTTCAATTTTGGTAGAAAGAAAACACTTAACTTTTTTATACCACTTTTATTTTACTTTTGTGACTAGTTTTAATTACACAGTAACCATTATCCCCGTGTAATTAAAACTAGTTACAAAAGTAGAATACAAGTGGTATAGAAACGTTAAGTGTTTTCCTTATATTAAATATAATTATTGTCTCTATGAACGTTAATAGATAATTATAATTTAAAGAAATCAAAAACATTTATTGTAACAAAAAGAAATCATATGTTCAAAAACAATAATCCAGTACATAACTGGCAACGACAAATTAAACTCTCTTGTACGCGTAATTAATTTAATATAACCAAAGTATTTTTATATATTATTATTATTATTATTATTATTTAAAATGGTAGCTACAAAAATTAGTTTTTCTAAATCATGACTACTACGATTTTCCAACTTAAACATTTTAAACGCGCTGTAACTTCTGAACAAAAAATGGTAGGACCTCTGTTTATATGAACATTTCTTAATAAAATTAAATCTACTTTTCATTGCCAACGTATGTTGAAAGGCTAATGAATCACCCTGTGTACAAAAGTTATAATAAAACAGCAGACAATAATGAAACTTGATAACTGTTATGTATTTTCTACTATATCTTCGTTAATATGGTTTTCCTAATCTTCTAGAAGTAACTGTTTTACTTTAAATCAACTGCAGAAGTCTGACTAAATATTGAATCAATAATTATATATAGATTATAAATACAGAGATTTTTTTTAAGCATGCATATGCATACCCTTTAAGTTTTCCAACATTCGTTGTTTTTTAAAAGAGTTCAATTTTAAGCTTTAAACGAGTGTTTTTCACTTTCTAATCTAGAAGTGGAAAACACTCGTTTAAAGCTGTAAATTAAACATTTAGTTTGGTCGAGTAACAAAACGGAGTGATCAATCCAAATTTTCAGGCTATTCTATAGTCGAAATGTTACTTCATGCGCTGGCGTATAAAACACTGATTTGACGTGAGCATATTGCGAACCTCATAATATTTTAGTGTTTCATACGCGTGGCGCATGAAGTAAAATTTCGAGTTTAGAAAAGCCCAGAAAATTTGTCTCGGGCCGCTGCGCGACCCTCGACAAATTTTCACAGGGCTTTTCTAAACTCGAAATTTTACTTCATGCTTAGCCTGGGAGTGGAAAACACTCGTTTAAAGTTTTAAATTGAACTCCTTTAAAAAACAGATTAATAGCATATACACTGTAATTGGAATATGTATCCTTAAAACAAAAATTCCCTGTATATTAGTAATATTTAATCTGATTTAATTTAAAAACATAAAAACTTAAAAGCGTGATAATATTATCTTATGTAAAATCAATTTAAAATATAAACTCAAAAAGTCATACAACTGTAGAATGATAAATAAAATCTCAATAATTCCCGGCGCATACACCATTATACAATAATTTACTCTACAATACCTATACTTAATGTAATATGTTTTACTAAGTGCCAAATGAAAATATAATCCAAGAAATTAAATTACACTCTTTCACAAACAAAAAACGACTATGTACGATTTATTCTACAAACTGTTTCAGAATAGATTAAATAGTTAAATTATATTACACATTCTCATGTTCTTTATATTTGATTATTTATATATTACTTTTATGTTATACAGGGTGTCCATATTTCAACAGAATGTATGGAGATCTCGATTATTTGAAGAGATAGAGAGTCGGTTAAATTGGGGCAAAGTTGTGTATTTTAGGGCTCAATTATAATCTAAATACAAATTTGAAATATCATTTTTCGTTTTTGAGATATTGTCAAAAAACGGGTTGTTTAAAATTTCGTATACATTTTTTATTTTAAAACGATTAAATCCAGACATTTACAACTTTGATATTATATAGGCACTTTTAACGAGAAATCTAGTAACATATTTTATTTTAAGGTAACTATAACATTTACCCAGGGACCATAGCCACCATTTGTTTTTCTTATAGGCGATATTTTGGATTTATATATTTTTGGGTAGAATATTTGTTTCTGAATTTAATAATGTATTACACTCATAGTTTCTCTTACATTTTATATGTAAAATTTTAATCATTTGTTTTTTGTAAAGAGTGCCTTGAAAACAGTTGCGTCTCTCACTCATTTGACAACTCCTAGGACCCATAATTTGCTTACATATCACCCCTGAAGACGGGCTGATTAATTACTGTACTGATAGAGAAGGTATGGGTTTATAATGGAAATACTGGTGTGACATTTTTAATCTTAATAAATTGCTTGACTGTCTTTGGACGATCATAGGATTTTGTCATATTATATTTTAATTGACCGTGTTTTAACTATTGTGACTGTAAGTGGCTTGATTGACTGTCTTTTGACTATGCTAGGGTTTTGTCTGATTATGTCTCTCTATGGACTTGTATTTCGGCTATTGTGATGTTATGATTGTAAGTCACTTAAATCCCTATATCAAATACAGTCAATATAGTGATTTAATGACAAAATACTAATACGATACATATTTTAACAGTTGTGGTGTATTTTAAACTAACGAGTGTCTTCCACTTCCAGACTAAGCATGAATTAAAATTTCGAGTTTAGAAAAGCCCCGCGTAGAAAATTTGTCGAGGGTCGCGCAGCGACCCGAAACAAATTTTCACGGGGCTTTTCTAAACTCGAAATTTTACTTCATGCGCCACGCTTATAAACCACTGAATTACAGTAACGTTAAAAATGTATAACGCTTAGATGCGATGGTGATCAATATTTAAAAAGATGTAGCGAAAAATGTAAGAATTCCTTTATTTGTGAATAGTTTTGAAAATAATAATAAAAGTAGAATACATTTAGTTTGTGCAACTTTTTCATACTGTTGATATTTAAGTCATCATATCTTTAACGGGGAAAGTACTATGATGGACATATCATTTTTTTACTTTATGTTTTGTGTGATAATTGATATTTATTATTATTATTACAAAAGATTGACAGTTATTGATTAATTTTGACTGCTAACAATGATTGACGTCTGTCAATATTATATTGATTAATAGATATGACGTCATTGTTTCCAAGGCACTCTTTGCAGAAAAGAAAATATTATAATTTTAAATATCATATCTAAAATTCAATATAACTTTGATGTATCACTGAGTTTAGAAAACAATATTCTTTCAAAAAATATGAAAATCTAAAATGGCGCCAACATAAAAAACAAAAGTTGGCCATGGTGCCCGCGTAAATATTATAGTTATCTTAAAAAAAATATGCTATTAGATTTCTTATTAAAAAGTGCCTTCTATTGTCGAAGTTCTAAATATCCAGAATCAGTAGTATCGATTACAAAATAAAAAAGATTTTTCAAAAAAATAGTTTTTTGTTGATATCTCGAAAACAAAAAAAAAACAATTTTGAAATATTGTTTTCAGATTATTGTTAGGCCCTAAAATACGCAACTTTGCCTCAGTTTAACCGACTCTCTATCTATGCAAATAACTGAGATCCCCATACATTTTATTGAAATACGGACACCCTGTACACAATTAATTTACTTCATTTTAACTGTATTGACTTGTTATTAGAATATGTTCCCTGTTGAACAATACTGATTTCTTCTTCTTCTCAATATTATTATTATAGGTGAAGAAATCATTAATTACTTTTTTGAAATTATTATAAAGCAATTAGAAGTAAAATGTATTTTTGCGAAAAGTAAACACTACTTATTATTATTCAAATAATTCTTGGTTGATTTTTTGAAAGTGCACTTTTGATGTTTGATGTTCACTTTTTAATATTTTAAATATAACGATTTGTAATGGAATATGATTTATAATTTTATACTTTTATATTTGTGATATTGAAATAAAAATAAAAATGGTGCATCTCTAATATTTACAATGTTTATTTCTTTTACGTTGGGCGGTGTGCCTACCGTACTGTGATAGCTTCAGACTACGGTTTTTATTTCTTCAATCATCCAACTCTGACTTTGCTTAAAATAAAACAATATGACAGTGTGAAGGTTAAACTAGTCCTTATAATGTTTAGTTAAAGTCCTTACTACATCTAAATGTATGACTAGGTTACACAGTCATTATTCTGAATTATACATTTGTGCTTTAGTTTCAGAGATTTTTTAAAATGTTTGATAGTATATACAAAAATAATAAACCAAAATAAATAATGGTGAATGCACCGGAATATATTTTTTTATTTCCATCTTTGCAATTTCGTTGATAATTGTGTATCCTATAATAAACACTGTATATCTGTAAAACAATATAAATAAATACAAACACAATATATGGAAATATTAGTCACATAGTTAGTAATATTAATAAATCTAAACACTAAACTAATCTACATAATAGGAAACAAACGAACTGATATTTTCAAAGATATCGTTTCATTATGTATATTTGGAGCAATTATTTTCATGAGATGCTCACAACCATGCCGGTATTAAATTGTCCAGGTACATCAAACTTTTAATTAACAACAATAAATGCATAACACAGACAAAAGGATGCAACAAAAAAAAACTGGTAAAAGGAAATAATTATGCAAACAAATAAAAAGAAAGTATTTCAAACAAAAATTTTAAATGAAAACACAGAGCATTTACCAAATCAAGGAAAGGACACCCAAATGATAGAATGAATTTAACCCAAATTTGGAAACGAAACATTTAGGGATTGAATAAAGCACACATAGAGTAAACAAAGAATGCAGGCATAGAATTTTCTAGTATACACTATAATCCATATTTTGTTCATACTATTTTAAATAAGGTGTTTCTGTGAAAATATGGTCAAGATTTGATTTATCATTTTATCATAAATCATAGTATTGGCGGGTATACTATGATTAAATGAGAAAATCTTCTTTAAAAAATGCATCAATTAAAATAATATACAATAAATTCTATGCCACATAAAAAGCTTCCTAAATATTTATTGACTATAAATGATTTAAAAACTTTGTTTATTAGATTGGCTTTTCTTGTACAAGAAAATAGTATACTATTTTCTATCATATTCATGATGTAATACACAAAATATGACCAAACGCGAATCTTGTTTAATTTTGAATAATGGAAATAGGACATGTCCTATTAGGTAATTTTTTGTACAAGAAAATAGTGTCGTCTAATACAAGCTTTAACTGTTACAATAATTGATTACGTAGAATATAATTTTACTAGGTAAATTAATTTAACTTGTTTATTAAATCAATACGTAAACTGTAATTTCACTAGATAAATTAATTAATCTACAGCAAACGATTTCATTTTCCTTTGTACCTTTTATGAAACGCGAAATTAAATAATATACACAATTTCAGGTCGTTCTTTTCTTAAACTTTTTAATTCGGTGAGTTTTGTTTTGTTTGTTATTTCTTATATTCTGTGTTTAATGTAGCAACGATATTACTTTTCGTAATCTAATGTACCTAGATTACTTTCTTTGGAGGGCTTATAATATTTTCAGCACGTCGCGTCGGCGAACTTTTCCGATATTCTAATGAAAAATGAAATAATAAAGTTAGGTTATTAGCGTTAAAGTAAAATTGATATACTTAATATACCTTCATTTAATATTCATTCATTAAGATACCCTACTAGATAACACGTTCCTTAAAATATTGCATTGACCTTATACAGGGTGTTTATTTCATCAGGTATATATACGGATTTAACATGTAAAACTACATTTATGCATTTTCCTGCTTCCTAGGTCATTTTAGAGGAAAAGTACAAGATCAAACAAATATTAAGAACGAGACCCTACGTATTTGGGTCGGTATGTAGTTAAAATCCGACGCCGCACAGTGGGGCCGATTTAATCAAAAGTTGGAATTTTTTTTTAAATCTTCTATTTTACATTTATAACCTTTGTGTCACAGTGATAGAGTACCTACTTGCAACAAACCTTCAGTTTTTAAGTAGTAGGATTGCTACCCTTAAATCTAGCACAGTATAACGTTGATTACGTAATTGTCGACGCGTCGACGAATTAAAAGTGGTTTAAAAAATGGATTTGCAACCTGGAGGTATGTACAATATAACGTTATACTTTGGTAAGTAGATTTGAAATGTAACAGTAGGTTTTATATTTTTATCACACACGTAAGCAACATCCAACAAAATAGTAGTAAATCTGCATTATACTAACTATTATACTAGACATTTTGTTCCGTTTCCGGTATTTATTATAAACTGCAAAAACATTTACTACTTTTAACTCCCACCTTAAGAAAATAATTTTAATGTAGTCCAATATCTTTCGATAAAAACTCGAAAATAATCAAGTATCTCTAAATATATACGAGTATACATACAGGAAGGTTTTTTAATCTGTATACATACAAGTACGGGGAATTTTCTATTAAATCTTCTGATATTCGTTGTTTTTGAAAGGGATTTAAGTTGAAGTTACAAACGAGTGATGTCCACTCCCAGATTAAGCATGAAGTAAAATTTCGAGTTTAGAAAAGCCTGAAAATTTGGTTTGGTCGCTCCGCTTCGCTACGCGACCAAACCAAATTTTCAGACTTATATAAACTCGAAATTTTACTTCAAGCTTAATCTGGGAGTGGAAAACGCTCCTTTAACGCTTCAATTTGAACTCTTTTCAAATTCGACGAATATCTGCAACTTTACAGCATATGTTAAAAAAACGACAAACTGCCCCAGTGATATATTACCAGCCATTAAGCACAAATTACGAGACATTATTGCCGATTTTAAAGTGAACTAAAAGGTTGCTTCGTGGAAAAAGTAACGATTTCTAATTAAAATTGTTTTAAGATCATGGCATGAATAAGGAGAGTATTCGTTGCGCAAATGCTGTAAGACCGAAAAAAACTTCGTTGAAATCACAGATAGGGCAAAAAAGTTGAAGACCGAACATCAAACAGATTAGAGGCTCTAAAATTACTGAATGATGTCCCTGAATCTTCTCCTAATCGTGAAGAAATCTTTAACTGTTAAAAGTGGCCAACTTTTACCAGAAGAGGCCCTGTTGATGTTTGTCGATGCCAATCTGACAAGGCATCAATATAACATGATTAGACCAAAAGACAGGATACGATTTCTATCTATAATTCAACAGGCGAAAAAGGATTGCTGTCCGGATAAAGAAGATATTACCGTAAATGATACATCAGTCAATATAAAACTTTAGTCACTACTGGATCATACTAAATCACGCCTTCTACAAGTCCAACGCAATGTCATTGAAACCTATCAAAATATAGACCACTTGTATTTAATCTCGAAATAAGGCTTTGACGATTCATGCTAAAATTGACGCGAGTGTATTTTTATCATCTTTGGTGCGACTACAACTGTTGTCTGGGGATCCTGAAGAGAACCATGACATAATCTGGAAAAATTTGAAGAGTTCTTGCACGAGGTTCTTCAGACCAATCCGATTCCAATTTTAGCATGAGAGAAAGAAGTTATACAGTCCCAAATAAATTCACTTGTACCTACAGAAGTTGAAATAAAGGGCCAAACTATTGAAGTAAAACATAAATTAGTCTTGGCAATGGTGGACGGCAAAATATGCAATTCTTTGACTAAGACAAAGTCTATACAGAGAAGCTATCTTTGTGACGTGACGTCTAAAGATTTCAATCATATTGAGGAGGTGATATCTAAAATAAGTGAATCTAGATTAAAATTTGGACTTTCTGTACTGCATGCATGGATTAGTTTTTTATAATGTTTACTGCACACTGCATATAAATTGCCACTGGCCCAATAGCAAGTCAGAGGAATCGATAAAAAGGAGATTGTAGCGATGCAAAAGAAAAAGATTCAAGAATGATTCAAGTCAGAACTGGAATTGATTAGCTACTATGGATATGGTAGCACTAATAATGGGAACACGGCTAGGCGTTTCTTCCATAATTCGGATATGTCTGCGAATATTACCGGGATTGATGTAAATATTATCAGACGATTTATTATAATTTTGACTGCAATTGCTACTGGATATAAAATTAATGTAGATGCTTCCAAAACGTATACATTAAAAACTGCGAATATGTTTGTAAAACAGTTCCCTTGGTATCCGATGCCTCCTACTGTTCACAAAGTTCTCATTCATGGACCAATGGTAATTGAAAAGGCCCTAGTTCCAATAGGACAGCTTAGTTAAGAAGCGCAAGAAGCAACTAATAAAGTGTGTATAATATATAGAAAAAAAAATTCACGCAAGTGTTTACGTGAAAAAACTAACAAAGATATTATTTACTCTTTATTAATATCTGCAGATCCCTTAATTTCGATTATGCGACAAATAAAAATAAAAACAAGTCAGTTAAACAAACACGTATTACAGTTATTACAACCTTCAAATATTGTTGCAACTACAGGGTGTCTACGCTAAACCGTTCGTTAAAAGTTTATGGGGTTGCCGTTGTACTAAAAATTTGAAAAAAATCCTTGTCATATGGTTGAATCACTTCTTCTCGTGTGAAATATTTTCAACTTTATATCACTTCCGGTTCCACCGGAAGTAGCACCAAATTTATTATATTAAATAGAACACCGTACATATTAGTATATTTTGGGGTTCCTCGTTTAAATTGCATATTTTATTCGAACGCATGTACACTTATCTCTTATAGTTTTCAAAAAAAAAATATTTCTAAAATTTTGACTACTAAAAGGCATCTTAAAATCTGTCTGTAACTTCTCTTAAGAATAAGACAAAAATATGATTTATATCTCTACTTGTATCTAGAGAATGCCTCTATAAGTATATTAATTGGAAACTCTTAATTTGGACAATAATTGTTCTTAAAATGTCAATATCTAAGTGCCCTCTTCAATATCTAGTAATCCAATTTTGTTTAAATGGAATGAATTAAAAATGGGTCATTCCATTAAAAAAAAAATTAATTACGAGATATTAAAGATATTCACATTTTAAGAATACTTATTGTCAAAATTGACAGTTTCCAATTAATATACTTATAGAGCCATCCGCTAGGCAAAATTTTAGAAATCTTTTTTTTTGCTTGAAAACTATAAGAGATAAGTGTAGATATGTTTCAAAAAAATATGTTGCAATTTAAACGAGGAATCCAAAAAATTACCAATATATAGGGTGTTCCATTTAGAATAACAAATTTGGTGCTACGTCCGGAGAAACCGGAAGTGATAAAGTTGAAAATATTCAACATGAGGAGAACTTATTTAACCGTATGACAAGGATTTTTTTTTAATTTTTAGTGCAACGGCAACCCCATAAACTTTTAACGAACGGTTTAGCGTAGACACCCTGATATGTTTTCAACTTTAAATTGAGATCAAACAACTTTAAATTGAGATCAAACAACTTTAAATTGGGAACAAACAACTTCAAATTAAGAACAAACAATTTCAAATTATGAACAAACAGTTTAAAATTAGGAACAAGTAATTTTAAAATGAGAACTAGCAATTACATAATGAGAATAAACAATTTAAAATTGGAAAAAAGCTAATGCACTATTGTACATTGCACAAAATTGCATTTTAATATTGTACGCTTGAGCTTTTTTTATATATGGCATTTTTTTAATAGGATGAAGTAGGGCAAATAAAACTTAAGTAAAAAATTACTGTCAAATTATTTGCTTTTTTTAATTTTTTTATTGTTTTACAGCCAACCCAATTTGAAATTGTTTATTCCCATTTTGAAATTGATAGTATCTAATTGTTTATTTAGAATTTGAAGTTGTTTATTCCCAATTTGATCTTGTTTGTTCCTAATTTAAAACTGTTTGTTTCCAATTTGAAATTGAAAAGGTATAGTTCTAAAGACAAAGATAGTGACAGTGATAAT
Organism: Philonthus cognatus; assembly: GCA_932526585.2. Classification (NCBI taxonomy): domain Eukaryota; kingdom Metazoa; phylum Arthropoda; class Insecta; order Coleoptera; family Staphylinidae; genus Philonthus; species Philonthus cognatus. The sequence continues at coordinate 76,261,803 of OW052241.1, forward strand.
TTCTCGTTATAAATATATTAATTAATATAACGTAGCTATATTTATGTTTATTTTTCTTATTTTAAACTTATTTCACAAATTGTGCTTGTTTAAATTAACAAAATTTAACACCCAGTAATTATAAACGTATTTTTTTTTTATAAAATTAATGTTATTTATCATATCCAACAACTAAATCGACAAAAACATTTGTTTCCAACTTTTAATGCACTGTGCGCCGTTTACTATTTTATCATTTTTTTTAAATATAGGCAAATTTGAAAAATTTGCGTCAAGCCAGGTAGAAGAACACAACATAGGCGTTTCAGCACGTAATTACGGCCATTCGGGGTCTAATACTCGACTTTTATGCCTGGATTTATCAACGCCGTACCCGAAGCTTTTATTTAAGGCCCCTTCGGTGACTCTAGCGCATTCGTATAAAAAAAGATGAATGAAGACGGGTGAAGGGTGAAAATTGCAAATAATTAGCCTCGGGAAGCTAATTATTTGCAATTTTTATAATTTTCAAAACTCGATGAAAATAGTAAATGATGTTTAATTTTAACTAAATAGCTACCTACACATAGGATTTTTTTCTTAATTTTTGTATACTCGTACTTTTTCTCTAAAATGATCCTAGAAGCAGGAAAATGGATAAATGTGATTTTACATGTTAAATCCCTATATATACCTGATCGCATCAACACCCGGTATCTACTTGCAAGTATTTTTAATATGTAAATGGATTTTAAGTGCTCTGTTTGTCTAGTAGTCGGAGTTATTAGGCATTAAAGTGTGTGAAATTTCTGACAGTCCACCGGTTACAGGATAATTAACCGGTTACAGGATAATTAAGAAAGAAATAAAATTCAATTACAGGATTACTATTCGTTGGAAATAAAAAGGTTAAAAGTCCTTAGTTGAATCTTATTTAAAGATTACATTTATTTGTCGATTGGAATAGAAAATGTCCATGTCATCAACGTCAAACTATAAATATTGATTTTGTTCGGTATGTATACAGTGTGTATCAGCCAAATGGAATAAATTCGATAATGAATAAATGGGGGCGTGTTCGAAAAAAACGCTCAGGCACATCGATTGGTATTTTTAGTGGGCATTTTTTTTTTTCAACAAAAACTTTTTATACAGGGTGTGTTATGTAACAGTGGCCAATACCAACTTTCTTATTATAAATGCAACACCCTGTATATTATTCAATTTTTGGATTCTTCAGAAAATTCTAGACATATTTAATGTACAATATCCTACACCTATCTTTAACCGTTTCGGAAATATTAAGTGTTTTCAGAATTATTGCAAAAATTAACATTAAAAAAAAGAAAATTATTTGATTACAGAAATTCGCTACAAAACTCTTAATAATTATTTCCCATTTAGGTCTTGATAATGAGAAAGTAAGCAAAAAGCATTTCAGCGTTCCTTTTTACCGATATGAAATAGACTTTAAATACTTTCGTTTACTTTTGTTGAAACGCCTGGCCTTAGCAAATTGTTGTCCGCCTGCATGACAGTTTAGTTGTCAGTGTTAAAGTCGTTTGAATTTCGTTAACTGCATATCAGAATAATGGTTCATTTAACAGAAATGCATAAAATAACTATTCTACAGATGATTGGTTTTGAATATAACACACGAACACAAATGGAAGCTGCTTGCTTATTTCATGGAACATTTTCAAATTTACCGCCTATATCCCAAGGGACAGTTAGTAAAATGGAAAAGCAGTTTCGCGAGCTTGGACATACAAGGCAGATAAAAAAGCAGCTGCTATTATTGCATTGGCTCCTTTTTTTTTGATGATATATATTTAATGTTAAAAATGCGATTCTTTTCGCAATCTACAACGAGTTAGTCTTACAAAGACTATATCAAACACTCATTGAAACAACTACTTCCCGGGCTAATACCCCGACGGACATTGAATTATACAACAAGTGTTTGCTGTTACATACAGTAACCTACTGCAAATGTAACAATTTGGGTCAAATTATTCAGGCCATCTATAGACGCGTTTCGAGATTTATCTCTCCTCAGTATAGCTTTGCCATTCCCTCTAAACAATTTGACACCTTAGACTGGCGGTCACGTTACCGTTCAAACATAAGTATAAATGAAATTGCCAATTCTTGGTTGCAGAATACTTCAAACATTAAAAATGCGATTCTTTTCGCAATCTACAACGAGTTAGTCTTATGTTTGAAGTATTCTGCAACCAAGAATTGGCAATTTCATTTATACTTATGTTTGAACGGTAACGTGACCGCCAGTCTAAGGTGTCAAATTGTTTAGAGGGAATGGCAAAGCTATACTGAGGAGAGATAAATCTCGAAACGCGTCTATAAATGGCCTGAATAATTTGACCCAAATTGTTACATTTGCAGTAGGTTACTGTATGTAACAGCAAACACTTGTTGTATAATTCAATGTCCGTCGGGGTATTAGCCCGGGAAGTAGTTGTTTCAATGAGTGTTTGATATAGTCTTTGTAAGACTAACTCGTTGTAGATTGCGAAAAGAATCGCATTTTTAATGTTTGAAGTATTCTGCAACCAAGAATTGGCAATTTCATTTATACATATATTTAATGATACCAAATTAGATATTATGCTTGAGTTTGAGGAAAACCCACATACTTCTAATCAACAAGCAGCTACAATGTTCGATGATAGCCATTCATCGATTTTTCGAACATTAACCCTTTCGGCCCTGACGGTGGCATTTGCCACCATTAACATTTGGTAAACATACTGGGAATTTTTCTTTAAAATATACATACATCTATGCATGAGGTGTAACTTCTCCGATAATCGTTCGTTTTCTAAAATAGTTAAATTTGAAGTCTCAAACGAGTGTTTTCCACTCCCGGGTTAAGCATGAAGTAAAATTTCGAGTTTAGAAAAGCCTAATAATTTGGTTTGGTCATGTAGCGCGGAGCGCTATACGACCAAACCAAATTTTCAGGCTTTTCTAAACTCGAAATTTTACTTCATGCGCCACGCGTGTAAAGCACCGATTTTAGGTGAAGTTCAAAATATTCTACTAAAGCAGTATGCTAAAAACGTGTATTCTGAACATCACATCCTATCAGTGTTTAGTACGCGTGGCGCATGAAGTAAAATTTCAAGTTTAGAAAAGCTTGAAAATATGATTTGGTCGCTTCGCTTCGCTACGCGACCAAACCAAATTTTCAGGCTTTTCTAAACTCGAAATTTTACTTCATGCTTAATCTGGGAGTGGAAAAAAAACGTTTGAAAGTTCAATTTAAAATATTTGTAAAAACAACGAAAATCTGAAGATTTACAGCGTATACAGGTATATTGAGATATGTATACTTAAAAGAAAAACTCTCAGTATACCTAAGATAGTAATAAATAATATGCAGTGTACAAAACATTTATTTGGATACCAGAAAAATTCCAGGGCTGAAAGGGTGTAAAAGAAATTAAAATGCGTCCCTATAAAATACCAACTCAGGAGCTTATGGAACACGATTTTGATAGGAGAACGTATTTTTATGAACAAATGATGGCAATGTTAGATAACAATGTGGTTCAATTAGAACATGATTTGTTATCTGATGAGTGCTCCTTTACACTTCATGATCATGCTAATCGTCAAAATTGCCACTATTGGTCGACGGAAAATCCTCACTTAACTAAACCTTTGCCCTGTCAAGGTTAATGTTTGGGCAGGAATTATTGGAGAACATGTCATAGGTCCCTTTTTTATTAATGGCAATTTGAATGGCGATAATTATGTAGCACTATTCCAAAATAATGTTGTGCCAACTTTGACAAACTTATATCCTGATCCAGCAAACCAACAAGTTCCAGCGAATGTGATATGGTTTCAGCAAGATGGAGCACCTCCCCATAACTATATCAATGTCTGGCAGCACCTTAACTGAATATTTCTAAATCGGTGGATAGGGAGGCCAGGATCGATGGAATGGCTCGCACGATCCCCTGATCTGAGGTCATTAGACCTATTTTTATGGGGATATGTCAAAAGTATTGTATACAAAACTAAATCCTTCGACTTAGCTGACCTAAGAAGATGAATAACGCTTACGATTAGATCGCTCGCGGCCAGGATCGATGGAATGGCCAGCCTGATCCCCTGATCTGAGGTCATTAGCCTTCTTATGGGGATATGTCAAAAGTATTGTATACAAAACTAAACCTCTCGACTTAGCTGATTTAAGAAGACGAATAACGCTTGCGATTAGATCGCTCACGTCTAAGATATTGAGTAACGTTAGAAGAAATTTCTATTTAAGATTAAGATGTTGCCAAGACATTTTGTTTTTTATTTGTTTTTTTTTACAGTATCAAGAAATAAACAGTAAGTAATACTGCTTTTCAGTGTGTTGTAGCAAATTTCTGTAATAATATAAATTTCTTTCTTTTGTTAATTTTTGTAATAAATCTGAAAACACTTAATATTTCCGAAACAGTTGAAGATAGGTATAGAATATAGTACATGAAATATGTATAGAATTTTCTGAAGAATCTAAAAATTGAATAACATACTGGGTGTTGCACTTAAAATAAGAAAGTTGGTATTGGCCACTGTTACATGACACACCCTGCATAAAAGTTTGTTTGAAAAAAATGCGCAACTAAAAATACCAATTGACGTGTCCGAGCTTTTTTTCGAACACGCCCTCATTTATTTAACCCAGGGTTTGTTTGGTATAATCTAATTTATTCCATTTGGCTAATACACACTGTATAACTATTACTGGATTTTATTCTATGGATAATTTGACTAAAAGTTAAGTTGATTTAACTGACGTTAGTGAAAACCGGCGTAAATCTTTAAATATCGCTAAAAATCCTTAGTTAATTATAAATTATTTTATCTATGTTGATATAAATCTTGTGAGTTTATCTAAGCACATTTCTCTGTGTATGTTGCTACAAAGTCTAATATAAACATCGGTAAACTCATTCGATTCGAGCTTCCGTGATAACATCTACAGATCGTCATGTGAAGGCGGACATGCGATATTTACTGTTCGGATAATGTCAATTCATCAGTTTTTCGACGTGGTGTGGAAATCCCCCAGGGTTTGTTTGGTGTTTCGCTAAAATGCCGAGGTAATTATCGATCTCTATGTGTCACTCATAATATAAAGGACACACGAACATACCATAAAGTAAACAAAATAAAAAATATAAAATTGAATTCTTTGGATATTTCATATTTGTGAAAGTATAAAATAATAAAGTCGATACATGTTTAATTATTGAAATAGCATATTAAGTGTCTCACTGATATGTCAATATTAAGGCTGGGAATTGAGTATTCGATTCGATAACATTTTCAAATATATGAATTATTAAAATTATTCGAATATTCAAACACATATCTAATAATTCCTTTATTAAGTTTGTCCTAATTTTCACTTAGAAAAAAATATAAAAAATATATCTATATTTTTATTTATCTTGTAATAGATTTACAATAATTAAGTACGTTTTTGTACTTTACATTAAATCGGTGTATTCGACGCCTGGCGCATAAACCAAATATTTCGAGTTTAGAAAAGCCTGAAAATTTGGATTGGTTGCTCCGCTTCACTTTGCAACCAATCTAAATGTTTAGGCTGTTCTAAACTCGAAATATTTTCTTCATGCTTAATCCAGAAGTGGAAAAGCCTCGTTAGAAAACCATTTCATCACACTACAGAATTCTAAAAAAATGAAAAACAAACTTACTTAGTCCGCAATTTTGAAATTCTAATCCTGGTAAATATATTTTTTAATTGCTTCACTATTCCAGCATTTTTAATAATTTCTAATAATTGTATCAACATTTAAGGTTCAATTGTTTTATCTTAAGGCTGCACTTAACCCGTACTGTCGTTTCAATTTACAACCGTTTAATAATATGAAGGCACATAAAGTTGAGGTTTATAAATATTTATTTTGGTACATAATTGTGCACTCTTGCTGGAAAAAATGGAACCATTCAATAAAATGGTCTGTATTCATATTATGAACGATTCTTTTTTTAAAGCAAAAAGTGGATTTTTTGATAACTATACATTTTATGAGAAAATAATAGAAGAATTATATAGTTAAAAAATGATTGTGGGGGGCATGATAAAGTCACATTTTAGAGATATTCAATTTTTTTATTTTATTTTCAACGAAACTATAAAAAAATAAAATAAAATCATCATGCCCTCTGCAATTCGATATTAGATAGATATGTGAAAAAAGAATTAAAAAATTCATAATAATAAAAAAAATCAGTGTTCTTAGTTTCCGTAGGGTAGACCGCACTCTTAGGAATGTTCAACTAAAATATTGATTTTCTGTATATTTTTAATTTAAATAATTTTTTATGATTTCTAGAAAATTTATAGTCCACAATTTTTTAGAAATCATAAAAAATTATTTAAATTAAAAAAATATACTGAAAAGCAATATTTTATTTGAACATTCCTAAGAGTGAGCTCTACCCTAGGGAAACTAAGAACACTGACTTTTTTGTTATTATGAATTTTTTAATTCTTTTTTTACACATCTATCTAATATCGAATTGCAGATATAATAAAAAAATTTAAACACAGATTTTAGGTGAAGTTCGAATATACATAAATTTCACAATATTTTTGTGTTTTATACGCGTGGCGCATGAAGTAAAATTTCGAGTTTAGAAAAGCCCAGAAAATTTGTCTCGGGTCGCTGCGCGACCCTCGACAAATTTTCACGGGGCTTTTCTAAACTCGAAATTTTACTTCATGCTTAGTCTGGGAGTGAAAAACACTCGTTTAAAGCTTCAAATTGAAATTGAAAAAAAAAAAAAACAAGTAATATCTCAAGATTTACAGAAAATAGGCTGAATTTGGAATACGTATACTTAAAAGAAAAACTCCCTGAATGTATAAATACAAATAAAGTATTTCTAGAAGAAAGTTATTGCAACTGCAAAAACTTTGAAACTTTAAACGAGCGGTTTCTACGCCCCGTGAAAATTTGTCTCGGGTCGCGCAGCGACTCGAGACAAATTTTCTGGGCTTTTCTAAATTCGAAATTTTACTTCATGCGCCACGCGTATAAAACACTAAAATATTGTGAATTTATGTATATTCGAACATTACTTGAAATCCGTGTTTTATACGCGTGGCGCATGATGTAAAATTTCGAGTTTTTTGCAGTTGCAACAACATTCTTCTAGAAATATTTCATTTGTATTTATACATTCAGGGAGTTTTCTTTTAAGTATACGTATTCCAAATTCAGCCTAATTTCTGTAAATCTTTAGATATTACTTGTTTTTTTTCAAGTTCAATTTGAAGCTTTAAACGAGTGTTTTCCACTCCCAGACTAAGCATGAAGTAAAATTTCGAGTTTAGAAAAGCCCCGTGAAAATTTGTCGAGGGTCGCGCAGCGACCCGAGACAAATTTTCTGGGCTTTTCTAAACTCGAAATTTTACTTCATGCGCCACGCGTATAAAACACTAAAATATTGTGAAATTTATGTATATTCAAACATTACTTGAAATATTAATAAAAACAATACAGAAAGCCTTTGAACCTTGGTTTTCTGTAATAATTTTTATAATACACAATATTCTTAAAAACATACAAAAATGGTAATATTTAGTCTTTCTTAGATAAAGAATAAATTATTATGAATGACAAATAAAAGATCTCTCAAATACCGTGCTTTATTGTATTTTTTCTAAATTAGGCTTGATTGTACAATTTTAACAATTGTCATAAACTTTCTTTAGTGATAATTATTTTTGCCACGTCTACTTAATTTTGTCATTTCGACTGATAACATTTATGAGAGAAAATTATTATGTAAAATTTTCCAAATTCAGCCTATTTTCTGTAAATCTTTAGATATTACTTGTTTTTTTTTTTCAAGTTCAATTTGAAGCTTTAAACGAGTGTTTTCCACTCCCAGACTAAGCATGAAGTAAAATTTCGAGTTTAGAAAAGCCCCGTGAAAATTTGTCTCGGGTCGCGCAGCGACCCGAGACAAATTTTCTGGGCTTTTCTAAACTCGAAATTTTACTTCATGCGCCACGCGTATAAAACACTAAAATATTGTGAAATTTATGTATATTCAAACATTACTTGAAATATTAATAAAAACAATACAGAAAGCCTTTGAACCTTGGTTTTCTGTAATAATTTTTATAATACACAATATTCTTAAAAACATACAAAAATGGTAATATTTAGTCTTTCTTAGATAAAGAATAAATTATTATGAATGACAAATAAAAGATCTCTCAAATACCGTGCTTTATTGTATTTTTTCTAAATTAGGCTTGATTGTACAATTTTAACAATTGTCATAAACTTTCTTTAGTGATAATTATTTTTGCCACGTCTACTTAATTTTGTCATTTCGACTGATAACATTTATGAGAGAAAATTATTATGTAAAATTTTCCAAATTCAGCCTATTTTCTGTAAATCTTTAGATATTACTTGTTTTTTTTTTTCAAGTTCAATTTGAAGCTTTAAACGAGTGTTTTCCACTCCCAGACTAAGCATGAAGTAAAATTTCGAGTTTAGAAAAGCCCCGTGAAAATTTGTCTCGGGTCGCGCAGCGACCCGAGACAAATTTTCTGGGCTTTTCTAAACTCGAAATTTTACTTCATGCGCCACGCGTATAAAACACTAAAATATTGTGAAATTTATGTATATTCAAACATTACTTGAAATATTAATAAAAACAATACAGAAAGCCTTTGAACCTTGGTTTTCTGTAATAATTTTTATAATACACAATATTCTTAAAAACATACAAAAATGGTAATATTTAGTCTTTCTTAGATAAAGAATAAATTATTATGAATGACAAATAAAAGATCTCTCAAATACCGTGCTTTATTGTATTTTTTCTAAATTAGGCTTGATTGTACAATTTTAACAATTGTCATAAACTTTCTTTAGTGATGATTATTTTTGCCACGTCTACTTAATTTTGCCATTTCGACTGATAACATTTATGAGAGAAAATTATTATGTAAAATTTTCCAAATTCAGCCTATTTTCTGTAAATCTTTAGATATTACTTGTTTTTTTTTCAAGTTCAATTTGAAGCTTTAAACGAGTGTTTTCCACTCCCAGACTAAGCATGAAGTAAAATTTCGAGTTTAGAAAAGCCCCGTGAAAATTTGTCGAGGGTCGCGCAGCGACCCGAGACAAATTTTCTGGGCTTTTCTAAACTCGAAATTTTACGTCATGCGCCACGCGTATAAAACACTAAAATATTGTGAAATTTATGTATATTTAAACATTACTTGAAATATTAATAAAAACAATACAGAAAGCCTTTGAACCTTGGTTTTCTGTAATAATTTTTATAATACACAATATTCTAAAAAACATACAAAAATGGTAATATTTAGTCTTTCTTAGATTAAGAATAAATTATTATGAATGACAAATAAAAGTTCTCTCAAATACCGTGCTTTATTGTATTTTTTCTAAATTAGGCTTGATTGTATAATTTTAACAATTGTCATAAACTTTCTTTAGTGATGTTTATTTTTGCCACGTCTACTTAATTTTGTCATTTCGATTGATAACATTTATGAGAGAAAATTGTTTTTAACAGAATCTGTTTAATGGGTTTCAACTTTGTTTATATAACACTATTGATTTTTACGTGACTGTAGTTTAGTCAAATTTTGTTTGCCATAATCAAACATGAAGCAAAAATAAATAGTGTTACAAAGGGTGTCTCAATAAGAGCGCCGGATTTAATTATCACGAAAAACACGTTTTTTTCAAATTAAGCAAATATTTATGTTTTAACGTAACGACGAATAGTTGCGATTAAACATAAAATAGGACATCCGGCAAATAGACATTACGAAATTTCTCGCACAATCGCACAATCTTGGTGGCCAATTTTGATCGCCAAATTGAGAGATGACACGGTCTGAAAATTTGGTCCGCAGTAACTCCATTGTTTCGCGTGCCGTATGGCAGGTCGCACCGTCTTGTTGGATAAACATATCCTTAACATCAATTCGACGCAATTCGGGCCATAAAACTCGGCTAAGATACGGAGCGTTATTGGCGAAATAGAGGTGCAGTTATGTGAAACGTTAGCCAGAGATTTTGTGGTGGCCATTTGGCCGGATCTCATATTTCATCCTCTTCACGTTGAAATATAAATATTCGCCTAATTCGAAAACAAATTCGTTTTTCTTGCAAATTAAATCCGGCGCTTTTGTTGAGACACCCTTTACAAACAAAGTTAAAACGTTTTTTTATTGATAATTTAACATGTATAACGAAGTAGAAGCCTCTACAATACAAAATGTAATGGGTTTCATTTTTATCTTTGTTTACGTCCATTTTCTATGCTTTATTGATAGTTATTTATTAACTTTATTGTTTTAGCTAAAAAAAAAAAAATGTAAAATGTATCTATAAATTAATTTCAATAATTTAAATGTGTTTTTACGATACAAAAGACGCATTGCAATTATTGACATGAGCATTTATAGATAAATTAGTAAAGATAAAATAATAGAGTAAATGTATAACTAACAATCAAGCATAGAGAATGGATGCAAACGAAGATGAAAATAAAACTTATTAAGATAATAAAACAGTTTGTGAAAAAGATAAATCCCTGATAAATGTTGACAGTCGAATCGATAGAATTAAGTATAATATTTTAATACAAAAAAAGCTCTGGCCGTATGATTTCCTTTTCATTAAAACATTTATTAAGGTGTGGTTAACTAAATAATTGGTTAAACTAAACAACAACTTTAAAGAATATTTTAATGAACGCCTCAAGATTTCCTTAATTTTAACGATTCGTTAGTTAATGAATCTAGTTAACGAATAAAGTTTGTCAACATCGCAATTTACAATTAAAAGAATCATTTCCTGAATTTATTTTTCCATTTTTGCGATTTTTATACCATTTTAATTAATATTATTATGCGTTAAAATATATTAATAAAACTGGTATAAAACTCAATAAAATGAAAAAATAAATAAAGGAAATGTTTATTTTAGGTACACATATCACGATTTTTCGATATATTGTTTTATTAAAAATGTTCAATTTAAATCCTCAACGAGTGTTTCCAATCCAGGATTAAACATGAAGTAAAATTTCGAGTTTAGAAAAAACCAAACCAAATTTTCAGGTTTTTCTAAACTCGAAATTTTACTTCATGCGCCAAGCGTACAAAACTCTGATTTATAGTGAAGTTTAAAATACACTACTTAGGTTTGATCACATGTTCATTCATTTTACAAATGTATACAGGGTGTATTTGAAATAACGAACAGGCTCTTAACCACAGAGAGATTATATTATTTCTAAACATAATTCACAATTATTTTGTTTATAGTTCTAACAATGAGCCCGCAATTAATTATTAAAATAAATGAGTCAAAATAGACAACATTTTTGGAAGCACTGGCAATTAAAAATAATTTTTAAACGGCATGCGGCATCAGCTTTATCAAATTACAACAAGCGCTTAGGGAAAATATCGGAGTGCACTTAATGCAAGGTCGTCACGCCGTATTGTGTCAATGGAGCGGGTCGACGGCCGGGCCTCGGGATTTATGGCACACTTGTAAAAACATTTATTGCTTACACCTTTTTAGAAATTTACAATGAATTAAGTAGAGGTGGTAAGGGCGGATTTCAAGAAAAAATATGTTTGTGTTTAGTCTTTGCTGAAACTTATTCAGACAAACATCTTTTTTTTGTGAAAATGGCGCGACACATTTATTCTAATATTGAACTAGCCGATATGTTAATTATTTACGGCGAAGCTAGGTGCAATTCCGCGGAAGCAGTAAGGCTTTATCAGGATCGGTTTCCCGAACGGCATTTACCAACACCAAATCGTTTTCGGGTGTTATAGTATTTTTCAAGCTCTAGTGCTGAGCAATAAAAAATAATCTCGAGTACCGCCAATAAAAAATACAATGTCTCTTTAAAATTGTAGCCGCTACTGCACTAGGCATGATTTATAGGGGGTTGGTTTCAGAGGGTTTCTACCTGCGAAAAATGTTTCCATATTTTTGGTATTCTGACAGGAAATATCTCAAGTAATTTAAACAAAATATAATTCTAAAAATGGCAATGTGTCCGTCACAGCATTTTCCCTAATATTAAATAAGTAAATTCATCTTTACAATTAGCTATTCAAGGATGTTTGCGCGTAACTTCTTTGCAATGCTTTTTAGTTCATCTCATTTTAAATTTAAACAAAATAACTAGATCACAGAGACAAAGGGTTAAAAAATATTATATGTCAAATAATGAAAAACATTACTTTATTATTGTCTGCAACGTTGTCTTATAACATTTTTAAAAATTGTGTATAATAATATTTTAATTGTCTATATCTATATCTGAGTCATCACTGTCAGAGTCTTGTGTATTTATAATAAATTGATAATTTGAATACGTATTGTATGTTTAACACATCTTGACCACTGGTCGGCAGATATATTTTTTATTTCTTTTTTGACTAAATCTATTACTGATTTAGTTAAATTTGGAGTTACATTATTCTTCCGCACATTTCCTTTTAATTGAGCCCATATTAACTTAATTGGATTAAAAATACAGTGGTACGGAGGTAAACGTACCACTGTATGTCCGTGTTCTTCTGCCAATTGATCGATATAATATGTTTTTCTTGTTTTACTACGACTATTTAGAACTTCAATCAATTGGGATTTGGTATAATGTTCTTCAAAAAACAAATTATTTTCATATAAATATTTAGCTATTTCATCTTTTTTATTTGCCGCTGTGGGTGCTTTGTCAATTTGGCGACTATGATAAGAAGCGTTATCTAAAACTATTACTGATTTTGCAGCTAAGTTTGGTATTAAATTATTTATGAACCAATTTTCAAATAATGATGCTGTCATGTCATCATGATAGTCAACATGACATTTTGAGATTTGTTTCCCCGATAGTTGTTAACTAAGACCATTTAAAAAAAAGTGTGTCCGTCACCATTGTACAGCCCAAACCAATCAAGATGTTAAGATGACATTATAAACTTAAGCTTTTTATTACAATCCTAGGATAGGAAAAGCTTTTGGTGAAAATGCGGGAACCGGAACTGGTAGTTTACTCTTAGCATTTTTTTAAATTTTTCTATAAAATGATCATATAAAAAATCTCTTTAATAAAAGTTGTAGATAATATAAAAATTGGCTTTTTATATATGTTTATGTAATTAACAAATTATGCCGTCTAAAAAATGAAAAAAAAATTGTGAAAATATGAACAGAGGAAAATAGAAAGTTTCCTTTTATTTTATTTTTAATGAAAGGAAAAAGGCAGTTTATTCAATTTCATTCAGTAATTTTTAAAGGAAGAAAGTGTACAATGTTTTTAATTTCTTTCTAAGTATTTTTTATAATAAAGATAAACGTCATTTTTATTTTAGGGTGTAAAATGATAATTCTGGTCTAAATTTAGATATTAAATTTTTATACAAATAAAACCCAAACATAAATATTCAACACTGTTGGTTTTTCTGTTACACAAGTAGTAAAAAAAAAGTATAATTGTTTTAGGGCGTGAAACAAAATTTGTAACCCAAATATTTAAAACAGGTGGTGATGTGTCTTTCCCCGTCAATTAAACAGTTTATAATTAACATACTAAATTTATTTCACTCCTACCAATTGGTTGAAGATTCCACTATAGGTCAGTCTTTAGTACACGTGGCGCATGAAGTAAAATTTCGAGTTTAGAAAAGCGTGAAAATTTGAATTTGCCGAGGCGCGACTCGCTTCGCTCGCGCGCCCCGGCAAATCCAAATTTTCACGCTTTTCTAAACTCGAAATTTTACTTCATGCTTAACCTGGGAGTGGAAACAAAATTGTGTAAGTTCAAAATGATCAGAATTTATTCAAATTGAATGGAATTTAATATTATATAATAAATAGAAATCAATTCAAATTTTAACTTTGATTTGATATTTTGGAATATCTAGTAAAGATATTTTTCAATTATAACCAATCAAAGTTTATTCATTTATGTGCAGATTCTTAGAATTCTAAGTTGTTTTGATAATCTGTTAATTTTTTACAATTGTTTAAATGAAAACACTCTCAAAAATCGTTGATTTTATTTCAAAATTACAACTTTGGCTAAATATTGTAAGAAAATGTAATAATATAATTTAATTTTCTTCCTACAAGATGTAAGTGCAAACAATTCTAAGTAAATTCTGTAAATTTCATGTAAATGGTATAAAATTTTAAATTTTTAACAAAATTGTAAATTTTATTGCATAATATCAACTTTGGCTAAATATTTTAGGAAAATACGTCAAGATGATTCAATTTTCTCTCTATAAGATGTGAGTTAAATACATTCCAAATAAATTCTATGAGTTTCATGTTGATTGCATACAATTTAAAATGATCTGAACTACAAAGCATTGCAAAGAAGTTACGCGCAAACATCTTTGAATAGTTAATTGTAAAGATGAATTTACTTATTAAATATTAGGGAAAATGCTGTGACGGACACATTGCCATTTTTAGAATTATATTTTGTTTAAATTACTTGAGATATTTCCTGTCAGAATACCAAAAATATGGAAACATTTTTCGCAGGTAGAAACCCTCTGAAATAAACCCCCTATAAATCATGCCTAGTGCAGTAGCGGCTACAATTTTAAAGAGGCATTGTATTTTTTATTGGCGGTACTCGAGATTATTTTTTATTGCTCAGCACTAGAGCTTGAAAAATACTATACTTCAAAGAGCACGTGCTACAGGAAGTTTGCAACCCGTTGGCGCAGTTGACAGAGGTGTTAAGCGAGCAGATCATTTGTTTTCAGTGGAAAATCAAATTTTAAATTTGTTAGAAGTGGATCCCGGTTTAAGTACAAGGATTATCTCTCGGCAGTTGGGTGCTTCTCATAGCTTTGTGCATAAAATCATCCGCGAAAATCATTTTCACCCCTATCATTATCAACGGGTTCAACATCTTCAGCCAGGTGATTTTCAACAGTTGCGTTTTGTGAATGGCTTTTAGAACAAAGTGCCCGAAATCCAAACTTCACTAATAACATTTTAGTGACGGATGAATCGTGCTTTACGCGAAATGGCTGTTTTAATTTTCATAACATGCATGTTTGGGCAGAGAATAATCCCCATTCTACGCGCCGATCGCATTTTCAGCATCGTTTCTTCCTTAATGTTTGGGCAGGCATTGTAAATGACCAATTAATTGGACCTTTGATTTTTCCATTTAATTTAAATGGCGGCCGTTAGTTAGATTTTCTAGAAAATGAACTTCGAGATCTTTTAGAAGATGTGCCTCTAGCTGTGCTGAGACAATTATGGTTTCTGCACGATGGTGCACCTCCGCACTACGATCGGCGTGTTAGAAATTATTTAAACAATGAATTTCCAGGACGATGGGTTGGACGTGGAGGTGCTGTTCCATGGCCTCCTAGAAGTCTGGATTTAAACCCATTAGACTTTTTTCTTTGGGGGTATTTTAAAAGTGAAGTGTATGTCGAGGAAATTGACGATGCTGATACACTCAGACAACGAGTTCACGACGCAGCTAACGCAATAAAAGAAAAACCGCGGCAAATGTTCACTTCGGTTCGTGAAAACTGGCTAAGGAGAGCCCAATTGTGTACTGAGTGCGAAGGGCGTCAATTTGAACATTTAACTTAGTTTCATGTGACTTTTTATAAAACAATTGTGACCAACTTTTAATTGTTTTATACGTGACCTACTTTTAACAAATTGCATGCACGAGTGTGTGGTAAGTGTTATCGTAGTATAACTGCTATTTTACTGCTATTTATACATGAAAATAACATGTGTAGAAGATATCAATTTACTAGCTCAAGTCAAGTGCATTTTTCTTAATGAATGTGAATGAACTTGAGGAATGTTTATCTTTTACAAAAAAAACGTGATTACACTTCAAATTTCGAAGGCAAAGACTCTCGCGTTTAAAGTAAACAAACACGCATTCCACGCAGACCGAATTAAACGAGAAAAGCATTGGTTCTCAAAATGTATAGAAAAAAACTCGAAAAATGTTGAAAATTCAAAGAAAAAAAATTGAAAATTTTTTAGTGGAGATGTGTTCACACATATTTTGTGTATGTGCCCTTAAATGCCTGTTTGTTATTTCAAATACACCCTGTATATGGAATATGTGAAAGTATACTTAAAAGAAAAAATCCCTGTATGTCAATATTTAACAAAAATCAATAATTTTAAATAATTGTTACTGTTTTAAATAAAATCGTCAAGATCAACACATCATAAAAATATTACAAACAATTCAGAACTGTAAAAATTAGGACAAATTGACAAAAATGTACCAAATTAACAAAAATGTAAAATTTTTAAGGAGTAATTGATTAGTGGAATTTAATCTAAATTTTGGAACTGTGTTTGAAAAATGTATGTCCGTCATATAATTAGGTTACAAAAAATTTACAGCGAAAATATAGATTTGCATTGTATACACATACAGCTCTTAGATAAGGCCTGCTAAGTAGAAATTTAAAACTAGTTTTTATGAAGGTTAAGTTTATAAAGTAACAGTTTGTACCCCAAACACTGATTCGAAGTGAAATTTCAAATACATAATGCAAATGCAAACTATAAGAAGCGTAAGCTTATTTTCTCGAATTTAAATATATTTGAATTGGAATTATTCTTGTTAAAATACACTATAATTTTTTTAATTTAAGTATAGAAATATCTTTTCAAAAACATATTAAATTATCTGAGTTTTTAAATTATTTAAATATTCAAATATTTGGACTATTGAATATTCAAATATTTGGACAATTGAATATTCAAATATTTGGACAATTGAATATTTAAATATTTGGACAATTGAATATTCAAATATGTGAATAATTTTGTAAATGAAATGTTGATATTTAAATAGTCGAATATGAGACTATTTAAATTGTTTATATTTTAATCCCAGTCTTAATCAATATTGTAATTTAATTTGATATTACGAATCAAGCCCTACCAGTACTCATAATCTTTCATATTTGATATTATTAATATTGCGATCTACTTCAAATGATGAATCAAACCTTAGTAGATCCCATAATACCAGTAATTTAATTACTGCAGTCGACATTTCTCTCTCTTTCCCTCCATCACATAAATACCGTTGCTACATAAACGAGATCAAAGCAAAATACACGTGTATTTTTTTATTAAAGGCGCATTTCTGAAATTGAAAAAACATATGTTAGCGACTTTTTGTGCAAGTGTGAATACCTTTCTGCGCCTCGCCGGCGGAACAATGAAATAAGTCGTGACGCAGTGATCACGCAAATACTGGTTGCGACTCGACCCCATCCCCGCCTCCACTTCGTATTCACCACCCAGGTAGTCGAGGGTCGCTTGTGTTATATGCACCCTCCTGCA
This sequence comes from Philonthus cognatus, assembly GCA_932526585.2. NCBI lineage: Eukaryota > Metazoa > Arthropoda > Insecta > Coleoptera > Staphylinidae > Philonthus > Philonthus cognatus. Next base: position 76,279,235 of record OW052241.1, read on the forward strand.
AATGAAAAAGAAAAACACAACGTGAAAAATAAACAATGTTACGTGAAATACAAAAAGGGGGCATGCGAAAGTTAAGAATAAATCTTATGATGCAGATGTATTCACAACAAGGGGATGTATATTAAATTTAATTCATGTGTAGATAAAATAACGAGTGTCTACAAACTGTCGGCATCTCAGTAGGTTCTGACGTCAGAGACATACGTCGTAATTAAATTCAGTACTGTGACACTATCCAATGACATAAAATTAAATGTATTTGACGTTTCCAAGATTAACCGTTTCGTATGGCATAATCCAAGATATGTATTTTTTTCAAAGCAACCGAGATGACCACAGTTCATAAACACTCGTTAGAGTAAATTTATTCTTCATTTAATCATATAATCTAACGAGTGCCTAGAAAAAATGTTAAGTTGTCTATAATTTCGGTCATATTTATAACTATAAGTCAAAAAAAAATTCAAATCAAGAATCTGAAAGTGCTCACTTAACATGATTCGAATAATATCATATCCCCGAATCAAAGATAATTCGAATCAAAGGATACGTATCCTAATTATCGATTCACGAATACAAATCCTTGTATGGCAAAATTACTTCTAAAATCTAAGTATAAATGAAATTGTCAATACTTGGTTGCAGAATACTTCAAATATTAAAAGTGCGATTCTTTTCGCAATCTACAACTAATTAGTCTTACAAAGACTACAGGGTCGCTAAGAAGTATGGATACAGCTAAATATTTCCAAAACGGTGTAGCAGAGCTCGTTGAAATTTGGGATACAGTTAGAAGTGTTTAAATTCTATCATCTCAGACTTATTTTAATTTTCTACCATCATTTATTTTAAAAATACAGGGCTAACTTGATTTTTTTAAATAACACGGATGATCAAATTTGTTATTTTTGAAAAGAGAATTTTCTTCTGAGTACTGTGATGTAATATTAATAAAAATGATATGCATGTGGTATCTTATTTTAATCGACACTAAAAAAAAAATTATCGATCTAACAAAATTTTGACAAATGTAAAATTTTGTTAGGCTTGGAAATGTTGTATTTATCTATCGTTAGTTCTTTGCCGCCTGAACTATGACCAAAAAATAAATAAAAGTTAATAATAAATGTACAAATAAGGCATTGAACTGAAACAGAACACATTTTAATAAAAGAAAATAGCTTAAACACGAAATACATTATTTTTATGTTATAAAAGATGTTCAAAATGATTTACATTTACTTCTTGGTAATAATAAATACGTTGAGCAAGATTTTGCAAAGAATTAATCAAAAAAATTAAGAAGAAAATGACAATTTCGTTTTTTATTTGTCAGTTTGGTAATTTGTTTTAAAGATTCGATTAAAATAAGATATGCATGTGTTACATCACAGAACTCAGAAGAAAATTCTCTCAAATTCTCACAAATTTGACCACCCGTGCCATTTAAGAAAACTCAAGTTAGCCTTGTATTTTCAAAATAAATAATGGAAAATTTAAAAAAATCTGAGATGATAGAATTTAAATACTTCTAACTGTATCCCAAATTTTAACGACCTCTGCTAAACCGTTCTGAAAATATTTAGCTGTATTCATACTTCTTAGCGACCCTGTATATCAAACACTCATTGAAACCACTACTTCCCGAGCAAATACTTGTTGTATAATCCAATGTCCGTCGGGGTATTAGCTCGGGAAGTAGTCATTTCAATAAGTGGTTGATATAGTCTTTGTAAGACTAATAAGTTGTAGATTGCAAATAAATTCGCACTGTTAACTTCTAAAATCAAAATTTGTAATATCTGGAAACTAACCGTTACAAAGGATCAAGGGATCAATTACAATAAACATTTAATGCACAGCATAAAAAATATAAAATTTGATGAAAAGTATTAAAAATTCAGTTCATGAACATTTCAACAGTAATTTTTTCTTCAAAATCAGGGTTGTTAAAAAAAGTTTTTTTTTAATTAAAACAGTTTTTTTTACAAAACATATTTTTTTTATTGAAACACCGTTTAAAACATTAACAATTAAAAACATATTTAAAACGTGCTTATAACATGTTTAAAACGTGTTTAACACATAACATATTAAAATATGTTTAAAATCACATTTATACTGTTTTAAAAAAAATGTGAAAAATTATTAGAGGAAAGAATGCGTTTTACTGTCACGTAGAAATAAATCAAATTCATTATTTGAGAAATAAACTACAGTTAAAGTTGGTTAATAAGTGAATGAACATTGGGATAAAAGTGAACGTTTTTGTTGCGTTTTTAAAAAAATGTGAAAAATTACTGTCAAGTGCAAATAAATAAAATTCATTACTTGAGAAATAAATTACAAGAACTTAAAATTACGAGCGTTTGATTCAACAAACCAATTTTAATTCAAAAACATTAATTTAAAATTTAAGTTTCCGCTTAAGTTCAAAACGTTCGATTCTTAGATAATTTTAAATTGTTTTCATTTGGTTTCGTGAAATAAGAATTTTAGCTTTTTTTGAGAGAGCAAAAAAAACTCAGTCTAAACAAACAAATATTATTGAATGTTTAAATATATTATAATAATAAGATTTAGAAAACTACAAATAAATTTATTTATTTGTAGTTTTTTTAGACTCATAAAAATGTCCAATTTTTGAAAAAAGTTATGCACAATTTTTGTAAAATATTTTTTTGAAATAATGAAAACGCAGCTTAAAATTAAAGCATTGCTTTAAGCGTAAAAACAATTGAACGTTACGTCACATCAAAGTTTGATTCTTTGGAAGCCGTTTGCCGTTTGTTTCGTGAAATTGACAATTTTTTCAAAAAAAATTATTAGTCATCCATTTAAAAAAAAAAATGATTTTTGATTTAATTTTAAGCCTCGATTAAAGCGCGAAAACAATTGAGCTTTACTTCAATTCAAAGTCACATTCTTTGGCTGTCGTCTGCCTTTTGTTTCATGAAAATATCAATTTGATGGACAAAGTTGCGCCTAATTATTTGAGAAATAAAACGTTATAAAAACTGTTATTAATCAGCGTATTATCTGCGCAATGGAGATGATTTAAATCATCACTATTTGGATTCGAATATAAATCTTTCAAACAATTGTAATGAATTAGGACCACGAATCATATTTTAAAATAGTATTCGAACACCTCTTTCGAATACTGTCAAAGGATTTGAATCCAGGAATCCAATCCTGAATGATTCGAATCCTACCTAACTCTGTTTACAACATACAATACATTTTTCTTTTAAGTATGTACATATACGCTTTACTTGTTTAGGAATTCGTTGGTGTTTAAAATTGTTCAATGTTGAGTTTCTAACGAGTGGTTCTACCAGACCCAGTCGACTCCATATGATTTTATAAGTTCACATATATAGTTGACCGACCCACTCGATGGGAGGGCGCATATGTCGGAATTTCAAATTTCCCGCAATTTCTAACATGGGCTCGTTTTCATTCAACAGCTGTCAGATCCGTCGGATCTGAAGGCACAAAAATGCTGATAAGACGAAATCGTCTCGAGATGAGCGTTAATAAATATAAATAATTACAACCGTAAGTATGTAAAATATTTTTAAATTTTAACCTATTGTGTATTATTTTAAATAAGTGTACAGTCAAACAAATTTTAAACCAGAGTGTTACTACATTTTTCTCTTTATTTCTTCCTAGTACATGTGGATGATCTTCAAGTATACTAAATATCCATGGTCGTGGATATTTTCATCATACTGAACTAGGAGCATTTTTTCATGGAGTAGATCCCCGTTATTGTTGGATTAAGCAATTCTGAATCTTTGGGGATGGGCGTTAACATTAATAATTAAAACCGTAAGTTTATGTAATATTTTAAGTTTTTAAGCCATTGTCTATTCTTTTAATTAAATCTGCAGTCAAACACATTTAAAACCAGTGTGTCTACATTATTTCTCTTTATTTCTTCCTAGCATTCGTGAATGATCTTCAAGTACTATGCATGAAACAACCACGGACGTGTAGATTTTCTTCACATCGGGCTAGGAGCATACTTCCATGGAGAATGTTCTCGTTGCTGTTGGATCAAGCAATTCTGAAATTTCATCTAGCCACAAAGTACGATCCCAGAACATAAAATAATGTCTTAAATTCAATTACACGGTTTTTCTATTGCATTTCACTATTGATCAAATGAGATTCACTATATCCCAAATATCTTTCACCTTGTCAAATATAAGTCAAAAGATTTCCCGATTTACAAAATAAGTTTCACTATATACCAAATACTTCCCTTTAATATTTTTGCTGAACATTTTTGCAGTAACACTAACTTTCTTCTGGAAATATTTTATTTGTATTTATACATACAAGGAGTTTTCTTTTAAGTATACGTATTTCAAATTCAACCTATTTTCTGTAAATCTTTAGATATTCCTTGTTTTTTTTAAAGTTCAATTTGAAGCTTTAAATGAGTGTTTTCCACTTCCAGACTAAGCATAAAGTAAAATTTCGAGTTTAGAAAAGCCCCGTGAATATTTGTCGAGGGTCGCGCAGCGACCCGAGACAAATTTTCTGGGCTTTTATAAACTCGAAATTTTACTTCATGCGCCACGCGTATAAAACACAGATTTCAAGTGAATTTAGAATGTACATAAATTTTACAATATTTTAGTGTTTTATACATGTGGCGCATGAAGTAAAATTTCGAGTTTAGAAAAGCCCAGAAAATTTTCACCGGGCTTTTCTAAACTCGAAATTTTACTTCATGCTTAGTCTGGGAGTGGAAAACACTCGTTTAAAGCTTTATATTGAACTCTTTTGAAAAACAACGAATGTCGGAAAATTTACAGCTTATGCATATGTTTACCTTAAAGAAAAATTCACTGTATGGAAAACTACTTACGCCAACATCCTTATCCGTATAAGGAGACCTCTTATTTCATTTCTAAGATGCATTTTTTGACAAACTGCAGACATTTTGTTGAGAAGTGAAATGTAATTAGGTTTTGACATGTAGCGAAATATATTTGTAATAACTTTTTAAATATACATTTAACATATTCATTAGGTCTTTGGTATTTTTCGCATCGCACGGTAATTTAATACCGTGCGATGTTCCCCGCACCGTACCCACCATTCAATGTTATGGTGGGTGCACCGCACACCCCGCTTAGCAAGAATCCCGCCCGCTCCCCGCGCCCAATGACGTCATTTGCGATTGCAGCGCTGTCTCATCGAGTGGGTCGGTTAACTAAAATCATGATACGTGGAGCCCCCTATGAGTTATCAATCTAATTTAATCTATGGGTTCTACTCCTTGTTTAGGTATGAGCATTTTAAATTTTCAGGCTCTTCTAAACTCGAATTTTTACTTCATGCCATGTCAAAGAGTGAAAACACTCGTTAGAAACTTAAAATAAAATATTTTTAAAAACAACGATTGCCAGAAAATGTACAGCGTAAACAACGGGATATAAATACTTGAAAGCAAAATTCCCAGTATAAAGTGGCCTGTGACTTTTGATGAACAAGGACTCTTATATCATTCCCAATTCTTTTATTACTCCGTCTTCTACTGTGCATTTTATTCGACAAAAGTCATAGGCCACTTTATGTCTTTCTTAAACAAGAATAAATTATAGTATTTTTTGTTTACTTCTATTAATAGTTAAAAAATTCATGATTCAGGCATTTTATGATTGTTGGGTTTATTCGTTTTAATTTTTATCTTACCCTGGTTCGCCACCCGCTTCCATGTTGTTAGCAAGAGTAACGTCGTTCGACCATACATCGTATTGCCATTTTCTCAGACCCAAAACTCCGCACAAGACTCTGCCAGAATGGATTCCGACTCTCATGTTTAGTTGGACGTCTGTTGCTTCGACCACGCTGGCAATAGCGTCAATCATGTCCAAGCCCATTTCCACAGTGCAATGGGCATGGTCTGATCTGGGCTCGGGAAGACCAGAAACGCAGTAGTAGCAATCGCCTAGGATTTTTATACGTAGACAGTGATTATCCTGAAACGAAACACAATTAAAATTATTCCTCTGAACCTATTTCGAAAATTATTTTACTTATTTTAATTTCAAATAGAATAATTAGACAAACAATAATGTTTAAGGTGCTTAATCTACCACTAAATTATATCTACAATAGTCCGTTATTACAAGACATTACAAGCTTCAAATACACTTTTTAAACAAATGTGATGTCATCATCTTAACATGGACTAAATTGTGGTCTCCAGAAGTGCAGACCTTAATTGTTTTAAGTATACATACCCCGATGTGTACTTTGTAAATTATTTGGCATTCGTTGTTTTTAAAAAGCGTTCAGTTTGAAACTTGTAACAAGTGTGTCCACCCTCGAATAAAGCATAACCTAAAATTTTGAGTTAAAAAAGTCTACAATTTTGATTTGGTGGTGTAGCAAAGCGGAGCGACCAAACCAAAATTTCAGGCTAAAACTTCTAAACTTGAAATTTGACTTCATCCGCCACACTAAAATATTGCGAAGTTTAAAATATACCACAAAAGCAGTATACTAAAGGTGTATATTTTAAACTTCGCATTAAATCAGTATTATACCGGGTGAATATAAAGGGTAGGTAATTAACATGGGAAAAAGGTTTTTTGCAGATCACTGCTCCCCAATTTAACTTAGAGGGTTTAAAATGGACATCAATTTAAATAAGATTTTTTTCCTTATCTAATGATATGTAAATTAGTTGTATTTATTTATTAGTTATCGAAAATTCGGGATAAATCTGATTTAAAAAAATTATATTTTTGAAACTTTTACTGCTGATATTGCACTTTTTTAATATTTAATTAAAGATAAGTGAAAACATTATTGATTGGATATTTTTTATATATTTTTAAGTATTAATTAGTTTACTAGTTTTTGAATTGTGATCTTTATACATTAAATTTAATAAAAATGTAGATTAAATTATTAATTGAAGTAAACGTTTACAAATATTATAAACTCGTACCTACATAATTTGAATGCACATACTCATACTTAATTAAATAAACGAACTAAAATTTATACGTATAATGTGACAATAAAATCCAATTAATCCTCACGTTTGAGAGACGATAAATATTGCAATTTTACAACCCGCCTTTTCGCGCAAACTAATTAATATATCACACACCCAGTTTACCTTAATTAATTAAATATTCTGCGACCGTGTTCGCACTTGCGTATGTACGAGTGCAGAGGTGTCATTAGCATTAATTAAGGGCACTCGTAAATATAGTGTTGTTCAGCGCAACGACACGAAATGTAATGAAACTGAAGAATACGCGAAAAAACACAAAATGGCACAAAAGAAAGGAAAATAATGAGCAAGTCTACAAGACTTACTAGATTTACACGCACAAGTGTATAATGAGACGCTCTTATAATGAAACACCTTGAGTAGTTTAAATACTTAAATTTAACATTTACACTTCATGAATAAATACTTAAAATTATGAAAATAATATTTCTTTTATTATCAATTAAGATGAAGGATAAATCTTAATAAATAAATAAAAGGTATGCTTTTCATAATTTTACAGATTAATTTCGCATTCATTTCTTATAGCCTTTTTAATTTTATGGGAGATTATGAAACAGGCTGATATTAAAGTCGACTTTCAATATTTAAAGAAACTGTAACTTGTAAGTTTAGTAGAGCGAGACACTGAGTAGTAAAGAACAGACAATCGTTGATAAGGAAGTGGCGGTCTCTTGGAGCATATAGCCATACTTTTAACTACATTTTTCTGCGGAGCTAAGAGAAATCTGTGCAGAAATAACTATTCAACTAATAAAAAATTTAATCAAATAAAAAACAAGCACGTGTAAATCGACAAAAATTATGAAAATTGACTAAAACTTTGATAATCAATTTTCGACCATTAAATGTACGAAAATCAAGATAAAAATAGAAGATGTTAAATACCGGGAAAACGGCCTTTTATAAATTTTGACTATCAACATTCAAGTTTAACGTTCAGGATTTTGATTCAAAATGTATATTATATTTTGTTAATTTTTATTTAATAATATACTCGAAAATGACGTTTAAAGATATTTTCAATAAAATGTAAAAAAAGTGTTAAAAATCTGTTAAAATACAGCAAATGTCAAACGTCAACTGTCAAGTGTGAAATACGTAATGTCAATATTAAATGTCAAATGTGAAATTATTGTATTATGTGGGTGGCGCAAGAAGTAAAATTTTGAGTTTAGAAAAGCCCCTAAAATTTGTCTAGGGTCGCTGCGTGACCCTTGACAAATTTTCTCTTGGAGCTTTTCTGAACTCGAAATTTTACTTCATGCTTAGTCTGAGAGTGGACGCCACTCGTTTTGTCGATTTATAAAATGTTGATGAGATTTTTAACATATCAAGATTTTTGTCGATTTATGATAAGATTTTCAATATTTCGAGATTTTCGTCAATTTATAAAAATTTTATAAGATTTATAATATTTCGAGATATGTTAATTTTTATTTAATAATAGACACTTGTAAATGACGTTTGAAAATATTTTTCATAAAATGTAAAAAAGTCTATCTGTCTAAATACGGCAAATGTGTAATATCAAATGTGGAATATGAAATGTCAGTATCAAATGTCAAATGTGAGATAATTGTTTCATGCAGGTGGCGCATGAAGTAAAATTTCGAGTTTAGAAAAGCGCGACCCTCGACAAATTTTCACGGGGCTTTTCTAAACTCGAAATTTTACTTCATGCTTAGTCTGGGAGTGGAAAACACTCGTTTTGTCAGTTTTTAAAATGTTGATGCGATTTTCAACATATCGAAATATTTGTCGATTTATAAGTGTCATGTGATTTTCAATATTTCGAGATTTATAAAAATTTCATGAGATTTTCAATATTTTGAGATTTTCGTCAGATCTTCGATATTTCCAGATTTTTGTCGATTGTGAATATATTATGCGTGAATTTTAACATACATAAAATGTTATGGACATTTCATAAGATTTTCAGTATTTTGTGAATTCTGTTGATTTATAAAATTTTTGTCAGATTTTCAATATTTCGATATTTTTAACAATTTATAAAATCTTCATGAAATTTTCAACATACGGAGATTTTTGTCGATTGATAAAATGTTGATGAAAATTTCAATATTTCAAGAATTTATAATATGTTTTTTTATGTAAAATTTAAATTAGCAATAACATTTGAGAGTATCAAAGAAAATCTTTAAAATTGTTAAATCTCTAAACATTGAAAACCAATGACTTATGGCATTAACGAAAATCACCAACATTTACGTAAATTGATAAAAATTATAGAAACTGATGACCGGTCAATATTTAGTTAACTGATGAAAATCTGAAAACTTTGAACAAATAAACGCTTAAAATTTAGAGATTTTTTCACAATAATAGTTGTTGTCCGAATATTTATGTGTTATGACTCGTACTTTACCCAATTTGATTATTTACATTTTAATTCATTGGAAATACAATAGTGTAAAATGAATTAGCGACAAAAATGTACAATAAATAAGTAAAAGAATTAATAATAAAAACATGTTTTAAGCTCAAATTTTGCAAATGACTTTTTCCAAAACTAAATTATTTAAAATTGTAAATAGTGGCACTTCTCGCTTATCATGCATTGTAATTCTTAATTTTTTACTCGATTTTTTGTCGAAAAATAAATTATAATTCATACTCGACCAGTAATCCGTAGATACCACGATATATTTACAATTGTAATATGTATATTTCAAATAGGTAATTTTTTTTAAATGTTATCATTGTAAGAATGGTCACATTGTGTCCTCTATTATGTTTCTTAATATTTTATCGCCATATTTGAAATAAGCATACACGAACACCCATGTATACTAATTTTTATCTAAATATAAGAACATTTGAGATTTTTAACCCATAGTGCCCGAGCCGAGAATTTGGGGCGTTTTCGAAAAGTTTGAAAATAAAGCAATTTCATTGCAAATCGTGGAGTACGGTGACTAATCGAATAGTCGCTGCTCACAAAAAAAAAGCACACACAAGATGTAGTTTACCGAAGAATAACCGAATAACCGTAGAATAACCGAAATTAAATTTGTAAATATGCAACCACACCCTGCAGATAACTATACGCCTGAAATTTAAAAATGGCTGATTGTTGTGTATTGCAACATTTCACCATTGCTAGCATAAAAAAGGATAACCGAATATATAGTGCACAAAATTGGTAATAATTACTGAGCAAAATGAATGTAAAATGTAAGGACACCCTTGAATTTACCGTAGAACGCGTATTTGTTGTCGAATATTGAGTAAATAAATGACTCAAAAATAACTATTTTCAGGATTTTTGTACAAAAAAACTAATAATCTAAATTGGCGACAATACAATCCTTTAAGTTTTAGAATCATTTTGATGCATCATACAATGTTGTACAGTAATTAGAACACCCACGGTGCTGGAATTAGTGATTATCAAAAACATATGATTTTAACCATTGTAAATTACAGCCTAAAATAAGTGATAAAATCCAGGATGACTATAAAATATACTTTTAAGTACTAACATTTTACAATACTTTAATCAACGATAAGTTTGAATATAAGCAATCTTTACAAAAACAAACTTCTTAACAAACATAAACTCAAAACCAGAAACTTGAAAATACAACCACCTCACTCCGCAAACTCTGGAGTGGAGAGAAATCTTGTAAAATTAAACGCGGAAAATGAATGAGATGGTACATTGCATCCCATTCCACACACCCAATTAGCTAACTAGAGCTCACGAATTCAAATCCCCCCGCAGGAGACAATTAATTAACATGAATAATATCGTGTTCTCGAATATGAAACTTGACTGCAAGTCAAGTCGATATTTGAAATTGAGCTTAAATTCAGTTTTTTTTTTCTTGCAAAATTTGCATTTTCGTTTAGGTTTTTTTGTGCGTATTCTAAAGTCCTCGAGAAAGGATTTTTGTGCTTCGGGTCTGGGTTTATTAACATTTTAACGAGATTGTGTTTATGGATAGTACAATGGAGTTTTATGAAAGAGGGTGGTATTATAATATGATTGTGTTTAATGCATTTTTCTTTTCTTTAGATTATATTGACAATATGCCAAGTTTTACTTACATCCTTATCAAATAAAATATATATATATATATATATATATATATATATATATATATTAATAAAAATAGGTATACTTTAAGGGAAACACAAATTTTGCGTGTGTCTGAATAAAATGTTTGCTACTTTTTCCGTTATTTTATTAAAAAAATATCAAACATTAATAAACTAGAGTAATTACGTCTTAATTTTGTTCATGTTGGAAAACGGTGGTGAAGACAGGATTTCGTCTTAGTGGGGTCAATCAAAACAAAGTTTTTAAAGAATTTTACACAAATTAAAATTAATTCATCACAAAATGTACGTCTAACGTTTAGGGGAAACAAGTCACATATATAATATACTTAAAAGTAAAGGCGTTAAGTATAGATGAAATTATTAGCATTGGCATTTTCTAATGATTTTTTAAGTTCATTGGTTGTACATATTATAATTGTTTCCAATACTGGTATTCGTATTCTATTTAGCGAATATTTGCTTACTTTTTAATATTAGTAGTCACAACATTTACTGTGAATACTCACAGGAATATTATTTGTTCTGTCAATTTAATGACATACCGGGTGTTCGATAAAAAATGCCCAACGCCATAACTCTGTTATTAAATTGAATGAATTTAAAACCAAAGTCAATAGCCGTTTCAATACTATAAATTGACAGTAATTATGTAACTTTTCTAGATGACTTTATTGCCAAACAGTAGTTATCTTTAAATATTTGAAATGGTTGCATACACTTTTCTTATTTTATTGTATTAGACATTGTATTTCTGAATCTAATTATGCTCGATATGTTGATTTTGATTCAATATTTATGCCAGAAAAAAAATTAAATAAATCTTATTTACGTGATTTTTTGGCAATAAATGTAGTGTGCCTTGAAACAAAATTGGCATTTTAACACTGTTTACATTGTTTATTGGTTTATATTTAATCCATCTGCTCCGTTAACTAATTTATTGTACATTAACAGTTTGTTATTATTTTAAATGCAACTTTATATCAGGTGTATATTTAAAAACCCAATCGAGAAGGCGTTGCTTTATTGGGCCCGTTCATCAGAGACAACAGTTGAGAGTTTACTGCTAACAGTTGGGGAATTCTCTGATGACCGGATTGTTGATCGTAAACGTGTTTGGGATTTTTGCAATCGTACAAAATAGGCCGACTGGAGTACCGTTCAATAGATACCAACATACATCACAAACAAATCTAAACATGCTGAATGTTCAACATTTTGATGAACGGGTCCATTGATACAAGGAAATGGAATGAAAATGTGAAGTCGCAGCTTATTTTACGTTTTATTATCCCTGACATTAATGCCAGATTGTGTTATTCATTATACTCCATTCATTTTAAGAAACATGTAACTAGAAACCTGGTTTATACGGCTAAAATGGGGAAATCTGGTGACATTTTAGGACGCGAAATTTAAAATTGAGGGAAAACGTATGTTCACCCGAAATCAGTTAGACTAACATTAATTTTTAAGGCAAAAGTATTTAAATAAAGCTGTTAAGCAACATTATTTAAAGTTAATTGTTTATTTTAATATCATATGTGTTCTTTTTACAATATTTTTCAGTAATAATAAAGAATTTTATTATTTTTTAAATTACATAACTTATTATAACATTATTTATTAATAATTCAGAAAAAAAGGGTTTTCATTACTCAAGGAATAATACTCGATTATTTCCTATATTCTTATTATATCTGTATTTGCAGTGAAAAGTTTGTGAACCTTGCAATTAAAAAAAAAAGTGTACACTTCAAACTTTGGTGACTTTTTACTTTATAATAGACGTTTTAACACACTTAGGCCGAGTGCAAGAAAACCAACGCAATTTTCTATGTAGAATGTATACGAAAACTGCGTCCTGTGACGGCTTAATTAACGTTGTAGAAAACTGCCTGACCTGACTCATATGCAGTGCAGCCAATTCTAAAGTAAGGTATTACCCCAAACTCTAACAGAAAATACCCCTTTTAGCAATACTTTATCCCCAAAAATTTAGAATTTGCTTTAGATAAATAAAATTTAATTCAATTTTAAAAAATCTATATTTGAAAATAGTTTTTTCTTATACTTCCTCTTGTATGTGAAACAAAGGGAAAGTATTGTTTTCGCGAGTTAATTAAGACCATTTTTGAAAAAGGTCTATAAGTCCTCATTGTACAGGGTGGCCCAAATTGGATGTTATTATAGGGAATCTCGTCCTATTTAAAAATATATAACTTTGGGCGGAATCTCTTTTATTAATGAAGATAGAAATAAGCTGTAAATTGCATTCGATTCTCCTCGAAAAAGTACCTGTAGAGCATACAATTCTTATCTTGATAAAATAATAAATGACTCAGATATTAATAAAAATCTAAAATGGAAAAAATTTAATTTTTGGCTATAACTTGAAAACAAAAGACGATAGCTAATTTCTGTTTCCAACATTAAGTTTTACTCGAAAAAAGAGCTCGAGGGTGCGCTATCGATTTTTTTCTATCTCTTCTAATAACCGAGATTCCCTATAGTAACATCCAATTTGGGCCACCCTGTACAGCCTAAACCAATGAAGATGTTAATATGACGCTATAAACGTAAGCTTTTTGTTACAATCCTAGGATGGGAAAAGCTTTTGGTGAAAATGCGGAAACAAGGACTGATAGTTTACTTGTAGCATTTTTTTTTCTTTTTCTTTAATAATGATCATATACAAAAATCTTAATAAAAGTTGTAGATAATACATAAATTATCTTTTTAAATAATTTGATTAATCAATTATGAGGTCTGAAAAATTGTATTTTCTTTTTGTTTCAACCATCAAATACGTATTATTGTGAAAAAATAAATAGGAAAATGGAAAGTTTTTTATTTTATTTTTAATGAAAGGAAAAACTACATTTTACCTTTCATTAATAAAAAAATAAAAAACTTTCCACTTTCCAGTTTATTTTTTATAATTCTTTTACGGAAGGAAAAAATAATGCAAAGTTATACATTTTTTTAAAGTAGTTTTTAATATAAAGATGAACATCGTTTTAATTTTAGGATGTGCAAAGAAAATTCTGGTCCAAATTTAGATATCGAATTTTTATACAAATAAAAGCCAAACGTAAATATCTATCACTGTTGGTTTTTTACATACATAAATAGTAAAAAAAAGTATAATTATTTTAAGGCGTGAAACGAAAATTCTAACCTAAATATAAAAACGGTGGCGATGTGTCTTTCTCCGTCATTTAAACAATTGATAATCAACATACTTAATTTATTTCACTCTAAAAAATTGATTGAAGATTTGATCTGAAGTCAGTGTTTAGTACGCGTGGCGCATGAAGTAAAATTTCGAGTTTAGAAAAGCCTGAAAATTCGGATATGCCAGAGCGCGACTCGCTTCGCTCACGCGCCCGGCAAATCCAAATTTTCAGGATTTTCTAAACTTGTAATTTTACTTCATGCTTAACCTGGGAGTGGAAACCCTCGTTAGACGATCAAATAGAAACAAAATTGCAAAAGTTCAAAATGATCAAGAATTATTCACAATGAATGGAATTAAATTTAATAAAATAAATATAAATCAAATTAAATTATAATTTTAACTTGATATTTTATATCCAGTAAAGATATTCAAATTTCAATTACAACCAATTCAAGTTTATTCATTACTGTGTAGATTCTTAGAATTTTATGTTGATTTGATAATCTGGAAATTTTTGACAATTATTTAAAAGAAACATTTTTCCAAAAAATCGTCTAATTTTAACTTTGGCTGAATATTTTAAGAATATGTGGTAAGATAATTTAATTTTCTTTCTACAAGATGCAAGTGCAATAAATTCTTAGTAAATTCTGTGAATTGCATGTTGATGGTATTAAATTTTAATTGTTTACAATGTTTTATGAGAAAATATTGTCCTAACATTTTATTTTTATTTATTTATTATTTTTACTTTGGTTGAATATTTTAGGAAAATGAGTCAAGATAATTTTTTTTTTCTATAAGATGTAAGCGAAATTAATTCCAAGTAAATTCTGTTAATTTCATGTTGATTGCATAACACTTTGATTTTTTACAATTTTTTTAAACAAAATAAATCCGTTAATCACTTTTTTTTATGAAATTTCAACTTTGATTTGATATTTTGGGAAATCCAGTGGAGATATGTATTTACATTTTTATTATAGCCAATAAAAGTTTATTCATTTCTGTATAGATTCTATGAATTTTAGGTTGATTTGATAATTCGTTGATTTTTTACAATTCTCTCAAAATGAACATTTTTCTAAAATTGTTCAATTTATTGCATAATTTCAACTTTGGCTTAATATTTTGGAAACATACGTTGACATAATTTAATTTTCTGTAAAGCAAATGCAAGTGCAATCAATTCTAAGTAAATTCTTTAAACTTTATGTTGATTGTATAAAACTTGATTTTTTTTATGCACACAAATTTGTGTTGGTTCTAAATTTAAACAACAAATATATATGTGCGTTAAATTTTACAATGAAGGAAATTGCAAAATACGTTTCTGATTGATCGTCTAACGAGGGTTTCCACTCCCAGGAAACGAAAAAATAAAATTTCGAGTTTAGAAAATCTTGAAAATTTACCGGCGCGCGGGCGAAGCGAGTCGCCGAGGTAAATCCAAATTTTCAGGCTTTTCTAAACTCGAAATTTTACTTTATGCATCACGCGTATAAAACACTGATTCAAAATGAAATTCAAAAACATGCTTCATCTATAATAATAGTAGTTTACAAGAAAACATAAAGATTTATTTTGTTCATGTTTTCCTGTGTTTCAGATTAAGCAAAGAATAAAGAAATGAGTCGCCTATTTCCAAAAACCCGTAAATACATTTTAAAAGAATGGATTTAGGGGTTTTTGGAAATAGGCGACTCAAATATTCAAACTTGGAAAGTTAACTAAAACTGACGAAAGTAATTAGCATTAAAGAGTATTTAAATCAACCAAAAATACCCCACATCTCTTTAAATACCTCAATTTGGGAAAAACCGCCTTATAGTAGCGAAATGCAGGCGCAGCATAGAAATATACAGAGCTATGTTAACCCTTTTTCTTGAAGGAGTGGACAACATGTTGTATGGATTTTTCTTTACATTCAATCATCTTTGAATAAGTATCACGACGCACTTTCTTCTTTGGCCATGTTTTAACGTCTCCTGTTGATTCCATTTTGAAAATGAATGGATGATATTGATTCCACATCAGCACCAGCAAGATTTTTAGCTTCGCTTTTAAACACAGACTTGCACTTTGAATATATGTGTTTCATTAACTTCTGCCCACTTAGACTTATTTTTCCTTGTTGATTTTCAGAAGAAGAAACAGTTGTTAGTTTTTCGTTATTAGACATAATAACCAACATATAATTTTCTTATACCCGGCTTGAGGCTAATTTATAAAATTTTCCTGTATTTCAAAAATTGGTTAAAAGTAGTAAACGACGTCGAACTTTAACCAAATATCGAGGAAACACGTGTATTTTTTTCTTATTTTTTCGTTACTCTTGTACTTTTCAACTAAAATGATCCTGCAAGCAGGAAAATGCATAAATGCGATTTTACATGTTAAATCCCTATGTGTACCTGATCGATTCAACACCCTGTGTATAAATATCTTTATTTCTGAATTATAATAACGTAACACTAATTTTACAGTACATTAAAATAATCTACACTAAATTTTTCATTTTTACACTTTAGAAATTGGCTATCCACTATAGTTCGTCTTTCTGCCTGTCTTTGTCTAGTCTCTGTATTTTTTTATGTTCTATATGTCATAATCGCTAACGTCATTGTCTGAGTCCGGCTGATGTAATGAGATGAATTGATAAATTGTTGTGATAGGAAATTTAAATTTAGGGTATATGTTTGGGTAACTATATTATATTTATCCGGTTTCTACTTCAAAGAGAAAATCGATGTATTTGATTATTTAAATGCAACCGCATAAGAGCTATCACACATTGCATGCTTTTGATGTGCACAATGGAGTTTATATTATATGTAATCCTTTTGTTGGCATACACAACACAGGATTTCAATGCAGAGCTTTTATTTTCGCGGCGCATTCACTATATTTCTATACTGTTTCAATATTAATATTTTATAATTGTTTTTATGCGGTGTTATCAAAAACTATAGCAATCGGACATAATTACAGATCAACCGTACTTTTTCTAGTGTAACTATCAGGAAAAACACTTAGATACAAAAAATGAAGGAAGAAAAATAGGGAGAGAATAACAAATTTAAGTTTTAATTTTGAATGTGCCACTTTTTGTAAATTGTTTGTTTTTTGTTATTGCAGAATAATATTTTTGTTAAATTATACGTGAATTATACGTACAATATATAGTGGAATTCGGGAGAGATGTCCTATGACTCATTAATGTGGAATAGCTTTAAATAATAATTTCTTGTGAGTATTCAGAGAATGTAATATCTACACGTACTTGCGATAATAATACACTGTGATTAAAACCAACTTAAGGTTGCGATTTATTATGGGTAAAATCTAACTTTTTTGGTAGTCACTAGTTCCAGCACCATTCATGTTCTGATTATGGGACAATATTACATGATACATCAAAATAATCCTAAAACTTCGGGGATTTTAATGTTACCCATTTAAAACGGTTAAGATATTTGGTTTCTTTGTAAAAAAATCTCACTCTAGCAAATGACTGGGCAGAGTCTGTCTCACACCAGTAAACCGCAACTTCAAAGAGTATGTATTGAGGTAGACAGTTTTACATGGATCTTTATTCAGGTAGGAACTAATCCGCTAAATTGAGAGATTGATCTTCAGAGCCTCTTAGCATGTACATAATTTTTCCTTATGATAATACGGAATTTAATAATAAAATTAATAAATCTGCTTATTTGTCCATATTTATCTAATTTTTATTTGAAAAATTGTCCTGTACACCTAAGGTAAATGCGGGGCAATCTTAACACCAATTTTAAATCGGTAATTTTACATGTTATGCAGAAAGTTTTTCTTTTGAGTATACATATCCCAATTATGTGTTGTGGATTTTTAAATATTCGTTGTTTTCTTAAAAGTGGTCAATTGGAAGTATAAATGAGTGTTTTCCAGTCCAAGGTTAAGCATGAAGTAAAATTTCGAGTTTAGAAAAGCCTACAAATTTGGTTTGGTCGCGTAGCGCGAAGCGCGGAGCGACCAAACCAAATTTTTGGCTTTTCTAAACTCGAAATTTTACCTTATGCGCCACGCTTATAAAACACTGATTTTAAGCGAAGTTTACTCGTTCACGATATTTCAGTGCTTTCAGTGTTTAATACGGGTGGCGCATGAAGTATAATTTCGGATTTAAACTCGAAATTTTACTTCATGCTTAGTCTGGGAATGAAAACAATCGTTTTAAGTTTAAAGTTGAACTCTTTAAAGAAATAGGGTATGCATATGTTTGCAAAAAATTCCCTATATGTATACTTAAAGAAAAATTCCTTGTGTTAACAGATTAATCCGATGACTATTTGCCAAATCTACTGAATGCGCATTCGATTGAACCAACATTTTCGTTTGAGCTTACACAAACTCAACGTAAATTCATTATTTATTTATTTATTTATTTATTTATTTATTTATTTATTCCCAACAGAAATAATCAAATTACAGGAAAAATTTTAAAATATAACTATTATAACATATGAAAAATTAAACCAAATTATATATAAAGACTAATCTAAAAATATATTTATATACATATATGTATATACTCGTACATAACGATAATTATAAAAAAAATTAGAAACAAAAAAAAAAGAATTACGAACGGCTAATGGCCAGTTTACAATTGTGTGAAAATTCAAAAAGACTTGACATAAATACATCGACATAATCTACAACACTATGGTAACAATTTAACATATTATGCATAGGTGATTGAGAAAAGTGAAGAGTATTAGGTTTTTTGCTGTAGAACGTTAACGAATTGCGTGTGATAAATCTAGGAGCATGAACGCAAAGTATGTTAAGGAAAAACGGATTGTCCAAATGGTAGTGCACATGTTTGTATAAAGTTAGTAGTAATATATATTTGTGACGCTGTATCATTGGTGGCATCGAAAATTCATTAAGTAGCATGTCATAAGTGACAGTATCAAAAGGATACGCACCATGTTTAAAATAATATAGATACTTAAGGAATTTTCTCTGAACTTTTTCCAAGGAATGAATATGACAGCGATAGTAAGGGCTCCAAACAGGCGCACAATAATTAATTTATATTGTAATGGTTCGACCCTAGTTATTATACAAATTTATAATTTGTATTATTATTTACGTTGTGTTGTGTGTGTAGTAACCCTTTTATTTATTTACCAGGTTCGTTGTTTGTGTCAATATGCTTTATCGTAAATACTGTGTCTTTCTTTCCTTTTAATTTGACTAGGAGAATGTGTGGACAATAAATAAGACAGGATATGAGCTTAACGTATGCAAAGTTTATTGACCTTTCATGACATTTCTAATGAATTGGTATGTCTTATATTATTTATATTCACAAAATATTTTTACCAACGTTTGTGCTTAGAAGTCATGTGCATTTAGTTAAACTCAAAAAAATGTATGACTCTACTTGTGGGAGCAAAATTAACTAGCCCCTGCATTTGCATTACGAGATGGAAAACCCACAAAAACCATCCCGGAGTTGTTAGCGAAGCATATGTAATATAATCATGTTACCTTATCTTGTGCATTTAACAATTGATATAAACTGCTACTTGTTTTTGCTTGCTTACAAATGAACATTTTGTGTATGATTATTCGGCTTATTGTCCCTTTTTCGTCCCTTATACAGTCCGCGCCCCATACCTTGGCGAGAAGCCGCGCAGCCCGAATAGTCCCGAGTGCACCGTTTATAGTCGACCGACAAATGTAAAATGTACCGCGCGGCGGTCAGTGGTGTAACGCAGATTCTTTAGCCCTTTTGTTGTATGAAAATCACTTATAATAAAAGTAATAAAAATTACATATATCTTAATAAAGTACGTTTTAATAAACAAAATTGAATAAAATAACATAGGCATTTAATTTAAATTTTTTAATGAAATACAAGATACCGTAATGTAGGTGTGTTGAATGTAATTAGTAAGGGAATAAATACCAAAAGGGAGGTCCTTTTTGGTATTTATTTACCTACCTGACGGGCAGGTAATTTGTCCTAAATATCCTTACTAGATTACAATTACGTAAATTGTATTAAAAATACATGCCCAATACCACTGCTTTCCGTCGTTACTTCTATCGCATGTTATTCGCCGCCGCGGCGCCGCTGGAATTTTTAAAATGTCGCGGGGAGTAATATACCACTGCGCATCCGAGCCACTCGCCAAGGTATGGGGCGCGGACTGTATTTCTTTGTGGATACTTTGTACGATCTGACTTACTTTTGCGTATTTGCAAAAGAGTCTGCTAAACAAATTAGTTTATCTTTCTTTATGTATAATTTGTACGATCCGACTTACTTTTGCGTATTTGCAAAAGAGCTTGCGAAAAAAATTAGTTTATCTTTCTATATGTATAATTTGTACGATCCGACTTACTTTTACGTATGTGCAAAAGAGCCTGCGAAACAAATTAGTTTATCTTTCTTTATGTATAATTTGTACGATCCGACTTACTTTTGCGTATTTGCAAAAGAGCCTGCGAAACAAATTAGTTTATCTTTCTTTATGTATAATTTGCACGATCCGACTTACTTTTGCGTATTTTCAAAAGAGAATGCGAAACAAATTAGTTTATCTTTCTTTGTGTATAATTTGTACGATCCGACTTACTTTTGCGAATTTGCAAAAGAGCCTGCGAAACAAATTAGTTTATCTTTCTTTGTGTATAATTTGTACGATCCGACTTACTTTTGCGTATTTGCAAAAGAGCCTGCGAAACAAATTAGTTTAGTTTTCTTTGTGTATAATCTGTACGATCCGACTTAC
The DNA here is from genome assembly GCA_932526585.2 of Philonthus cognatus. Classification (NCBI taxonomy): domain Eukaryota; kingdom Metazoa; phylum Arthropoda; class Insecta; order Coleoptera; family Staphylinidae; genus Philonthus; species Philonthus cognatus. Next base: position 76,300,347 of record OW052241.1, read on the forward strand.
TTTTGCGTATTTGCAAAAGAGCCTGCGAAACAAATGAGTTTATCTTTGGCTGGACAATTTCATTTGGAACAATGCTCACTTGTATTTATAATTACTTTGATTTTTGAACTTACACCGTTCTTCACGTCTCTGGACTCACTGTCCACCCGACTCCTGACTGAATCCCTCTCCGGCGATCAATTCGAAATATTGGAGGTGGAAATCGCCGTTCCTCGGGATTTCAGCGCGCACGCATCTTCCCGGATTCTCCTCTCGCCCACAAGCTAAATCCCGAACCATTTTGCTGAGCTGTCTTTATTTTTTATAATTCGTCTAAAATTTCCATTCCCACGCGTGATCATCTAAATGATTTCGAGTGTGTCTAGCTTGCCTCTCTACATATTTAAAATAAACAAACTGAATGACTCTCCCCTTATGCCATTGCACTCGATTCCTCATAATAATAATGATACTTTTCTTTATACATTTTAGACAAAAATAATATTTGCACATGACCTCTACTGACCTATTACAATATCTATAAATACCTAAACTATTTAGTAGATGAAAATTGGAATTATACCACTTAAACTCACATTTAAAACGATTGTGCACATTAATTAAAATTATTTGTGGCTGGGTTTTTGCAGATTTATTTTTACTGAGACATTGTGAAAATGCGACGTTTAACCTTAAAATTGTAAAGCTGCATACCGGAACATACGTTTTCGCAAGTTCCATCTAAAAACCATACCATAGCAGATATATTATGAAGTTTTCTATATCTTTCCACACACGCAATTTGATGACTTCAAACTATATATTTTCGTATTACATGAATTGGTGCAAAAGGCACTACAAATCAAGGAAACCATGGGACACCTCTCATGAATCGTACCTTACCTTTTCATATACACGTTCACTAAACAAATTGTTGTTTTCAATAATCAAAATCAAGTTGCCACTATTCTAATGAAACTGGTATTTGATTAAAAACAACTTGATTTTGATTAGTGGTTTAAACATTCTATAGACTTTTAGCATTTATTTTCAGTTAAACAAAACTTAACATCAAGGTAGGAAATTAAAACCTTTTATAAATAAAAGTCTACATAATATCAATTATTTATGTAAATATTGTGTAAGTATGTTTCAGTGGAATACTTACATTCGCCAATTGATCGAATCTTCCGAAAAGCTCGTTCAGTAACCTGACGAGTTCCTGGGCTGTGCATTGCGAGGCGAGGACGGTGAATCCGACAATATCGGCAAAGAGGATGCTGTAATGAAAACAATCTATTAATCATAAGTTATATATATATATATATATATATATATATATATATATATATATTTATACGGAATATTGCTCGAAATACATACATATTCGAGTATACAATGAAATGAATAAACGGGGATTCCGAAATCGTTCTAGTGGAATCAATGTATATGTTTTATCTCCTCTTTGCAAATACAGAACTGCGGAACGTTCGAGATCCTTCTGAATATTATATTTTTATTTGAAATAAGAACAAGTTATATTGTTTTATAATATAAAATTGCATTCGTATTCGTAGAAATTGTGCAGAAAACGTTTGTATGTAAATACAGGTAATTTTTCTTTCAGGTATAGACACGTACCTATACCTAAAACAAAAACTATCCTGATATATACGGTGTACTTGTTTAGTGTATTCCACTCTTTGGTTTAGCATGATGTAAAATTTCGAGTTTAGCAAATCCTGAAAATTTTGTTTAGTCGCGTAGCGAAGCGGAGCGACCAAACCATTTTTCTTTTAATTGTTGATTTTATAAAAGGATTCAATTGCTAGCAAATTTTGAAGAAACGAGGTTTTTTACTTCTTGTTTACATTTTTACATTTCTCTGCCTCTCATAAACAAAAAACATGATTATTGAAAAATATGAAAGATAGTTAATACCTAAAACTTGTATGAAATAGTCACGTATCTCTTATGTTACTTCCTCAGTTACGGATTGAATGATTTCATATACAGAGTGATTTATGTAACACCGAACATTTTCAATGTTAATTTTCATACAGAGAATTATTCTTACAAGTATACATATGCATACGTTATACATTTTTCGACACCTAGTTTATTAAAATAATTCACTTTGAAGCTTTAAATGAGTGTTTACCACTCCCAGGTTAAGCATGAAGTAAAATTTCGAGTTTAGAAAAGGCTAAAAATGTGGATTTGCCGGGCGGAGCGAAGCGAGCCCCGCAAATCCACATTTTCAGTATTTTCTAAACTCGAAATTTTACTTCATGCGCCACCGGTACAAAACACTGATTTAATGTGAAGTTTAGCGGTGTGTTTTAAACTTCGTAATATGACAGTGTTTTGTACTGGTAGCACATGAAGTAAATTTATTTTTTCGGGCACCGCGGCCAAACCAAATTTTCAGGCTTTTCAAAACTTGAAATTTTACTTCATGCTTTGTCTGGGAGTGGAAAACACTCGTTTTAAGTTTCAAATCGAACTCTTTGGAAAAAAAAGAACAAACAAGGATTATCTAAAGACTACGGCACACACGCTGTTCTTATGCGTGTATGCGTGCATGTATACTTGAAAGAAAAACTCCCTGTATGTACAATTTGTACTGAAATAAACTGAGGCGTTGATTGCGATTGATTGGCGACAATTGGTAATGGTAATATAGGCAACCCAATTTACACATAACATAAAAATAAAAGGTCTTAAGTCGTATTGAATGCTTTGGTTTGACAAATCGAACATACGAAAATTACCATTGAAAATGTTCATTGTTACATAAAACTCTCTCTATATTGTGTAACAACAAATATTTTTATTATTATTAAAAGTATCATTATAATTTATACTACTTACACCAACAAAGTCAATTTATGTCAAAAGAGAATTTGAATTAACTGTAGTAATCATAGATACTTAAAAATATATTACACTATTATTACTAGCCTTAATATTATCAACATATTATTATTATTAATTTATGCTGATAACGGTAATAATGTCAATTTATGTCAAAAACGATTGACATGTTTAAAAAAAAGATTAAGAAAAAGTAAATACTTATACATCTAATAAAATAAAACACATTAACTTTGTATAACACAATATATTTTTATTTTATTTTTGTGACTCCAGTTTCGGCAACTCAACTTGCCATTATCAAACGGAGTGATTTAAATTACGCTATTATTTATTTACAAAATAGCATTAAAAATGGGGGTATACACTAGATCAACCTGGTCGTTAATTAGGGGAATTTCCGGATTAGCGCGGGCTTTCTGTATTTCCAAGGATTCTAAAAGGTTTATTTTTCGACCCTTTTTGGCATAATGAATGATCTTAAGTACACCCTCGCCAAAAGAATGGTTTTCATCGATGAGGTGTTTAGCGAAATTTGATTTTTCTGATTGATTTAACCGAAAAGATCGCTGATGTTCTTTGAGCCGAGTGCTAAAATTACGACCAGATTGACCTATGTATATTCCATCACAATCGGGACAAACAAGCTTATAAATACCGGACTTGCTAAAATTATATTGTTTTGTTTTGTTACTAAAAATGTGGTTTTCTGTTTTACAAAATGTTTTAAAAAAACAATTTTAATATTTTGTTTCTTAAGGATGTTTTTAATTTGTAGGCTAATATTACCGAAATAAGTGTTACCGGCGTTTTATCGAAAACGTCGTAACTTGATTATTTTATTCACATTCGCGAAAACATCGGACTCCATTTGTTCTGCTCATTTCATTTCATAGTCATTTTAATTCCAAATGACTCAAGTTCGTAACCATTCATTCGATGTTCTTTTGTATATATTTTTTTCTTGTAAATATGTAAATTAGTCCAACATTGAATTCCCCCGAACGTGACCAACAATGACGACTTGCAAACCACCCCATCATTAACCGCGCGACCAGCACCGGCCGATGTTTACAACCCCGAGGAAGGTCATAAAATTCCGCACCTCCGAGGACCAGCGCCATAAAACCCACGGCGCGCTGTAGATGTTTACGACCATGAAAACAAAGCCTTTGGGAATTTCTCAAAATTTCGGGAAAACAGCGAGAACAAAGGTTTATGGTCGTAACATCTGCAGCACAAACTTCGACACGCCGGAGCAGTCGGAAACCAGAGGCCCAAAACTTTTTGGCCTCAGCTAAATATGAAAACTCCACCCTCTGCTTCTTCCACCACGTTCTCGACCAATCACCGTCACCCCCAAGATACATGGCGGGGGTGAAGACAGCGGTGGTTGGGAAGATAAGAGACAGCGGAAGACAGAGGAAAGACAGTACAGTTCGGAGCTATCATCATTGGAGTTATCATCATCAGAGTTATCATCAACAAAGTTTCACCAAGTTTCTATGAAATCATTAAGTGTCGCGAATTAGTCAGTTCGTAAGTCGTTGCGTTCGTTCATTATTGTTATTCTATTTTCTTTTGTTTGTGTCATTTATTTCATTCATTATCATTCTTGTGTTATTTTGCTTTGTGTGTCGTGAATAAATATTTTATCCTTGTTTTTGGAAGTCAGAGGTTAATTTACAAATCATTTTAAATTAAACATAATAAAAGTGAGTGTCTTTTGAACTAGGATTTCGGTAAGTTTCTTTTGTTATTATTGTGTGTGTGTTAAAGTACTGAGCTAATCGGAGTTGTTACGGAGGGACGTTGTTTTTTATGGAGAACTCATGCTTTCTCAAATTATCTATTAAATTTTGCATAAACAGCAAGCGACGTCCCGCACCCCGATAACATAAGTAATTGATCGGAAAGGTTCTTTCTGTATTGAAGGTTTATCTGCATATATAAGTTTTTCAATTTTCATAAAATTTTGTTTTTTTCACATGTTATTTATTAACTTTGAGTTGTAACCATTGCTAGTTGCAATCTTTTATATTGTGTTATACAAACAAAGTTAAAGTGTTTTATTTTATTGAATTAACATGTATAACGAAGTAGAAGCCTCCACCGTTCATAATTTATAAATCTGGTTTTGTGTTATTATAATTAAAGTTTATGCATGATGCTGAATTTTAGGATAAATCAGTAATTTATATGCGTGGCGCATGAAGTAAAATTTTTTGCATGACAAAGAATTTAAAAAAAATCGGGCTTTTCTAGACTCGAAATATTATTTCATGGGCCACGTGTATGAAACACTGACATATGTAGTTAAAGAAATACAGATAATTTTTGATCTTACGATAATACTCGTACATTTTAGAATAGTTATTTAACTAGGTTATTTGGGCATAATTTGAGAGTTTAGGGCATGATCCGTTAGGCGAGTATATTAATAACAAACAGTGCCTAAAAGCCCTTCACAACAAGTTGCCTACAACATTTTATCTACGACCTGAATTTTCTACAACATACGAGTACATAAAATTAATCCATCAACTGTTTTTCTGATGAATGGGCCCAATCTCTAGATCTTTAGATTAATTTTATAATGATTAAAAGTTATAGCTGACTTTATAAATGAGGACATTTAATAAATCCCCATTTTCAAACACACACTTTTCAATCATGAATAATAATAATAGCAACAAAAAATTACAGAAAGTATATATTGAAGGACACAACAGTCACTGATGATAAATGCAGAAAATGTCATCAATATGCGGAGACCCTGGACCACATCACATCTGGATGCAAGCTACTGGCCGGTACAGACTACACCACCAGACACAACACAGCTGCCAAAATCCTTCACCAAGCACTTGCACTCCATTACAACCTACTCACAGAAAGCCAGCCATACTATAAATATACTCCACAATCAATACTTGAGAATAAATACTATAAATTATATTGGGACATCACGATCCACACAGACAAAACTATCATGCACAACAGACCCGACATCACAATTCAAGACAAAACCAAACATGCAACATATATAATAGACATGGCAGTACCGGCAGACCATAATGTCCAAAATAAGTACACAGAGAAGAAGTACCGCTAGCAATAGAAATCCAAAGAATATGGAAACAGAAAACAGTTAAAATAATCCCATTCATAACCTCGGTAACAGGCATAACACCATACACGTTCACTCAACACCTAGACGAATTACATTTACCCAAAAACATTCACACACAAGTACAGAAAGCAATCATACTACATACATGCAACATAACACGAAATTTCCTCAACCAAAAATAGACTATGTTTGGACTTGGCCAGCGCCCGTCCAAGCATAATATAACCGACAACAGAGTCGAGTGGAAAGTTAATAATAATAATAATACTTTATTGTTCTACGGAAAAACCAATACAGGACAAGTAACAAAATTGTAATTATAACTTATATCTAACATTAATAATATTAAACAAAAATATTTCATTCTAAATCACTAACATAAGAATATTCAATATTGAAAGTACACAATTTCAATTTCCAGATTTCTGGTTACTTAAAAATACATCAATAAAATATTTATTCGCATTACGACACCTATGTGTTAAAGGCGCTTTAACTAGAACATTAGTTTTGCATGCGGGTAATACAAACGTGTTAGTATAGCGCGAGGCAGTTCTAGGTACATGAAAATTTATTTTTGAAAGTAGATACATACAATCAATCAATTTATTTTTGAAAGTAGATACATACAATCAATGGAGTTGTCAATCACTTTTTTAATAAAATTAGCACTATATTCATTCCTACGATCAACAAGTGAAACAAAACTATGTTCAGTAAGTAAAGAATTATAGTCAGTATTTCGATCTGGATATGTCTCTTTTTTTTTTAAAGATAAATATTTCAAAAACTTTTTCTGTACTTTTTCTACCATCAGTGAGAGATTCATATAATGCGGATACCAGACCAACATACAATACTCTAATTTTGATCTAACAAACGCATAGTAAAGCGATACTATGGCATTTATATTATTGAATTGTTTAGATATCCGCATTATAAAACCCAACATTTTTAGTGCGGACGATGTTATATTATTAATATGTCTACAAAATCTCAACTCAGAATCGAAAAGTACACCGAGGTCCAAAATTTTACGTTTTCTTTCAATTATTGTGCCTTGAATGTTATAGTTACTAACAATTGTTGAAGTTTTGCGACTGTATGAAACTACATAACATTTAGTAGAGTTTAGTTTAAGTTTATTAAATGTACACCAGTTATTAATTATATCAAGATTGTTTTGCAAATTGTTAGAATCTAAATTAGTGTTAACATGTGAACATAGGCTAAGACTGGGCATGTAATTGATGCAATTAGATCATCAATGTACAAATTAAACAACAATGTCAGATATTTGACAATAAATGTTTGATTTATAAGATAATTGTTTATACAATTGCTGATAAGATTATTACAACAATTAAAGGCATGTATTAGTAAAAGTTATAATACATTAAATATGTATTGTTTGTATATAGTTATTTTGAATTTTAGCGACAAAATTGATAAATGTAATTTCTGTATTGGTTGCCAAATTTCTTTAATTTATCCCAAAAATTTAAATTCGGCCGCCTGCGCAAATTATTAATTATTATGTGTGCTGTTATTATTTAAACAATTAAATATAATGATGGATTTACCATAGAAGTAATTGATGAGACAAGTATTACAATTGAATGGCTTATTGTAATAAAGTGATATGCCACAAGTAAACAGAAATGAGTTATTGAAGTTTTAAATTAAAAAAAGTGTGTAAAATGTACTACTATGGAATTTAAAATTAACGCATTTTTAATAAGTTTATTAGGTATCTTTCTGACAAATATGCTTAGAAAAGGGATACAAAATTGTAATTGTCTTCTGAAAAATAATATTATTTTAAAATATTGTGGTTTAAAAAATATCATATTATTGCCTACATAAACAAGTGTAAATGTTTTCACAAGAATATTATTCTATATTGTTAATATTTGCCGCCACACAAATAATGCATTAACTAATTTCTTGAATTAATTTCTCATCTGGCACTTGGTGAAACATATTAGAATATGTAAAGTTATTTGAATAAAAAAAAACACTTGGTATTGTTTCACAAATTAAAACTTAATTCCGACTAGTTTCGGTTTGTTAGACCAGGAATGTATAGGAGAAATTATTGTCTAGGTATATATACATATTTTTGTTTCAGGTAATAAGGGAAGTCAAAATTGGGGAATTACAAATCTTCTCGTTGTCGTTAACTATGTTTTTTCCCATTTTTATGGCCTTGTTAATCTCCAGGCCTTCTTTCAGATTTATTGTGTATTCCTTATTAACTGAATGCAAAATCTTAAAATTATACGGATTAAAGAAGTGATTGAATGCTATGCAATATTTGGAAAAGCCAGTTGTTGGTTTATTATCTAAAACAGATTTTTTATGTTCTTTCATTCTGGTTTCGAATGATCTGCCGGTTTGCCCAATATGAATTGCATCGCATTCATCACATTGAATTTCATATACTCCACATTTCTTCGAATTCTCTGTTTTCGTCTTGTTATTTATCAATAATTTGCCTAAATTTAGTGAAATTCATATAGTTTCTGTTATTGTTGCTATATTATTTAAAGTGGTTATTTCTTGAATAATATTAGTTCAATCCCAATTTGAAATAGCTAATTCCCAATTTGATGTGGTTTATTCCCAATTTGATTGTGATTAAACTGGCAGCTATGCTTGAACTCCGAATTTAATATTGCTTATTCCTAATTTGATATTGATTAGTCTCAATTAATAGAAATTTATTCATGGTTATTACTAACGAATAAAGAGAATATTATTAATTAATCAATGGTATTACTGAGTTTCTCTCTGCAATTGATCGTGCATTTGCATGGTGAACCTTACTCACGAGGTTGAATACTTTTCCTGCCTTTTGCTGTTGAATATTTTTTTCCTAATTTGCTGCTTCTTTTTCATATGACTTATTTATAACTTTCGTCTCTTCTTTGTCTTCAAAGAAATGGCGGTTCTTTTTTTTTCAGGTGTTTTTTCTGTTACTCTGGTTATTGTTATCATTGTATTACTGCAATAACATGGTAAGCCATGTTAAATTTATTTTTTTGTAAAACATGATATACCACATAAAATGAAATAAAATACATAGCTTACTTGTATCTGAAGGTTGGTAGCACAAAGTCTTAATCAATAACACTCTTGTCAATTGCGCCATGCATTTTATCACTTGAACTCAAACTCTCACACGAAATCGATTTTTTTTCGGAAGGTGTAGTAATACCTGTTACCATTTTGATGTGGCTTATCATGTTTTAAAGTGATATTTATACAAAACCCCTAAAATGTAATAACTTGATTTTGGGTATGGTGGCGATATCTGTTGGACGATGACCACAATTCATTTACTGTGGCTTATTATATAACTGCTTAATCGAATCCCAGAATAAAACTGAATTTTTTGTTTGTGTCGCTTGTCATGTTATTACAATAAGCAATTCAATTGTAAAAAGCCATGTTAGTCAAGTTACAATACTTTCTATATTTATTGATTGTTGACTTTCTTTAATTTATGGTAACAATTGCAATTTAGCAAAGTCTAGTTTTATATACGTTATGTATAATGCTATGCTATTATAATTTTAAACATTTATCAGCAGTAGAAATTACAAAAAATAAACATAATGGTGTATGCGCCGGCATTTTAAATACAACACCAGAAATGTATTATTTTGCTAAACGAACCACAAGAAAATTACGCAGAAACGACTGGAAAATTATTTTGTTTTAAATTTAAATATCGTTCCGATACTATTGCTTTCTTAGAGATATATGTTTTTGTTTTGTTTTCTAAAGTATGACTTGATTTGCATAATATATTCTCAATATTCGCTGAATTTTAAGTGCTAAAATAATCCAATTAGCACTTGAAAATCTACACCTATAAAAATTTTAATAAATCCTTTAAATCATTGTATGATTTTTTTAAAATATATTTAAAAACATTAATTAAAAGAGAATTTAGATTAATGCATGTACTTTATTTTATTATAGACATAATTATACCTAACGTGCGCTTTTACGTTTGTTATTATTTTTGGCGTGGCCGTTACAGGTCATTAAAACTGGCAATTGTCCTAAAATATAACAGCAGCGTAATTTCCTGCATGAAATGTTTGCATTTTTCTCTACCTAGCATTGCGTTTTGTCGTAAATATTTTTAATATGGAGGGTCATGATTGTGATTTATGTTCAGAACTATGATTAATATTTATGTTCATATAACTTTTTTTAGACAATGTATGGATAAATATATAATTATTCAGGGATTTTTTGCTTTAAGTATACGTATCCCGATAAATACAGTGTTTGGAAAATGTTTCACGAAGTCGTTGTTTTTATAAAAGCGTTCAATTTAAAGCTTCTAACAAGTATATGAAAAAGTCTAAACATTTGGTTTGGTCGGGTAGCGAAGCGGAGCGGCCAAACCAAATTTTCAGGCATCTCCAAATACGAAATTGTACTTCATGGGTCACGCGTATAATTCGCCGTATTAAAGTGAAGTTCAAAATATACTGCTTAAGCTTGATTTCAACTTCTTAAATATTACAAATGTTTATTTCGTGCATCAAATTTTTTTAAAAATCAAGCCTATGCAGGAATTTGCTTTTTGATTTATTCTGTAATTTATACTTTACATGTTCTAATTGCTCGAATTTTAAAACCGCAAGATTTGGTTATACGAAATAAACATTTGTAAAATTTATTAACACGAGATAAAATTTAAGCAATGTATTTTAAACTTCAGTTTTAATCAGTGCTGTATACGCGTGGCGCATAAAGTAAAATTTCGAGTTTAGAAAAGCCTAAAAATGTCCTTTGGTCGATCCGCTCCGCTAAGCGACCAAACCAAATTTTCAGACTTTTCTAAGCTCGAAATTTTACTTCATGCTTAATTAAAGAGTGGAAACACTCGAATGCCTGAACGTTTAAGGCGTATACATCGGGATATGTATACATAAAAGAAACATTTCCGGTACGAGTAAAATGAAATGAAGTACGAGAATAATAAATATTTTTTAATTTGTATAATAAATGACGCTCGGTTTCTCAAACGCATCTTAACAAAATAAAATCGATCTTATAAATAAGATGTTTTTAAAGTGTTGCGCCAACCATAAATCAGATCTTAAAGTTATAAGAAGGTCTTACATTATAACAAAATTGGCGTCTTAAGAAGCAGATTCTAATCTAAAAGTCAAAGTGACTTCTAATGTGCCTAACGAATTTGTAAAATTAAAGATGTATTATTTCAAGCAATGGCTATAAGTGGATATGATGTAGGTTTCGTAGATATTGCAGAAGAAAATAAAATACCTTGCCAGCAATAACTTGTCATATTTACCAACGGGATAAGTTTTTTGAAAAGTTTTATTGCAAGCCGTTTTGTTCTAGATTTAGGCTTATAAAAGAAAGTGTGTTCAATATTCTCCAACAAATTCTCCTCCACCAGTTTTAAAAATTTCAGCACCACTCTTTCTCATTGCGTGTTTTAAATTTATGCACGGTAAATTTTCGTCTAATAAGCTCCCAAGCTTCCTCTCTTTCGACACAAGGGACGTTAATAGAGTACGCTCCTCTTTTGTAAAATTCACAGGTGTCTTTTAGGTTTTTGACACTTTCAATGACACCAAACATTCGTCTACTGCGGATAACGGTTAGAAATAGATTTGACAGAAAATATGTTAAATTACATAAAAAAGCGACGTTGCCAAGCGTAACAAATTCTTACCTAATATATGTAATGATTTGTTTGGTGCAACAGAATACAAAATTAAGGACTACTTATTTATAAGAATTACTTATATAAAACGTATTTCAAGATTCGTTAGAGAAACCGGGCGTAAATATTTCGACATTAAGAAATTGATTTTCAAATCACAATAAAGTTCCATTTGGAAACTAAGCTGAAAGCTATACTCAATTGTTGATTTTCAAATTAAAGCAAATTGCAAAGTACACAATATGCATTATTAATTCCAAACTGCACGCTTGCAGTGCCGATGTTGAATTTCGATACAAGCGGCATGAAATTCAACTTCGCAGAACTGTCGGTTGAAAGGAGGGTAGAGTATTATTGGCGATCATTAAAATTTTATCGAACAAACCAAGGACTTGAAGTGGCCTATAATTTCAACAGAGAATACAACCCCTGCTTTCAATCATGTTATTACTAATTTTCTTTACATTTGTGTTCATAAATACACATCACTATGATTTGATTGCATTGACACTCAATTATTAAAACTAATCTGTTAATAAAATGGGTGTAAATAGTTCAAATAACTAAACTCTAATGTTATAATGTGGACAAAAAACTCTATTTTTTAATCAAATATGAAGAAAACATGAGAAAATTAGACAAAATTGAAACTTCAAAAATTAATCTTTTACTGTTATTTCTATTAGCGTTATTATTGTTTACATTATCCAAGAGTCAAATGTTATTACATATTTAATTGCAGAGAAAATATGACATTTCTTAATGTGTTAAAACTTTAAATAGAGCATAGATTACATAGTAAAATCATTCAACTTGTTTCAAGTAATTAATGAATTCCAATCTTTAAACATTATCAGGCTTATTAATAGAATTACCGGTAATACCATTAAAATTAAATGCTAGTTAATTCCTACTAGACCTGTACCAACATGATACTAACATATTGTTTTAATAGAACAAAATGCACGCATTCGATGAGTTAGTTTTGAACTATTGATAAAATGAACGTGGTAACAAAATAATTTTTGATTGAACTTCGCATGTTGTCATTTTTTTCGAAAATTTCAAATGGCACCCCCCTAAAAAAATTACGGCGTTGTACAGCCAAAACTCTAAATTTTTCATTGGTACAAAAGGGGGGTGCCATTTGAAATTTTCGAAAAAAATGACAACATGCGAAGTTCAATCAAAAATTATTTTTTTTCCATAAATTACCCGAAAAAAAAATTATGTGAAGGTATACGAGGTCTTAACCTGTACCTCAATTTAAAATTTAGGCGCCGGCGTCAATTAGTTTCTCTACAAAACAATCTCAAAAATGGGGCGCAATTTTGATAGAAGGGGTTATAACAGCGAAACCGCTAAAGTAAAGGGTATAACATGTTAGATACAAAAATAAGTACTCTTCGAGCACTTTCCAAATCTGCAATAAAATAGGGCATTCCATTTAAAAAAAACATACGTTTGGTACGCCACTGGAGTACGGCACGCCACTGATGATCAGAAATATTTTTGAAACATAGCGACGGTAATTATGCACCACTTTGCTCTTAGATTTTTTTCGATAGCTTTTATCGTAAAGGAGATATGGTCCGAGGCGTCTTAAGTGCCACACCTGGTAGTTACGAATGTCAAAATCGTTTAAATTTTCATTTTGCCATAACATTGTTAATTGGAACGATAGCAAGCTGAAGTTTGAGATGTACCGAAATCAATAGATAAACACAACAGAGGGGTCAGCGTTTATACAGGGTGTCCCATATTGAAGATAGGATATCAAAGTTTAATTTCCTTATAGCAGCTATATTTGATGTTAACGCTATTAAAAAGAGCAGGATATTAGAGCTTGAAATTATGTAGTTGTCATATCCCAAAAAAATAGAGCACCCTGTATAACTTCGTAATGACTTATTTAAGTTGTTATTTACAAAGTGTACATCATCTGTTGATGTATGTGTGGGCGTGGGATTTTGAACTTTAAAATAAATCAGTGTTTTATACGCGTGGCGCATGAAGAAAAATTTCGAGTTTAGAAAAGCCTGAACGTTTTGTTTGGTCGCTCCGCTTCGCAAAACTTAATTTCGCAATTTATTAAATATTTAATTTGATTGATTAGCTTCTGTGATTTAAATTTCATTGTTTTTCTAACATTGATTATAAAACTATTTTATTTACTCCAAATAAAAAATACAAAACCTTTAGGTATAAAAATTGAATAGTTATTGTATTGTATGTTCTCGATGAAACCAGTTGGCACCAGCAATGGGGCCGACTGGTTGCTGCAGGCAGAGGCTACCGAGCGCGTCTCCAGGTGGTGGATAGGAGCACGACCGAGCATTCGGCCAGTAGCTGGCATAGGGTCGGGCAGGTGGGACACCCCCGCATGACCGGCCTAAACCAGTTGCCGCGAACCAACTCCCCCAAGCTACGGAAATGGAACCAAAAAAAATTAAAACAAAAACAACAACAACCATAGGGGGCTCTTCGGAGAACCCTACCTCCACTGGTGCCGCCGCAGCCGAACCCGAACGCCCTAAACAGCCATCGGGGGCGACCAAGCGACGCCAGAGGAGAGAAAAGCTCGCCCTGAGGGCAGGGACGCCTAGGCGAAACCTACCTCAGGGAAAGCCGACGCTAGGGGGGGGGACGCATCCGCGATACCCTGGACCAACGTCAGCACCCGGCTCGTCAGGGACGCCAAAGCGAAACCTGTCGAGCGACTGCACACCTCCGGGACTCCTCAAGAGACCGGCGAAAACCCCAAGGGAGGAGAAAGGGCCTCCGCCAAAGAGGACCTTCAGCGATATCCTTACGGGCATAGCACTCGCTATTATACCGAAAGGATATCCCGAGAATAGCATCAGTGCAGAGGAGGCCGAGGTTATTAAAACCTCGATCATCCAATGCATTGATGCCACGGCGAAAGGCGAAGCATCGCCGAGATTTCAGGAATGCACCCACAAAGGGGGATTCCTGAAAGTAATATGCTCCGACATGCAAACCAGAGCATGGCTCGAGAGCATCTCCAAGGAGAAAAACCTCTTGGGGAACGGGAAGGAACTTCAGATCATTGATCTGAAGGACTTACCGGAACCCAGGAGAGTGCTAACCTGGGCTCCAGGACCACCCATAGAGGCGACCACCTTCCTCAACAGAATATCGGTGCAGAACAACCTGAGCACCGATACCTGGAGAGTGGTTAACGAGAGGCCGGACCCCAAGGGAACTGAGTACATCTTACTGATGGACAAGTTCTCTTGGGGGAAGGTCAGCGAGAGGAAGAAGCTGCACTTCGGCCTCTCAACGATCACCCTCAGGGCCCTGGCGGCAAAGACCGACGCCAAACCTGAGGAGACCAAAGGGGAAACAATGGAAGACATTCCATTGCCCGGAGAGGGAGCAACGGACAGCAGTCCGTTGCCCAAATCACCGAAGGGTAAGTAATGTTCAAATTACTTCAAATTAATATACACCACTGTAGGGCGGCATCCGCTGCCCTCAGTGCATATATCCTTAATGAGAATATTGACATTGCACTTGTACAAGAGCCATGGCTCTACAAGGGAATTGTAAAGGGGTTAAACATACAGGGCAGGCGACTGATAGTGGCCGAACCTATGTGTAACCCACGTACATGTATAATCGTAAAACATGAACTGAATCTAATGCCCCTATGGGACCTATGTTGCAGAGACCTAGTGGCAGCACGGCTAGAAGTAGTGGAAAGGGGAACGCGGAGGGAGTTTATACTCGGATCCGGTTACCTTCCCTACGACCAACCAGGACCACCGCCGCCAGACATCGTCCAGCGGCTAATAAATCGCGGGAGCCACGATGGCATACCGCTGATCCTTGGATGCGATGCCAACGCACACCACATTATATGGGGGAGCACGGACATCAATCCAAGTGGTGAGAAACTATTAGATTTTATCTTAGAGAATGACATTGAAATAGCAAATATTGGAAATGTACCCACGTTCGTAAACGCGGCGCGAAGCGAAGTAATTGACATTACACTTGCCTCTCGCAAGGCAAGTGAACTGATAAAACTTTGGCATGTGTCTGATGAACCATCATTATCAGACCATAGATATATACGATTCGATATCGAATCAGAAAAACCAACGGAAACCCAAAACAGAAACCCGAGGAGAACTGACTGGGACCTGTACAATGAGGTACTAGCCAGCCGAATCGGGGACTGTCCAACAGGAGCGAGAACAACGCATGAGCTGGAGTTCATGGTGCAAAGCATCACGGACTCCATCAATACGGCGTTTGAAGCAAGCTGCCCAAGAACTACCAAACCCACTTCCACCAGGGTCACCTGGTGGAACAGGGATCTTGATAGGGCAAAGGCATGCACCAGAAGGCTATTCAACATAGCCAAGAGAAACGGTGAATGGGCGCAGTACAAAACGGCCCTCACGGCATATAACAATGCCATCAAAAAAGCCAAGAGAGACTCTTGGCAAAAATTCTGTGGGGACATAGAAAGTGAACCCACAAGCTCCCGTCTACTTAAGACGCTCAGCAAAGATCATGCTGGGAACATCGGCTCACTGCTGACCAAAGATGGAGAGTACACAGACTCGGTAGAAGGGACCCTGCAAGTATTACTGCAGACGCACTTCCCGGGTTCTGTAATACTTGAAAATCCTGTATCCGGGGACCTAAGCGAGCCCAACACATGGGCTCCAAAACAGGACTGGGACACAGCGAAAACAATTATCAAACCTGGTGACATTGAGTGGGGAATTAACACGTTCAAACCATTCAAATCACCAGGTCCTGACGGGATATATCCTGTCATGCTACAAAAGGGGATAGCAGCGCTGAGGGGACCACTATGTGATATCCTCAGAGCTAGCCTTGCCCTTTCATACATTCCAAGCAGCTGGCGGACTGTAAGGGTGGTATTTATACCCAAACCAGGGCGTGCTTCGTATGCCCTGGCCAAATCTTACAGACCGATCAGCTTGTCATCATTCATTTTAAAACTACTAGAAAAACTAGTAGACAGGCACATACGGGAAGGAGTCCTAAAGGACTCACCACTACACCGTCAACAATATGCCTACCAAGCGGGAAAGTCATGCGAACTGGCAATCCACCAGCTAGTGAGCAGATGCGAAAGGACCATACAATGCAAAGACATTGCGTTGGGGGCCTTTCTGGACATTGAAGGGGCGTTTGACAACACAACCTTCAACTCCATAGCAACAGCAATGGAAAAAAGAGGGATCTACCCGCAAGTCCGACACTGGGTGAACAAGATGCTCAGGAGCCGGACTGTAACAACTACTCTATACGGAAAGACAGCAGAAGCGGTGGTCGCTGGCGGGTGCCCCCAGGGAGGGGTTCTCTCGCCGCTCCTGTGGTGCCTCGTCATGGACGACCTTCTGCTGCTACTTGAAAACCAGGGCATTTATGCCCTGGGGTACGCAGATGATCTGACCATTCTAGTTAGCGGGAAGTTTGGGACCACTGTATCAAGCCTGATGCAGAGGGCACTAACTACCGTGGAAAGATGGTGCAAGAACGAAGGGTTAGCTGTAAACCCGGCCAAAACGGCGATAGTCCCCTTTACCAGGAGACGAAAAACCGATGACATAACATCGCTACGCATGTATGAAATGGAAGTCCCAATTAAAAATGAAGTAAAATATCTAGGGGTCATACTTGATACCAGATTGAACTTCAACTTCCACCTGGAGAACATCAGCAAAAGGGCCATGAGAGGACTTTTTGCGACCAGGAAAATGGTAGGACGCACATGGGGACTGAGACCCAGTATGACAAAATGGCTATACACCGTGGTCATAAGACCCATAGTGACATACGCGGCGCTCGCTTGGGGAGAAAAAACCCAAACCAAGAGCGCAGCCGCAAAACTCGAAAGAGTGCAACGACAGGCGTGTCTGCTTATTACTGGGGCAATGAGAACAACGCCCACAGCAGCCATGGAACACATATTATCGCTTCTACCACTACATCTATATGTTATGATGGAAGCCAGACAGGCAGCCTACAGACTGCACATAAATGGACACACTTTAAATGTAGGGTCATCTAGACCGGAAACATTTAAAGTGCTACAAGAAGAAGAAATCCTAAAAATGAGGTCCGATTTCACTAAAATCGTACACCCATCCCGCAGATTCAAAATAATCATACCACAGCGGAGTGAATGGACAAATGGAACATACCCGGGAACGAGTAAAGGAACCATCTGGTACACAGACGGGTCCAAAAACACTAAAGGAACCGGGGCTGGTATCAATGGAGGCTGTAACCGGAGCAAACAATTCACGGTTGCTCTGGGGAAACATGCCTCCATCTTCCAGGCTGAAGTGGCCGCCATTGACTGGTGCGCCCACCACATAATGGAGTCGGGACTCAACAAAGGACCAATTACCATTATGTCGGACAGCCAGGCAGCCCTAAAAGCGCTAGCCTCGCCGATAGTTCAGTCCAGACTGGTTATAGACTGCATAAACAGGCTGGACGCACTGGCGACAACAACAAAAACACAGCTAGTATGGATACCCAAGGACCAAGGAATTATTGGACACTTGGGGGCCGACCTGCTGGCCAAACAAGGGACAACAGGTGAATTTATAGGACCTGAACCCGCTTTCGGAATACCACATGAAACCGGAAAGGAAATAATCCGACGCAAGTTAGCAGAGGAGCATACAAAGGCATAGCACAACCAAATGGGAATGAGGCACACGAGGCTCTTCCTAGATGGCCCGGTACCTGATAGCGCATTAGCGCTGTCAGGACTGAGCAGAATGAAACTAAGGAAAATCACAGGACTAATTACTGGGCACTGTGACCTGAATAAGCACAAACATAGGATGGGTCTTGAGAAAAGCCCCCTATGCCGTGGGTGCTTGGAAGAAGAGGAAACTCCCCAACACCTACTGTGCACATGCGAAGCCCATAAACGGCAACGCACGGAGCAACTCGGGAAGCCCGTGCTTCCTGAAGAACAGCTCAAGAACATCCCCTGGCCCAAACTCCTGGACTTCTTAGAAGACACAGGAATATACAGGGAGTAAAATAACCAGAGGAGCACAAAAGGACCACGGAGACCGTAGTGCAGGGACGCAAAGCGATACCACCTCATGTGGAAAAAAAAAAATTCTATGTTAATTTTATGCAAAAAAGTTGATTTATTAAGTTCATTTATTGAATTTACTAGGTAGGTAGGTATATTTTTTCACCATGTTTAAATAAATTTACAAAAATTGATTTAATTCTTAATTGTGTTGAAATTAAATTTGAAGGGATTTTAAATAAAATTAGATGCAAATAATTGTAAAAAAATTAAACTGAACGAAAACAAATTTATGTAATGCAAACTTTAGCTATTTTCAAACCTAAAGGGAGCTTACATTTTTAGTTAAATCCTAATTACTCGAGTTTAAAATGTGTTCACCGAAAAAAAAAAACTTTCCTTTTTTCGACAAATAAAGAAAAATCAAACAAATTGATAAGTGAAGAATGAAATAAATAAATAAATAATATAAATGTCAATTGCTTTTAAAATTATGAGTCAAAAACAACAAAAAATTAATATAATTGTTGAGTAATGTTCTTAAAAAAAACTATACTATTTATTTATTACCTAACAGATTACAGGATAAATTAAAATAAATACAATTATAGCGCAATATAATATAGGTACAATACATATTTACATACCTGAAAACTCCACTGAAATTTTTTTTTTTTTTTACAAGAAAATGCTTCGACTTTTAATTTTTTTTTTTAGGATTATTATAAAGTTATAAACAACAACATTATATATTTTTGGAATTTAAATTTGAAATCAATCAACTATTAGTTGGTTTGAGAAAAAATGAATTTATAAAATTGATATTTAATATTAGTTACAAAAACTTATCAATCCATTACATCAAATATTCAATAACTCACAAAACTAAATTGACCTTTTTTCTTTTTGTATTAAAAAAATATATATCAAGCATAAAGTAAAATTTCGAGTTAAGCAAAGCCTGCAAATTTAGATTTGCAGGGGCGCCAAAGCGAAGCGAGTCTCGCCCCGGCAAATCCAAATTTTGAGGCTTTTCTAAACTCGAAATTTTACTTCATGGCCACGCGCATAAAACACTGATTTATTTCAAAATTTTCAGTCGCACACACCATTACATGAAGAAGGTGTACATAACTTAAACGAATTGTTACAAAATATGACATGACATGACATTTACTATTTCAATTTAATATATAGCACATGATTTCCATATGATTTTCTGCTTTATTCAACAGCGTGAAAATAAAATATGCATGCCAAAAGACAAATTTAAGTTTAATATCGTACCTTAAAAATAGGACACCCTGTATAAAATCTGTCAATTGTCTTATGTTCTTTTAATATTATTTCTTGTAATTTCAATTTTTAGCTGGTTATAGTTAAAATTAAGAAAGTTATAGCACAAAATAATTTTATGGATTTTTGATTTTTTCTTCATATATTTAAAACAAATTACGTTAGATAAAATTTGTTAATGCAGTTTTATTTTGTATTAAAAATTAAATTTTTTGTCTAACCTTCACTTCTTAGTGAAGTGAATCAACAGATTTTTCTTCGAAGTTTTTGAATGAAAGAATTCCTTAGATTATGCACAACAAACATGTATCAAACATATTAGCTAATATCATCATGTAGAACTACAGGGTGAGCCATCTGGTGGTTTCTTTTTAAATCATAGGTTATTTTGACACTGACATCTTTTTCCCACTCGAAATCTTGACAGAAAGTCGGTATCATTCCTCCGCGGTACGAAATGAGTCGCTTTACGCTTGAACAACGTTGGGAAATATTGCAAACTTATTTCCAAAGTGAGTGCTGTGTAGCCCAAACAGTGCGTTTGTCGAAAAGAAGTTTTGGCCGAAATGAATTACCCACCGCGCCTGCTTGTCGCAAGTTTGTGCAAACAGTTCGTGAGACTGGCATGCTAGTGGACAACACTCATGGTCCTCGTTCTCGTACGGTGCGCACAGACGAGAATGTGGCTGCTGTAATCGAGAGTGTGAGACTCAATCCACGAACATCAACTCGCCGTCGATCTCAACAGCTCAACATTGCACGCACTAGCCTGAGGAGAATTCTGCACAAAGATCTCGGATTATTCGCTTACAAGGTCCAATTGACTCAGCAATTGATGGCGCGCCATGCCACACAGCCCCTGCCACAATCGATCTTTTGCGCACCAAATTTCCAAATCGTGTTATCAGCCGTCTTGGCGATGTCAATTGGCCGCCTCGGAGCTGCGATTTAACCCCTTTGGATTTTTTTTGTGGGGAACCGTGAAGGACCGATGTTATGACAACAATCCAGAAACGATTCAAGCACTTCAGGCCAATATCATCCAAGCAATCCGTGAGCTACAGCTCGAAACCATCAACAAGGTCTTGGAAAATTGGAGTGACAGAATGCGTTCCTGCGAAGCCAGCCGAGGCAGCCACTTGAACGAAGTTGTGTTCCATAATTAATGGGAATGTTTGCTCTTACTAATAAAGCCATAATACATAGAAAAAAAAATAATTTTGTTCATTTTATTGCATTTTTGAAAAGAAACCACTAGATGGCCCACCCTTTATAGGAATATTATGAAAATATTGTAAAAATATTGTTCATTTGAAAAGTATTCGGCAGCGTGTCATATAAGAGGGGATTTTCAGCTAATAGAAAATTATTTGAATAATTAGTTTTCTAAAATTCATTCTAGACATTTCAAACTATAAATGACGTCAACGAACTTAAAAATATCACTTTCATAATTTAAGTTTTTTCCACCTCGGCACCACTGTGCGGCGTATTAATTGCCGTGCGGAATACTTATAAAGTTGAGTCTTTATCGACAGATCATTTTCAAAACCAAGTGTCTCTCACTGATATTGTTATATGCAGATGCAAGATAATATCTTATTGGTTATATATGATTTTAGTTTATATTCCGCCCAGTACGCCAATTTCTGATATGAGGTTGTTTTTTGATTTGCTCATCCAGGCGAACTACGAAGCCAGTAAAATTGTTCTAATAGGAGATTTAGACTATCGTTTAATTAATAATATTACTAATAGTCTTTCCCAAAAAGCATGTATTAGCACAAATTTTTGTAATTTCTTTGGCTTTCAGCAATTTAACACTATCCCAAATATGTAAAAAAAATTTTTAGACGCTTTATTTGAACATGTTTTGTGAAGTTGCAAGAGATACGCATGTGTTACTCGCAGAGGATGCACATCATCCGGCATTCACATTTAACTTTTAGTGTAAGCCTAGAATGTCTGAATTGAATGAATATGCTCGTGTATTTAATTTCACAAAAGGTAACTATCCTGGATTATATGCATACCTGTGCAAACAAGATAAATTCAAATTCAAAACTATTTGAATTCGAGAAAATAAGCTTACGCTTCTTATAGTTTACACACTTTAAACATAATATATAAAATTACGAAAAAATTATTCGTGAAAATGCAAACAATGTCTTAATTAATAAGACAACCTAAGACGATAAATATCCATTGAAACAACTACTTCCCGTGCAAATACACCTCCGGATATTGAATTATACAATGAAATATTTAAAATCTTATTTAATTTGATTTGTTACAACGCTCTATTAAAGTATATGTAACGTTTAGGTCAAATTCTCTTCAAACCAACTAACAATACAAATTAAAAATGAAAGGAGAGATAGCAACAAATTAGAAGTGAAACGAATGGTTTAAGGAAAAAACTTAGACATTATCCCCGTCTATTGCAACAATTTTTGAATATTGAATCTTTTTCAAAAAGAAAATAAAACGGACAACTATTTTAAATAATGATAATATTTTTGAAAGTCCAATTAATATTATAAATGGATTTATTAAATAGTTTAAGTCGGTTGACAGTCCCCTATCAAGTAATATATTAGATACAAACTCCAACCTGCTTCTTAATTTTGAATTTACCATGACGACTAAGAAACTAGTCTTGAACCTTTTTAGAAAGCTTCCAAATAATCGCTTTTCTGGGGACGACAAGCTACCCTCATTCTTACATTACTCTGTAAACTTCTATTCAATATATTAATGCTCTATTAAATCTATCAAATAAGTCATGTACGTTTTCAAGATGTTTAAAAGTTGCTGCCGTATGTCCTTTTAAGGCATAGGATATACGGCAGCAACTTTTTGCTCCCTTTATCTTAAAAATATCGTATGTTCAATAAAAAAAAAACCTTAAGAGTGCCATAGAAAAAACTCTAAAATTATCTAATATAATTATCATGTTTCACGTTGTATATGTCAATTCCTAAGGCGTGTAGCCAACTTAAATTTAAAAATAAAAAAAATCATGGCACTGTAGAGTTTTTTTTTATTGAACATACGATATTAATAATTATCGCCCCATAACGTTACTTCCACTCATTGCAAAAATATTTGACCGCGCATTATTTGACCAAATTTTTACGCATTGCATATCTGACATAAGGACATTATGCACATTGCATATCTGATAAGAAGCATGGTTTTATCCTAAACCACTCAACAGTTACTAATCTTACCTTAATTACTCAGAACCTTGCTAAAACTATTTATACGGATATGTCTAAAGCATTTGACAAAGTTCAATATACTGTTCTTTTATCAAAATTGGATAACTTTGGTTTTTGTAACTCATCCATATCATTAGTTATATCATATCTCAGTGAACGTACAACATATGTAGTCGCTAATGGTTTTCAATCGTGAAAGTATTATCCAACATCAGATGAACCACAGGGTTTCATTCTTGGTCCACTACTTATTAACACATTTATTAATGACCTTTCTTTAAACCTTGATTGTCAACATCTGTTATATGCAGATGATTTACAAATTTACACAACCAGAAATAAAATAACGACTGCCGTGACTTACAGATTAGCCCAAACAAAATTGTTACTTGGGGTTTAGAGAATGGGCCGAATTTAAATATTGATTAATGTAAATGTGTGTCTTATACTAAAAAAACAAATTTTGTTCACTTAATTTACGCATTGATGGTAAACCACTTGAACGCATTACAACATTTAGAGATCTGGTTGTTTATTTCGATTGTTATCTTAGCTTTAATTATCATATTGACGTTACGGTAAAAAATGCATTTAAGTCATTAGGTTTCATATGCCGTAACGCGTCCCAATTTTACAATGTTGTCACACTCAAAACTTTTTTTTATTATTATGTACGATCAATGTTGGAATATGCGACGTTAGTCTGGATTGTTCAAAATCAGTGTCAAATGATAAAAGTCGAAAGTGTGCAACGCAAGTTCCTAAAATTATGACACTACAAATTTGAGGAAAGGCAACCAGAAAAAGGCATCGATCATAACAAATTATTGGAAAGATTTGACATTAAGTCGCTTGAATTTCGTCGGAAAACAAAATGTATTTCTTTCATTTATAAATATTTGCACAACACAATTGATTCGCCTAATTTCTTAGCTAAATTCGGACTGCACATTTGTTCTATTTCCAGCAGGCAGAAACTAACATTTCATGTATTAGTACATCGAAGTAACGTAGGATTAAAATGTTCTGTTAGAATTATTTGTAATTGTTTTAATACAATTTCGCAATGTAGTGACATCTTTCACGATTAATTAAAAATGTTACTCAGTAGCTTGGAGCCAACTGTTAATTAATTGTGCTTATTTATAATATGAGTTTTCTATATTCACAGGACACGCTTTCAACATTTAATAATTAATTATATTGTTACAGAATTATTGTAATTTAATTAATATAATATTTTTATATGTATCAGTTTTTTGTTTTGTTTTTGTCTTGTACTTGAGAAATGTTTCCTGTTGGACAGTAAATAGATAATATTTTCTTAGTCATTTGATTGAATTGCACTTCAAACAAGCATAAAGTAAAATTTTCATTCTTTTATAAGCTCGAAATTTTACTTTATGCGCCACGCGTATAAAACACCAATTTCAAGAAAAGCATGAGGAAAATGTTCAGGTTTTTATAAGCTCGAAATTTTACTTCATGCGCCACGCGTATAAAACACAAATTTCAAGTACATTCAAAATATATTGATTAGGCATAAGTGAATCTGAATTTGCGAATATTTATAATCTGATTATTCATGCACAATTATGATTTATATCATTATAATTAAATTAAATGTAAATAACTCTATTTTGCTATAGCCGTGCCTTAAACCAGAGGTACCACGCTATTAAATTATTAGCTGTAAACTACCAATAGTAATTTTTGAAAATGTTTTATTAATGCGAACATGTTAATATCATCTTTAGAACCGTGTTTAAGCTGTATGCTAACGTCTATTAATAAGGCTGTGTTGAGGTTCTTTTTTACATGTAAGTAGATTTTTGTGATTTACTTGAAAAGGGGAAAACCTTTTTAAAATATTGGCCGGTGCTGGCCGTTTTTTTTTTCAGAGGAAAACCTCTGCATCATCTTTTTACGAAGGCTATAATTTTAGGCAATTATTGGCTAAAGGGGGGGTCAATTCCGAAATGGAAGCAATCTTACGACCCCGAAAGCGAAACATGCTGGGCTATTTACGACCAGTTTCCGTGCTGGGGGTGCACACCCCAACATTTCATTCCGATTGCCTCTTTCGCTCATTTTTTCAGCACTAACAACATTAACTATTGATTAAATCAAACATTTAACAACACTGATTATTGATTAAATCAAACGCTTCACAACACTTACTATTGATTAATTTTAACACTTATAATTGAAATACTAAGTATTGTTTAAAGATAGCATATTAAAACCTCTATAAAAATTTGCTCAATAATAGTTTTTTAACGATCTAGTGCAGTGATGTCCAATTTTTAACTTAGCTCAAGCTCATTTAGAATTTAAATATTTTATGCGCGCCACATTTGTATATATTTTAAATTAATTATTTCAATTTTAAACGTTTTGATGCACAAACAATAAAAATGTGTAATAAATGTGATATTTTTGTTTTTAATTATAAATTATGTTGAAAATTGTTATAGTTTCAATATCCTGAATACAGTTCTCTATTTGAGTCGCCGACAAAGTTAATTTTAATTCAAACGCATTTATTTGCGTGTTCAATATTTATTATGTTATGAGTTTAATTTAAGCAAAATAACGAAGTATAGAAGATTGGAAACCCTAACATCTTTCATCGGGCGAATACATTAATTATTTATGTAAATATATTTTTGAATTACTTTTTGTTTCCCATTTACATTGATTCTCCATTAGCCTTTTGATATTAACAGTCTTCTTAAGAGGACCGTGTGTGTAAAAACGCTTATGCAATTAATTAAAGCAAAACCATTATTTTTTTTTTGACTGTTGCCTGGCCTTGGGAACTTGCCCATTAGCCATCATCAATCTATATATTTTTGTATCAATTAATTTATTACAATTTACAATTTGTAGTATTTGACTATTCATTCGGACAATCACACACATTCATACTACACCCAGGGTCACGACGAGATATTATTTTTGAAATAAAGTCTCCCCGTGCGCGGGAATCGAACCCGAATTTGTGGCTCGCCGAGCGATACAGCCCGGCGACGTTACCGCTCGGCCACCACCTGCCCCAAAACCATTAAAAATATCATATTTCTGTTTTCACACGATTAACTATATTATTGTTTATTAGACGTCCTTATTAGTCTTGTTGATTTCGCAATAAATATATTTTTGCAATGAAATAAATAATGCAATTTAGCACAGAAATTGCGGCGTTGTCAATAACTATGTAAACATTTTTGAAAAAGAAATACAAATGACCGGACCGCCTTGCCTTAGTATCGTTAGATCCTTTACAGGCATAATTAATTCTTAGTATTATATAAATCATTTTAGTTTTGGGTTAACAACAATGCATTTTTCTATTAATATTTGTTAAAGTGTAAGAGAGAACGATATATTCGCTTTAAAATGTTTTATAGCTCATGAGACACCCCCGCACAGGGCGATGCTAAAGAAATAATTCAAAATGAATTATAATTCTTAAGTGAGCAAACACAATCATAGCCCTGTTAACCGAACGTTTTTTTTGACCTCGGAAACTACTCCATATGGTACAATAACCAAACGATTACCTGCAATATCAGCGAAAAATAAAGGTCAACATTTTCCGCAATCTAAAACTTAAAAAACACAATAAATTTCAAGAAATGACTTACCTGACATTTTCATGCTTCTGTATGTAAATCTTATGAAACTGCCCCTCCACAGGTGAAATGATATCGTTTTTCATTTCCATGGCGACATGCTGGGGCAGAACGGACAGCAGCAGTCTTTCCTGCAAGAAAACAAAAACTTCCGTGTTATTGCCCGATCCCTTTTTGTTTTTGCCACCCCCGTTCCTCGAGGGGTGGAAACCGTTCGGTAAGCGCCGGAAATTCAAGTGCCGTAGGCTTCCGTTTCTTGCTCATCAATATTAAAGAACAACACGTTTTACTCTGGCTTTTTTTTTACACATCGAGGGTTTTTTTTGTAGGCGAAAGGGCTTTGAATTTGATAATTGTGATCAATTCGGAGTGGTTGATTGGATTTTGATTGC